>CM030903.1:15382766-16582766 GCA_018136845.1 Heterotis niloticus | reverse complement strand
ATCAAAATTGCTGTTTTTCTTTTTTTTAAATAATCCTAACAGCATCTACAGAAAACAATGTGATCATTTAACACAGATAAAACTGTCACCGAGTCGGGGTAAACGCTTGCGTTTTCTCAACAGCACAGCAAAGAAGTGAACAGATACGCTGGCGTAAGCTTGCACTCCCACGCACAGCAGCTGATGGAAAAAAGCTGGCATGAAAACTCCTAAACGTATTAATAAGCGGCCTCGTGTAGCCATTAGGAAAAGTTCTCGCAGGTAAAGCAGGGGTGCGTGTTGCTCCGAGCGGTACCGACTGCTGTTAGAGGTAAGCGGCGCGTGAGGTCATCCGAGGTCACACGCTGGCTCCCACCACCAGACGTTTGCTGGGAGGGAAAAGGCAAGCGGGTCCAGCTGGCTCACGTCCCAACCACATGCACTCGAAAGCTGTGTGTAGGGTGAGAGGGGAGGCCTTCGGAGGGGATTCCACTACGCTGTAGAGTGCAAAAACAAAACAAAAAAAAAAAAAAAAAAACGTAAAGCTACAGACTCTGTCAGGGGCAAACAAACGGCTCTTTCTCGCACAGCAGGCATTGTCACATCCCGTGCGACGTTCTGCACACCTTCGGATAGGATGTCCGGCTGGCGGCTGTGGCCTGACGCGGCCGTTTGTCATCCATCGCCACTGAAAGTTCATCTGTTCCACGATCATGCTTGGTGTCAGCTGCGCTCACAGGGCCAGAGCCACGTAGTTACGGCTTAAAATGAATACTCATGTAAAAGTGCTCATCCGAAAATATACTTGGGTAGAAGAGTGAATCAAATCACATCACTTCAAATGCAATTTTCCTCTCTTACGAACCACTTGCAAAGTTAAAAGTTTCTGCATATAATTTCAACTACGGGTAAATATATACTCACTCCGTTTAGATTGAACATTTGAAGTTTATTTATTCATATAAGTAGGTATGTAAGTTCTTGCTTCCCGTTTTGTTTCTAAAGCGTCTGCTGCGCTGCAAAAGAGCTGAATTTCCCACCCAGCTGTTAAGCTGGTATTAGCAAAACAGAAGAGGAGTGTGGACCACAGTGCTTCAGCTCACGTGTTCACAGCTTGTGTATCTGTCGATGTTGAGCAATAACAGCATGACAAAAACTGCAGATGTTTATGGGACGAATCTGCCAGCTATTACAGGATTTTACAGCATTTTTGTTTCCTGTTATTGTGCATAGTTGTTATTTAAGCTGATGATAACTTTAAAATGAGAAGTCTATCAATTATACCATCATACAAGAATTCAACATGCAAGAACGCAACAAATAAATACAAAATATAATACATAAATAAATAATAAATAATAAATAATTAGAGTGACATCTGCATTATTGTGCTCTTACCGATGATGTAAAATGCGAGTCTACACTGAAGGTGGCCAAAAGCTGAGCATACTGGTCAGGATCAGAAAACTTTCAAGTAATACGTTTTGAATTTCTTTAGTGAACTAAAGATATTCAGAGAAGTCTCTGACACTCACGACATCTAGGCGGGTGGGGGGAAATGAAGGCACCAAAATGAATCCGGTAACTGCCTCTGCTGGTGACACACAGCAGAGGCAGGACGGTACAGCCAGGACGGGTGCAGGGAAATGTTGTTCATTCATTTTGAAGCCCGGCTGCTCTTTTAAAAGTTACACCAGAGTGCTCCCCTAGCCTCATGTTGGCCGAACCAAACCACCCACATGCAAATCACAGCTTGACCAAAAAAGCCAGACGGTGAAGGAGAGGAATCAGAACTCCTCAGGCTACTGTAAGAGACATGCTGTAACCTCAGGGAGTCCAAGTGGTGCTGATCAACTATGTACACTGGACATATAAACACTACAGACGTAAGGAAATGTTATAGGGACCCGAGCTGGGCCACTGACGGGGATCTATGCACCTCCTGCTGTTAAACAACTCAGAAGCTGTTGCTGAAGCACCTGCGGCATTCTGTGCAGGTAGCGCTCCGGTCATACCCAGGTCTACACCTACACTCTCTCACCATCTCACACTGAGAAGCGGAGGAGCAGGAGCTCGGCGACTTGTTCACAGTCCAATAAATCCATTTAAATTATCTGAGTGAATGAGTGCCAGTTTCACCGAGAAATCTGCTTTTAAAGATTAAGATGAGATACTGTGCTGTTAACTGCTTCTTTTTGGCCTGCATCGCTTCACTTACGTGTACAGCAAAGTGCCAGTCGTTGCCTCCCTGCTTCTTGAACCTCCTCTCAGTTAGAAGCAACATCTCTAAACAGCTGAAATTTGACATTTTTGCAAAAAACTTCATGCAACTGCTGAGCTGACTCATCGCAAAATGCTCTTGACCTCTTGACCCGTTTTTGGTCGGAATTTTTTATTGTTTGCTGTTTGTTCTACGCTATTTTGCCCGACAAATTGGATTCCCCCGAAATAAATCTTCTTAACCCCTTTGAATCTGCCATTGGGTCCTGATCTGAAACCCTGAGAAAGGTTTTTATTGAAATTCCCTATCAGTCTCACAGAAAAAGCTAAATAAAAACATATACGGCACGTGAAACCATGCAGTAAATTTAACACGTGTCTGTATGCCTCGAGATAAAATGGTACGCAACAAACCTGTCCGTGAGCCAAGAAAACATCTAGCTAAACATATTCTCTAACAAAAAACATGCATTGAAAGTTTAACTTTCTAAGTAATTTCATCTCTTTTTTTTTAAGGGAAAAGAATATATCTTCCACATTCCAACATTTGATGAAAAATGACCAAACACAATAATTTATCTTGAAATCCTGTGTACTCTTTGGGGATTTGGAAAGCCATGGCAGAATAACTGGCAAATGTATTGCACGGGAAATGTAATTTTTCAAAGGGTGAATGGCCAACTTCTAAATTAGAATTACTCATTTTTATTTTTGAAAGCGTTCTTTTTCGCATCTTCTTTTTAGCCGATCACACACGTGTGAACATATTATATATGTTATTAAAGGTAACTGGTTTGTTTTTAGTTGTCAGCTACGTACTTATTTTAGAAACTTTGTACAGCACATGGCTGAATGTAAAGTCTATTCTGCAATACGTGGAAAAGCTCTCATGTGAATATTTTTCAGAACCAAAGCATAAAAACTTATGTATTGGGGGAGCAAAAATATTAGTAATGGTACTCGGTGGAGTTATATGTAAACACTGGGGATGGATCACCTTTCTCAACACTTTATGACGTGCATAACATCAAGTAACACAAATCGGTTGCCTTTATTTATGGTTTTCGTAATAAAAAAAATCTGATGAAATAGGTCTGTTTTTTATTAAATGTTCTTCTTGGCATTTTTTGTGAATGAACGCAAATTCATCTGTATTTTATAATCTTTAATAAATAATAATAAAGCTGTCCCTGGGCTCACATTTTTGTATATTTATAGGAATATTATTTTGCTCCATAAACTGGCGAATCAAAAAAACAGTACATTCAAAAGAACAATACGATTGTTTACGCTTGGCAAAAAAAAATTACGTTTTCTCTTAGCGGTCAGCAAGGGAAAACCTTTATCTTTCTGCACAACAGAGAGTAGTTACTGAAAAAGGACGATTCAAACTTTTAGACTCCAGTTGAGGGAGAGTCAACGCAGGGAAACAGCGAAACTTAGAGACCAAACACAGAAAAAATAAACCTCGCAGCTGCCAGCATTTAAATGAACTAAAAACGTTAAGGTTTTACACATGTCCTTGTTCACCTCCCTCAGCGTTTGCGTGCCATGTTTCTGCCAAACAACAGCCCTGAAAAAATGCCAGTACACTGGGAAGCTCGGCTCGGCTCGGCTCGGCTCCACGGCCGCAGATCTGGGGGTTGGCCGCGCGTCCCGGGCACCGCGTCCCCAAATGACCCCAGCGCGAGAGGCCACCGGGGGCAGAAAGCATCTGACCGCAGCCCTGTTTGCCCGCAACGGTGCCTGTGGGCCATGTTCGTGAGATGGGGGGGTTGGCAGAAAAGAGCTTCTACAGAACCAAAATCATCTGGTGCTAAAAAGACAAGCAGGAGCCTCAGATGCTTCTGAATCCCTCTATTAGGTTTCGGTTTTCTTTCTTTCTCACACAGATCTACGTGTTGAACAGTTGTTTTCCACAAATGGCCTGGCAGCTGTAAGAGTGCAGTAAAAGAAATTTGTTGTTTTGTGTCAGGAAACACAGAAACAAAACATTTCGGCGGCGGCAGCAGGCCGGATTGATGGTTCAATATGTGCTGCGGTCCAGCGGGTCCCACTGCAAACATCTAAATCACAATAATCTGTTCATAAAAAAGGGAAAAAAGCTCTAAATTAATGTCTCTCAGTGCCTCTGTGGGTGTGAGAAAGACACAGGCTGCCAGGACAGAGACAGCTGTGCTCAAGAACACACGTCCCCCCCATCCCGGTTTGGAAAGTAGTCCCTGCTGAAGCGCCTCCTCGCGCTGCCAGGCCTGTGAACGCCGCCACTCTCACTGTTTGCAGACCGTGGAATGATCTGGAACGTTGAGGAGGAATACAGACGGCCACAGACAAAGAGTTGAAGGCACAGCGTCAGGCAGAGAAGAGGACATAAAAAAAACAAAAAAAAAAAAAAAAAAAAACAAGGTTTTACTATAACTTTCATTTCATCTTAACTTTATCACCACTTCCTGATCAATTGGTGGTAGCAATGCTGAATGCATAAGTACGGTCCATCACTGACTTCGCAGACTTTGTGAAGCGCATTATTTATGTCCCAACGCAATATAATTTAATAAAAATCGAGATGCCGTTTATAGTCGTACAGACTGCAAAAAGTCAAAAAAGAAGAGTGAGATGTTCAATTTTAAAACTTTTGGTTATTAAAGAGGAGTTAGGGAAACGCATAAAAATCCGATTCCTGCTATGCTTCTGGCCTCCAAGCAGTAGACGATACAACTGTACAACTATTTTTTTTAATGCGTTTGCACATGGCCCCCCAAAAGGCGGCAGGGTGCCAAAATATTTTCAGTCCTGTGTAACTCAGCTAAATTGCACAACGAAACAGTGTTGTGGCAAACTGCCCTACTGATATGATTTTGCTGGTCGATTTTTTCTCGACGGGTACACATCGCCAAGACATCTTAACCTTGTTTATCTATAATTTAATATTTTACATCAGGTGCCTTGCTCATGGGTACAATAACCTTTTCCTTTGGAACTCAAAACCATCCGCTGCAGCTACAACCATTTCAACTTTCACATTGAGCTGAAAATTTTATCATTTTATAGTCATTTTATTATTTTAAAACATGCAAATGTAATTTTTCCTCAGCCATTAACATTGCTTGACAAGGGAAAATCAGAAAAGTCCACATCCTGAGGATTTAACCTCTAGAGCAGGACCTCCGTGAGTCTCATCGGGTATTTGCCGTTCTTATTCATTTTTGATGGTCGATACTTTGGTCAAAAGAATGAGTGATCATATACCAGAGTCTCTTTATCGTCCACGGTCCCAAAACTTCGTGCGGTATGGGAGCTGTCCGTCAGCACCACAAATAGCCAGGACTGTATGTGGTTCAGGACCAGGAACTCCCAAAAACAGGACGTTCTCCAGACTACATCTGGGCTCTCAAACCATCTGCTGAGCTGTGCATCCCTCTGACTTCACCCACAAAAGCATGACAGAGGAGTCAAAACAGACCGTAGTCGACTGAGGAAGCTTTTCTTACTCCTTTTGAAATGACCACTTTTCCTGTTTTGTACACCAGAATTGAACTTTAAGTGAACATCAAACTGTGGGAAACTGGGGTAAAGCCTAAGAGCAAAGTGTGTGTGACATAGTGAAAACATATGAAGAAAACTAAAATATATCTAAAAAAAAATAAAAAAATAAAAAAGCACCACGGACTAGCCAAATGCTGAAAAGGAGAAAGGCCAAGGCAAACAGTAATTCAATAACATATTTTGGGAAGGGAATTAAAGTTATCATCAACAACCTGAACGTTATTGAACATTATTTTCATTTTCCCTGCTGGAAAGGAAGCCTCGGTTAAAGCAGATCTTGTCTGCTGGCCTACAAACCTGAAAAGTCCGGTTCTTCGGAAATCACTAAGAACGGCACCCGTGATCCACCTGCAGAACAACATTCATTCTGTTCCCAATATATCAAGGCTGGAAACACCCGGAAGGAGACAAGCATTAACTGAGTAACAGATTATGGGGAAGAAAATCAATCCAGATGGTGACTTTAAAAAACAATTTCTGGATGAACAGTTTTCTCTCAGGGTATGCGGTATACAATGAACAAACGTGACACTGATAGGAGGTACACAGAACAAATACACACTATTTTGTGCTGCACATAGGAACAAGAACGAAAAACAAAGAGTACTATTTTAATGTATTGGAATGTTAATGTTATTCAATGTTCTTCAGAACATGTCACGTTGAGATCCTACATATTAAAGCCTCTCTGAACAACCACCCCTTCCTCCCTATTGTAAACTATGGCTGTAAAATATGGAGGACAACGAAAAATTGTTACCACCAGCCAGCAACAGAAAGAGGAATTTGGAACATAAACAAGATGGACCAAATAGATGCAGACAAATAATGAGAATCAATATGGAGTGAAACTATCAGAAATGTTGTGGAAACTTTGTGATGGTAAATAGAGATGGGTAGGTCACACAGCAAGAATGAAATGGTAGAGATGGACAATGAAGGTCCCCGAAGGGGCATCCAAGTAACATACGTAGTTTATCTCCATCAAAGGATCAAGGGATCAGTGGGACCAACAAGCAGCAGTAAGCAGAGGCCAACAGAAGTTAACAGCAGAAGTAAAATTTTTGGATGACAAGCAAGGCAAGGTGAAAAGCCCAAGGTATTTTGCACATGGTCAAGACCAAACATTTGGAACAAAGTGGAATGGCAGTAAAATGCCATTTTATAACCCCCCCGACAACCCATATGACATACATAAAGTATGAAGAATAAATCAAAGTCCAACAAGCATTCAGCATACAGAATAGTCTGGCCTGTAGGAAAATACGGTTTCATCCCCATCGCACCCGGTGGCAGACAGCTCGTAAAATTTATTACCTCTTCTCAAAGCTGTTCAAAAGAAAGTGCTAGAAAACAGACGATATTTCACACTACTGAAGAAAGAGATTTTTTTTTTAAAATTATTCAAAGAATCTGACGGTTAAATTGTTTTCATTTTTGTTCTGCATACAGTGAATTTTTTGTGCTTTTTTCTTTCTATTGCACAGATTCACTCTGAAGAAACAGCTTTACTGGGGGTTCATTGTATTTTATTTTTTCTATATTTTTACTATCAGCTAGTCTTCCGGGTTATTTTGGGTTCACACTGCCATATTTCTGGTATGGTTTTATTAGTTTTCATTTAGCTGATGCCTCATATGAGGTCTGCACAACTGCTCACAGTTTAATGGCCAGCTGGATACTCAAACAGGAGCAGATCAGGGTGCCGCACCAGTGTTCCCAGGTGACGGTGGAGTTGCTGGAGGGAGTGTTGGGTCCACAGATTTCTTGGAAGGCAAACTCACGGACACACAAATGCAGTACAGGTAAGAGAGTTTAATGCTGTGGTGATAAGTGCTCAAATGTCTGCAATATTTTTGTTTTCTAAAAATGTTTGCCAGGTCATGATTTTCCCATCAGAGTTGTACCTTCTCACCTTGATCATATTTGTCTGGTCATTTGAGGACAACACCAACAGTTTTGCAACCAACTGTAAAATTTGTACTTGTATTTCGTGGTCAGAATAACAACATTTAATGTCTCTGTTGCTTTTCTAACCAAAGGTGCTCAAATATGGGACATCTTCATACAAATATACATTTATTAGAAAGGAAAAGGTTTCATGTTAACTTAAGTTTTCAGCCTAGCGTGAAGCTTATCTTAAGAGATCTCATGTAGCTGGTTGGGTCTTTTTAGGGGCTGGTTGCCACACAACATTTGTATACAGCAATTTTTAGTTAGTTAGTTATGCTGCTACATTTACTCTTTAGGTGACATTAAACGTTTAGAAAATCTTTAATAAAAGCAGTAAAAGTTCCCACGTTTTTTTTCTTCATTTTCCTTTTCTATGGCTGCCAAAGATGATGTGAGGGTTGTTTTCTGATCAATATTGACTTCCACTTTAAAAAAAATTCACCCTTAAAAAACCAGAAATAGGGCAGAAATAGTTTAGACATATGGAAGATGATTGTTGCACCCATGTAAAAACTTCCTGGTATCTTCAGTTTTAGAAAAAAAGTCTAAAAAAATATTAATTAGCTTTATTTTTATTTAAACTTAAACTTGTTAAATCCATTCAAAAATATAATCCAAATCACCCCCATACCTGCCAGAGCGTCAAACCTAATACCATTTCACCGATCGAAGTTAAGAAGATTTGAAAAGCCTTCGAGTTTCTATAATGAACTGGACCTGCAAAATCACAAAAACATTGTAAAACCTTTCATTTTGCAGAAACGGTGAGATCATTTTTTCCCGAAAACTGAACAATGATAACTGCTATCAATGGCAACACCACCAGACACCGTGTTTGTGTGGGGACACAACGTGATGTCGAAAGCGGGACCGCATGTACGAAAGTCTTCTTGCTTGGAAAGCGGTGTCGGCCACGCGGAGCGGTTGGTACTCGGACCAGGAACCTTTCGCTTACTGGGAGACAACGGCAACCTGCTGCTCAATATTAGGTCTTGAAGCAGCACATAAATTACAGAGGATTCCTCAGTGTCTCACATTTAGATGAGAATCGCTTATATTTTCATAATCTTTTGGCTCGCACTATAAAAATGATCAAGGTGCCCGGATGTCACAGGCTTCTCTTTATATACAACTGGCTTTATTGCATTTATTTAGCCTTAAAGAAATAAATACACAAGACACTGATTTCAGCAACCCAGTCAAACAAACAGGTTTCTTTATACAAAGACCTGCTTGGTTTAATCTTAATGTGTTCATTAAAAATGTGTTCCTGGAGTTCTGCAGTTTCTTGTAGTATTTGACAGGACACTGAATCTTAACTAATATTTCTGGCAAAAAGATCAAAACTATTAAATATCAAAGGCAGATCTTTTCCTCTGAACTACACACTCATTTTGCACTCCGCAAACCATTCCCTTGGAAAACTAAGCTTTTTACCTATTAAATAGTTCTTTTCAGACCACTTGTGACTTGTGTTTGCGATAAAAATTAATAGGGTAATGTTTTAATACACGCGATACTGAAAGTCCGTGCAAATATCTGCGTAGTAATGCAAAAGGGTTAACAGTAAGCAATACAGAGTCCAGAATGGTACAATTTATACTGTATGGTTTGACGCATTATAGAACAGTTGACCATTATTATGTGGTTTCTACTTTGTACTTCTAGCAACAACTGAACTCATACAATTATGTAGTTTAGGATTTGGCTACAAAAGCATTGTTACTACAATACACTTAAAAAGATTTATTTCAAAATGGGAATTGTTTAAACAGAGCAAAAAGCAGCGCTTGCAAAAGAGCACTACAAAGATACTTGGAAACAGAAATGACCCCAAAAAAAACGTGTTAGTTTTGCGGTAATTTGTTTGATCGCGACTCACGGCAGCGGCAATCACGGCCATTCTTGTGCCCGTATGCTTTGCAAAACAGTGCAAGCCAGACAGCAGAACACTTACCAACTTTATGAATGTGACGGTTAAGAGTCCAGGCTCTTTCCGCTGTGCGAATTGTACAGATTAATCCTGCAAAACAAAGATTTCCTTTTGTTCTCCTTTAAGAAAAATCTTTTAGACCAGTTGAAACCTTACATGATGAATAACAACTGAAAATAAAGGTAGAGACAAACATAAACGCCCCACTTTAATGCATTGTCCTTCCAACCATGAGCCAGTCCACCATGGAAGGCAGCGTGCGGCATCACTTTCCCGCTTCTGCTACTGGGGTGCAGCAGTAGGAACCTCACCTGGCTTACGGCATTTTCATTCATTTGGCGGACGCTTTTCTCCAAGGTGACACCCGACTCCGACTAAACAACAGTGCGGTTTATGACAGGTGAAGAGCTTAGGTGCCGACCCATGACTGTCGAAGCGCGTTTAGTTGTTCGATGCCACCTTTTTTTTTTTTTTTTTTTTTTTTGTGCGTGCAGTTATATTCAGACAAAATAAAGGGCTGCTTTCATTCCCTGTGGTTCTGGCTCGAGGGACCAGCGGCGATGTTCTCGGAAATTAACGTTTTCGCTCAGTTGATACAGGTGTTTGCGTGAAAGGTTTAAGCAACAGGCAAACAAATTAAGGAAGCAACATACAAACCCAAGTGAAGCTGTATAAAAACAAGCCAAAACAGCTTTTCTAAGAAACGTTTCCATGTCATTGAGCCTCGGTGCTTGTATTGGCTCAACTCCACTGTCTAATCCAATATTTCTTTTCGTGCTCAAGCTCAGCTGTTTGCTTTGCGAGTAACAAAGTGGCATTTTGACAGGACCATGAGGAGGAGCACAGAATTTTGCACTTTCATTCTACAGTACATTTAAAACAGTGACGTATAATATAATCTTGAGTCAAATTTGGTTAGATATATTACACTGTTTGCAATGCTACCCAAATGTACAGTAGTGCTACCTACTGAGCAACCCATTCCCCTTTCTGAGGCTGCAGCAGTCCTCTGACTGCAGGCCTCAAAAATGCGGCCAGTAATGATTTGCTCCCCGGTATCTTAATTTTTGCCACATTTATTCAAGAATCAGCTGAAGCGGCAAGAAAGAAATCAGCCAACACAGTTCGGTCAAAACCCGACGCTCGCAGGAGAATAAATAAACAAAACGTCACTAACACATCGCCGGAGAAAACATCGCAGACATCCATTACAATTAGAGCGCCTTCCCTAAAAGGTTCTGTTTCTGTTTGGCCATATTTCCGCACCCGAAGCCACCCGCTGTTTTGGATCCTCGGAGATCGGAGGGGGAGATTTACTCTGGCAGGGTTAGAAAAGGTAAAGCTGAGCACTTGGCCAGAAGCTCTCGTTTCAGTTTGCCCCAAAGAACGGGTCAACGCACACCTGGGGAGCATTCATAAAGATGGCATGATATATAAGGTGTGTAAGCCTCACACTCAGCTGTATAAACAGAGTTTTATGACCAACGCTGTAAAACTTTAATGACCAATTAGTCTGCAGAGAGGCCTTCTCGGATTTGGCCTTTTTCCCCCCCCATCATTTGCCTTTGCCACCCGCGAGCTGCTAAACCGTGCTCGCGTCTAACTGCCGGCCAATTTGAAGGCAGCGGCACGCGTGACGTCACCGGGACTTTACGCTGGATTTTTTTTTCCTTTTCTTTTCTATGCAATGGGAAATTTCCTTCCCCTCTCTGCACATGTTTCTCTCCACTGGCACAATAAGCCCTTGTCGCAGGACAGACATCTTTACTGCCACATTTATAATAGAATTCATGACATCCAGTTGTGCTGAGGTTTGGGTGCCACAGAGGAGAAGCAT
Organism: Heterotis niloticus; assembly: GCA_018136845.1. Taxonomy (NCBI): domain Eukaryota; kingdom Metazoa; phylum Chordata; class Actinopteri; order Osteoglossiformes; family Osteoglossidae; genus Heterotis; species Heterotis niloticus. The sequence continues at coordinate 16,571,298 of CM030903.1, read as the reverse complement.
TCCAGAACCGCCGCCGCCACCGCCGCCAGGTCCTCGGGACTTGCCAGCCCCCCAGCTGATGTTCTCCATCGCGCATCTGAGACCTTCACACTTCTCCTGGAAAAGACGCAAACTCTGTGGAACCTCTTTTTCCACAGAATGAGAAAAGCTGGGTGGAGGAAAACCAACCGCCCCTTGCTCGCATTGTCTGTTTTGCTTTGCTCAGCATCATGTGGAGACTCTGTGTGTGTGAAGGAGGGGGTGGTTACAGCAAATATGGCATTTAAAGTGCCATGTGCTGTTGAGCAGAGCCAGCAAGAATGAGATTCTCTCGCTCTTCCCATTTGCCGCCGTGAGATTAAAGTATTAAACCATGGTGGATGTTGAACAGGACTTCCTAGAGCTTCCCTTGTTCTCCACTGCGGACTCACGTCACGGGGAACAGGCCGAGGCTGCCAACCCGCAGCGATGCCTCTGCCGCTGGGCCAAGCGAGAGGCGCCCTTTGGCACGGAGCCACGGGTTCCACTGCCGCCGCAGCCACACCGGCAGCGGTGAGGGGCCTCCACTTTTCCATGCACTTATCTGCCAGGAGAACCCAAAAAGGTGGCTACCATATGTAAACATTTACCACACGGTGCTGCTTGCTTCTGAAGACCCTGTAAGCATTACAAGAAGGAACAACATTTATTTTGCCTTATTTTCCTCAAGATGTTAAGTGCCGTTGAGTCGATGTCAACTCATGGCGACTACTAGGATTGTTGTTGTAAATTCACGTTCGGTCTTCAGCCAGATAGCTAACCGTTGACAGAGGGTTGTCCATAGCTGCAGTTATTGTGTCAGTCCACTGCACTTCTTCAAGATAACTGATAAAAGTAATGGAAAACAAAATGAAAATTTAGACTGGACAGAAATGGTCCACAAGTCCATCGGAGTAGATATGAGTAGATAAAATACAGGAAGCCTTGTGTCAACAGCATCATCCAGCTTGTGTGCACCGCTGAGGCCTTTACACCCTTATGCAGGGATATAAGAAATCCTCACGAAGAAAACAGTTGTCCATGTTGTCAACATCCCAGAAGACATTTCAGATCAATTTTGAAAATGCTAGTGTTGACAGCAGTACACACGAAAGAAGTCATGCATAACATTTCAGTTGCTTGTGCAATTCAAATACCAGTCAACATGACCAAGTGGTGATAAAATGCACCAAATGTTCCTTGCAAATTAACTGGACATTAAAAGAAATGAAACATTTTAACGCATGCACTACAGGTCAACACGAAGAACAATGAGCTTTATTGTTTGCCCGCAACACTCACGTTGCATCTTCATAAACTAATTTTAATCACACACAGAATTCAGTTCGCATGGATAATTTTATTGCACAATAATATTCTTGTCTAAAGCGTGGAATCCTAAATGTTCTGGTACTTAAGAAAGGAGGGAAAATAAAGCAGCCTTTTCCTGCCATGAGCCTTCTCGCCCCCTGGTGGCCTTCATGATTATTTACACACAACGCTGCACGCTGGCTAATCTTGCCCACGCTTTTATAGCCGTTCAAACACGTCTCGTCCATTTAAACGGTGCTATGTTGAACGTTACTCAAAGTTTAGTTTTGTGCATATGTATTTCATGACTAAATCTAGAAGAAATTCCCACTAGCGATAGCACTCCTGCTGCTTTACCCTAGCTCAAGGTACTTGGCCTATTTTTATATAGTAAATATCCTACTAAATAAATAGGAAAATTACTCTATAGTTAATTGTGTGAAAATAAGGCACTCTGCACAAAGGTATCAGCTAAATAAAGGCTATTAATAGTTAAAATTACAATATTAAGCCATCTTAAGTTCAGTATGTTTTAAGCAGGAATACTTTGTTTCGAAATAAATTAGCATATGCTGTAGGGCTATAAGGAAGCACTCATCCTGTAACACATTAGTTTGCTTAACTGAGGTGTGAATTGTGAGTTGTCCAGTTCTTATTCAGTCACAGATGAAAATATTGTAAATGTGTGTGTACAGTAGTGCTAATATGATAACACAAGCAGTCAGCACTTTTGCAGCTGACACACTGATGAATTACCGGAGTATCTATTATGTTTATCCCTGCTACACGTTCTCCCACGTCTTGAAAATGCACATTCAACCTTTATTTTTAAAGCTATTGGCATTACTTTGGAACATAACCAAGCAGTTATAACCCATTAAACAAACCAAAGTTAAGACTGACTCATTTCATTGGGTTTTATTAGGTCAGCACAAAATACACTGCATAATGTAGGTACATCTCACGTAATTCAAAAATGTAATTTAAAAACTTTAAACATATAAGAGGGAATAGAAAAATAGCATGGTTAAAAAAGTATAAATTGGGGTTACAGTAAAGCACTGAATATGCAAACCCATGAGGACAAAACAATATTACCTGTTAAAAAACCTTCAAAGGGGAGTCCTTGTATGTTGAAATACTGATCTCAAGTCCAACTTGGAAAAATAAAGTCTAAATTATTCATTTAATGGGATAATATTGTACATCATCGATGGACAAGCAGAGGGAATTACCACCATTTTCAAGAAGATGTCACTATTTAAGAAGTCCCCCCACGACCTGTGATTTTAAGGAATCCAGAAATCCCTTACAAACAAATAAAAGGCGCAGGACAAAACAACGTGCAGACAAAATACTGCCGTCACAAGATCAATCCATGTTTAAGAACCAAACTGGAATTTGCACATTTTAAGCTTATTAAGGGGGCGGATGTATCTAACTAACATGCTATTACAAACATGTTTAAATACTGGTTTCAAAAAGAGGTAAAGAGGTGTTTTATATGTTTATGAAAACCAACAGCACTGTAGGTAAAACAGCATACTGTAGGTTCTTCTAGCAACATTTCCCAACACACTTCAAGTAAAATATATGTAAAAGCATTTTCCCCTTTCCAATTGTTTGTTTTTGCAGCTTTTCAGATTAAAATTGGTTCATATCTTTTTGTCCCCCCCTCCCATTTCCTTTGTGGAGCTGACCCATCCAGACCAAGAAAGTTCTGCAACTTTCCTTTGACAGTTTTCAAACATTTCCTCTAGGAGCGGCATGACGCGCCTCTACGGACCTTAGTTTCGCCAACGTGACTTTCGCAGTTCGGGGTTTCACTAGCTGACAATTACATTGGACGCAGCAGCACAAACAGGGCCTGGCATCAATAAAACGGCTCACTTTAATGATCCCCTTAGTTAGACCGATTCTAGTTATCAGACAATTACTTCTTCCCGAACCTGCGATGTACACATTTCAGCGTCTTCTACACCAGTGAAATGTAATGAAAACAAAACTGCTGTCGCTTTCTCTCTTTCTCAGACATTTATTTACTACTAGAACTGACAAGACAATTTGGGTTAAAATTAATGACAAATAAGCTCCAGGACAAAATTGGAAAGAGGGAAATTCCTTTTCCACAGCACTCTAGTACCTTTTCTGTATATATAGCAGTAACATTCTTCTGATATCCTGTATTATCTTCAATACCCAGCTACATAAACTGCATGCTCTTACTGTTACTAACAGGCATTGCAAGCATTAACAAGTTTAAGACTCATCTATATAGATTAAATCTTTTACAAAGCATCTCAAATCTACATGTGCTGAATATGTACAGAAACGTGATTGTTAAAAATCTGTTCAAATGAATCTTCTGACCATGACTAGAGTGTTAAAGCAGACCTTGAGGAACAAAACTATTGGCTGTAACTTGTCCTAAAATGTTAATCCTGAGCTTCATCAAGTTAAAAAATGGCACTGGACTATTTGGAAGTCAGAGCATGAGTACATATGTGACAATAATGAAATAACAGTCAAGAATGAGTTCTGTTTTGCTATAAAATCTACTTTTAAAATAACACTACTCCTGGCTGCTATAAAAACATACCACTGACAACGATAACAATATTCAACAATACAATATATAGGCCTCCAAGCTTCACCACAGATAAGTATTTACAAACATTATTAGCAGCTTATTCACGCGATCCCTTATCTGACAAATACCTTAAATATTACAACTGTAGAACATTCAACTGCCACAAGGGAATCTCAACGAACACTACAGATACTGTGGCACTGACCACATTTCCCCTGCAGTAAGACTCTCATGCCCCAGTTTATGCGTACAAACAAACAGCAATACTGTGCAAAATTCCTGTGCTTGTTCAGCAAATACGCCGGCAGCACAGATACAGAAGCGGAAGGCATCGGCTTCCAAAAATACAGTATCTGCACCATGTGGAGAACAATTTGGTTAACACCGTAACAAAACTCTTAGCTCAGATGCTAATTACTGCATCTGGACGGTCCTTTCGGCATCACTGCACACCCCTGAAAGTGAGCCAGGCATACAGAGGATAGCGGCGGATTAGAGGTGGATCCAGAAAACAGTACGTCGGCAGCGAAGGCGACTGCCTACAGCAAGCGGAAACAGGAATGGAGACTGACCAGCGCGCTGTGGTGTCTCAGCCTCTCAAAACAGAACCAATGGCTTCGGTAATCTTCAGTATTAAATCGGACTGGTGTGTTTCTTTGGCATAAATCCAAGTGCAAACTGAAAAATATTGTATTATGTGTTTGTAGTTGTAAATTGGAACGTATGTACAAATAAGATGAGGAAGACGAGAGGAAATTTTGAAGTGTGTTTAGATGGCAGCACAAATTTCTAAATCTAAAGACAGGCTTCCCTCACACAACAATTTACCTTAAAAGTTAGATAATAATCCACAACTTCACAAAAGAACATTAAATTGAAATAAACAGACTGATAATGCATGCAGGGCATGGCATCTCCTGCTAACTTGTAGCCATAATAATGTCAACATTTCTGAAATCTTATGACTCTTCATCGTCTATAATAATGAGCCTTTTCATTTAAATTAATGAAAATAAAGTTTTAGAGGAAGTGTTTAAAACTGAACAGGCAAAGAAAAGCCTTACATAAAATCTCTAAGTATGAATTCTCTTATAAGGCTGTATCATTCGAAATCCCATACACCTGTGCAAGAGCAGAACGACAATAAAGTGAACCTTGAATCACTTTGTATGGTTTGAGCTGCGACTCATTTAGCCTGAACTATGCTGTATGCACAGCTCTGCAGGGTGGGCTTACAAACAAATGATTACTATGATTATATCATAGAGAAGCGTATTGCTGAAATTTCTGATCAATAACCAGCTTAAGGTGCAAGATGGATGATCCGCGGGCCATCAGTCGCATGTTAATGTCAAACAACATAGAGCGTAGCACATTTTGCATCAAACCACCCAGTTTTTCAAGCGAGCAAAAGTATTGGAACATGACAAGCGACAAGTGTTTCTTGTTACCCAGGTGTGTCATATAAGATTGATTGTTTAATCATAAAGTAGCCCTGGATATCCACTCTCAGTTTAAGCTTTGGCTTTCACCTCTGAAGACTGCATTTGTACTTAACAAGGGTAAACCAACGTGAAGACCAGAGAGCTGTCTATGGAAGAAAAGCATGCCATTCTGAAGCTGAGAAAAGGGGGGAAATCCAGCAGAGGTATTTCAACAATATAGAGGCCATACTGCAAGATGCAAACCACTCATCAGCAGTAAAAATTAGGAAAGCCAGATTGGAATTTGCAAAAAAGTATAGAGATGAGCCCCAACAGTTCTGGAAAAAAGTTTTATGGATTGATGAGAGAAAGATTAACCTCTACCAAAGTGATGGAAAGGCCAAAGTATGGAGAAAGAAGGAATCTGCTCATGATCCTAAACATACAAGCTCATCTGTGAAGCATGTGGAGGTTGTGTCATGGCTTGGGCTTGCACAGCTGTTTCTGGAACATCATTTTTATTGATGATGTAACTCATGATGGTAGTAGCAGAATGAACGCAGAAGTTTACAGAAACATACTATCTGCCAATTTACGGAGAAATGCATCCAAACTAATTGGGAGGAACTTTATTATACAGCAAGACAATGATCCAAAACACACTGCCACCTCAACAAAAAATGGAAGGTTTTGGACTGGCCAAGTCAATCACCAGACCTTAACTCAGTTGAACATCCATTTCACCTCCTGAAGAGATGACTGAAGGGAGAAACCCCACAAAACAGACAACTAAAAGATGCTGTGGTAAAAACCTGGAAAGGCATAGCCAATGAAGAAACAGGTGGAGTCTATGGCTCGTAGGCTTGATGCAGTTTTTGCGAGCAAGGGATATGCAACCAAATATTAAGTATTTTTGAATTTAATGTAGTTGAAAGCATTCTGTTCCAATACTTCTGCTCGCCTGAAAAACTGGGTGGTTTGATACAACATGTGTTATGTTCTATGTTGTTTAACCTATCTAGATGTAAATACCAGGGAATGAAAGCTGAAACTCTGATCTCTCTTCTCATATTCATCTTTTGATCTCACATACAAATGTCTTCGGTGCACAGCAAAACCAAATTGGCCTTGGTGTTCCAATACTTTTGTAGGGGACTGTATGCTCAAGCCCTCATTCACTCAGACATCCACACTAAGGGCAAATTTGTGTCACCTGTTCAACCAATACATGTTTTCCTCAAACTATGAGCCACCAGAGGAAACCTACAAACACAGGGAAGCATGCAAACTTCACACAGCCTGAGTCAGAATGGAACCAACATTAGAATGTTACTCACTACGGCACCATGCCATCCACAAACAGAAATAAAACACTATATATATATATATATATATATATATATATATATATATATATATATATATAGTAGGATAAATAATGACAGGAGAATAGGATAAAATGTGCAAATGTGTTGTGTATAAATAAGTCTTAAGCCTGAATTCAAAAGTGTTCAGAACAGTTCTAATAGTGTGAATTTGGTGTTAAAGTAGACTTTCTGTTCTTAAACAATAAAGCAGGAATTTAGCAAAAATTGTATTATTTTTGCTAGACTTCTTTTTTAAGTGGATCCCCAGGAACCAAATTATGCTTGTTATGTGAGGGAAGCTTGTAATACAGTCTAAGAAAATGCATCAGATACAGTAAAAAAACAAGAACTACACAAAAGAGCGTCTCAAGAACCGGGTCGGGCCCATGGAGGACCACTCCATAAATAAATACATAAATATCATATTTGCAACTATAAGTCATGATTTTTTTTTCTCACCTTGCTGGTTGGTGCTATACACTCTAGTGTGATATATATTATTTAAAAAATCTATACATAAAATAATAACAATAAATAATATGTACAAGTAAAACCATTACTGAATAAAGTTACATATCCATCTGAGCATGGCTGAAAGATTCAATTTTTTTAAATCAGTGTATAGGGAGCAGTTATGCATGCATGTATGCATGTCCTGGTGATCCCATTCAGTGCCTTGTGGTCCTACCACCAAAATATCTGATATTTGTGAATTGTAGTCCAGTGCGACTTATCTTATTTTTTTCCACCACGAATGTACATTTTTACTGTATGTGATTTATTCTCCAGAAAACAGGGTAAATAGCCTAAATATTTCTGAGGGTAGCATAGAAAAAGTTATACCATTTATTTATCTGAGTCATAGAATGTTAAACACATTTACTGATAAAATAAATGATATTTCTATATTCATTTCAGAGCTACTATATGATTGACTGCAGTTTGTATTCATCAGGTAGGTTTCATTACTAACAGTTCATTGATCAGTCCGTGAAAAAAAGGTTAAGAATTGCTGATATATATAACACAAATATAACAAATAATTTTTATATGTGATACAAGAGAGACAATCAAGACTAAGTAATGTGTAAACAGGTAGCAGCTTTCGGACAGTTCAGTCTAAACGCATTACTGTTCTACGTGCAACAAAATCAAGTAAATATGATCCTTAAGCTTCTGCTATTTGCCTTCATGTCCAACATTTAGTCAGCATGTTCTCAGGTCATGTTGGACCTCAGGAAGATGAGTTTGTTCATCTCCTCTGACGTGACTTGTCGCTTCCTCTTCATAGCCAGAGTCTGCTCACACACTGCCACACACTCACTGTGTGCGCCTACTGCAGGGGAGGCCAGCAGCCAGAGGGCAAGCCGTGACAGCGTTGGGTATTTCTCCATTACGGATCTCCAGTACTGAAGCAGGTCAGGTGCATTGTGGAACGACGGCTCTGCCAGATACTGAAGCAGCTCCTTTCTCACCTGCTGCTCATCTTTGCTGCCTGCCCACACCTTTCCCATTTCCAAACGCCCTTTCTTTTCGTCCGGAGGCCCGGCTTCATCTCTGTCCTCCCTACCGCCGCTAGGCCCCACTCTCTTCAGCTCAGCTGCTATATTGCACACCTTTCCCATTACTTCTTCGTGCTGGTGGGATGGCACAGATCGCAACTTTTGCTGCGGGTCAAGGACCATGGCCACCTGGTGGGCCCTCTCCACTTTAAAGTTTTCTTTCAGGGCCTCTAGAAAGCAGTGGCATAGCCTGCCGCCAGCTCCCAGGTCACTGGCTTTGGAGGTGAAGAGCCTTTCAAGTCGCAGGTAGATAGGCAGTACATTTTGCAGAGTGGGCCCATGGTCACTGCTGAGTTGCACTGCTGCTTGCCGCAGTGGAGACAGTAAGGAGGCTAGGATGCCCAGGAGGTGTTTGTTGAGACCCTGTAGAAAAGGTGCAAGCCTCCTACTCCGCCCAAGCACCTCACAAATCTGCTCAAAATGCTCATGTACCAGCAGGAGGGGCTCTACACTTCGGTCCCAGCAGGGAGGGGGCTTTGAGGAGAAGTCCCCAAAAGTGCCCAGACTTGGGATGTCTCCAGAGTGGCCTACAACCCCTACAAGGTCCCGGCAGGCAGCCATCAGCTCTTCCAGTTCATGTAGGCCACGTGCTTTGAGGTTCCGCCTCCCCAGCACAGCCTGTGCCACAGCACCCAGAGAGCAGCCAGCGCAGCGCACACACATACTTGCTTGACCACACAGAGTCACCTCACATACCCTGGGCTCCATCACATAAATGGTGCGAATCTCAGACGTGGCAAACTCTGAAAGGACATTTTGAACCCACTGCTGCATCTGCTCTGCACCCTTATTGAGGTCCACCTCCTTCACTCCCAAAACGTAACGTTTTAATCGCATCCCGTCCACCTGAGAGGCTGTGAGCACAAAGCAAGTGTCTGGGCCAATGACCTGGGAGTGGCACGTCACAGCAATGCCAGGCAAGGTGTTGGAGCCAAGAGCACAGGTGACTCTCAACTTTACCTGGTTGTATGCACATGGCAGCTGCTTTAGGGCCAGAGAGCCCATGTCACCCAAGGCATCCCTCACGGAGAAGGCCCCATGCCGTGCTCCTGTGTCCACCAGGATCTGGGCCAGCTTAAGGAAGTCCTTTCCACTAAGGACATTCAGCATCCCGAGATCAGTATACATCACACGTAGAAGCCGTTCTGCTACCTGTTGATGTTCCTTCTCTGGCAAGATGCTGCTGACTGCACAAAGACAGGATTCTCAAGTAGAATACCCAACAAACATAACCTAAAAAGCCTAGTCAAATCAAAAACACATAAAATATGTAAGAAAGCAAAAACTGTAAAAACAATGGAAGACTAGACCATTTTTATCATATGCTACAAAACCAGACTGGCTCCTCCTGTTGCAAATATTCAAGTAATGAGATAATGTTTTTTTTTTTTTTTTGTAGCAATTTTAAATGAGTTTTATTGTAATGTAGTCTGAATTTAAAATAATAAAATAAACATTAAAGCACAATGGACTGGCAACATATAACAGGTGTACAGATGGTCCCTGAGTTACGATGATCTTGACGATGGTGCGATAGTGATGTGCATTCAGTAGAAATCATACTTTGAATTCTGAATTGTGATTTTTTTTTTCTGGGCAAGCAACATGCGGTGCGATACTTTCTCATGATGCTCGGCAGCGGCAGTAATCCGCATCTCCCAGTCAGCCACATGGTTGCTAGTGTATACAACTGATACTGTGCAATGTTCTGTGTTTTCAGCGTTTTTTTAATACCCCTCCCCCCCCCGTATCTATGTTGTGTTTCGTGCATCCACCATGTCTTCAGAAAGCAGCATGAAAACGGAAAGCCTGTAATGACTTTTAAGGTAGACTAGGCTAGGCTATGATGTTCAGTAGGTGTTTGGCATTGGGTGGGTTGGCAGAAGCAATCGCGAGACACCACGGTAATAAGTTTAAATTCCGTTAAACTCTTTACAGAGTGTTGTTTCCAACTAAGAGTGTTGCCGTTAGCCGGGAGCTACAACTAATTCAACAATTCAAAATAAACAAAATACAAGATCTTAAGAAGACAGTGGTTGCAGGAGAGTTCACAAGGGGCAGCGGAAACTGAGCACTGACCGGAAGTCCGGGTAGAAACTAAATTCCGTCCACAATTGGTTCCTACGCCAATCAATGTTCAGTCTGAAGACCACCCATGTTCCGTTGCTGAAGCAGCCACAGGTGTTTTAAATGCATTTTTTGACTTACGATATTTTCCACTTATGATGGGTTTATTGGAACATAACCCCATCACAAGTTGGGGACCATCTGTACCTGCCTCTCCTGGGGAGAGCTCAGAATTACTGCAAGACTCCACTGGACAAGATGTTATTGATAACATACAGAGGAATGGAGCATTTGTATATTATTTAATCTCTATGACTTATTTTTACAGAACCCAAGTAGTAAACAAAATGAAAGATATCTGCATTATGTTACTTTTACTGATGTGACTTTGAAGCTACAAATAAATAAAATTACATATTCAGTTTCATTTGTGAAAGTTAATAAGCCAGTGTGTGTGTGTGTGTATATATATAGACACACACACAGGCTTATTGGAAAAATGTGTAATCCTTTTTTATATATATATTAAAAAAAATAAGGATTACACATTTTTCCAAAACAATGATGTTACTAATTACAGTCAAAAAGAATAAAGAATCTGAAAACAGGGAAGTTAATTATAGCAAAGAATGGATGTTACCTGGTGGATGCTCCCTGTGAGCTGAGTGGTTCCTATCTGCGGGCACTTCAAGACATGTGGGAGCCAGTCGTGTCGTGGTTGCTTCTGTACTTACATGGTTTTTCTTATCCGCTATCACAAAAAAAAAAAAAAAGAGGTTTAATGATAATCAAGGTGCTGCTCCAAATATATCTAACAATTTTTTCTGCATGTTCGCCTGGCAACTCTGTATGTAGTAGCCAATTAGCTCACCAGCATGGGACTGCATGTGCTCCAGTAGGTTGTTGTAGAACTGGAATTGGATTCCACATGATCCACATGTATAAAGTTCTAAAGAAAAGGGCCCAGGAAAGAGGGACATAAGTCATAGTCCTTGCAACATTCGTGTAAATGTCCACAAGGCCCTAGGGTGCCATCTAGATAACTACTGTTTATTTCATTTTAATAAGTTTCTATACTATAATAACTGAATTCTAAACCAGGTATTTCTTGATCACTGTAGCACTGCATACATCAAAATCATCATTCACTTTCAAGTAACTAAAGCAGTAAACTAAAACTTAACTATGGATTTACAGGAACAGACTTTTAGTACATTTCATGGATTGAAATTCTCTAAGAGAAAAGCAATATAATGCATTCCAGTGCCTGATGTTTCTGAATGAGGACTGCAAGGGAGTGAACTCTACAATATGTTTACAGACATGGGACCATGAAGAGGCGGAGCAAAGATTGCATGTACTCACTCTGTACAGCAGGAAATGAACTGGGCACCTTGGGACTCGAGGTTCCTGTGGAGACAAAGACTTGACCTTAAGTACACTGATAGCGCCTGTGTTTTCTCAAATCTGATAGGATTCAGAGTCAATTTTTCTCTCTGACTCACCCTCCACTCTCCCTCAGTTTGACACTCCCATCCTCCTTTTTAGTTCTTTCACACACTTCCTCCTCCTATTCCTCATTGCAACGCTGTCATCTAGTCTCCCTCCTTCCAGACAGTTAATTTCTACAATGTCCGAACATTTGCTCTTCTTCCATTATTAACTTGCCAGAACGTCATCCATATAGCACAGCAGCCGTAATATTCTATTAAATTGTTTGAAAGCAGAATATTACACCCACAGTAAATCCAGGGGGCGTGTAGATGAAATATGTCACATTAACCACAGTAATTTCAATACAGTCAATTAGAATTAGTGACATGACTTATTTTCAGAATTAAATATCTGAAGTCATGCAAGTTGTGTGTTAAATGCCAAAACGTCGCACAGCTCAGGAAGCTTAGGCTATAAAATGTTATCATATACAAAGAATGCACAAGATCCATTTCTTAAACCCTCATTAAGTACATAAATGTGTTGAGGCACAGTTTGATTTCATCATTTCTAATAGATGAGCATTTTGAAGCCATTTCCTTAATTTAAATATAGTTCACTGTTCTTTTAAAATCCTCAAACTTACAATAATGAATGTCTGATCTTCTCACAAAGGTGGTGATTGTGGTTTAAGCCATACTCACCACTGGGGTTCTGTGAGCTGTTGGCCTCCGCCATTTTGGTTTGCTTTTTGCCTTCCATTTTCTGGCAGAACACATTTTCTGTGTAGGAACATAATGGTTACAATCCTCAGGGAGTATTTTGGTGGTGATAGTCATAGTCAGGGGGCTTTTGTCTGCTTTACTTGCAGACTCACCAGGGAAAGGAGTGTTCTGATTATAATTTTTACTTAATACAAGCTCTGTATATAATTACAGCAATTCAGAAAGACCCAGAAGGTCTGCTTACATTGTGAAAACAACCTGACTTATTGTTCAGGATAAACACAGTGACCATTTGGGGATGTGTTTATGAGACTATAAATAATTTCTCTGAGAAGATAGGTCTCAGTTAGAAAGGAAAAAACAGTCCAAGTAAATCTTACTGTCTTGGCATATTTATTATAGTGCTTTTTTCTTGGCCCGCCCTTTGAGAAAAAAAAAATGAACTGGAAATAATTTCATTTGCATGTGTTTTGTATTAATTCTTCATGGCCATATTTTATCATGCATGCCCTCGTAACTCCCTGCACCCATGAAAAAAACAGTGAGAAGCCATGCCCAGTTGTACCTTTACGAATGTGTTCGGGTTTAGAGGTTTCATGTTCATTGATGCCTGAAGGATGTTGCTTCATCCGAGAGGGCCGCATTTCAGAGGAGCGACCTGCATGCAAAAAATAAAATAAACATAATAAGTAAACTTACACCAGAATGACTATATATATATATATTAATAATTTTTTTAAAAATGTTAAGCATTATTACAAAAAATACATTGCAAGAAGAGCACTATATAAAATAAATGTGAATTTGAAATTGAACATGGTACACCAAAGGTTATCCTGTACTGGGGCTGCATCTGTGTGCTTTGGGGCCTCTTATTATAAAAGTACCCCCCCCTTCCCAAAAAAAATACAAATATTTTTCAGCTATGTGTCTTTCCCTTGTCTATTTTCAAAATTTTATCTCTGCTGCAGAGAGAAAGTGATTTCCTTTCTTGTGCCTAGTCTGTATAGCTGACAACAGTTAAATAGTGCAGAATTGTCAGGCCATTTTCATTGAGCTACGTTCCACAATGTCTACGGCTTATGTCTATGACTAATAACCAAATGTCAAATACTGCACATTTAGGAGACAAATTTTATTATTAGAGTTTGTGGAGATTTATACATCCTAGACTTTTACTAAGGTAAGGTTTGTATGTCTATTGTTACTCTTTTATTGGGTAGTTAATAAAAATGGGCAAATGACTAATAAATGCACATTAACAATTACTTTTTATTAGTGTTACACATTATTTGTTAGTTTTTTTTTTTACATATTTATTTTTCTTTTGATTGTTTATTGTTACATGTCTTATGTTGTGCGTCTTGTGTGTTCGGATGTACAGGTGACTCTCCCTGCGGGTATCAATAAAGTCCTATCCAATGCTATCCAAAGCCAATTAAAAGGTTAATAACAAAATGGTTTTCTGTCTATCCTTTCTTTTTACCTGCCTCATGTCCTGGGTTTCCAGCAGGTCCAGAACACAGTGACCCAGCTTAAAGATTTTGGGAAAAAAACATTTTACAGTAAATTTAGTTGATTGTAAGCTTAGCTGAGGTTTTTACAGAACTTAACTCATAAATAAATCTTGGTAACTGTGCATTATTAAACTTGTGGATAGATTTACAAGCAAACCAATTTACAGGCAACCCAGTTGTGTTCCGAATTTGAGGATCAGGTGTATAGACAGATCATCAGGAATGTGATGTGTTGCTCACAAGAAGTCTTGGGTGCAGCTGAGGACAGGCAACAGGATAGGTTCTAAAGCACTAAGAAGTGAAGCATGAAATAAAAAGAATTCTGCATTGTCACCTACGTATGGGAGTATGCAGAGCCAAATGTTCCTGGTAGGGATTGAAGTATTTGTATTGTTTCCCACAAAAATCACAGACATAACTCCCAGTTTCTGTAAAACAAACAAAGACATTTATTTAAAACAGAAATATTCAGCAGAACTCTGATTATATATAAATGCAAAAAATATTACTCTGAATTACCATATTTCTTACATTATACTGTAAGTCACTATTTTGTCCACCTTACGCGCTATTGTGATTGTACTTTGGTGCAATGTATATAATTTTAAAAATTGCTGATTACAATAGTAAGATAAATATTCAAGAATATGGAGGGTGATGGTTGTTTAACAGCAAAACTGAAGAAAAACATTTTAATGGTTTCAGTAATACTGGTGAACACTTGGATCAGCATGTTCATAATTTAGATTTCACAGTGTACACTGTAAACTGAAAATTAAATGTTTATGTATGGGCTCCACTTTATGTTTATATTTATCTACTACCAGTGTCAAGGACTGTAAGTTACTCTTATTTTAACCATTACTATGCTCCTAACACTTTATTTTTAATAAAAACATAAAACATTTTTCTGATCTATTTTTTGTAATGCATCCATCACAAAAAATAGTGTAGGCTGCAAGATTTGTTTTCAATCGGGCCTTTTTCCCCCAAGTATGTACATTTTAAGGGTACGTGACTTTTGCTCTAGAGTGACATAGATTCTCGAAAACTTGGTAATCTACATAAGTTAACTATTCATCATCCTGTTCTGCAAATATATAAGGGGTAAAGGTTTTCCTTTTCTTTAGCTACTCACTTGGTCCACTTTTTTGAAAAGGTTCAATCTGCTCCTCCTCTTTGGACTCGTCTCCCGGTAAGACAACCTGCTCATAGGGGTCTGGAGCATAAAAGCAAACATTAAACTCTGCATATGACATCTTCATAAATCAGAGGTTGTAGGATCTTGAAACGACAGGCTGCAAGGTGTAGATTTACCATCGACAGTGTGGAGGTCGCGGTGCTCCTGAAAGCAGCTGTAGTACTTGTACTTTTTTCCACAGATGTCACAAGCATAGCGAAAGCTGTCTGCAGTCACACACAAAGAGACTTAACATCAACAAAAACATAAAAACCACGTAATGCACATGCTGCAAAAAAAAAAAATCACTCCTACTTCACATAATGCAGATCTTTTAATGTGGGACAAAACTTGCACCATGCGCAACTACAGGATTTTTTTGGCAAGCATACATTGTGCATGAATTACACTTTTTGTTGCTGGCTTGCTAAGCTGCTCACAGAACTGACATTTTGGCCTGTGTAGATTTACATATCTTGCTGACTCATACATACACTGACCGCAAACTGAGGCACTGAATTAGAAAAACAAAACCAAGCAGCGAACATTTCTCAAAAAAGATGACAATTATCACTTTAAATACCACACAAAGCCTAACCTTTACTAAATGACTTACTACGAGTGTTTAGTGCTTTTTTGCCAGTTATTTGTAGAAGAAATTGCTATCCTTAATTTAAGCTTTAGTAGTGCTTTTATTAATATTCAAGGAAGAACAGTTAAAATTTTGCTGTAAGTAATATGCAGAATTTAAAATTCGACATGTCACATAAGTGGTTGCATCTTTAGAGAATTTAAAGCACTCTTTAACAGAGTGTATGGTGGATTTATAGTTTGATTCAAAACCTCTGACACTGGAAGGTAAAAAGAACATGCCAACTGTCCAACAGCTGCAACAAAGTATTAATCACAGTACCATAAAGACTGAAAAAATGAACTAAATCCATACATTTGAAGCTCAATACTCACTGTTGAGGCTCTGGGATCTGCCCTCTTTAGAGCCACTCTCTGACTCTATATAAACACACAATACAAAAAATGTGTCACATAATGAAATAAGAAATAACATTCCTGTTATGAATTAATTCAATAAGAGGGAAAAAAAAAGCAAAACAGCAAACACTAAGTTCAATTGTTGTAAAGAGTATTCTCATTACTATTCAATAATAAGAACATTATCATTTAAAAACCTTTATTTAAATAATCTTTCATTTTCTCATTTCACACATCCATATGATGTGTTGCACCTTTGTGAGCTCTGACGTGCGTTTGAAAGCAGTTGTAGTACTTATACTTCTTTCCACACACTCCGCATGTGTAGGAGCCTGCAGAGAACAAACTGAAAAGTAAAACACTGCAGCTCTGACAACATGTGAAACCAGTTCTAAAAGCCATTTCCTCCATTTAATAGGAATCGCTACTATTTATGTACACAAGAAGAGTGGTTTGAATACAAGGCATTCTCATAACTGAGGGGGAAAAAAAAGCATTTCTTTTTCCTGATTCAGAACAGATGTGTTGATGTCGAAAGATTACTACTGACTGTAAAACTAAATAAAAATGTGGCTCTGATAATAATTATTAGCAACAGAATTGGAGTTGTTATAAATACCTTGTGTTTGAGTGCTGCGACTTCCTCCAATGACCACACAGACCTCGGCAGGGAGGTCATCCTCCCCCTCTTTACCATTGCTGGATGTGCCCACCCCTGATTCCATCTTGCCTGTTGATGGAGAGCAGCTTTGGGGTCCTGGATCTGCTGGCCCAGGATTGTGGGCTTCCTGAAATTGCCCAGGATTGCCCTGGTCCTGCTTAGGTAGAGGTACTTCCTGAGCACTCATCCCCCCTTTCTTTTCTACTTACACAGCTGGAAAAAAGAAAATACGGTGAAATAAACTTACTCCTTTTTAGAATTAAAAACTACACTATTGATGATGCAAATTATGCCTTGCCATGCAAAGCAAAGTATCAGTTATAACTCGTACTTACTGTGAAGGAAAGAAACAAAGCATGACACAGAACCACCAGAGTCAACCTTTCTCCTTCCTTTTGTGACATGTAACCAAAGAAAATGTCATCAATAGGACGAAACTTTACAGAAACCTGGGCCACACTCCAAATACAAATGTCTCATAATACATTGATCAGATCAAGAAAACTTAAAAAAAAAGAAGAAAAAAAAACAGAATACTGTTAGAGGCTCTTATGGTTAAGTTATCCCACAAAAGCACAAAATGTCTTCAGCTCTCATTAGGAGTCATTATACAGCCTGGTATCTCCAAGTCTAGAAGAAGGTGGTAAAAGCAGAGAAAGGACACTTTGCTCAAAGCTGTTTACTAGAGCAGTATAAACAAAATGACTGGAACTGATAATTGTAACTGAAAAACATTTCATTTAATTATTTAAAAGAAAACTTTAGTGTCTCCAAGGAATAAAATGTTCTTGGATAAGGTCCTCTTTTAGGGTTTCAGATGCTAGTTTTTGTTTGTTTTTTTTTTTAAAATCTGTTTATGATTAACAAGTATGCTACATCAGAATGTTCAACGCATACCCAAAAAGCATGAATTGTAATGGAAAATAGGAACATTTTTTTAAAATCAAGTTTCCATAGAACATACAATTTTCCATGTAGAGAATTACAAGCCCAAGTAAAATTGCAGCATCCCACATACAGTGTATATGCTATATTTTCAGCATAAATGTAGAGCATTACGTTTTGCTTTAACAATTAATGCTAGCAAAAATGGGTTATATGAAGTGTTAGGAGGTTTCAAAACTGACCAAATGCAAATAATAACTATGAAAACAGATGCTGGCAGCTTACCTTAAGGATAACTGCAGTGAACACCTTTAATCTCAAAGACAGATTTAGCGCTGAAAATCTGAAGAGTAAATATCAATTTGCCTGCATTGCTGTGATTTCAGACAGAACTGTCAAGTGAAAACAGTTCAATTTATATGCTAATGATAAAAATTTACAAAACATTTCAAATGCACTCTTGAATCACATGAAAATATGTTATGCAACAACAGCACAAAAGCAGGAATTCAGAGCACTCAAAGGTAGCGATAAGGCCCAGGCATTCAGCAGAATTTTTGTTGAAAATTAAAATTGCACTGCAGATTATGACACTGTGATTTATTCTTTCATTATTCTAAATCCAGGCACACACATTAATGGTTTTCCATGCAAATGAGGAATTTTAATGAAAAAGCCAAGTCTTTCCAAGAAAATGGTGAATTCTCCATCAAGCGGGTTCATCTAAAGTAGAAAGTATCAATAAGCAACACAAAACAGAACCAGAAGAACATTAAGATAAGTTTTATAAATAAAATCACAGAAAATAATTTAGCAATTTTCTTCCAGACTGCTACTTAAATACAAAACTGGATCCATCAACCTATTGTTAATAACCACTTGTACAGTCAAGTGTTATGGTGGTCCACAACCAATCCCAGAAGCAAAACTTGTGAGGTAGGGTACATGCTGAACAGGCCAGGCCATCACAGGGCTGTCAGACACACACACACACACACACACACACTTCAGGCAGGTTAAAGTCACCAGCTGGACCGAACCTGCAGCCCAGGAGCTGTGAGGCACCACCACTCTTCTTAAATGCTATATTGGTTCAAGAGATATACAAAACCAGGAGACCTGCTTGTATACATAAAAAATAAACACTAATATTTCAGAGATTCTTTTGCAATAATTCGTTACTCAGCGGATGTTTTTTTATCAAAAATAGCTTTCAGTCCCTGACCCATTTATACAGTAGAGTATTCTTAGTGCATCAGCTGAGCCAAGTGCCTTGACCAAATGTACTGCAGCAGGAAATGGGTTCAAAAAAGCAGATTTCACACTGCAATTCCATGTCATGAACCGCTTTGCTCCTTGCTGTCCAATATTTAAACAAGTTCTTCAGGAACATAAATAGCATTATATGGTATGGTGCAAATCTCTACAAATTAAACAGATTCTAGACATGATACAATATTCATGTTGACATGTGCATTTGAAAGACTTTAAAAATGTATTATGATTTTAAAGATAACCACACTCAAACACTGTAATATATGAATAATACAAAAATATATGTAGTTTTGTTTCAGTACAGTATGCTTAGTCTATCGGCTGTGCCAAGCACCTTGACCAAATCTACTACGGCAAGAGATGGGTTCGAACAGGCAGTAAAATGTTCTGTTGGTGACTTTAACTGTTAAAGTTAATAAAAATGGACTTATCACAACAGCAGTCCCAATATAAACAGAACAGATTTACCACAACCAATTTCATCTTTGTTCCAGGAATCGTTTCCCTTGTATTAATAAACAAAATGTCTGCCTCTAGGTGGCGCTACTTTAATAAAATTAATCATTTTCAAAAATAAATGTGACGAGCCGGTTTTTAATAAATGAAAACATTTTTTAAATATTTCACTAAGACAAAAGACGCTACATGAGACGTTTTCTGTTCGCAGACTCACAGTAAGAGGCATGTATGTTCCATATACTCAAGACAAAAGTCAGATTTTCGAGGAAATGGAGTAGAAACATGGCTACAGGGGTTCTTTGTACCGTATTTTCAGTAGTCGAAAAGCACATTCTTCACTCGACGACAATTTATTTACAAATAATCACTCGGTGAAAAGTTCGTACAACAATACGCCGCTAAAGACATCTGCTCCGTTTTAAGTTAAAATACCTCAGAAATGAGCAATACACCTGACGCCTGGATTGCGAGGTGACGTGAAATTAAAGACATTCCCCCCCCCAGCGAGGCAGGCTTCATTTTAACGAAGTCAAAGAGTGGAACGGGTGGGCAGAGAGCGGCTCAGTACAGCAGGAGCTCGGTTACCTGTCTAAAGGATGCGGCCGGTGTCGCTCCCCTGCCGCCTGCAGTGCCACACATCCCGGGGATAAAGAGCGAAACACCCGCCCGCCGGTCCGCCCGCCGCCGTTTCTCTCCAACAGGAAGCGGACGAACACCGCGCTGCGACACGGCCGTCGGCGCGCGCCTCAAAAGAGCCGCCCTCTCGTGCCGGGTCGCACCGTCGGGCCGCTCGCGCTGCTGCGGAAGATGCGGGCGGGCGCGCGCCGCAGACGCTCGTCCGCCATGACGCGGGGGCAAGAGCGCAGCGCGAGCTGGTCGCGAGCGCGTCGGACGAGACGCAGCAATGAACGACCGTAAACTTACACGGGAAAACGAAAAAAAAAAAAAAAAGGTGGGATTCTGACGGAGCGTTAACATATCAACATTTACACACTTGAATTAATTTTGTTAGAAAAACAACAGCAACAACATTTATTTATAAACACGTTTTCGTACAGAGATGTAGCGCAAAGTGCTTTACAAGCTGACAAAAACGTTGTCTTCCTTCTGGGTTAACAACGTCGTGCCACCCGTGTCGAATTTAAACCTCTTATTTCACTTGCTTAGGTTTGGCAAAAGGTATTCAGTTTAAGCAACAATAAAACACGCAAGTTTTCTCGCGTTTAATTAACTTCGAATTCCAAAAAACGTGGGTTTATTTTTGCTTTAAGTTTGGCTCGAGCGGTTTTATGGAAATGCATAATAAATGTAGTGTGACTGAATATGAAAATGTATGAACTTTTCAGAAATGGCGCCTCATTTCTCGTCTGAAAAACGTGGCCCAGAATAGAAATGTGTTTTAAGCATAGTCGGCACCATCGGCTTCCTCCTGTACAATAATTTCAGAGACTGCGAAATTGCTGCCAAATTTTTTTATTATTCCCATTTTAACCGGGTGCCCTAAGGAAAAATGTATGGTCTTGTGACAGTTTGCTGTTTTTCTCCTTTGGCCTCTTGCCCCCCCCCCCCCTTTTTTTTATTTTTAAATATTTATTTCACATAGTTTATCAGAACAGTTAAATAACATTTAAGTCTGTAATACAAAGCCTATTAGAAACACAAAACAGTGCTATTGCACATACATATAAATGAAAGCTCACAATGAAGCAGCTATATCAGTCTCAAATGTAGTAAAACACAAAAAAAAACCTATTTTTATTATAGCTGTTATTTTTCTATATGTTCATTTCTGTATTTCATTGTTTAACAATTTAAATTTCAGGATAGGTAATTTGCAAGGCAAAAGAACCCATAGACATGGAATTTATGCACCACCCAAAAAATCCATTGCAATAACATTTGGCTACTTGTAATTCTGTTGAAAAGGCAACTGGCCATACATTTAGCATCATAAGTGTATTTTATACATTCTGTCTGTGTAATTGCAATCTTTATTCCTTCCTAAATATCTTCATTCTAAACTGCCGTTGTAAAGCCATGGTTGTCCAACCCATTTTAAAATATATATTTAAATGAGAAATTGTGATGTCCTTTAAAAATTAAGTAAAAAGGCATACACTCTGCATTTGTCTGATGTTACAAACATATTTCGTGATACTCTACTACACATATAGAGTTATTCTATTGTGAGCAGGAGGCTAACCTGAAATGTTTAGTTATGGCTAAGAAAATGTATCACAACATATTGTCAAGAGAACTAATACACAGGTCACAACAACAATGTGTCTGTAATGAGAGTATAATAGTCAACTGGCATCGGGAATTGCAGAAAGTGGTGACCTACTACAAAGCTCCTACAGCAGCATCTGGAACATGCACACCAAATTTTTCATACAAAAGACTTATTATTCAGTACAGTGGCATTTTTGTCCCTACATGGCCATTTTACTTTCAAAGCATGCATTATTATTATGCCACGCAGCCTGCGTTAGAAGCTTTAGGATGACAACTAACATTGGGTCTCAAACAGTTTTTGTCCCCCAGTGGTCTAATCCTGGCTAGTTTATGACTGAATCTAGTGCACTGACCTTTCATTATCCTGGAAAAAAATAGCCACTAGTGTACATGTATGCTTTGAATAGTGATGACTGGGCTTTCAAGTTTTCAAGCGGTACATTAACATGGTCACAACTGCTTATCTATACATATACGGTGGGGGAAATAAGTATTGAACACATCAACAATTTTTTCAGTAAATATATTTCCAATGAGGCTATTCGTATGAAATTCTCAACAGACATTGGTATTAACGAAAGAAATCCACAAATATAAAGAATTCACAACATTAAAGGCCATAAATAAAGGTATGTGTAATAAAGTGGAATAACACAGGGAAAAAGTATTGAATGTGCTAATTTAATATTTAGTGGAGAAGCCTTTGTTTGTAATGACAGCTTCAAGATGCTTCCTGTATGAAGAAACCAATCGCCTGCAGTGCTCAGTTGTGATTTTGATGCATTCTTCTAAAGTACTTTTCTTTAAATCTTGAAGATTCCGGGGGCCCCTCTTGTGAACCCTGATCTTTAGTTCTTTCCACAAATGTTCAATTGGATTTAAGTCAGGTGACTGACTGGGCCATTCTAACAACTTGATTTTCTTTCTCTGAAACCAATTGAGCGTTTCTTTTGCTGCATGTTTTGGATCGTTGTCCTGCTGGAAGGTCCACCCACATCTCATTGTCATCATCCTGGTGGATGGCAGCAGACTTATTTCAGGAATCTCTTGGTAAATGGCCCCATTCATTGTTCCTTCAATTACGTGAAGTCTGCCAGTACCATGAGATGAGAAACAACTCCACAGGATGATGCTTCCACCTCCAAACTTCACTGT
This sequence comes from Heterotis niloticus, assembly GCA_018136845.1. Classification (NCBI taxonomy): domain Eukaryota; kingdom Metazoa; phylum Chordata; class Actinopteri; order Osteoglossiformes; family Osteoglossidae; genus Heterotis; species Heterotis niloticus. The sequence goes on along the minus strand of CM030903.1, from coordinate 16,548,464 downwards.
TGGTACAGTGTTTTTTGCATGACGTGCAATGCCATTTCTCCTCCAAACATGGTGTGTAATATGATAACCAAAATTCAACTTTGGTCTCATCTGACCAGACTACATTCTCTCAGTATTTCAAAGGCTTGTCCAAATGTTGCGTGGCAAACTTTAAACAAGCTTCAACATGGCTTTTCTTCATTAATGGAGTCTTGCTCCAAGTCTTTCTGTGTGTTCCTTGGCTCTTGGGCTACTCTTCTGACTATCCTTCTGACTCCCTGATCAGAAATCCTGCAAGGAGCTCCTGTGCGTAGCCGGTCGATGGTGGAGTGATGGTCCTTCCACTTGCGGATAATGGGCCCCAATGGTGCTTACAGGAAGTTTCAGAAGTTTTGAAATACATCTGTAACCAGTTCCATTAATGTGGTTTGCAACAATCAGGTTGCAAAGGTCTTTGCTTTTACCCATCCTGAGATGTTTCTTATGTGATACCTTGGTAGCAAAACACCTTTTTATAGCCCATCAGTATGTACTAACCCAGCTGATGTTAATTTGCACAGATAAGAGGTGGAATTACTTTCTAACTACTTACAGATTTCAGCTGGCTCCTTGCTATTCCTTGCCTTGGTATACTGCTTTTTCTTAGTGTGTTCAATACTTTTCCCCTATGTCATTCCACTTTATTACACATACCTTTATATATGGCCTTTACTGTTGGGAATTCTTTATATTTGTGGATTTCTTGAGTTAATACCAATGTCTGGTGAGAATTTTATGTGAATAGCCTCATTGGAAATATATTTACTGAAAAAAATGTTGACGTGTTCACTGTGTGTGTGTGTGTGTGTGTGTGTGTATATATACACACCCTGTTGCTTGCATCTAGTAAAGCATGTTGAAATGCTCCTGCCTGCCCTCCTGTTCCCCTGCAATAGTGGAACATTTCTACAACCATTCTGTCTGTTTTGGTATTGATTAAACCCATTGCTGTCTTACATTCCAGGGTTACTTTCTATGAAGGAGCTGTACCGTGGTGCCGTATGTCCTGTCCGACATAGTAAAATATGTTAAACTGTACCAGCTGGAAACTTCTGGCTTGCTCATCCCTCTGGTTTCTACACAACCTTGGCAATCCTGGCACTGTTTTTTAGTTCATAGCAATGCCAGGCATGGATATGCAAACAAATTAGTATTGCCGGTTAATTCATTAATTGGGGAGAAATTAGTTCCATTCAAGAAGCCATACTGACAAAAAAAAATTTGCTGAGCATGTGGCTCCCAACCATTTTACCTCAGGCAAAGGTAGACCCTTTTTAAGTGTCATTTTCAATAGGGTGGTGAGCCTCCTTAGTCAGAACGTGAACTTGCTATGGCCTGCCGGTTTCAAAGTAACATGGCTTATAAAGGCAACTGTACACTAAAGAGAAGATTAGTTTGTATGACCCCCACTGGAGACTCTCCAGCCTTCTGCTCTATCAGACATGAGCATAATCATATTAATTTCTAGCATCAAATGACAATTAATCTTGTGTTTACTGCGGTAGTCTTCCTTCATTGGCATCATATGGTTACCCTGTTGCCTTGTAAAAACTTTTCATTTGTATAAACTGTGTAAATGGGCTAAGTAATAAGTGTGAATAATATGTTTTTCAAAGGAAAAGTCTGACCAAGGAAATTTGTGCAATACATAATATTGCCAACAGAGGACAGTAGTATATAGGCAGACTACTGAAGTAAATGGCTATTTCCAAAAATGTTAGCTGTGAGGAACGCATTTCTTCAGACATGTGTTCTACTCATTTTCTTCAGAGTAGCAAACTGTATTGTGTTGTCCAAAAGTTTGCAGGAAGTTAATTTTTTACATGTTATTTATTCATCCATCCATCCATCCATTAATCCCATTGCCTTAAGTGCTTTGTTGTGGTCGGGTTATCAATAGTCCAGAGCCTATTCCAGAATATTTTTTCTTTTATACAAATCCTGTTGGGAGGCACTGACAGTCTGAGTAATTATTATAATTTTTATCACAGCTAAATTAAATTACATGTTAAATGCAAAGAGAAATGCACCTCTCTATTTCTTTTATTACAATACTCCTAACATTATAAATTAAACATGTTGGTTAGTCTGTTTTTATGCAAGGTAAATACAAATACTGAAGTGATGATGCTGGATTCGCTATAAACTGAACAAGTGAAGATTCAAGCACTTAAGAACAAAAGGTTAATTTAGTCATAAATAAAATGACTAGCAGTGAAATTAACAGGATTCATATAAAAGAAAAATACAATATTTTTTCATAGACCAAGTTACTGGGTTATGTTCCATTGGTATTTACACTATTTACCCATTTACTGCTCCTAACAATGCTGTTATACTGCCGGGCTAAAGAAAAAAAAAAGGTCACATTAACATTTCGTTGGACCGCCTTTAGCTTTGATTATGGCATGCATTCACCGTGGCATCATTTCAATAAGCTTATGTGATGTCACAACATTTATTTCTGTCCAGAGTTGCATTAATTTTTCACCAAAATCTTGTATTGATGATGGGAGAGTCAGACCACTGCGTAAAGTCTTCTCCGGCACATCCCAAAGATTCTCAATGGAGTTAAAGTCTGGACTCTGTTGTGGCCAATCCATGTGTAAAAATGATGTCTCTCTCATGCTCCCTGAACCACTCTTTCACAATTTGAATCCTGGCATTGTCATCTTGGAATATGAAGAAAAAAATCCATTGATGGAAAAACTTGGTCATTCAGTATATTCAGGTAGTCAGCTCACCTCATTTTTTTTTGGGCACATAACGTTGCTGAACCTAGACCTGACCAACTGAAGTAACCAGGTGGTGACTTTTTTTTTTTTTTTTTGGCCAGGCAGTGTATTTTAGAACAGTGTCAGCCATGACACCATAATAGACCCAGTTTCATGCAGTAGAAGGTTGGGACAGCAAAACTCTGCCTTGTGGGATCCATGAAAGCTTTGACAAGATGGCCGGTTTCCTACAGGCTGAGATAACAAAAATGTGCATCAAGAATGACAGAGAGCGCAACATAAACCAGCACAGAAAAGTGAAATGCTAGAAATACTCGTCACTAAAATGATTTTCCTACAGACGGTAAGAGACTTCAGAGCAGCAGTACAATGCAGAAGTACCTGGACAGAGATCTGTTGCTGGAAGTGCGTATGTAGACCCCTTTATTGATAAACTGTGCGAGCAGTGGCCTCTCTGGTCAGCAATGGGATAAAATGGCTCCAGGTTCATCTGAGTCACAGAGACAGTCAGCAACAACAGGGTGAGTGAAACCCGATGAGACCACATCAGTTATACCCAAAAATTGAGTTTTTGCATTATTATTGCAAATCATAAATGTTAAAGTCATATAACAAACCAAGGAAAAGAAGTTTGTGGGTACTTGTTTAGACCTTTTTGATGTTAATACTCATAACATGTCTGGGAATTTTTGATGTTAATACTCATAACATGTCTGGGAATTCCTTCTCTTTTAAAAAGCCTTTTTAGTAACAATACAGGCACGATAGTAACAGTGTAGTTCCACAAATATGTCAGTCTTCATTGACCAGTTGCCATATAATTTTATCTATGTGGAAGTGTGTCTGTAAAGTAAAGTGAAGGAAGCAGAAGATTGCACTACATTATATTTTACATTACATTTAGATTATATTTTATTCAGATTTTTGCTGTCAAGAATTCAGAAATAACACATTTTGAGTTATTTTGAGTAATGCAGTTTGTTCTCATCCATTTTGGTTTTAGAAGTCAAAATATTAGTAAGAAAATGACATTATGTGCCTTGGTAATTGGAAATAATATAGTCAGCATGCAAGCTCTTTTGGTATTGTTTATGAATATTGTAGTTTCCCTTCAGATATTGTAAATATATACAGCATGTAAGCTATGTAACAGTTTATGGGTATACGTGAAATCATACAGTAAAAACAATAACACATTATCAAAGTTATGTTTTTTATCTACAGCATATGGAGATACTACTGTATTTTGTTCTGAAGAATGCTATTTAACAGAAACCTTGTGTGACCTAAATAGAGCACATTCCTTTACTCAGCTTGGCTGCAATAGATCCCATTGGAAAACAAACCAGATCCAGACCATCTTTCCAGGGGTCAAAGTTTTGTTATTAGTATGGGAATATGATTTGGTGTAAAGCAGAGGATTTACCTATGAGCAAAACATGAAATGGAATATGTCCAGTTCCTTAATATTGCTTTCTAAGTATAATTTTCATCACTATGAAATTCACATATTGTGCACACAGACAGCTATTAAGTAACTGTTGACCCAAACAGTAATAGAGAAGGTCACAGTTACTGGAGGGACTATTTGAATGTGGGGGCATATTTGAAGCCAGTGGTCCAATTGTATGTAAAGACATTTTCATTCTAAATGATGCTGCAAATGCATAGATGATCAAATATTCTGAAGGTAGAAAGCGCTGATATTTGTATATTGAGAAAATACTTTTTTGTATTATAATACATGTGTAAAAATATTACTGTTACTGCTGTTATGGTTTTCATTATGAGAGAGGAAAAACTAAGCTGCATATGTTTTTATCGAAAAGATAAGCTGCTTAGTTTTTTGTGAGCACTGTTCAACCCAGACATTCCAAAACATTAAACCCAAAAACAGAATCCCCAAGGTGTTTATGAATATAATGTTATTTATTGTTTATTTATTGTTGTCTAAGGATAACAATAAGACAGGATAAGACAACTTTGCAGCCTTCTACCCATTTATACAGCAGAGGATCCCTCCTTCAGCAGTCAGTGCAACAATTTAAACCATTATACCACTTGTTGATCATATACATGTTTTAATTTTCACCTGTAATACACTGATGTCATTTTAGATGGCTTCCATTTAATTTAAGGGGTAAGTGGAGTGTGTAAGAATACAATTTTTTACTGTATGAAAGCATTACGGCCACTAACCTGTTAACTGCATTTGAACATCTTTTCCTAGCAGCAGACAGAAGCCTTTTATATCTGATTTTAGCAAACTGATCCCCTAAGTACTAAAACTTACTTCTGACCTGTTGTTGTATTTATTTTCCTTTACAATAAACACTGAAATGAATGATTTGGACTTTTAATTTATGGTGACTGTCTTCCCATAGCTATATTCTTCTCTCCCCTTCATCCAAGCTGGGAACACAAGACATGTCTCCACAGCTGTGGCTGATTCCCCCTTTAGAGGCCACTTTGGTTTGTGGAAGCAGTAAATATACTGTTACCTCATCCTTCTCCCACAGTTAAAATTCTTTCAAACCTTACAGGTGATGAAAAAGTTTCCTTGTGACAGTATGAAAATCAGAACCAGCTTTACTGTGTGACATCTATCAGTCATCAGGAGTAGACTAGCACTGGTCATGTGTAAAAATCTGAACATTTTATAATGATGTATATTCAGAGTCAAATTTCCCAAAATACACTAAATAATATTGTTGAAAATTACATCACCATTCTTAGTTTCATTTCTTGATTCTTTAAAAAAACTGTAAAACAGTTATATGCTGTTTATAAAACGTTTATGCTGATGGTATTTTTAATATGCTATAAACTACTACCTCAGTTACCTAGTGTTGCCTAGGTCAAAAAGATGTAGGGGTGGGAAAAGTAAAAAGTAGTAATACCTTATATGATCACTAAAACTGTTTTACCATTAAAGTGGTTTCATTGAGTACATAAATATTGTTACCGCTGTCAGACAGGCAGACACCACAGACAGAGACATGTGCAGGCTATAGTTAAGTGGAAAGAGAAAAAATTAGAATGCAGTTCAACAGATAATTTTGCAACAGATAATTTTGCCAACTGGCCACACAGGAAAGGAAAATAAAAAACTCTTTTCCACTAGGGAACAGGAGAAAAATAAACCTCTGGGGTTCCATGTGCCAATGGAAACCCACCCCTCCCGGGCATTCTAAGCAATGCTAATAGTCAGAATTGTGGTTTTGTCTTTTTTGCATGAACAGGTATGATAAGTTTCAGTTCACAGTCCAGGCAAAGCCATTCGCGTCCGCAGCATCTAGTCCTTCGTGAATCTTTGTAATTCAATGAGGTCTGGTTGTTCAAATGTTCTGCCTGTCTCCTGCGTACATGTCCGTTCTTGTTTTGCTGCAGTCTGTATTACTAGCACCTACCAGAAGGACCTCGGTTTTGTTGCCATTTAGGGATAAGAAGTTGTTACTCATCCATACCTTTATATCTGTGAAACAATTGACTAGTGAAACAAGGTGTTTATAGTCACCAGGCTTAAAAGAGACATACAACTGGGTATCATCAGCATTTGAGTGAAAAACTCACCCTACGCTTTCAAATAATGTCACCCAGTGGTACCATATAGATGGAGAATAGTAAAGGACCCAGTACAGAGCCCTGGGATACATCATATTGAACTATTGATGTCACTGACGCAAGGCAGTCATCTGATTGTGACACATATTGTTTGCGTTCATTAAGGTATAACTGGAACCATCTCAGGGCAGTTCCTGACAACCCCACCAGTGTTTCCAGTCCGGTGAGTAGAACAGTATGGTTGACTGTCAAACGTAGCACTCAGATCTAGCAGCATTAGAACTGAGATCTGACAAGGATGTCATTCACGACTCAGGTTAAAGCTGTCACTGTACTGTAACTAGGGCAAAATCCTGACTGGAATTTTTCAAATATATTATAATTGAGCTGATTCTGTAATTGCGAGGATGCTATCTTCTCCAGGATTTTGGAGATAAATGGTAGATTAGATACTGGTCTAAAGTTATTTGGGTCAGTTTGATCAAGATCCTGTTTTTTTCAATAGAGGTCTAATCACAGCGATTTGATATATGTCAGGGACAATACCAGTTAGCAGCAAAGTACTGATTATATTAACTACTGGTTTGGCCAGGACCGGTAGCGCAATCTTAAATAACTTTGTTGGCACTGGATCCAAAGGGCATGTAGTTGACTTCATTTTACTAACAAGCGCAGTAAGGTCCTCTACCGTAATAGGGTTGAAATCATTCAACCTCTCTGGAGAACATACATTGTTATCAGCTGATTTCTCGCCATCATTTAGGACCGGAATCAACGGCACTATCGAGGTCCTGATATTATAAATTCATCATAAGTGATGGAGAGAGCGTTACATTGCCTATTGTTATTGGAACCGACAACTTTATTGATTGCATTGAACATAAAACAAGGATTATTTTGGTTATCATTAATCAGGTTACTGTAATAATCAGATTTGGCTTTAAAAAGTAATTTCCTATAGTTTTTCAGGCTGTTCGACCGGACTTCATAATTTACGCGTAATGTAGTCGAACGCCATTTACGCTCTAATTTGCGACATTCTAATTTAGCTGCACAAGTTGAATCATTAAACCATGGATAGATTCTCATATTTCTGATGACTTTCGTTTTTGCTGGCACTGCATGTAACGTGCATTTTACCATGGTATTATAATTTAGCACTGACTGATCTATATCAGTAGTCAAACTAAAATCTGAATTTTTTCACAGAGTTAATACATTTTTCACAACCGCTTTTGTCTAGATACCGTCTAGATTTATGTTTAATTGGTACATTCAGTACCGACAAGACTAATTCGAAGTTGACTAAGCAGTGGTCAAAGATGGTGTCATGAAGAGGGATAGCAACTACGTTATGGACATCTACACTGTAAGCTATAATGAGATCAATCGTATGGCTGTGAGAATGTGTTGGTTCACTGACTACCTGCCTAAAGCTGATGAAATTTAAGAGACAGATACGTTTTTTTTTTTTTGCCACAGAATCTGACGTATCAGCTACACAAATATTACAGTTTTTCTCAATTGCTTTGGTGCATTTCTTGAAACATAATTTACGTTTGCACAACAGTATGTGCATTTCTCAGAACAATATGTGCAAACTGCAAAACACAGTGTACTACCTGCAAAAGCAAGTAACTTGCTCAAAATGCTTAGTTTATGCCCCAAAAGCAAATATTTGTGTCAGTGAAACTGTCAGTGCCATTAGAATGACAAATCCTTGCACCATTGCCTATGAACAAGATGGTCAAAATGCGTGCACATGTTTTCAATATAAATGTTTGATCTGTATTGAAAATTTTGACAAGGATTTTGGTAATACTGTCTGAAAATCCATAAGGCAACATATTTTCTGTGTGGTATAACAATTTCTATACTACAAAGTTTCAAATTACTGCATTTACTGTTCAGGGATTGATTGCAAGAGACTGGATATGATACGGTATTTTTTATACTGTTCTTTACTGTATTGCCCAGAAATTTGTAATGGCCTCCTCTTGTTGAATAGTAAAAAGATGCCTTCGACCACCCCTGTGAGGTAGTCTTGCAGTCCTATTTGGACAGTATTGTAAAATGGAGAAAATACATAGAGTAAATATACTAGTGTACAATACAGCATCAAGTACATAATGAAAATATACAGAAAAGCAAGTTACTGCAAACTCTGTACTTTGAAGCTTTACAAAATGCATATCTTTACATTATAGTACCTGCCTGTTCTCCTGACGAAATGTTTGTATAATTGAGGACACAGTAGTTCGCCCAATATTTGGCTGTACCTTTCAACCAGCCTCAGCCATTGTGAGACCATGACTGACAACGTGGTCCACAGTGGTGGCCCTTATTTCATCAGGAACAACCCTGTGTACTCAGCCTCCTCTTCCTCTACCTCCTATTTTGTCTCCTTACTCTTCCACCCTGCATCCTAACTCGCCTTCTTCCAGGCTGTTGTGCCTGTTCATTAGCTTGTGGTTGGTCCATTACCATGTAGAAAAATGTTTCAGTAATCCGTGTTAGCTTGGTGTGTGTGTGTGTGTGTGTGTGCGTGTGTGTGTGTATATATATGCTACAGCAAATTGAAGGTTCATGGAATTCACCTCTGAACAATTTTAGAGAATCGGATTATCGTTGGTTCAGCTAATGCCTCATGAGTATAGGTTAAGAGTCACCTGAGGCCAATTACTCAATACTGTTATAAATTTCAGATTTACCAAGTACATGAATAAATATGCTAGACAGATTATGACAACTAGTTCATCAGTTTTGCACAGAATGACGAAAGCAATGAGTAGAGGTTTTGAGTGGAAGGACTACTTAACAGAGAATGAGCATAACGCATTTTGACTGAGATGACAAAAGCAAATGAGAACGTAAAAAACAGCAGACAATTGTACACAATCAGTTGCATGGGTGTACAAAGCATTTGCTATTTGCTCAAAACAATGGGAATTTGCTGTTATGATGTGCACAACTAATAAGCGGACATGGAGTTTGAACAAGTAGTTTTGAGAATTTCAATTCTGATCTGAGAAATGCACCAAAACGACTGAGAAAAACTCTAAACTCCCTCATCAGAACAACTCTGTCACATGCGATGGCTAGTCCAGTTAACAGGTCACTAAATTCTGAGAGAAAAGTGGAGCACGGCCCTAGTGGGCAGTAGATTTATCAATAGTAAAACATTTGTTTTTGATTGAAAATTTAGCGGTAACAATTCAAATCACGTGAACCGTTCCGCATTGTTAGCGTTTGCTGGGATAATGTTTAAACAATTTTTGAAAATAATACCAACCCCGCCCCCGCGACATGCACTATGGGATTTGTGGGCATAGTTATATCCGTCTGGGGTGGCTTCAACTAGTGGGATATTGTCTGCATTATTGAGCCATGTTTCCGTTAAAGCGAAAATGTCTGATTTATAGCTCAGTATCAGATCATTTCCCTTTACGTTTTTTTAAAAAAAAATTTATCGATCAAATATTTAGTAAGCCGCATTTCAAATTATTCTGCAGTGATGGCAGATTAAATTTGGTTGGTTGAATAAAAGTAAGATTACCCATATGAGCAGTCCTGGCGCTAAACCTGTTTAAGTATTGAGGTCTTGTAATTGTTTGTATACAGCTCAGTGTTTCTTCAGTGAAGATAAGTGTTTTTGGGTGTCATATCTGCCCTTATAGGGGGCCCAGCAGCGCTTTGTGGGTTTTTACGATGCTTTACCAGGGTCCACACCATCTAGAGCTATACTACTCATGCTCGCCCTTAGCTGGCACTGTACCTGACCCCTACCCTTCAGTTTGCAAGTGATAAGCCCACAAGATGGCTCCACATTGCTGTTTTGGGCCTAGCTTGACTGGGCTCCATCGACAACACTGCAGACGCACATGTTTCAAATGGGAAAAATTTCTAACAGTATACTATACAATTTATTGCAATACATACTGTATTATGTTTTATTACAGTACATTATAGCAGAAACTTGAATATGCTAGAGTTTGGGTACAGAGGGATTGTATTTTATTAATTTTTTTGTGGAAAAGTTTGATGATTCATATCAAGCATGTAGTGCTAACAAAACAACTCGCACTATAAAGGGGATCCCACTACCTACCTAACCTTCCCCTCATTCTATTTATATGTTGTTGGCAAATATATTGGGCATCACTGAAACTTTGTGTTATGTTTATATCAACCCAAAACCTCTGAGCTCATTCTATAGTTACACTGGTGATGTTCTCTCTGTTTACAGCAGCTGTGCCATGTGGTGCTGATGTAATAGTGTCTCCAGAGCTTCCTGAGTACCTCTGCATTCCCACAGTTAGCAGTGAAAGCTGTGGGATTCAGCCTCCACCTCTCCCTTGGCTTCCTTCCTTTGTTTTAGATACTCAATGTTCTTTAAATATATATAAAGTTAGATTACAGTGAAATCCAGAAGACAGACACTACCCAGTGTTTCCATTACTGTGGAAATTTGAAAACACAGTCTGAATAAAGTCTAGCATGTTCTCCTACAGTCGGCGGTGTGCATATATGTACTCTCCGGTTTTATTGGTGACCTTTTTTAGACAATGGTCTACCACATAGCCTTGTAATAAAATAATGAATTGTTCCGATGTAATTTAAGGTTTGTATATTTCAAAAGTAGGTTGATGCTCTAAAACACATCTAGGAAGTAATATTGTGCATTGCTGTCTACTTAAAGTAAATTGTTGCACCAGCCTGGGTGAGGATTATCAGCTTAAAATAACTCATGTGATGAGTGATTTCACATTAAATGTCAAATCAGTTTACTGACTGACTTTTGGCTGCAGTGAGGGTACATAGCGCACGTCTTATTGTATATCGCATATTGTTACGCAGTGAGAACGTCGGTCGGCTGCACAGTAGGCGCTTTCGGCATAACGGCACACTTCTCTGGGCTTCATCCAGCTTGGTTAGTAAAGTTACCTCAGTGCCAGTGGGGAGAAGAGCAGACGTCCTCAGCAGGAAAACACTGTCTGCAAAGCTGAAAGCCTGTGAAAAAGGCAAACAAAACCATGAGATGTTAATTCATTTTATTTCAGAGTGACTGATCATCTTAAGTAAACAAATAATTACGCACAATGAGTGAACAAACATTAACGCTGCAGGAACTTCATAAAATTCAAATCTTATAGCACACAAATGAACTCCTTTAATGACTGATATTTATGGCTTTTGTATAGATTGTGAACACAGGGAGTAAGCATTTTATTTTAATCATACAAGATGTGTACATTACTGTTTATTTTGATTATTTGTCCATTTAATAATTACGTACTATTTAAATTACTAGCTACAATTTAATGAAAATGTTTGAAAAGCATCTCCAAATCTTTTTTTTTTTTTTCTCCAGAATATTACATACATTTATGAGTATTATTTTAACAGTGACCAATGGATGCTTAATCAGGTTTACTGAAAGTGTCATAGCAAGCAGCATATATTATGAATGCAGTAGCTTTACGCGGTCAAGAATTGGTTAAAAAAATCTTATGAAATACAAGCTGAATGCAGAAATATGTTTAAGATCTAAACAGGATTAGAGAGAATGATTTTTTGACAGTGAATAAAAAGATTTATTTATGGGAGTGGAGGAAACACCTCCGTATCAGACCCACACAATTTTCTCAAAGTGGATTTAAAGATGCCGCAGTGAGGTTTGAATTAGGCCACCTTTTTTGCATTGTGGTGGATTAATAGAGCTGTTTGTTGCCCAGGAGGCAGTGAGTCACAACGCCTCTCTGCACCGAGACAAAAACCTCCTCTGTCATTTAGTATGGGAAAAAAATGCTTGGTAATTTAGAACCGTTAAGTTCTCCTTCCCACACTTCTCGAATCGCTGCCTTTTATACAGCATATATATGTTTCCAGGAGATGACATTGCAAGCTGGGTTGTAAACTAAATGTTATACGTACTTTTAAATTCCACAACTAATAGGAAGAGGTCATGGTTTGTTCCTGTATTTCTGCAGTCAGCTGTGCCGTCATGGTAACCGTGATGGCCCCATCATCTGCATCGGTCTTCTGTCCTTGCATTTAAAATGCTGATGCAACATCCCAGCCTGAATATTTGGCACCATTTCCCACACGCCTCTGTGTAGGCTCCTTAACATGCCAACAACTGCATCACACAACCTGACACTGAATCCTGGATGGAATCTCTTTTTATCTTATGCATTTCACATATAAAAAGGGACAAATTCAGTAACTGTATTGGATCTGGATCTTAAGTGACTTCTATTTCTGAATGTAAATCATCAGACAGCACACAAAATTAAACTGATGTGGTGCTAAGAAGCAGTAATTAGAACAAAGATAGAAATGGCCTTTAATACTTTTAATACTTTAATGCAGTTTAACTACTGAAAGCACTGCAGTTACATTGCTTCCAAAACTCTAGATATACACTGCAGAAGCAGGGTGTGATGTCACCGCAGGATTAAATGCTGGAGCCCTGGAGTACATCAATGTCCACTGAAAGACAGTAGGATAAACTGTCTCAGTGTCCTTTACATTCACATATTTACTTACAGTGCACATTTTCCAACCCTTAGAAGGGCAGCTGAAGTATCTCATCAAAATGTCACTGCTGAGGCTTGCCCCCCATTTTCAGTTCTCCCAGCAACATCCAGGAGGAGGCAGTACAAAAATACAGGAAAGCCATCTCACGTGTTTGTGATATGAATGTACACAGAACTTAATCATATGCCATTATAAAAATTACGTTAAGAACATTTAAGGTGAGCAGACTGAACCAAGGAACGGGGGGGGGGGGGGAACTGAAAACAGAACTTATTGTAAATAAATTCTGGTCCTTTAAATTCCAAACAAGCATGAGAAATGCACTGAGAAGAGCTAGAGTATACAGATACATTAAAAATAAATACACTGAAAAGGTTTGCTCAGGCTTTTGAAATTGAAATTATCTAATACAATAAAAGAAGTTTATTTGGTTGGATGCAAGCAGCTTGAACTCTGTTCCAAATGTGGAGTGACTATGCAGATGGCCAGGGCACTGAAAAATGTGCTCACTTAAACATCTTGTACTATGACTGCCCCCTTTCATAAATATTTATTGATCCAGAGTAATTTCACTATGGGCTTACAACATTTCTCTCTTCCATTTACAGTCTATAAATAGCAGACTAACGCTCAGGGATTACATTTTACTCCATGTAATTGAGAAACATCATCACATCTAATTTACTTTTCCCATTCAGAAGAGATTGTGTGAACCATAAATACATAAATTAATAAGTAAGTAACATTAAACTCTGCTTATAACTAGAGTGTATGTGTGGTGGCTAAATGTGGAGGTGACCATTTCTAAATATTGATTAATTACCATAAACATTCATCTCCTTTTACCATAATAGCAAGCTTTTCTAGTCTATTATTAGTCAATCTCTGAAAAGAGTTTGGATTTTGGTCCCCAAACACTGCTGTTACTGCACTTGTTCACCATAGTAGATCTAACCCTAAAGATTGACTTTCAGGTTAAAAAAAAAAAAAAGCATTACAGCATCACCTGTGGCTGGCAAGTATGTTGGCATGTGTATGTACTGTTTGTGTGTGGTGAGTCTGCCTGTGAATGATTGCCACAGCACTAGCATCATACTCCACTGGCAGTATTCTGTTCAATCTGCCATGAATGCAGATCTTTATGAAGGTCTACAAGGGCAAAAATTGTGATCTTCTTTTCAATGAAGACTCTGCTAATCTCTTTTAGAGAGTCAAACTTGCAGGGGAGCATGGACCTCCTTGCCTCTGGGTACAAACATTTCAAAGTGAAATTCAGTGAAGACAGTGGCAATGTGACAACCAAGATCAACTGCAGGCTACAGTGAAACAATAAATAATGTCTTCTGTTATGACCTTGAGGTTATGGACAAATTAACTTACTTAAGAAGCATGCTCTCTCATAGCGCCACTATCCACAATGAATGGGAAGCCCAGATCTCCACAGTTTCCAGGTGTGTCATAAGCTACAGTGAACAGTAATATTCAAAGCCAGAAGCATACAGGCTGCAGAGGAAGTGAGAAGAATGGAAGACAGCAATGCAACATGAAGGTTCTTGTTTTTACTGTTCTCCTCAAATCCACAACCAACCTCTCAAATGTGGGCTCAAGAAACTTGCTCAACAGCCCAAATGCTCAGCTGGCCTAAAACATCCAAGTCTTGAAGTCAATTTATTGACTTTTCACTTCAGAATCGCCTTGAAAGATTTAACAGTTGTCATTCAGAAAGCAGCATAATAAAATCACCTGTAACACTGAATGTAACTTGTCATTCATAATCAATGCTTATCCATTACATGCTAACTATCCACTGTTTTCCTATGTGAGGCCAAGCTTTTAAAATGGAAACAGTATACTAAGACTAAACATATTTCGTGAATGATAGAACATAATATCAACAGCTGTTGTGGCTTCGTGTTGAGTCATGCCACTAGAATTTTTTCTGTAATAAGTCGACATCTACTCAGACATGTTAATGGAAAAAAAACATGCATAAAATGTAGAAAATTAATATTTCTAAGCCTGGCATAACATTGTTGAACTGCCTGATACTGTTAATTGCTATATTCATATGGCATCTTAAATATTTTTGTGTTATTAATATATTGATTTTCCTTCATCTCGGAGTGAGCCCAGAAATAGTCAAAATAAGTGAGAACATAAATCCAAAATACTCGGAAAACAGTCAACACTGACATAGCCTTCACGTGATTAGAATCATTTGTCAAGCCAAGATATGTATTTTGGAAGAACTTGCAATTCATACAACTTAACTGAGAAGTATCATCACAACTGGTAAAACACATTGTTATAATCTGTCACTGTGGTAATACTGTGCCACATCAGGAAGACCAACTCAACTGGAATTGCTTATATTGCTTAGAAAAAAAAAAGTCAAAAATATCCTTTCTTTCCACTTAAAAAAAATACTTTGAAGAACATTTATATGGCCTGCATTTTGTCATCATTGGCAGAAAATATCTTTTCAATGACTTGCAAAGTGAGAAGATGAAGATTTCATTCTTGATATTTCTTCTTAGCAGTGCCATGCATTTTGATGAATTTATGAACAAGACAAAAGCTACGCAGTATTTCAGGAGTGTAACACAACCCAGGATTCTAGGTGAGCAATAAACATTTGCATTTACAACTACTTTAAGGAAATGCATCTTCATATGCAAACTTTTAGAACAACAGCCTCTGAAAAGCCTTGTGATTTATTGACCTCTTTTCATCACTTTCAAATCTTTTTCCAATGCATAATTTCAAAAGTTCTTTCAAATTCAAATTCATTAAGACATTGAAAGGAAGCACAAACCTTTTATTAACTTTTTTAGGTATGGCTATATGATCATATGATATAGTTTTTGAAGTACATATGGTGTATGAAAGGTATACAGATATCCTGTAACATGTAACTGTGACTTAGTGCTTCACACTGATAGTGAGATGTTCATGAGCCTAAAATGTCTGCAACCACCCCTTAATGGAAAAAGAAAGTCAGTCCAGCAGGGCGCTAAAGGAAAGATATAACCAGTGTCCAAAAATACTTTTTTTTCATAACAGGAAGTAATTTCAACCTTTGTACTCTGTCTGCTATCTGGGAGTCAGGCAGTACAGGGATTGCATCAGAGCTCTAATAGCCAGATTAAGTGCCAGTGAAACGGGATTCATCTTGACCCCCTCTTGTCTGTCTGGAGTTCCTCACATTTTCCCTTCAGGCCTTGTTGAATACAGTGAATATGAAGGCCTTTATTTAATGGGGGTTCACCTGTCTCTCTCAGGTGGACGCCTCAATTTAAATTAACGTTCTGTCTAGCAGATGTTTGTTGGTTGTGAGAAATGACCTGCAGTTCGTAATGTAACCAGGGTGAAGTTAATTCCTCTATTATGGTGTAAGATGTTCTTGTTATCATTGCCCTTAAATTTGTGTCCAGCTTCATCCCTCTGGGATCAACAACAGGCAGATATAACAACTGTTATATTATCATCTTTTACAGTCAGTGTAAAAGATGATAATATTGAAACAAAAAAATGACAATATGGAGGTTCAGGAGGAACAACAGAAACTGCTGTGTTAAGAACAATAAACAGACATGTGCTTTTTTACTGTATAAAAAACAATCATTACTCGATGGATGTGCAGTCACACATGCTGATATAAGTTCAATTTCATTTTGAGATTTTCCTGTAAAATCAGCATTTCTGGAAGTCCTTAGAAAATTCTTTGGGAATCTGGCCATTTTAAGAAGTACAGTAGTTAATGTTATCAAATATTTTAACACACTATCCCAGTGGAACACTAGTAAATAGTAACACATTCTCCCTTCATCCTTAAAAATGAATTTTGTTAAATATAATGGAATACAAGCACCAGACCCTGCATTTTTGGCAAAGTAGGACATGAGTGCAATACTGAAATACTGTCCTTGTTGCCTTTTCAGTAAAATCACCGAAATACAGAACCCGAATACTATATCAAAAAGCCATTTTCTTCAAAATAATGTACAGTATATAGAATGTGGCTCCACCCATATAAATTACATGTAACATTGGCCTAAACAGTGCAATGTTCATTCTTTTTTTGATGAACTCGTATCTCTGTCTGTGGCAATGTAGTGATCTAATTTAGTGATAGTGATTTAAACTTGTCATTTAAAATTTTTATTTGTGTCTCAGTGATTCATAGGTGCTGTCAAACTGAGGAACGGATACGCAGTGGAACCCACTTATAAACCAAGAACTGTGTTATTTTTAGAGGAAGGCAAGTAAACACAGTGGATGAATCTCATGCAAAAAGAAAATGTGTTCCAAGTAAACATGCTTCAAATTCCTGCAATACAAAGTGTATTTATTTCAGTGCTTTTTAATGGTAGATCCACTTGGTACTGGAAAATGTGTGGTATTGGTTGCTCATTGTGTAGAATGTTTCAGTATTTCAAAGGATACTGTATCATTAATATTACTATTATATCATGTCCTGCTTTATAGGCTAGAGGCTATAACACTTTTATATCTATTATCTGCCAGTTATTGTAATAGCATGTCAGATGTCCCCAGCCTCCAAAGTGCACTGTGTTTGCTCAATATGATTTCATAGTATACATGTCCAAGCAAACCTTCAGTGTACACAACAGTCCTAAAACCAACATCTCACGGCAACAAATCAGGTAATTATAAATACATATATATCACTACAGCGTGCTGGCTTTTTCCATATTTTCCATTCTACATCTCACTGTGAATGTCTGTAAGATTTTCAGTGTTTCATTATCCATCCCTGGCTTTCCACCAAAACACCAAGACTCCTAATATCTTTTATACCAGTTTCCTGGAAGGAGCTACACATTCATTAAGAACCTGACCACTGCAACCTGGTCATTGTGAGATCAAATCTCAATAGATGAGACTGCTGCTATGTCCTTGGTCAGTCTAACCTGACCTGCTTCAGTATCCACATTAAATACAGAACTGTAGGCTATGAATGCCACTATTTACTATACAATCAA
Organism: Heterotis niloticus; assembly: GCA_018136845.1. Lineage (NCBI taxonomy): Eukaryota > Metazoa > Chordata > Actinopteri > Osteoglossiformes > Osteoglossidae > Heterotis > Heterotis niloticus. The sequence goes on along the minus strand of CM030903.1, from coordinate 16,530,601 downwards.
GAAAAGTATGGCTATCAGACATATATAAGTACATGAGGAAATCATGTTTAATGCTGCATTTCAGAATCAGATTTATTGGCCAAGTAGGCTCACACAAAAAGGGAATTTGGCTTCAGTTTTATGATTATATGATAAAACCAGTCCCGTGCAATTTGGCACAAACTATAAAGAAAAAGTTTCAGCTTCAAGCATCTATTTTTCTTTAAAATGACTTTAAAATTGTTTTAAATTCACTGATGTGCTTTTATCATCATCGGGACGCCTCTTCACCGTCTTACCCCCCCGTTTAGCATACTGAGCACAACAGTCCAAGAGAAGCTACATCAAATTCTCTGATATCCAAGTGCAGAATAACAATAAAGTGAACCTTGATCCTTGATGTGTGTATGTCCATGCAACAAAGGAAAATTTATAAATATCTATGTGGTAGATACTGTACTGCATATTCAACTTGAGATACATATAAAGACAGAGTACTTTAGTTCAGCGGTTAAATGCTCCTGAAATTTTAGCGATAATCCAGTGTGTTGAAGTCATACATAGCTTTCGTGAATGTACGCGACAACTGATAAATATATTTCAGCGATGGATCACTGACAACAGGTGGAGTCCAGTATGTGTGCACTGCTCCGTTGCTCTAAAACCTTTGCTCCACACAGCAGCGGTGTTACAAAGTTAAATACGGATTCTCCCTTATGAGCAATCTAAAGTCTTTATGCATAACCTTGGGATAATGAACATCTTGTCCCAGTCTCATTTTCTTCCCCTTCATCTTTATAGAATTAATTCCGTGGGCTCCTGCGTCATGTTCCATGGTGGCCTGTGTGACAGAACCTGGACAGCTAAATAAAGATGCTCCACTTAACAGATTGCTCAATATTCATCTTATTATACTGATGGGAGCATAAAGAGAAGAGAAATATGTTGAAGAAATGAGGGAAATTAAAATTCTAAATGTTTTGTCTGTATATATTTGTTTCTGTGCTAACAGTAGCATGAAAAGCCACTTCATTTTTTGTTTTTGCCTTTAATGATCATTTTGGTAAGTTTCACACATAATTTGGGTAAAAAAAAAAAAAAATTGTACAAAAATTTACTGTATTGTCAATTAAGTGGCTGTTTGGTCATAACCAGGGACTGTTTTAATAGATACTGATGTTAAAAATGATATTTTAAGATCACTGGGCATGAAAAGAGCATTCTTTTGGGTAGGCTTTTCATTGCAGAAATCAGTGCTTTGATTTTGGGAATCACCACAGCCTCAGTGGGGTTTGACATAAGCAGCTAAAGTGATGCCAGAATATTTAATTCTGAAATATTTGGTGGTGGCAATGAAATCCACAGAACTCTTACCCTGACCTGGGTCTCAAAGAACAGTTATGCGCAACCAGAGAGTGACAGCTTCAAATAACACTTTTAATCCATTCAATAAATAAAAGGATTTTTCCTCTGCACGTGTTACAAGGGAGCCTGTGGCGTGAGAAGAAGCAGGTGGCTCACGGCATGTTTACCAGAAGAGGTGTGTGCCTGTGTTCATCCTCCAGTGCTGGCAACAGAGAGACATAACACGTGGGTACTGGATACTGTAACAGCTGGAGATTCCAGAGCTCCTGGCACTACAGGAACTAAACAAATTACAACTTTTGTCATCCTCTTCTGAGTCTGGACAGCCTGGCCACCATTTTGGTGGTAAAACCATGTTCACTGAGGGCAGCTTATTTTTTCTTGATTATTTTTGGTTCACAGCCTGGGGTTCTGTCCAGAGAATAGCTTGACAAGCTTGGCACCTTGTGCTACCAGGACAGGCTCTGGAACCCAACAGCCCTGACTTGGACCTGTAGTTAATGATTTGAAGTCAATGGATGAGCATTTAAAATTGTTTATTATTAAGGTTGGAATAGGGGATAAAAATATCCCAGCATTGCCATTTTTTTTTTTACTGGGAATGTCATCAGATGTAAATATAATAATTATATTATAAGATACAGGCCCTGGGCTGCCAACTTTTATCACATGGAATAACTTTCAGCAAAGGAAGGTCAAATTTTTACATCTTCCTTTTGTACAGATTCTACAAATGATGGACAAAATGATGGACACATATGATAGGATACTGGCTCCTCTTATTACTTGGCATGATGATGATGGTGGTGGTGTTTTTCTACCACTAACATATCCCCCATCATCTCTCCTTCCCACAAGTTTGGCTCTTTCTTTAAGCACACCTCCCTTCCACAGTTATCCCTCTCTCTCATCAGTTTGGATCCTCTTATCAAAACAAAAATGTCCCAATGATTATATCATCGCAACTGATGTGTACTGTTGTAACAAACCATGCATAACCAAATTGAACAATTTGCATCAAATGGCCAAACTACTGTTTGTTGTCCTACATGGATGTATCATTTGGACAGAGTGATATGTGGTCTGCAAGTGATGTTCTGTTTTTTTTTTTTTTTTCTTTTCACAACTACCTGCATGTTTCCAGGCCAAAATAAACAGTTTCAACATGCCAAGTTGCCTTTTTTAGCATTTAATTGACCTGACAATGCAAAAATCTCACATACAGCAAAAAGTACCACCGTGCCAAATTTCAAGTATGTCACCTGGGGAAAAAAAGCTGTCCATAAAAGAATAGACAAACGGAGACTGAGCTGTATATAGTCAAACGTGCCACAGGAACAGATGCCACTAAAATAAATGTGAGCTCCCTAAACTCACTCTAAGGTTTGAACAGATTCTAATTGAATAAATAAAAATTTCAGAAAGGATGACTAAATGAACAGAGATTAAAGCATCTATAACTTGCAAAATCCAAACCTACTCCATGCAGACAGACGTCATAACATGAATCAGAGTGAATAACCAGCTAAGCCGATCCACAGCGGTGAAAATGAGATTAGTGAAACTGGGAAAGTTGTCAGTAGAATGCGACAGGAATTGGAATGCTAACCACAGATCCAGTAAAAAACGGTGCAAGTCAGGAAAGTCCAATACTCTTCATATTCAATATGAACGGAGAGCTTCAAAACATGAAACAAAGTGCACAGAAATCATCTTTAGGTCTGAAAAGTAGCTGTGATTAACAATAGTGCAGTAGATAATGAAGTTGCACCTTGAGCTGAAGGGACTTGGGTTTAGATTCCATCTACTAGCATAATACTTATGAACAAAGTACTGACAAGTAATTGTTCCAGTAAATATGAGTTCTCTCAGTGGTTAAATCCTTTGTGAGTTCTTTCAGTGATAAATACTTTCGCACTGTAAGCAAACGCAAACATGCAAACCACATTTAAGAACAGTGTCAACTTTCACCATCCCCTGAATCCCATCGCTCTCAGTTATTAGTGCACATTTTGGTTTGCCTTCAGACACAATGCATTCATTAAAAAAAAAAAAAAATTCATAGCTATAATTTTCTAACTGACAAATAGAAATTGAATATGGAAACTACATATTCTAAATGTGCTAAATAGAAAAAAGAGGACAACAAAACATTTGAGCCAGATCTGCAACCCAAGTATCAAATTGATGTATAAAGTACATAAAAAAGATACTAAAGCCAAGAAATTCCATTTTTTCTTCCATGTTTCACATTAACCAAAATGCCTCCCAGGAGGTATAGATTCTATGGAAACTGAAGCATCAGCCTATCACAGGGATACGTAAAATTGTTTTGTCATGTGTGCTGCAGGTCATTTTTTTTTTTTTTTTAGAAAATTCAAAGTATCTTGATCAATGGTACTACAACAGCAATGGAGATTCTAACATTGCAAGTCAGCAGTTTTAACCACTACACCACCTCCTGCAAAAAACAAACAGTTATATTATTCAGTTGCCATTTGGCAGACACCTATGCACAAAGATATTTACTGCTGTTTACCCTTTTGCACAGCAGGGTATTTATACTTGGAGCGTTTAGGGTAAACCTAATGGCAGAGGCATAAGCAGAATTTGACCCAGCATGCTACAGTATATAAGTTGTCTTCCCTAACCACTATACCACTGACTGTTCCATAATAAAAAAAAATCAAAGAACAATTTGATTTTCAAAACTATTGAAATGACTATAAAATTAGATCAAGTTGGTCAGTTCAGGTGGTCTAAATTCAAAAGAGAGGAAAACGCTATTACTTGGTTAGTCACATTCTATTAACTTGCTTCAGTCCACCAGTTTAGGTGATTTTAACATCATGAAGATATTATCATCATCGCTTGTGGTGCCCTCTGGCACATAGGGTAGTGAAGACGGCTCTCCACTGCTGTCGATCCTTGACCAGCCTCTCAAGAGATGCCCAGGTGTAACTGAAGACTTTCATTTCTCCCTCTTCTGTTCTTTTCCATGTCTGCTTTGGTTGCCTGCCTCTTGCCCTCTGGAGTCCAGCAGAGGCCCACTCTGGCTATGGAGTCAGATTCCATCCACAAGACATGACCAATCCATCTCTTCTTGGTGATGAGTGCCTTCATGTTGTTCATGTGACACCATAGGAGAAGGTCACGATTGGAGATGCTCCACGGCCAGAAAATTTGCAGGATCCTTCAAAGGCTTGTGGCGTGAAATGATGACAGCTTGGCAGCATCGCATTTCGTCATGTGCCAGCATTCTGACCCATAACAGGAGGGTTGACAGCACACAGCTATTGTAGGGCTTGAGCTTAATGTGAAGGCTATACTGTGATGATATCCATACGTTGTTCATGGATCTCATGACATTCACAGCTTTGTTCAGTCTATTACTGATGTCATCTTCAGCCCTACCATTCTGCTATACCATATTGCCCAGGTAGGTAAACTGTTCTGTGCTGGTAAGGTTGGCACCATAGGGTATCACTGGAGAAGGCATCCCAGTGTTTAGCCCAACCTGTCCGTCAAATGTACACAAGAGGTCAGTATTCTTTTGGATGGGCCTATGTGAATGTAAAATCAGAGCCAGATTGTCTGTGAAGTTCAGGTCTTCTAAGGTATAGGCAATGGTTCTTTCAGGACATCAGAGTTACAGTAGATAGTGACATGCACTGACCTGAATACAAGCTACAGTTAATAGTTAGTTACACATAGCATTCCTACTATAAGACAGAAGATCAAAAAACTCACATACCATATGCATCCACAAAACCATGTTCTTATCACCAACAACAGTGAATCAGCCTAGTGAGGAAAAGTGGACCAACTTGTACCCTGTTGCGAGTACAATAATCTATCTCTCAATTTCATTGTGGCCAATGAAATGATTGTTGACTTCTGGCAATTCAAGCTCTTCACACTCCTCCATACACTGATGCTTCAACAGTGGAGCTTGTGCACAGCTTCAAGTTACTTGATTTGTACATCACCAAGGACCTCACATGGAACCATGATATCATCCACTTGGCAAAGAAGGCACAGTAACCTCTTTACTTCCTAACTTCTTTCTATGGCAAACGAAAAGGGTTGCAATTCCACCCCCGCCAGGTTCTAGAGGTATACCACAAAGAGCATCCTGACCTCCTGCACACACCAGGGAGTTCTTCTGCAAGTAGTGAAGACTGCCCAGTCCACCACCAGGACTTCACTACCTACCATCCAGACCACCTACAACTAGATGTGTGCTAGAAAAGGTTGTATCATCACCTCAAACCCCTCTTACCCTCTTCACCATCTGTTTTTATCACTGACATCTGGAAGATGCTATAGCAGCTTGCAGGCTAACACTACCAGGTTAAGAAACAGCTTTTTTCCTCCCTACAGGCTGTCAAGCTGCTAAATTTGGAACCTCACCGATACTGATCATCACTACCGCTGACTACCTTCTGCTGTATCATCACCACCATTGCTATTAGTTTAGTGTGTATTTATTGTATCTAGTGTACCCCCCAATCCCTAGTGTCTCACACTCCCTGTATATTGCACCGTGTCTTTTATTTATGTGCTCTCTGCGTTATGTTGCACCTTGGCCCTGGAGGAACGCTGTTTCATTTCACTCTGTAGCATGTACATGGCTGAAATGACAATAAACTCCTGCTTCACTTGACTTCACTATGTTTGCACAAATCTTCTTTTCTAATTGATTCATGATCCTACTTATTTATATTCTACTTTAGTTTGTCTTTACTGCCCAATGTTGCTATGCTGTCTGTTAGTACTGTGCCATGGTTGTGGATACACTACATTTTGTCACTTTTATAAGCACATGTGATGGAGGAGTTTATCCACACATGGATAAACCCTATCAATAGCATATCTGTGCCATGTAAATGTCTTTATGAAGTATGTTTGTATATATTCCAGTAAATGTTAAGTGTTCTAGAGGAACAAACAACTTTCTTACCAGCAGGGGAAATGGAAGCTGATGGTGAGCTGGCAAAAGGGGATTGTGGGAAATGTAGTGTCTAAATACCCTGAGGAAGAGTCCATCTGAAAAATCTGCTATAGATGTATTCATTGCTTAGATTAACTTAAATACTGTGACATGTATATGTTAAATAATTGAATGATCTGTATTTGAAACAAATTATAGTTATTGTGTTATGTTTTTTAAGGTTCTAGAATGTTTCTTTATGAGACAGGAAATGGAATGGCTCAAGTCAGAGCTTACAGTATAAGTTGCCCATTTTGGCAGGAGCACCTAAGCATTAAGGCCAGCATTAAGGTTTTCAGCAATTTGTGCTACAGGAGCTCTTGTGTGGGATCACACTAGATGGGCATCAATGAGCTTTAGGCGCCCATGACCCCGTGGCCAGTTCAATGGTTTTCCTTCCTTGGGCCACTTTTGGTACTGTAGGTACTAACCATTGCATACCGGGAACCCCCCCACACTCTGCAAGACGGGCTGCCATTTTGGAGATGCTCTGACTCAGTCATCCAGCCATCACAATTTGGCCCTTGTGAAAGCTACTTAGATCCTTATGCTTGCCTATTTTTCCTACTTCCAACAGATCAACTTCAACAACTGACTGTTCACTTGCTGCCTAATATATCCCCCTGACCCCTTGTCAGGTGCCATTATAACAGTCACTTCACCTGTCAGTGATTTTAAGGTTATGGCTGAATAGTGTAAGTTGGAGGGACAAGGAGGGACAATAATTAGCTAAAGGTTGGCGATTTACTCTAAATCCTGACAAACCAGTCACTCCTTGGTGTGAAACTGATACACAATAAAAGGAAAATACTGCTAAATTCTTACAGGTGAAAGAGCACTAAAGTCACTTCTGTAAGCACTTCCATGTTTCGTTGTACTACTATATAATTGAAAAGACCTATAGAAACATGTTTCAAGGGTTCATGTCAGGTCAAGGTCATCATGTCTCCTTCTATGTGTAATTGATCCAGCTGAAATATGGCTCTCTAGTGCCACATATGATTCTGGAATTAATTCAGATCTAGTATTTGAACAATGCTGAAATCATTTACACAAAAATGATCTTTTTATTCTCTAAAATGAATGAGTTTATGAATCTAGCTGGATATCTTCTACCAGCTTTGGTTCTGCAGCATTCAGAGCATGTGCTGCTTTAAATGCTTCACGTGGATGTAGACAAAAAAATACTAAGCTGACATCAGTAAGGTTTATATGATTTATGAATTATTCATAAAGTCAAATGAAATACATTTTCTGAAGGCCACAGGCACAGATTTAATGACACATAGTAAGATCTCAAGCACTGAAATAGCTGAAGGATTGCTTTTTGAGGTGCACCTGTCATATTAAAGTAGATTCTCTTAGCAAAACAAGTCATTCAAAAATTATTCACCACCATTTACTTTTGCAAACTAAGTACCACTGATTTAAGAAGTGGGGTAAAATTTTCTGCAAGCTGCCTTCAGCACTGAGCAATCATTCCTACAATTTTTTTTCCTCTGGAAAAAATATTATATACAGGAGTCATGCCACCTCATCTGCATTCTCATAACACTTCTATGACACCCTATAGGCTGTATTCATTTCAATCCCAGAGCCCAAAATAGACCAACCTGCTGAACCTAAGACATTTGTTGTGTTTTCATAATAAATAGAATAGACTGTTCAGCAAAAATTAAATGATTTTATTTGGTGCTATTACACATAAATTCAATAATAACAATGTGAGCAAATGGTCAGCCCCCCAGAGGGCACAATCATATTTATCTTCATTTGTAGTAAAATCAAGCATTCATTTTTCAAAGGATCCTACAACTTCTGCAGTTCTATTTTCATCACTCGAATCTTCTGCCACCAGGAAGATGTAAAGTATTCCATGCTTAGAAATAGAGTAGAGCTGGAACCCACGCTCAGTGGCATAAAGGAAAAACCTCTGCTGTGAAACAATAGTCAGGTTCCAGTTAGCCAAGCTCTAATGTCTTCTCAGCAAAAGCAGCTTCTGTTTTCCAGAGCTGGCTGTGAAGAAAGAAATGGATGAAGAGGCTGCAAGATCAACATTCTGAGAGCAGGAGAAAAGCGCTTTCTTGAATAGGTAAAGTATTGAAACAGAAGAACGCCCTCTGTTTCTAACTATGCGTATTCATTGTTTGCAGCCTTAATTTGGTGTTCTTAATACCTTCTTACACAAGGCAGGTTAAGGGAGTCACTGAAGCTGATACTAAATTATTTAGATCAAAATACAAATGAGCCATATACCAGTAGAAAAGGTAATAGGTTAGATTTCTATTGTTGTGACATGTAGGCATTTCATATTCTATTCATCCATTCATTCATTTTCATAAATTGTTTATCCTCAGCTGGATCATGGGGGTCTGGAGCCTATTCTGGAAGCTAGGGGTGCTAGGCCATGAAGTTGCCCCTGGATAAGACACCAGTCCATCCCAGAGTGACCGGACATTCATTCACACTCAGAGGCACACAATATGGACAATGTAGAGTGACCAATGAACCTGAAATACATGTGGACTGTGGGAGAAAACCCAAGCAGACATGGGGAGAACATGCGAACGCTATACAGACTGAGCCAGATTTGACCTTGTGCCCGATCAGCACAAGCCATATGATGTACAGTACCTTCTTCACTAAATTGTACAGCACTTCAAAACTGTAAAGTCTGGTGTTAAATAATTTAAGATAATTAAATAATTTAAAACGGAACATTATTTAATTATTACTCTGGAAGTTCTACTAAAATGGACATCTAAAAGATTTAACCTCCACAATAAAAAGAACAACTCATGCAGACTCTGAGTTCTGCTTCCAGACTGAGCCTTTCACCTGTCCTATGTTCTTCACAGACAGTAACTGAAAGCCTCCAAACTCCAGTCTATCTTCACTCTACAGATGAAAGAGTTCATCCAGTTCAGTTCAGATACCTGTTAAGTGCTGCTTTGCACAGGTGAAAGCTGCACTCCTTTCCCTTCACGGCCATTTTATTTTTATTTTTGTTCCACACTTGTAGTTTTTACAGTGTCACAACATAAACAGCCAAAACACTTACTTACTGATTTTATGAATAATATTAAGATATCTCTAAGGCTGTATCTCTGTTTATCTGTTTTCTGTTTGTTTGTTCTTTATGCACAGGCTTGGTTTTAAAGTCACGGAACTTTAAAACGGGCATAGAGGTACTTTTCACTCTATGAGGCTTCTGTGCAGTAAGGTTCAATTACTGTGTACACATCACTACGCCTGGCCTATGTGTTGCTGTCAGTGCTGTCCACGTGTTTGACCAGTTATATGTGTACAAATGAAAATGTAAAAATTAATAAGAAATTGTATGACACACGATGCTGCACACATTAGTGATGTAAGAGTAAAATGTTTGGCAGCTTAGATTCCCCATTTCACATAAAACAAGTCCAAATCCACACAAAGACTGCTGGAAGACACTAACATGAATATGGGAACAACATACAAACTCCACACATATGGAGCTGAATTCCAACCCATGACTGAAAGCATTACCTGCTGCACCACCATGATGCAAATGATATCAGGTAGGTAGACACTCTGCCATTTTATTATTAATGTTCCTGTACATGCACATTTGCATTTTAACAGATCCTTTTGGGGAATACATTTAGCCGACAGTGTAGCTGTCACAGCACTGTCATGACCCAAGAGCAATACGGAGTCGCCAGCTGGCAAGAAACCAGTACGCACGTGTAGAGTAAGAACATGCACACAACAGTCATGTGTCACCTCATAACAATGGTGCTTTCAAGAGAATGATGTTCAGCTGCCCACCGGTTTTACTCTACATTCATTTCGGTTCTGATGCCAACTACAAATTGTTCTTTATGTGGCCATATTACCATCACTGTGACATACACATTCCACAGAGGCAAGGGGCACCTTCCCTTCATAGACCTTATAGAAATGTTCCATTTTTAGGAAAAAGACTAGTGTGGTTAGATAAAATGTTTTGGACAGATAAAATGTTTATCACATCTAACTGAAACCTTTTGTGGACACTGATGGTTGGAAGATATGGTCTACATGATATGGATATGGTCACTGATATGGTCTACATATCCAAGTGTCTATCTCATGGAATCTGAAAGAAGAAGAACAATCTTCATGTTTGTAAGGATGTGAAATAAAATGCAAAAACAGCTAAATCTTTGTATAATTCATTTCCCATGATATTTTTGTTCACCCTGCAAGTGACGCTTTCATTATTTATCTGATCATCACAGCAATTATACAGCAATAAGGCAACTACATAAAAAAGGACAAATTTAAAAGTTGCCAGGACGAACTGAGCTGTTCCACAATATTATAGCATAATAATCACACCTACTGAGTTCTCTATTTTGTTTTTTTTTTTTTTTCTTTGATTCCATTTCGTGACGCAAAGCAGCCGTGGCATATTTATTCAGAATAATCCCATTTACATGTGGATCACAAATGGAGATGTCTGACCTGGACCTGAAGATTACGAAGAATTTCCTGACTATTCATCAGTTGTTTCCGTTTGCCCTTTTTTAGGAAATTATTCACAGTGCTGGCACTAAAAATAAAATTCAAATTGTCATATTGAAGGAAATTGAAATCACCTGAATCTAAAAGAAACCCAAGCATTATGAGGCATTATGTCACCACAACCACGGGGTCATGCATGCCAAATCGTAAATAGACTGATTACAATCCATAACCATAGTTACATCCCAGTTCTGAAATAGGCATCCTTCAGCCCCATGCAGCCCCTCCTGTGCACCTACATGGCTGGTAAACCAACGATCAAACCCTGCTGTAAAAGAACACTGTTGCTGCACAGCTACTAAAGTGGCATATTATTTGCATATGCTTGCATCCTTAAAACAATGGAAATAATACAAGAAGAAGAAGCATTGTAAAGTTAAACACAGGTGACAGAGGGAGTTTAACAAAAAGGAAGCCTTTCCGCAGAGAGCAGCGCACTCTCAGCCTCAGCCTTGCATGTAGAACACAAAGGTCCACAACGTTCCTGCCATCTGTGATAAAGAGTGTAAATGCAGAAGAACAGCTTCATAAAACCCCCCTCTGGAGAAGCTGGCATGAAGCACATTAGACCCAGACTAGTTAACTTCAATATGTATGTTCATACATACAAAAAATATATTTTAATGTCCAGTGCACTGCCAGTCCACGAACATGTAAAAATGAGCATCGACATATTGTTACCACATGTTGTTAATGTTAACACAGTAAATACTTTATGTTTGAGTCATTTATTTCAAGTAGCTGAAATAATGGTACTGTATTTGCTATAGAGTAACAAAAAGCACATCACAGAAAAAGATTCAAGATGAAATGTTCACAAGTTTGTCACCCTTTTCGTGAGTGGAAACCTTCTCATTTCAGTTTAAAATCTTGATTCGTATCTTGATGTTTAGTTTCCATTGCCTGCAAATGGAAAAACCTCTGCTTGCCTGTGGACAGGACAGTGGGCAGCAGAAATTTATTTCAGATGACGCCAATGACACCATCAGTTTCAATGGCGTTATTCATGCAATGGCAGCTCTGCTGTGGCGTACCGGCTCTGTTCAAGGTGCCATATAAGCACAACCCTTGACAAACTGAAAAGATCCATATACTGCGATGAACTCTTTTTCTCAGCCTTATTAAAATCTGAACTCTAAGGAGTGAACATATCAAATTAATAAGGTTGAACTGTGAGTTATGTGATAGAAATCTCCAGCATGATAATCAGATTATTTTCTATTTTTTATGAAGCTAAATTAGAAATTTCTTTCATTTTAAGTAAACTATACTTGCTGGCTACTTTGTTATATGCACCTGCCATTTTGCTTCTCACAGTTCCACAGTGTCATTATATCAAATGCAGTTACTTTTATGTACAGCCGTCACACGGAGTGTAGTGGAACAGTTTATTGGAAGCCATCAGCACTGTATACCGGACATCTCCCTCTGAAAGTGTGCTAACTCTAGACCCTAAAACGCTAGAGTGCCTCTACCTCCAACAGTGGCCAAAGGAACATCCCATCACCAGAACACAAACCAGTTGAACTAATGCACAAAAGTTACTATCTGACTTCCCTAACATCTTAATAAGAAAAAAGTGGCACCAAAGAGAACATAGCATGAGCACAGGTGCCAGATAGTGGTTACAGCATAAACAGTTACAATCTAAAGACTGTAGCCCATTACAGTGTCAAGAGTTTACAAAGAACTGTGTGATAGAAGGAATACAGTCAGTGGCAGCTGTGGGGGCAAAAAAGCTTGGCTGTTGAGAGCTCTTTGGGGACCAAAAACATGTATCGCAACAAAAAAGAGTTGTGTGATGTTACTGAGCCAGTAACTCAACATTATAAAGCCACAGTTTAAAACAGATTTGTTATGTAGCAGCTTACATACAGTCATGCTGAATGATGTCTTTAGGTGAGTGCATCTAGTCAGCGTTTCCTTGGTGTGGTACAGTGCTGGGAATAACACCTTCAAAGGTCATTTATATTCCGACTGAGTGGTTTCAGAGCAGCGACTTGAACAAACAATGATGGAAGAGAGTATATTTAAGATAAACATTTTGGGGACCTTCTTAAATCAATACCTCTGGTCCATCATCATCCTTGTCTGAAACATTTTTCCCCCACAGTCAAACATTACAAACTGCTCACTTTGGTTTATCCAGATGAGCTGCACCGTGCAATTGTCTGAGGTTCAGTCTAAAAACAAACAGAAAATAAGTGTTCTGTGAAATGCACTGCAAAATTATAACTTGCTCACCTTTCATTACTGAAAAATGAATTATATAGTAAAAGTAAAATTTAAACAAGGAATGAAGAATTTACTGCACACTAAAATTTATAATTTTGCATTAAAATAATGAGACCAACTTAGTAGTTGGAGCAACTTGGATTTTAACATCTACTACATTGCTTAACTAGGACATAAACATGAACATCTCATGTGGTGTTCCAGAAGTCTTTGCTAAGAGCTCCTTCATTCTGAGATTAAGGTTAGTCAGATGATGACAAATTTTTATGTAATATCCATGTTCATTATATTTTTATTTTTACACATAACATGTACACAGCTGAATTTTTGTGAAAGGTTGTGTAATTTCAGTGCAACAGAGGAGTACAAAGTCTTCAGAATATTAATCGTGCAACTTTAAATCACCGTCAAGTAAAATAAATTATAGCCCACACAGGTCTTTCAGTCCAAAGTGAAAGATGCTCTGCATTATGTCAAATGCTAAGTTAACTGGAAACAAGCATTTTGTTTGAGGGAACACTTCCTACTGCAGAGGACTGTGGGGTGGAGGAAGCATGGGGTCCAGAGACGGCCTCATCTTCCATGGCAATTGCGGGGTATGTCCGGTGCTCGGGCAGCACATTGCTGCGAACATTAATCGAGTCACCATCCTCAGTCACAGCCCTGTTTCCGCACTAATACTGCACCCCCACAACCCCCTCGCCTCATAAAATCACAGCCCTGGACTCACACGCCTGCCCCCATCTGCCTTCGCTCCATGAACCATCGTCACACTCCTTTTCAGGAAGGTACACCGAGGGTAAAATATCCTAATGACACTTCTGCTACATCTAGACATGATGCAAGTTTACAGCATCTCCTTTCCTTAGTTCATTCAGAACAGGACCCCCATGAGACTGGATACAGAACACAGCCCCTTACACAAGCTACAGCTGTGCTTCATGCCCCTCCATTACCCTTTCCTCACGCAGCGCCGAGGGTGAACGGCTCCTCTCAGAGGTCTCGCCGCTCCTGTGTCACCAGGGATTTGAAACACAGAAGGGCTGTTTGCATTACAGTTCAGACATTCCCAGATGACCCAGACTAGCCCGAGTATTAAAATAAACATCTCCTCACAACCCAGCTGATATTTGCTCATTTGGATTTTTTATGTACTTTATTTGAAAAGTGTGAACCTTCTCATTAGCCGTTTATTGTCACAAACACTGCTGCCCACATTCCTGGTGAACCGTACAGCTGTCCTGCGAGGGGGTACGGGTGTGTGCCTGGCTTGGCGTGGCACAGACGCTTATGCACGTTTTATGAGTTTTCCCTTACATCATGATTTTATTCATTCTTGGTGCAATTAGACATTTGCGTCTGAACTGCATTCCCTGCCTCCGATGCATCTGTTTCCTGAGAAGGCCTGTGTTCCTGCTCAGGGCCCCAAGCTTCCCTACATACAGCAGCCAGGAAGTGTGGTTTTTGGAGGAGACCCACTGTATGATGAAACCAAAATAGATCTCGACCAGAAGACGTTGGGAAATACCAAGGAGCATCTTCTGGCATTCTGAAAGTGAGGAAAATGGCACAACTGTAGCCAAAGGTGCGGACACTTCCCAGGTCAGGAACAGCAAGCAGCTTTTACTACCTGTGGGTGGAAGCAGACCGCAGCGTCTGGCTTTTGTACATTAAACCTTTAACAAGCGGACTCGCAAACGTCCCAAACACACTGAGGAGCAGGAAACATCATTCACATTTTCACGCTGCGCGGGCACCATTTACTGCATCACTTATATAGCTCATGCATGGTTTCTCACATTTGTGACCTTCATGTCTAAATACAGCAACCTGTCTGTTCTGCAGGGGATAATGGGAAATGCGTAGGCGTTTATAGTCAAAATGTTTTGACTACAAACTTAAAAGCAAATTTAGGATGTGGATGACACCACCTTCCCAGAAAAAGGAGGCAACAGGTGTTATCGTGTTTGCTCAAGTGCTCACTGATATCACATAGACGTACAGAGAAGCTGGCATGAAAGAATCTTTTAGCCTTTTAAAATAATGGTCTTCTGTCTCACATAAAAGGCCTGTGGTGATAACCTTCTTATTTTGAAATATCTTTCTGCAAGTATTCACACTTTAGTATGATACAAATTATGGTCAAAAACCTGCTTATAGCATCATGGCCCTGAGAATGCTGAAATGTGTTTGTTTCCTATTTCTGCAGTAAATCCACTTTGTGTTACTTTTCTTTCGAAGCAAAAAATACATCTGTGTATTGCACTTAAAATGAATCTTGATAAATAGTCTTCATTTTTGTCACTTGTTTGCCTTTGCAATGCAGGTTTGTTCACATCCAGCTTGATATCACATCTCATTTAAGGGGATTTTTCCCCAAAAGGAAATGGTCTCCTAGCATACAACACACACACACACACACACACACACACACACACACACACAAATGAATGACATATATATTTCTTTTGAACAACTATTACAAAAAACAGTCCTTTACAATCACTGTCATAATGATCAAACCATTTTTCTGTTATTTGTTTTCAGAAGCCCTGAGTTTCACAAGCAAAACAAATCAAATTAATACAGGCAAAATTTTGTGAATGGCAACTCAAATTTCATATTTTCATCCAGATTCTTCACATTCGGGTTCAATTTTTGGGGTTTCCTCTGGAGCAGACCTAGGGCATTCTTGTGGATAAACCTGGTTTTACCCACTACAAGATGTTTATGTTCATTTCTGATGAAAAATCCTGGTCCAAGATTTATAAAAAAACTCTGATAGTCCAACAAATAATTTAAAGAGGCTATAATTGTAATTGTTTAGGATGTAAATAAATAAATTCTCTATTAAGCTGTAATTTCTGAGTATGTCACTTTGGAGCAGGACCATGAGCCAGTGAGGGCTAAAGTGGTGAGAACCACTGTCTTCCAATCAATGGACATTGGTTTGAATCCCTACACCTTCTGTAGACTTGAGTAAGGCATTTAATGCTGCACTACATCAGTAAAATCCACCTACCTGTATAATTTGGTGAAAGTAAAACTGTACCCATCTGCCTGCCAGTACATAACACAGCATTTAAGGACATGAAATGCTAACCTGAAAGTTCAAGTCACCCCTTGCAGAAAGTTTGCTAAAAATACCTAGCATGAGTCCATACTATTGGTCAGAAGGTGGCACAGCAGTTAGAGCTCCTGTCTTCTCCATGGAAGGTGATGAATCTCCCCTCCTGCTGCAGTACCCATGTAGTACCTTGCAGTAAAAGATACTCAGTTGTATAAACCACTGTAAGTAGCTTCAAATTAGTCACCAATTTTGAGAAAGTCATCATCTTACTGAATACGCTTTATTAAAAGTGCTGAACAGCTGTATTATCAGTTTAATGGCTACACATGCTCAGCATGTTCAGCAGACTCAGAAAGCCCGCTAGGAGGCCTCTTCAGACCTGGAGGCTACACTGCTCGTGGTGCTGCTGCTGGCCATGCTGCTCCTGTTTCCACTTGCTGTAAATCAATACACCATCTTACAGGAACAATTGATGTGGAGTTAATGATTGTGTCAGATGGAAAAAATGTTTAAGTCGCTCATGATAAACATACAGAGACTATTTGGACTCTCGCAGCACTTGGCAGAGTTCCACTGTGAGAGGAATCCCAACTGAAGATGAACCTCATTTTCAGTCCCATTTTATGCATGGGAATTTTATTTATCAAATTACAACATCAACATGGCTTACAGTGAGCTATGACTGCCCGTGTAGGAAAATCTAGCATCACAGTAAGAGTTTAAGATGATGTTTGGGCTTTAATTCTGAAATGTTTATCCCCAAAAAATGGTGACTTTTACGTACAGCAAAAGGAATTTACTTCTAGAAACATTTTCAGCATATGTCAGTTTAAGTGTAGTTGTGGACTCTATTTTTAAACAACTCTGAAATGATAACTCCTCTTTTTAGGGTTTGATTCTCTTTTTCAACCATTAGTACTTTGCCTGAGCATCATCATTTTAACTTTGGATGACATTAACAAAAAACCGACAACCACAAACAGGTGAAACGGATTGTGGTAGTGCAGACGTTCATAGTGGGCAACGAAACATCTAAAATAACTGTTGAAAATAACCTCCTCAGTAACACCTGCCTGTAAGAGAATCAATAGCACATGCATTACTGTAAACATTGACAAAACAAATAAGAAGACCTTTTAAAAATTATAAAACACTAAAAAACCACTAAGGGTGATGGGAAGGCTCCACTTACCCTGCTGTTGCTGTATTTTAGCTCTATAGAAAGGTAGAATCTGTTAACATGACATAAAAGAATATATTTTCTGACTGTTAGAATTTAATAAAGAATTGGTTATGTAGATTTATGAGATGTTGTTTTGTATTTAACAAATATGTCACAATATGACACTGAAATGCTGTGGCCTTTGATTGTCATCCACACTAATGGCTAGAAAAAAGCTGTTATTTTACCTATTCTGACCAAGTGAAATTTTAAAATAGATGTTTAACATCATTTCAAATGAAGGAAATCATTTTTTAACCTATAGTGTAATTTCCCAGAAGCCGTTTTATTCGGTAAAGTTTGATGAAGCACAGCTCAGAAAGTTGTTTTCATCAATATCTACGCAGTGCAGGCATGGAGATGCACATAGTGTGGAATAATAGACTCACATTTGGCTGAGTTTCTGTAAACCAGCTGCTAGGAGTCTGGAAACTTTCATCGTCGCTTTCTTCAGATAGATGGGGAGAGATAGACTATTTGTAGTTAAGCCCGCGTGGTAAAACCAGAAAGCAACAACACTAAATGACATGCCGTCAAGACTCAATAAAACTGCGAAAAGGAATTTATAAAAGCGAAGAGAACATGCATTTCTTTTAAAGAATTCAGGCTGAAACCATAAAATGATCTGCAGCTGCCTGAAGATGAGAAAAGATGGAAAGGCTCACGTGACTTAAGTCAAAAACAGACACCCGGTGAAACAAAACAATTTTTATTTTATATGACATGTTGCTTGGTTCACAGAGTATGTAGCGGACAGAAAATATTTCTGTGTACGACATGCCAGATACAAAATATACATAATAAATAACATCATACAAGAAAAAACTGAATGAAAATTCAAGTTCTACAGGAGTGACAACTTAAAAAAATTATACATTTTAGGTTAAATCCCTGCTTTCATGTTGCACTGTCCATGACCTACGTTTGGGTATCTTGGGAAATATGCACATTCATATAAAAATCCGCGATATACTGGGATTTACCATGCATTTCGTGTCCTTCTCTTCCTAATATCACTTTTCCAGCTCAGAGCCGCCACACACTGCATCTTGAATGGCCAACTGGTCTCCACAGAGGTGCACCAGGAAGACTGAGCAACTGTCACACAGGTAATGGAGTGAAGACACTCATATTGCTGGTCTCCAAAGTTCATTTTATCTGTATGCTTGCGACTGTGTGTGTGTGTGTGTGCGCGCGCGCGAGTGTGTGTCTTCACCACAACCTCTGCGCAATTATTAAGGCCAGCATGTACAGTATATACTGTTTTTCATGCTTAGTACACACATTCTCCTGTGTTGTAGAATGGCACACAGGTTCTTCACCAATGCTGCAAGCAAAAGCTTTCCGAAATCTTTCTGTCCTGCTCTTTGTGTTTATAAGCGGATGTCTCGGTTCAAAGCGCTCTTTCAGCGGGATGCAATTCGGCCGCCTCATCACTCTCATCATCCCCTCAACTGGCTCCAGGTCGCCCTGTCCCGTGATGCTGTTTCTGCCCAAACCAGCTCCCTCCCTCTCTGCAGCTCTGACGTCAACTGCTGGCTGTAACCTCCCAAAGGACTGTTGTAACAAAACCTGAGACCCACTACCCTGCAGCTAACATTCTGAATTTTGGTTTCTAAGACAAAACAGTGGATGCACATAAATGCACAAAAACAGTGTCACTGTGAAATGATGCTATTCCTGTTAATATAAAAAGGAAAAAAATACTAAAAAGGGAAGCTGTTAACCGCTATGGTAGAGACTTGAAAGACACTGTGGGCGCTGCTTCTTGGAGTCGCAGACCTGAAATCCAAAAGTGCCAATGGGTGTCACTGGGTGACACAGTTTACACTAAAACCTCAGCGTGGCCTGAAATGAAAGCTTCAGCCTTGAAAACTTAACAATGGAAAATGTTCACTCTTCTCTTAACTGAAAACATCAAATTGAGACTAAAGAAGACCAAATAAATTAATTTACTTAATATTAACATAGAGCCACAGGGGAGAGAAGTCAGTGATTTTTGAAATAAGTTTGCTTACTGGTACATTTGGCAAAGCATGCGGAGCTCAGTGGGGGCTGGAAGCTTCCCATGTCAACCAGAAATCGGGCAGAAAATAACCTCACAAGGTCGGCTTGTCACGAGGTTGCTCTTCAGAAACTTGTCATTACGTCCAGGACAGCCTATTTCTGGTTCCATCGGAACACGGAGTGGAAAAATAAGATCTGCGAGCCTTGGTGAAACGTCAGGAAAAGAAGCCAGCACTTGTAGAAAACAGGCAGGACTTCACAGCCCCAAGTGGTTTAGGAGTGGACACCTAGCAGACTCTCAGAACTTAAAATTTGACACCCCTTTATACAACAGCCGAGCTGTGCCAAAGCTGGTTATTCTGCTTTTTTGTATGTTTATCTTCTGCTGTTTCATTGGTTATGCATTTTTTTTTCCCACATT
This sequence comes from Heterotis niloticus, assembly GCA_018136845.1. NCBI lineage: Eukaryota > Metazoa > Chordata > Actinopteri > Osteoglossiformes > Osteoglossidae > Heterotis > Heterotis niloticus. The sequence goes on along the minus strand of CM030903.1, from coordinate 16,510,761 downwards.
CTCTTTATATTTTACGCCGTGGATTAAATATTATTAAGTGATACGTTTAAGCCATGTTTCTCTAACAATGTCGTCACTCCGTAATGTTTATAACACCATTTTTTGTGAAACGCTATGGTTGCCTCTGCACATCTGTGTTCAGCTCTGTGCTTGCCAGCATAAGGAAACAATGCTCACATTTTACAGCACATTGCTGCTATCGCTGCGTGTTTCACTCTCCATATACACACATGCACATTGTGTAATAAGTCATAGATTTTTTAAATCACAATTTTGCTGTTTACAAACCACCTTCTGATGCAGGTAGATTAGTGCTCACCTGTAACTCAGGTACTGGTGGGAGCTTTAGAAGAAAGAGGTTTGTGAACTCCTGAGAACATGCATAGTGAAGTGAATCACTGAATCCTGGATGTTTGCTGGTTGCCCATTGTTCCACCTCATGAAAGAAAATTATATTTCATACAGTGCATACAGTATGCATACAAAGCATAGAGCTGACCATAAAGCAGGCAAAATGATGCACTCGTGTGAACTGCAGTCAAGAGAGGCTTCATACAGTACATGAGATATGTGCAGGACCAAAAAAGGCACAGAAATGGAGGGAAACCCCCCTGTGCAGAAATATCCCCAAAAAATACCTTGATGCCTAGCAACGTTGAGGCCAAAGAGAAACAAGAAACAGAAACGTGTGCAACAGCCCCCCTAACAAGAGCAGAACAGTGTGGAAGCGTGTGAGACGCAGCTCCATCCCACACAGCTGCACAGCACCTGCACAGCAGCACCAACGTCACCAAAGATTTTGTCTTGAAGGTATGGAACCAAAAGCTCAAACAGTAACTGGAATTGTGTTCAGTTTGTCTGTGGGCATTTAACTGTTGCAGTTCTTGCATATACCTCATACTCACCCAGTGCACGGTGGTCTACATATTCCACTCTTAAATGCCCCAGTAGTTTTGAACAGTAAAATACAGCTTGCATAGTACAGATACAGTACAGACACTTTAAATTGTATTATATATGTGGCCACACAATAATACCTATAATTGGTGGCAACTGTAACTCCTCATCCTGGTGTGTCAGTGAGAGTCAGGACTTGGATTCAGAGGTTGCAAGTGAAAAGAATTTGAAAGAACAGTTATGCTGCACCCAAAATCTGAAATTCTACCAGAAAATGAATAAAATAAAATTTGTATTACCACAGCGGCATATGTTACAGATGACAGGTAAACAATTGGTTCCCTAAAATGTGCAAGAAAAAGCGTTGCGGGGAAATACATTTTTAATCAAAAGAAGAGAAACCACAGAGAGTTAAAGTAAATAATGCTGTCATAATTATTTTGGTTGTTATACTACAAAATGATCCGGGCCGCTCATGTGAACCAGCTTTGCAAATGTCTCTTAAACCAAAATTAATATAATGAAGTTACATTTGGATGTAAATGCAATTGTTTTCATGTGATGAGGGGATTGACATAGACAGTCCAGAATAGTCCATCTGGGGTTTTCCGGGATATAGTTTTGAGGTTGATTTATTTTAGATTGCATATTAATTTAATGTTTTCGTATCCAATAATAAGACTCACTTTTCCAAAACAAATACATCCGCAGCTACAGCCTCATAGTCAGAGGCGTTGGTTTTCCAGGCATCGTTTTCATTTGAGGAATGACAGCGGGGCTCGTAGCTTCTACAAAAATCAGTATTTTATCTCAAAATGATGTGTTCTGAACCCATCCTCATTTCCATATCAGCATATAGTGAGCATGGCAATAACTGCAAAAACCAGAAGAGCAGATAAACACTGTTGTGTCATTTTTTTTTATCACAATAAAGATTTTCTTCAGTTTAAACTTATAATAAGCACTAGAATAGCTTTTCAGTGTTGTAAGTTCTGATCTTTTATTTGTTCAGTTTTTTTTTTTTTTTTTTTAAATGCACTGTTATAATGCTGACCCAGGACCATCCAGATGGCCACAGCACAAGAGAAGAACAATGAGAACATTTCTACCAACAAAACTGGCCTCTAAAACAAGTTCTCCAATGCAGTAAAAGTGTACGGGAAGGTGAATAGAGCCTTTCTGCAAAGGAACTTGGATAAAACACACAATGCCGCACAGAAACCGTAAATCACAAGGGTCAAGGCTTTCATTAATTCAGCATTTCTGTCATTGCGATCTGTAAATTGACTCTGGATGCAGTTTTACTGGAGCACAACAGTGGCTTTCATTTTCCGGGCATTGTACCTTTTTTCTTTGGCCTTTGTTTCTGGCTGTTATGTAACCCACTTTTACATGTTGTTTCTGAGAAAAGGCAGCCTTGAAGCCCCAGAGACACGGGCTCGGCACTAACAGCAGCCGACATCAGCGGCACTCGGCTGTTTCAGCCCAGACAAATGATGCCGCATTGCTCACTTCAGCTTGAACTTTTCACTTTGCTTTTCCACCAGTTGTCACTGCACCCTTTCCATCTTCCCAATTACTCGGACAGAGGAACTCGATTGTGCTTTCAGCACATTGCTGGATTAACTTTACTATAGTACTCGTGTTCTCCAGTGTGAAAGACATACTGACATTTTCACGTCACAAACTGGTAGAAACTAGGGATTGCATTCCAGGATTTAGGGACTAACAAAGAGCAATCCTCTACTGTTGATTTTTCACCCTATTGCCAGCTCATTTATAAAAGCATATTTAAAAAGAGGCATCGGTAACTGACTAAAAGAAAAGAAGAAGGAGAAAGAGGACAAGTTGTACACATATAGCAGTCATTTTAGGCAGATGAGAGCTGCCATTTTGAGAACACAGTGAGGAGCCAAGGGATAGGATTGGTTATTGTCCAGGGCTATGATTTATCAACTGGGCAAAAGTGTTCTGTATACTGCAGGTACCAGTAGTCCAGGTGCCTTCTCTTTAAGGCAAACTGACAAATGACCGGTTGGGCTACTTTGTGGTATGAATATGGAAGAAACATACTTTGGTGGTTTTGGTGGTTTTGGGGTAGACATAGGAATCTGGCCTCCCTTTTCTTTTAGTCTAAACATTAATGCCTGATTGTAAAAATGCCTTTGTGCAGGTCCCTGGGCGGCTAAGCACAAGAACTGTTGCAAAGGTCCAGCCTGCATCTTGCATGCTAATCTGTAATAAAAAATTACGTAATTATTAATTTACGGAACATGAATTTAACAGCATGACCCACTATAAACACTTAAACCTGTGCACTTACCTTGTTCTTTGCTTAGGCTGCCTGGATTGGTACCCTAGTGTTTAAATCAAGCTAATATTTCAGTTAGGATGTATATAACAAGACAGGATGTCTGACAATTAAGATTAAGAATAAAACGTCAAACAGCCGATTTGCGCTACCTCAACAAGTGTCGTATAACCAGGATAAGCTAACAGTTAGGTTAATCGTTGCCTTGGTCGTTCCAACCTGTAAGCAATGGGTCGTGATGCTGTTGACATTCAGTGTGGTAAGTGCCGGTTTGAGGCTTGACTGTTAAATGCATCAGGATCCGGAAAAGGGCAAGGAGGGTCAAAGGGGACATGAGATGGATCCTTGGAAAGCTAGAAGAATATCAGAAGGATATCTATGTGTGTTTCGTTGACTACGGAAAGATCTTTGGCTGTTTCAATAATAAGAAACTCGATTTATGAAGCATGGGTACACCAAAAACACAAGGAAGTTCTCACGTGCAACCAAGACGCAAAAGTTTCAGTGGAACCAGGAGAAAATTGGAAAAGGTTCAGGACAAGGCTGCATACTTTTGCTATGTATTCTAACACAATCCTAGCTGAAAGCAATGACAACTTGCTTAGCACACAGTGTCAAAATTGGTTTTGCCATCAAAATGAAGAGGGCAAAGATCCTGACAGCTCGTAACAGGAAAATGTTTTTTTATTTTCACTGAGGACAGATAATCAACTGAAGTTTTTTATTCAGGAATGAAATAACATGGCCCAGTCAAGGACAAACAAATGTAGAAAAATCTAATGGCAGGTACTGATCTTTCTCAGCCTTAGCGTCATTTGGTCCTGTGTTTCATCACCAGGTGGACCAAAGTCATTCATTCTGTACTTGTACTTTTTTAATGGAATGACTTGATTTTAGAAAGAGAAAATCAGAATATTTGTCGCCATGTTTTCAGGTCACCTGGGTTCAGACCTGTTATAAATATATATTTACACAGGTGTCTACTTTAGGTTCACCAGAGGTATTCCTTTTTGCTACCAGAGTTGCAACACAGGCCTTCACTTTCATTTTTAAAGATTTCTGTAACTGAACAGCAAGTTTTGATATTCCATTAAATCGCCTTTACATAGTTACTTGGCTGAAATGCTTCAGAGGACTGTAGACCTCATTTAAGTTGTAAATAAAAAAGCTTTTCTGGCCTAACACCAACGGCATCACATGACTATAATCTGCTGCTGAAATATTTTAACTGCAAAACTCAGAAACATGCCATCACTAAATACAACATAAATAATTACATTTCATGAAAGAAACCCCCAAACCCCAGGTCCAATGACAAAAACAACCTCTATGAGTGGTGGGCTCTGGGAACACAGTCGCTTAAACACGTTTGACTGCACTGAAGGAGTTCAGCCAAGCAGGACCAGTGGAGCCAGAAGCCACAGGGAGCAGCTGGGATGGATGGACAGAAGAATAGAGTGTAGCATAGGACCACTGAGGCGTGATGTTCTCTCTGGAACGCCCAGCTTGGCTTGGCCATGGATCAGACGCCATCCCTGCACTACATTAGACTATATTTCTATATTACTCAAATTTACAATAAAAATAAACCAGTTCAACATGTTAGAAGCACTATGACTGAGCAGCGAATGGCATTATGGTCATTGAAGACATCTCTGCCAAAGCCTCCTGTCTCCTTGGTTACAAAACACCAGAAAACTGAAGGAGAGGGGCTGTACTCATGGGTCTACAAATGAACACATTCCTTGTTGTTTAACATGATGTAATCATAAAACCATTTCAAACTTTGTTCAAAATAGACGTGAGGGCTGCTTGCAATTAAATGCTAAAATGAATTAACTTCAAATATTTATTTGTTCATAGTCAATGCTGGTATGGGAATTCTCTTAAACTTTCTGTTGAATTGCCTTACATGGCTGTCTGAATGTCCTCACAACTTTTAAGCTCATTTAGTTTTTTTCTGTGCCTTTAAAAAGTCCTTCAGAAGCAGTGACAGAGACCAGGTGTGGGGTCAAGAAGGAGCAAAGCGGCAGACAGCAGTGAGGTGTGACATTATCTGTGAGGACAAACACCACCCAGGAGAGCAGCTCCATTTAACAGGCTTTTGAACACACAAACACATACAGTCACACCACTGACCCCCAACAGAGAGGACAGGAAACTTAGCAGTGATGTGGAAGCTGGGAGCAGAGGACGGCCGTGAGCAGCTTCATGACTCCGAATGTACACACAAGATAAATGATCAGGCCATGTCGTAGACAAAAACGTAAAACATAGCTGCTTATTTACAATAAATATGCAGGGCGGTTCAAAAACAACAAACAGTCAAAAATGTGTTACTGAGTAAATATCATATGAACATTTAGTCTAAACCAATTTGTGAAGAAGCGCTCAGTTTTTTTCTTAGCCTTGCAAAGGCTTAATATAGAAAATCTTCATATAATACTTACTATACATTGTACTTTTGTACATTTATGAAAGTGTTCAATTCTTTTTGAATCAGCTTGTGTAATGACCTGCATAAAAGCAAAAAAGTACAGTATATATACAGTAAAAATAAATAAATAAATAAATATATATGCACAAACTCCAAACCTTTCATAGCAGCAAACTAACTCTGGGGGACAGAAAGCATAGTTAGAATGCTCCAGATCTGAGTCATTTAAATATGCATGTGAAATATATGTTTTCATTTGCACGTGGGCAAATACAGAGTACTATAGTAAACAAGCAAATATGTCATTTTAAACTGACAGCTTAGTGCTTGTGTGTGTGTCAGCCAAATGTCACAGAGATGCTCCATGGCTTTGGACAGCATAAGACAAATATATATTCTGCCCTTAATGCTGTACATATGTATGATCTTACAGATTATGAAGCTTTTTGGTAAAAGATCAAGTTGGTTTTCTGTAACATGGCTTCACTTGGTTTAATTTAGCTTTTTAAATTGGATTGCCTGAACAAAAAAATTTACTTTGTTCTTATTGCCATTTATAGTCACGTAAGTTATGTCACAGCTGACCTAGTTTATGCACTGAGGGAGACAGACTGTAGCTGTTAACTATAGGTGGTGAGAACTGCCCATCCCAAGCAAGAGACTGTGCTGCAATCCATTACACAGAACTCTGCCTGTTGTGAAGATATGGCTTTGCTTTTCAGTCTTGTGTGCATAATATTGAGCAATGGCTTATTATCCTGACTTTGGCCTAGTTTCTCATATTCTGAAGACTGCATCCTTACTAGAGTATGCGCCCAACTTATAAAGCTCTGAGCAACAAACTTTTCACCATTACAAATTTTCAGATGTATTTAGAATTTATTTTGATGTCACAGATGTGTTTTAAGTGTGAAGCTGTTTCTGGCACTTCCATGCACTTATTCTGGGACTGTAAGAAGATACAAGCTTATTGAATGTGAGTTCACGCAACCTTTCAAAGGACCTTTAATATAAAGTTTGACTTTTCTCCAACTATTTTGCTGTTAAACCACAACCCAAACTCTATCTGATGAGGTTATGGAGCGTGGGCTGTTTATGCTGACATATTTGGCAAAGAAATGCATCTTAATGCTTTGGTCTACAAGAGAAGTTTCCTCTGAAAACATGCAGATGTCTGAATTGTTTAATTTTTTCTTGCTCAAAAGATTAACATTTGGCCTTCTCAACAACTCAGAACAATTTTGGAATATATGCACAACCTTCTGAAACCTACAAGAGAGTGTGGTCATACCTGTGATACATTACAACCATCTGACCCTCAGCCCCTTGCTGTATGTAGATGGACATGCAGTCTCTCAGTGTGCTGTCTCTGTATGCTGAAGGCCTAAAGTTGCTCAAAATGATATCAGTTCAAATCATGCTAAAACATCCTCCTCTGTCTTGGGCCAGGGATCTTTATTTTGTTTTTTTTTTAATCACAGTGTGTCACAAATATGACTGCCAGGTGGATTAAGATCTTAGAGGCGTGTGCTAGAGGCATCCCGGCTTAGCAGACAGCGAGGTTGTCTACCACCCTGGTCTCTGTCAGCTGCTCGGGGAGCCTCTCTGTTCCTGCCTGAAAATCCCCGCTGTTACCACCTACCCTACCAAGCTTTCAAGTTGTGGACATTTATATGTGCACTTATTCATTTGACTACAAGGCACTCTTTTCAAAAGTGACGCGTAACTCAGAGAAAACAAAAATTCATTTCGCCAACAGATGGAGACACAGATACGGCTATGCGATTCTCAAAGAAAATTTACCCTTTACCCACGCTTTACACCAGTAGCTGCATATAGAACTGTTGAGAAGCCCCGGCACTATACCATACCATGTCACATTCAACTAAAAGACTACAAAGTACAAATCAGTTCTCAGCGTCAGTAAAGTTGTAAGCAGAGGACCCACTATATTTTTAAGCAAAAACTATGATGATGGTACTGTCTATGCCATCTAAGATTAATTTCCTTACTTCATTGCAGTGAGCATCACAGCATTCCCAGAAGGACAGTCAACTCTCACCTGCACCACCAACAATAAGACCGTAAGAGGCTCCACTCATGAAGAACCTGAATTCATTTTTTTATGGACAATTTGAGGAAACCTAGGGGATCTGTTAAAAATTTCATGTTTCCTGGTAAAAAATTAAAACAAGGAAAATTTTTCTCATGTAAGCTTTATCTCTCATTCATTCCCTCACTCAGGGCACAAGGCTATTCCAGGGCACACCCTGGTTGAGGTGCCGCTCCGTCACAGCTCACATAACTCTCCAGAACCCTTGGTATGATTACACTGCAATAAGCTTTGAGCATGACTTCTGCTCTGCAGAAAGGCCCACACGGTGGTCACAAGCCGTGGCTGCCGCCACCACCGCTCGCTTCCTCAGTAAGAGCCGCTTTTCCCACGCTAAAAGCAGCCCGCCACAGGCTTCAGGAAAATTATAATGCGGGGGAGAGAGAAGGAGCTGCACGCATATTAGAGGCGGCCCTATCCTTTTTTTGGAAACCCACTGAAGCCACAGGCAGAAGCTTTGCCCTCTTTCTACCGCAAGTGATAAGCGGTCGTTGTGCAGAAATGCTCCACTCTCCATTCCAGCAGCAAACCGCCGGCAGCCACTGTTTCCATCCAGTCCTCATGCGAAGCTAAAGAATCTAGGACTCAGGGTCAAATTTCCGTTTTTTCTGTTCTATTTTAAAACTTGGCATTGCATAAATGTAACTTTGGCTTTTTTATTTTACACAGTGAATCAGAGGGCTGTTCTAATTGTAGCCAATGGCCACCCATCACATGAGTATTTATGTTCCTGTTGTTCTTTCACAGTCCTTCTTGATTCCAAGTACGGCTCATTCTCTACTGCTCGAGCATGTATGTCCAACACAGTTAACACATTTGGGTTCCACGGAAATAGAATAATAAACATAAACACATCTAAATGTATTATTCATTAATGCTGCGGTCTTTTACCTCCAGTCCTCACACCTTGGAAATTACAGCACTTTTTAATCGTGGAACAAAATTTGCCCAAGTCCATGTAATAAAGAAATTTCTGCAAGAGATCTCTCAGCATGACTGGCACTTCAGGATTCTTTCCAAACACAAAAACTTTCCAAAACCATCATTTGTCACATTTATAATGGGAAGATAAACTTCACACAGTTTGGTTCAAGGTTCATATTCTCTTCAAAACACTATTTCCTATCTAAAAATAGATTTCTGGATGGGAGTGTTTAGGCAGATGTTTATCAAAGACTCAGCTGTGTAGTTTAAAAAGTCTTTTAATTGGATTTTGAAATCGGTGCTCTGCATTTTTGGGGCACTGTAATCTGAACTAATAAAATTTGGTTGTGTATGTTTTTTTTATGCACTTCAAATGCTCTATTGAGTTTTAATCTGCCGAACCAGTCAACAAAAATCTTACACAACTACTGATGTTGACTCATGAGTGATGCAGTTTACATTTGTTTTCTGCTATTTAAAATTTTGTATAAAAAGCCCTCAAAAAACCCTCACAAGCAGGATATGGTACTTTTTACTCTCGGAATCCATGATCAGATTCATTACTGGGACCACTGTGGGAATCTTTCATTCATATTTTGGATTTTTCTCGCAAGATTTAATACTTTATGCAGTATCCTATAGCCTATATAATACAGAAGAGAGTAACAGAAACAAACAAAATGTTTCAAATAGGCATTCTTCTTGCACTCAAACTTGACAACAGAATGATCCAGATAAACAATGCGGGAGAAACATCCAGAATCCACACTGCTTAGCTACACTGTGGATGCAAAAAAATCACAAGACAGAAGGATTTCAAGTGACTCTTCAGTCTGGGCACTTCTTTTAAATGAATTGGCAGAAGTAACATTTTTCTTCTAACTCCTCTCTATCTAACTCCGATCCGTTATCTAACTGGTACATAAACCCCAAACTTGAGAGTTTCAAATTTACCAAAATAAGTGGAAATTAATTAAAATCAAATTTCAATTTTTACAAAATGGCAGTTACAAATTTAGAGAGAAAAGCTCAATCTTAGCAGACGGCCTTAATTCATTGTATTTGCCAGAATGATAAAATAACTCTACAGCATGGTGACCTCCTCATTCAGCATCAGCTCAGGGTTTTACCTTGGCCTTCAGACATAAGAACTTTTTCCAGGCAACAGGCATTATTTTTTAATGTTTTTCCCCCTTGAGCCCTGTTTTTACCTTCGGGAGCTGCAAATAGTTGTGACTATTACCACGTCAATACAAATACAATACAATACAATACAATATTTTTTTTAACACTGAAGAGGCAGCGATGCTTAAAAAGCACCTGAACTGAGACTGGAGGACAATTATGTCTCTCATCAGTGTGATATTATCTGCCTTCTTTCAACATCTGAATCTTTTAATAGTTTTGTTTTAAACAAAATTAAAACAAAGCGGTACATTACAATGTTTATGGCAAAGCAGTGCATTAGTGTCACAAATATATGTTTTAGACGACAGTTTTGCTTCAAAAGCACAAAAAGGAAAAATCAGATTTCTGAGTTGAGTACTGAATGAAATGTGACCTAATTCGATTGCCAATAAGAGAAATAACAGTTAACAGTTAAATTGTTATTGCATACTATGTGTTGACTGCTGTTTACAAGACAAAAAGTGATTTTTTTCAGGCCTAGTAAGATAAATTGGATCACAGGAAGATTTTAGCTGAAACCTCTTTATTTTAATTTTTTTTTTAAGAGCAAGATGCCTCCTCACATTCTTGCCACAAGAAACCACTGCACCAGTTAGTACCTAGGAGAGCTGGATATCTTGCACTATGTCTTTAATCCATGACTTCAAAGGGCAAAATAAGCAAACAGGCTGTCTACCCGACACTGGCATGAGAAGTCCTCATGTTAGCTCCCATGTTACACACCAAGACATCCAGTAGCTTCAGCTTCAGCCAGTTTGAAAATTCCAGTGTCTACTCACTTCCACAGGAGCACATTCTTCTTTAGGGAGTTTTGTCAAAGCAGTCACACCTGAGGTTAGGCTGGCCAGTCAACACCGGCAGGCTGGTCATAGGCTGAGGCTGTGTGACACTTAAAACTCAATTCCAGTCCTCCAATCTACAATGAGCTTGAGGACAGTTACACAGACAGAGTTGACACAAGCGGCTTTTTCTAAAACAGCATCCTTTCCTTCCACCTACCATCCTGATCTGAATGGGTTTAACTGATATGAATAATGATCGTACTTACAAAATTCATCAGTTTTTTTCTTTTAAATATTTTGTCAGGTGTTTAGACTTAAGTGTATTTTTGATCCAAAAGCTAGTGACACATATTCATATGTATGCAATATGTGTCGCCCCTATTTTCCCCTACTGGGGTGGTAACTTTGTCCTTTTACCAGATGCCTGGGAGTTTGAGGGTATAGCAAAGTATTTTTGTTGCTTCTTACAGTATATTTTGTTCTTCTGGCCTGAAACCAATGTTGTCATTCCTAGGACATGATGGAGCTACTCTTGGAGCTCAGAGGCCACAGACCCCAGGGGAACCACGTCATGTTTTCACCCTCAACATTCTCTCACTGGTTCTTCTCTCAATCCCTGGTATTTCTCCAGCTTCTCATATTTCTTCTCCATGATGCACCAATCATCACCACTGCTGTTTTCTCCTCCTTATTTATTACCAATGTATCTGGTTAGTTGGCCATTACCTTTTTCTCTATCTGGATGTGGAAGTCCCACAGGATTTTGCCTGTGTTGTTCTCCACCATTTTGTGGTACCTCCCATTTAAGGTTGGGAGTTTCCAGGCTACATTCCTTACAGATATTCCTCTATATGGTTCCTGCCACCTGCTTGGGGTTCTTAGTATCTGCTATCTTTTTTAGCATCTTGCAGCAGATACCAGACTCTGGATTACCACATCTTTCCTCCCTCTGTACCTCTACTTGTCTGATATGGTGCACTTCTGTTTTGACTGACCTGGTGCTGAAAGTTTGTGCTGCCATGAATAGTACCTCAGTCCTGCTTTTCCAAGAATCTCTGCACTTCAGCACCTTTTTTTCCTTCCCTGCTATTCACACCCCCTCTCTCTTTTAGACATTCCCCTTACAAGTAGCTCACAAGGTCACTCCACCCTTGAGCCTGTATCTCCAACCACTGTTGGTAATGGTCTAGCTGAGAGATATTCGGCAGCAGGAATAGTGCATCTCCTTGCTGTACGTCACACTTTATGGTCTCTAAGGGGATTTCTAATGTTATTCTTGCGTTCTCAATGAAGGTTATTGTATTGTGCAAGGCATTCCAGTAGTCATGTGGTTGACACTGAGTCATGTGTTTATTTAAAATCACTCCAGGCAGTGGTCTTAGTGGTCTATACTTACATTGCTTGCTGGCCATGGCACCTGACAACATCTTCTATTTTGTGGACAGACATATTGTGGACTGTGCATTAATTTTGTGGTTTATGACCATTATTGCCCTAGCCAGGGAGGCTGGGAATCTGTTGTCAGCAGTTGGTTCATTTGTTCCAGTAGATATATAGCCTCTCTTTGGTTTTGCTGTTTTTGCAGCATTTCATATCGATACTACCTGTTATCCATGTTATCAGTTATTACTGACATCTAAGCCACTATGGCTCTGTCTTTCATATGAGGAAGTAGGCAGATGCATTCCAGTTTTAAAGCTTGAATTTTCTTTTTTTTTTTTTCTTTTTTTTTACTTACTACGTCCAGTCTAAATGGTAATAGTTGTAGTTCTGAACACACAGCTCTTCAGGAGAAGTGCAACTTTAAATATTCCATTTCTGTTAACCTGCAGTCCTTAGAAAATAAAGTGTATGGTTACAAATCATGCCAGGTGCAAGTCCCCACCACTGCCACTGTAAACCTATTATTCAGTTTCATTTATGTTAATATTCATAATCTTTGTGCTCCTGCTTGTATGTAGTTGGCAATGCTAACAGCTCCAGTGCATCAAGCCAACTGCAGCACCATTATGGTTATGACGTACAGCTTACAGTAACCACTTCACAGGAATAACACGAGCTGTTCCTGGGCTCACACTGTTATAATCAAATTGTCGTCGTGAAATACGGGTGGCTGGAACAAGAGCGTCTTATTTCCTCAGAAAGCATTCATCTCTTCGACTAAAGCAAACATTTTGTAAACTACATTTAATTACATACGTAAAAACTCAATGTAAACAGTGCAATTGCTAGAAAAGTCAGGGCTTTGTGCAGTCAACGTATTGTAAAATATGTGAACAGTTCAGAAACAAATGAACCCTTACTAAAAATTTAAAAAGTACACATTAGTGGTGAAAACTGTGTGCTTTATGCTTCAGTCAAGTTAGGTCCATTTATTCTGAGAATTTATCATTGCAAAAAATCTGTAATTATTACAGCTTGTGTGATGTCCATGGTTTAATTTCTACAACACGGTTCCATAAGTATTAGAATATTTTAACCATTTATCAAATATTATTCTGCATATTTTTGGTGCTGACTGGAAGTGCTGTAATTGTTCGTATGATTCTTGGATGTCACGGATTTTCATTCTGTTCTAATATTTGTATTCTTTCTTTGTATAATTATGGTGTTGACTGCTTCACTTTATTAACCAGATCTTCTTAGCAACCTATTTTAGGACATTTTACGCACATAAAACTGGGCATCTAGTATATGGTGAATGATTTACCCAGGGTGACAAAGGCTTTATGATGGTTAGATGAGCCACCAAGGAGATGGAGGATCTCAATCTCAGGCAGAGTTATAGGTCAGTCTCCCAAGTAAAGACGTCAAACAGACAAAAGTAATGACATAAGTGGTATGTTGCCTGCATAGCAGATGATCTCTATAGGGTGCAGTAGGAGGTGTGTCAAACAGTTTGTTAAGATCAACCTAATAGGTAACAGCCATCGTTTTAGCAATAGCCCTTGGACTTCAAGGTGGCAAATGCTATAGAAAAGAACTGAGGATTGGGAGGAGCTCCTACAGACTGAAGAGCTTCTGAAATGACAACAATAAGAGTTTCTGGTGGAATGACAGCTCTAGAATTTACTATTTACTGGTATTCCTCGATGTTAACTGATTGTTAATTTATTGTGGATAAATGAACATTCACGGCTTTAAGAAAGAAAGATAACTGAGGCTGTATGTGTAACCATACAGTTTCTATCCAGATGGGTGTCTTAACACATTCAGACACAGACTATTCATCACCCACATCTATAGACAGAATCAGGGCTGAAATATTTTCAGTATGCCACAGTGCCAAAGAATACATACATCTCCAGGGGCAACAGTCCTTCAGCGATGGACTCTGTAGCCACACCATGTAGTTTCATCTCAATATCACATTCCAGAAAAGTTAGAATGAGCACATTCTGGTTGCAAGTTTTGTGAAGGACAAAAAAGGTGATTTAACTATGTCCCATTTTTGTGTTTGTGATATTCGTGAACAAGGATGTGTTCAAAGTGCAAATTGAATATTTATTCTTCCTTAAACATTCAGCATACTGCTATCCACTTAACTGGCAACCTGGTGCAATACTGTACTCTATTAATTTGGTTAAACACGTGACTTTGGAGACTTTTAATAAACAGACGCACAATGACATAGGAGAAATAGTGTGACTTCTCTGATAAGAAGGGATGTCACATACACGTACGCTCTGAGACCTTTCCACAGTGACCGGATCCTATATAATATTGTCATCTTGCAGCAGCCGGATGGAGTTTGCCTCAGTTTCCTTTACTGGAGTCTCTTTTTTCGGAGATAAGCAGTAAGTCCTCCATGCAGCCATTATCCCAAGTTTGCCGCCTGTAGCGCCATTTAGTTGTACACTGCTTCTTTCACACAGCCAGTGGCCTTTGTAATGTACTGTGCCTTTTTCCAGAGATACCAGACACCTATTCATACAAACCAAGTCATGCCAACCCAATCTCATGCTTAAGTAGCAACTTTGGTGGACTGTAACAGCAGGTCTTTTGTAGCCACCCTCACACACCATCTCCCCGCTATGGTCTTACGCAAAGAACTGACCTGAGCGGTAACCATAGCTGCCCCATATGTGGTACTGAAATGTGCTCAAGAAAAGGAGGTGCACAGCATCCATTGCTGCCCAGTAAAGATGTGGTACAGATCTGGTGAACTTTTGTACCACTAGTGGTCCATGCTGACATATAGCTTTGCACACTGACATATAGTGTACACTGCACACTAACCACTTCCCATCTTTGTGCTAGACTGGTTCACATTTCTCTCATATACGCACACAGGCACACGCACGCACACAGAAAGCAAACCTAAACAATCCCCTCCTGGTCGCAAACTCACCACGTCACCAGCCCCATTGCTGAGGTCACTCTGCTGCCAGGAAATGGAGTCCAGGCAAGAAGATGTATCTTCTTCATCTCTTTCATCTGTGATCCTTGAGCCACGTTGTGTGCAGGAAGGAGATACGCCTTGATAACCTTGTTAGCCGTACGGCTGCGTGACTCACCGATGCCCCCGACAATAAAACCCAGTCACCACTTCTTTTATTGACAGCACTGTTCAACACCAACCCTCTGTTAGACTTTTGCTTATGTACTTTTTCTGTAAAACTTGAGCATTATCATCCTAAAAGTAGACCAGAAGAAAACAGCACACACAGGTTCTGTGCGTATACTGACACTGTGCAAAATATTCAGCTGTGTTTTTCTTTATTTTACACAAATGGATTTTTTTCTGACAATGTTCTTAATCATTTGATCTTTGTTGTATGTGACCAAATCCCATTGACCAAATTATAATGAAATGTGGTCACATGATCTAGGAATTTTTCCCTTACTGAAGGTCAGTACTTTGTTCCTCTTTATGGAGACCAGTGGGAATGTTTTCTGCTGTCTGCTGGCACTAAGAACAGCACAGGACCATACAATTCTGAAACATTGTCAGTTTGCACTTTGGAATCATGTGGATTAAATTAGAGAAAGCTGTCATTTCTGGAACAGCAGTTACTGGCAAAGGAAACTTGAATCGAAACCTCATGAATTATCAGACTTATCGCCAAGTTTGGAGAAGAATGGTCTATTTTAGGAGGAGATGTTTTTACTTTTTAATTCTTGTTTCTGCAGCTGCTTAAATGTCATAGGCAAATACTCGTAAAAAATATTAAAATGTTTCTCTGTAACTGCATGGTGTCATACGCCAAACAGCCACCAGCATTAAACCCACCTGGCTAATATTGAATGGGTCCCCCAAAACAGCTCTGACCCATCGAGGCATGGATTCCACAACATCTCTGAAGGTGTCCTGTGGTCTCTAATGTCAAGACGTTAGCAGCAGATCCTTTAAGTGCTGTAAGTTGTGAGATGGGGCCTCTATGGATCAGACTTGTTTTTCGAGCACATCACACTGATGCTCGGCTGGATTGAGATCTGGGGAATTTGGAGGCCAAGACAACACCTTCAACTCTTTATCATGTTCCTAAAACCATTCCTGAACAACTTTTGCAGTGTAGCAGGGCCACTGGCATCAGGGAATTCCGTTGCCATGAAGGGGTGTACATGGTCTGCAACAATGTTTAGGTAGGTGGTACGAGTGTCAAAGTAACATCCACACAAAAGCCAGGACCCAAGGTTTCCCAGCAGAACATTGCCCAGAGCACAACACTGCCTTCTTTCCATAATCCATCCTACTGCCATCTCTTCGCCAGGTAAGCGACGCACACACACCCGACCGTCCACACAATCTAAAAGATATCAGAAAATTACTTCATCAAAACAGGGGATAGAAATATGAAACCAAAAACTAGAGTTAGGTATCTTGGCAACTTGCACTACATCCTGAAGCTGTCATTATTTTATTTTCCTGGAGCTGCAGTGTAAAAAAAAGCGCATCTCCCTTAAAGTGTTAAATTGATGATTTTGTCTCAAGTCTATATGTATACATTTTCATAGCAGGGTGAATTTTACTGCTGAAGTATTGATAAAAAACACAATGAGAGACCATGGACCTGCAACATAGATACATGTGCACACAATTACATACAGTATAATCAGCTTATCCTTTTACATTCAGGTGAACCAAGTCAGGGAAACCAAGATTAACTTTTACCAGAATGATGGAAAGAGTATGGAGAAGGAAAGAAAAGGCTCCCAAAGCATACCATCTCACCTGTCAAACATGGTGGAGACAGTGTTATGGCTTGGGCATGTATGGCTACCAATGGAAATGTGTCACTGGTGTTTCTTGATGATGTGACTGCTGATAAAAGTAGCAGCATGAATTGTGAAGTGTATAGAACTATGCTATCTACTCAAATTCAGCCAAATGCTGCAAAACTGATAGGAAGGCACTTCACACTACAGATGAATAATGACCCGTTAGCACATTTCACTACATGGTATACTCAGTAACCATGTAGGAGACAAATAAACTCTTTTATCTCTTTTGTCTCTTTGACCCAAACCATACAGTGAAAGCAACACAAGAGCTTCTCAAGGCTAAGAAAAGCAATATTCTTCAATGACCAAGTCAGTCACGTGACCTCAGCCAAACTGAAGATGCTTTTCACTTACTGAAGACAAAACTGAAAGCAGAAAGATCCACAAACAAGCAGCAACTGAAGATCACTGCAGCAAAGGCCTGGCAACATATCTGAAGAGATGAAACAGCATTTGCTGATGTCCATGGGGTTCCAGACTTCAGGCAGTCATTGACTGCAAAGGATATGCATCCAAGTATTAAAAATAGTCCTTATATTTATTATTTTAGTTTGTCCAATTACTTTTGAGCCTCTGAAAATGGTGGATAATGTACAGTATATGAATGGCTATAATTCCTAAATGGTTAAAGCGATTCTTTTGTTAAACCCCTTAAATTAAAGCTGAGAGTCTACACTTCAATCATATCTTGACTGCTTTGTTTCAAATCCACCGTGGTGGTGCACAGAGGCAAAATACTGAAAATTGTGTCATTGTCCAAATACTTATGGACCTGACTGTATGTCTGCTGGTTTTTTACAATGAAGTAGCCTACTGCCAGCTCCTTAATGTGAAATACTAGTGCTTGCAATAAGTCAGGTAAAAGATAAAAATATGGTCCCACTTGTGGCAGAGGATGGAAAAAGAGCTGTGTTTTGTGCTTCTCACATGCTGAATCCTGGCAGGAGCATCAACGTGTTGCAAAAACAGGCAAAGCAGAGGAAGGAAGTTATTATACAGAAAAGCGGAGCGAAAGATGTGTGGGTGAAAGGAAACAGGAAGAATTATAGTGGCTCATGGTGACACTGAACGCAGAAAGCAGACGGCAGCTGATGGTGAAGCTGCATGATTTGGTGCATTTTTGTACACAGGGTACAAAGTACGGTGGGGCCGACAGGAAATGGAACCTTACAGAACCACCCGAGATGCAAATGAGAACAACACAGGTATGAACACGCTAATTTCATTTTGTATTATTTGACATACAAGACCCTTCTCGCATCTCTGTGAATGAAGTGTGAAATTTATGCAGCGGATACAAACCAGACAGAAACCGATAACATAAGGAGAATTTTTGAGTTTATTCATCATCTGCAGTGACACAGAGGAGTTCTTCTCTCTTGCTATCTTAGGAGATGTGTCGAACTGTAAACTGTGGAAATGATCAAAAACATTTACTAAACTCCTCACAAGCAGTGCACTACTGAGGAGGGACAGATCTCATCTGGCCTTCCTGCCTTGTAACAACACAGCCTATTTTATAATTTTGTCTCATATTTACATAGATATAACCTTTTGTCATGTCACATTTATTAAATCTTTTTTCCCTCTCCATTTTCAGTGTTTTATTTTTAAGAATTATATACACAACTTCAAGCCCTAGCTGCCTGCTGCCAGGAAATTCTTAAAATTCTACCTTACTTTTCTTCATAAATGTTTGCGCTGTATTATTTACAAAATTGATCAACTTTTAAACTTAATTTTAACACATATCTCTTTCAAATACATTTAACACACAGCTCTATTCATTGTCCAGCTATATTAGCCCAGAGAAAGAGAGAGAGAGAGAGTATATTATCAAACAGAATAAAAATTATTGCACTTTAAATCAAGACGACAGTGAACTTGGTTTATGGTCTTAGGAAGGGGGAGCTTTGAGCAGAGTGCACCAACTGATGCAGCCAGCTTTATTTCTATATAAATAAGAAAACCTTTGTCATAATATCAATAACTTCTTTTTCTATATAAAGGGAAAATGCTTAACAGTGTACCACTGTATCTTCATGAAGTGAGTGCAGGTTTCAGCCAATAACATAAAAGATAAATTAAAAAAAAAAAAAATTAAGATCAGGCGTGGAAGCTTCATAGTGCCTTGATGTCCTGAGAATACTGCTTTGTCCAGTCGAGTTCTGCCCAGCAAGAAGGGCGCATTAGCTCCACAGAACATCTCAGTCTTTGGAGAGAAGCTGCAGTTCCTTCTTAGATCCATCAGTGTGTGAAAATGGTAACAAATGTAAGAGGGTCACTTCTGCTTTGCCCTTTTGGTCCATCCATTGATCAGTGTCCATCCTGTGGCTCAAAGCACCACTCTACTGAGGAGGATAAGGACGGAGAAGCCCGATGGGATGGAGACATACGAAAACTGCGGAGTGACTGAAGGGGGGGGGGGGGTCACGCTGTGGAAACCACTACTGTTCTTTTTAATAAGCAAACTTATTATTGTCATGTTTTTCCAACAAGTTTATAATGATTCCAAAAACTATGAACTGACAATATTGCCTGCTCTCATTTGTCGTACCTACTTTAAAAACAGGCCTAAATGGATCAGGGGAATGTCAGAAACCTGTGCAGGACTGTCTGTCAATGTCGATAACCCTCGTGTCAGCTTTAATGTTGTTAATATTGCAATAATTGTAGACACTACGATGACATACTGTCCCTCATCCAGGTGTATCTCTATTCACCTCCTCTGGGGAACTGGCCCACTCACTGTAAACAACATCGAGCCCCTTCACGTCGCAGTAGCAGAAACCATAGAAAACTTGATTGAAAATAAACCGAATCTGACCCCCTGGGTCTGTGCTTCCTCTCAGTGTGACCCTATGAGGAGGAAGCTGACACAGAGCTTGGCTTTTTTTGGTTAATCAGGTCCAGGTAGAGTTCTGAGCGCAGGAAACGAGGGTAGGAGTCCTTCTCCATGAGACCGTATATCCTCTTCTGGGCCAGGTCGAAGCAAGAGCATGTGATGTTCTGCAGGTTTTCCTTGGTGTGTTCTCTGGTGTATGAATCCAGATTAACCTTGTGGGGCAACAAAACCAACAATGGGGGGGTTACTACTAAAGCTGTAGAATCAAACCAAAACAGTCCTGCTTCTGACCACTTGGAATTTCCATGTCCCTTGCCAACTTTAAAAATTAAAAACATCCACACAAAAATTATATTCTGAAAGCTCTTCAGTCTGCGTTCTCACTGAGTGACTGCAGTTTCTCCACAGTCTAATGTTTCCTTTAGGGTATGCGACCTGGCAAAATGTCTCTATGTGCCTTGTTCATGAAGACATAACTAATACAAAGTGTCATCAGTTTATAGAGGATTTTTGGATATTTCCATGCTTACCTCTTTGCAGGACTGTATTGCAATGTATTCTGAAAATATCTTTTTTGCTTTAGATGCCATTTTGGACTGTGATTTAATCTTCTTGTAGTCCTCGCAGGCCAGCCAGAATTCCAAATTCTCTTCACTGAATTCTGTCCGGAGGAAGGCTCTGAAAGCAGCCAGACCGTCTGATGGAAGGTACAAGAAGAGAAAATACAAATATTAAACTCATGTAGATACTCTATATGGAAAGTCACAACCAGAAGGTGACAGTTTTGGCAGTAGATACAGGAGAATGGGGAAAAAAAAAAAACAGGGAAGTCACTAGCAGGTTTTAAGAAATAGACAACATTTGATATGCTGTAATTTTATTTACTATACATATCCTGGACAGATATGGTCTTTCCAGGCCAGAATTTGTTCTACGCAAATATAGAAATAGACTGCAGCATGTTAAGTGGGCAGCCTGAGCAGTCATCTCTCTATCCCGCTCCCACATCTCTGCTGGATGCCTGTCGTCACCCTAATACAGAACTCCATCTTTCTAAGGGTTAGCAACAGTCCCACAGGGAAGGAAATATTTCTTTGTTCACTCATTGCAACCGTGCTGCAGAACAGCCGAGCCAAAGGGTAATGTTAGGTGACATATATGCCTTTCAAACAATACCTTAGGCTTTTTTTTTTTTTTTTTTTTTTACATGAAAGGAACATAAATATATGTAAATATTGCATACAAAATGTAGATAAAGGTACATCTTCAGATGTATGTGGGTCTATAATGAAAAATATACCAAACCAGAATGCTTAGGTAAGAGAATAGGTTAAAATACAAATCTGAATTCTTAAAACAGAACATGAGTAGTGTTTCAAAGTACACATGCTGAAGCCACTGCACAAAACATAGGTCCGGTAAAAATCATACATTTAATAGTGAACTCACATTTGTGGACCAGCAGCTTGTCGAGAGACTCCCCCCACCTGAGTGCTTCTTCTGGGGTGGGTCTGCAGATGAAAGCAGAGCGGTTCTTTAGTAAGCCCATGTCAGCCAGGTTTTTCATGGTGTGACCCATTCACGGCAAAGCTCAGTCTCTTTGGAACCCTTTTGGGTTTTCTCACAGCTCCTCTCTGTACCAGCTCTCTTGCTTTGCGGGTGTGTGTATGTGTGTCTATGAATCCAAAAGCCTGTTCTGGATGTCTCTTATACTCCCTCTAACAGGCAGGCACTGGGGAGGGGAGTGGAAATCAAGGAAGAGGTGGAGCGTATGTGCGTGTGCGTGCGTGTGTGTGTGTGTGTGTGCACGTGTGCATGAGGTCAGATGGGTGTGATCCGCTGCAGCGAGATTTGTCTCCTCACCTTTCAGAATGAACAACCCACAATGTTCTGTCTATACGTTTTAAAATGCGTATGGTACCCCCCCCCCGCTTACATTATTTGTATAACACTTTTCATTTTGATGATTTCAGATCTTGATATATTATTATTTATTTATTTATTTTTTCTTGGTGCATGTCTGCTTTAAAATGTCAAAGTAAATATGATGAATAATCAATTACATGTATTTAGTATGTAATGCAAATATTTCGGTGATGCACTCTATGTGCAAAAGGTGAAATACCAACAAAGGAGAACAGATGGGTTTCTGCACTTAATACAAGTGATAAAAAAAAAATAATATCCAAAACATTGTCTTAATTCAGGAAGAGTTAAGTGTTACGGGAGACAACTTTATGAGGACTCACAAAACAGTCATACGCAGAAATGTCCCAAAATGACATTGTGAGCCTTCAAAGACCCGTTTGCATCTTCAATTTCATAATAAAATAGTTTATATACTTTCTGAAAATGTCATAGTATACCTTAAATCAAAGTGCAAAATTGTGCCATAGTTACAGCATGAAAAAGTGAGAAAACATATGCCAAATATTCCCACGAACAGCTGATATGAACAGCATTTTGGGTTCTGTTAAGTCAATAAACATTATATGTTCAAAAATGAAGTGGAAATATGCTGGTACTTTACTAAGAATTATTTGAAAAGTCAATCAACAAATGTTCAGTTAATGACTTTTAAAATGACTTAATAGAGACAAGTGCGACACAGTGTAATGGAAAATATGGACCATGTTTGCAAGTCATGGATTTATTACTTGTGTTGGATGTAGCAACACCTACACACTTTTCAGTCATTCGTTTTAAATACATAATGAGTCTTTCATTGCAACATTTTTTTGCATCTCATAACGTCATTCAGAAAAACTGAGACACTACTAGGACACACAAAATAAAAGAAAGAATAAAATTTTGAGAGTTTTGTATAAGCCATTACAAACCACAAAAAAGCCCTGCTGAATGGTTGTGCTACCTAACGTGTGTATGCAAGTGTCTGGACATTAGAAGAGGACTCGGGTCACGGTTCTGGAGCCCCAAGTCAGCCAAGCGTTCTTGTTTGGTCCGAGGTAAACTCTGCCTGTTGACTTGTTGACACAGACCTCACAGGGAAATAAACTGTGGGCAGCTTTTGCCGGGACACAGTCTGGGACAGCAAAGGAGTCATTGCGAACACGACCACCCTGCCATTGTAAATCTGACGCTATTGCAGGCAATGTGGCTTCTGCGCTATTTATGAAAACTGCAAACTGTTTGGGCTGATCATAAATTCTGCTTGTAAACAGGAGATTCCATGGGTTCATGTCCAGCTGCCAACAACAAGCACAGTGAAAATAAAGTGTTGCTAAACAGTATATAATGTTGCTCACTGCGTCAGCGGCTGTGCTGTTGTGGCAGCTCCTCTCTATCGCATCACAGTTAAAAAGGCAACATATTCAAGGGTGTCAGAATTTATTAACAAATTGCTGCAGTGGATGTTCAAAGCATGAAAAGCATGGCAGAAACCATACTGTCTCAAACCATAGGCTATGTAAGAAACGGCCTCTCAAAACTCTCACTTTCTCCCTTAGCTGAATGAGGGGCTGTCATGATGCAGCCCCTGCAGCGCCTGCTCATTCTTTTGGACATCTGCCTTCTAGGAGGACTGAGAACTGGTGAGGAGGCGTACAGACACACTTACTTGACTGACTTCATGGCTTTGTCCAGCTTGCCAGCCTGGTTACTTCCGGGAGACTCATTCCGCCTTCTAAGAAAAGTCAGCCGGTTCTTCATGTCTTTGGCCCTGTACAAAACAACAAAAAGACACAGTGATATATATATATATATATATATATATATATATTTTTTTTTTTTTTTCAAAGATAAATCAAACAGCTTTCAGAAATAAGAATAACCAATGCTAACTGAAATCTATACATTTAAAAAAAAAAAAACATTAAATTCACCATATACATTTTAGATCGGTATGGTCGGGATTAGTTGGTCAAACTTGAAGTGACACAAAGTGAAGCTGATATCTCTCTCTCTCTCCTCCCTTCTCTCGCTCTCTTTCTCTCTTGCTCGCCCTGTTACCTAGCTGGTCCTGAGTTCTGAGAGATACTGGAGCAGCACGCTGGGAGGGGAAGGGACTCACTCCTTATTGCAGCATCTCCTGCAAAATCCCAGTGCTCTCTCAGGTGCCCTACAGGACAATGAACAGCAGCTTCGGCCTGAGCTCCTGGGACGGGGTTCGAGGCACAACTGCGGCCCCCTCCCCTCTACTGCGGCATGCCAGCCCTGTCCCTAAGTGACTGCACTCAGAACATTTCTTTATGTTGTAATCTACTGTATGTATCCTCATAAGATCACCCCTCCCACCAACCAGGCCCAAGGGACTTGACTTTGTGCTTACATCATCAGAAGCAATTACCCCCTCACATGCCATTGAAGTTCTTCTAGTGAGCAAAAGAAAGCCTTGAGGTTTTTCCTCTCTGCCAGGCCACCGAAGCACACGAAAAACTGAGATGTCTCTTGTCTGTCTTTCACTGCATGCCAGCCCCCACAGCATCGAGGGTAAGAGCCTCTTCAGCGCAAAAGCAGCTGAGGACACGAAGCACTGAAAGAACGCACCGGCGTAAAAGTTATCCAGCTGACAACAGCTTGGCATTACTTTTCACAGTGCGGGCACATGCCCTTGTATAAAAATTACGATATCTGCGTATCAGAGCATTGAGTTGACTTCATAAAACCACTTTTTTGGATGAGGAACTGGGGTCATACGTAGGAAAAAGCAACAACTGAAGCTAAAGCATGGAATGTCTGTGTACTATTTCAAGAAGAAAGGACAGGATGCCAGATCATGAGAGCAGCTAAAGTCTTTAGGAAATAACGCACTATTTCCAACATTTTCACACCTCCAGAGATGCCACCATCACCTTGAAATTAAAAACTAGAGAACAGCAGGCCTGCCCTGTGTTATTTTACCCCTTTCAGTAGATGGGGAGCTGCAGTGAACGGTTATCATCCGTCACTCAGTGGTGACTGCATGAACAGGAATGCAGGCACTCACCACATAGGAAGTGGCTACATTTTTATGGGTGCTGGATGTGAAAAATGATTATACACTTTGCGCTGCAATTAAACTAAAGGAATCCAGAATATTTTCTCATTATTATAAACATTCTGAACATGATTTATTCAAGTGGTTTTACAGGAAACAAATAAGGCTGCAAATGTAAGATAATATACAGTTTTGAAACCAACGACCAACTAAACCAATAAAATGTTATGAACTGGCATGCAGCTCTTCCATTAGGTTAGAGTTAAAAAAAAAAAAAACATCTCGCATGCTCCCTTATGGTTTGTTGGTCTCAGAGTTGGGATTTCAGCATCACATCACAAACAAGCAAGCTTCACTGAATGTAAAAAACAAATGGTGAGAGGTGAGAGCAGACAGAAAGTGAGAGCTGTAACTTAACTCCACACTGCCACCTGCAGAAAGTCCAAGTACACACTATGTGAGTGAAAAAAAACAAATGCATATTTTTAAAATTTTAATTAATATACATTACAGAGCATGACTATTGCACATTTCATAACCTTGACATTATGATCACTTAAATATACAGTTGATGAATTTAGTTAAGATTGACGTTGTTCGATGTTGAGAAAGCTATAATACTGACACTAAGTGACATGTAGGCATCTAACTGCAGTCTGCTGGGCATTTGCTGAGTTCCTTTTCTCTCCCAAAGAAGCCAGAGGGTGTGGATTACTTACAAACAATAGATCAACAAGCTAAAATATAAAACCCACCCATATAAGCACTTCCATGCTTCCTTCCACTAAACTGTCTGCAGTCGTTTGGGCAGAAAATAGAGAGACAGTCTTAAAGCAAGATATGGATGAAATAGATTCAGCAAAAAATGGCTTTTTGAAAAAGGAAAAAAAAAAAATCTTAAATGTCCTTTGCTGTCCCTCGTGTCATAATAATGTTTAGGATCTTGTTGTTTTCATTGGCCCTATGGCCCTGACTTCTAATGCATTTCCGCCCTTTCAAAGAGAATGGTGAAAATCTTGGATGGTAAAATGTGCCAGGGAGGTTAACAACTGCTAAATTTGTCAGTGACCCAGCAGATGTCTGCCAACCTTCGCTTCACATGAAAACTCCCCACGGACTCCAGCCATCAACTTTCTAATAACCGGACAAAAGGCTTGTTAGGCAGCCGTTGCGCTAATGTGCCGGAAGCCCAAGGTGCTCTCGTGGGGGATTATCTAATTCGGATGGTGTGGCCCTGTTTGGCTGTTCCTCAGCGTGTCATCAGACTGAGCCCTCTGCAGCCCGGGGCAGGGTTACACCCAATTATCTCAGGACTCCACAAATTCCCACATTGCCTGGCTCTCATTACAGCCTTTAATAGCATCCTCTGCCCTGCAAAGGAGCCTAAATTAGGCTGCTTTCAAAGGGAGAGAGTCATGAGAGGGCAATTGGCAGCTCTGCGTTGCACAATGGCCAATCCAAAATTACCCAGAAACCACAGACTGCTGCTGGCCTCAATTGTGACCCCGGCGTGACATCTGCAACATATCTCCAAGTGTCCAGACCTCAGTCTACTGCCTTCACTTTCACACCATTCTGTCATGTTCAGGCCTGGGATTACAGAAGTTTAACCCCTATCCAAGATTTTCCAAGCTGTTTCACACACATAATACAGTATAAGGTGCACTAACAATGCAGTAAACGCAACTCAGGAATATGTCTGACACAATCTTGTGTTAACTGATATAAATGGTTCTTTTTCCACACCCATAGATAAACTGTCTGTTTGACCACATAGTCCGAAAGAGAGCTCTTTATTATAACTACATCCTTGAGACTTTCCCTGCTCTTAAAATAGTTTAACTGATCATCATTACTGAGGTAGCAGCATTTAATCCTTCAATTTAGTAGAAATAAATGAAATTTGTACTATCTGCAAAAGTACAGACTTTTTGGCTTGTCTTAAAATTGACCATCAGCAACAAAGGTATGAGACAAAAGTTACAGGGACACCATCATGAAAATAAACAAAGAGCTTTTAAATCAAAATGTACCAAACAGGAGTTTGGGAAAAGGCGATCTGCAACACAGATGAGGGTTGTCTCTCTGGAGTTTCCCCATCACCAACTGAATTATAACTCCGCTTAGCCACTGATTTGACCTCCGGTCTCAAAAATCCTAAACAACCACCATTCATAACACTGAATACAAATAAATCTGTATAGCGTGTTTCCATCTTTTGTTTTAAACTGAAGCACAAATGGGGAAACAGTAAGAGAAAAGACAAAAGAGATCTCCAAAACACCGAGGTGTTTTCCCTGTAGTACTCTACCTTTCAAGGAACCCTTCAGAACAGTCATCCAGTGTATGAAACATGGGCGACTGCATGCAATGCTTAGGATAAGGTTGTCTTTTGTCATATTCCTGTGGACCAATACAACTTTGTTTCAGCCTTACACGCTTCAGTGAACCAGGGGGTGGGTTGCACCGATCACATAACCTTCACGATCGCTCTTTTCAAGAGTGCATTGTCAGTGTACGCATTTAGAGAATTACATTCTAAGGTGGAAATGCATGCAGGTCCCACTGGACAAAGGCAGCTATGTAACAACACAAGCATAGCAGATAAAATTGAGAGAGGGATGAACATTAAAAAAAAAAAATCAAAGAATATAAACAAAATTCTTAACACATCTGAAAACCTAACACAAAATAAAAAAGGGAAAGAAAATGACAACTCAAACTCAATAAAAAATTTTTTTTATCACAGAAAAGAAGTATGTCTGGTATATACAGTATGTATACTATATGCAATGAGTACACCCCTTATGAATATAAAGACATTTCTATTTGTAAATTATGACCGTTACGATTCATGGAAAGACACCCAAATGATATGTCGTCAGTATGTGTAAAATAAGTAAACTGGTCAACTTTGTTCAAATCAAGGGTTCCAAAAATGAGCACACCCATGGTTAAAGTCTACAAATACATAAAAGGCTGGTACTGAATGTATCCACCTTTATTTTTTGGTGCTGCACTGATCTTTCTTGCCATCGAGGGTACAAGTTCATGGCATATTGTTACATCTATCCTGTTTCACTCCTGGAGGATGACTCCTTAAGTACCTTGATGTTTGATGGGGAGGCTGTGTAACTTGTGTCTTCAAAACAAGTGACATACTTGGTCACTCAAGTACTTTCACTTTGTTCTTCCAGAAGAATGCAGCAGTGCCCTTGGAAAAATGTTTGGGGTCAGTGTCATGTTGAGAAATTGCCTGACGACCCAGGGTGTGAAGCGAAGGGAGCATCTTTTCTTTCAAGATTTTGCAGTACAAAATCTCTGTGAATTCATGATACCATTGGCAAAGCACAGCCCACCCACACCTTCAGCAGGCATACATTCCCATATAAGAACTTTACTGTGGTTCATCATGGAAACCCTGCACTTCTCACTGTATTCCTGCCCCGTGCAACGCCATACCTTTTTTGTACCATCACATGCAAGAAGAATGCTCTCATCAGACTAGAGAATAGATTTCCAAAAGTCTTCAGCTTTGTTTGTATGGGTCTTAGTAAATGCTTGTTCTTGGTAAATGCTATAGCAGTGCCTTCCTGTGCGGACAACAACCACGCATTCCACTTCTGAACAGGATGCATCTTGCTGTATAAGAAAGATATAGATAAAACAGTAATGCAATTTTGGTTTTCTACAACTTTAATCAGCTCTAAGGGACTTGCTTTTTGATTTTTTTGCACTTTTCTCAGTAAGAAACACTCATCACGAAGTGAAGAATGATGGCCTGAACAGGTTTGTCACAAGCCCATACTTTTGATTTTCTGTATCACTTTTACTACAGTTTTAGTTTATTAAGTGTGATTTGCTAATGTTCTTGTAACCATGACCTTTTTGTGACAAAATACATTTTCTTAAGTCTCTAGACAATTTTCTCCCATGTGGTGCCATTGTCAGCATAAAAACTGGGAGTCAGTCAATGAGATAAGAATCACTGTTATTTATGTGCAATGGTTCAGACTTATGTGCTGATCAATTACCCTGAACTTGCCTCAGAAAATAAATGTTTTAATGTTACTGTGCAATTTTTATGAGGGTGTACTCATTTTTACAACATGGTATTTTATCAGTTTGTTACAGAACATACATATTGATGTTTCCTTGGTAACTGATCAACCACTGTTGCTGACACTACCATCTTGTAGAAACCCCAAATATTTTTTTTTACTGTTAAAAAGAGACAACTGGATTTGTTAGCTTTCAAAGGGTGGGTACTCATTTATGATGGTATATTATGTGGTATATTAGAGCAACTCTGCTGGACCCTATGGGTATCCTAGGAAATAGTCAACCTTTCCAGATATGCAGGAGGAAGCTATGAAACATGGCTTTGTTTCACTGTGTGTTGCGGAAGACTGAATGACTCCCTAAATGGTCGTATTTAATGGCTGCATAGCCTTCAGACAGTATGTATTATCACCTCTTCCCCAATGCAGGACTGTTCCCAAACATGCAACAAATGTACATGGTGTTTTTATACAGTGTAAAAGGCTTTCCTCTGGTTGTTGATGCAGCGGCATAGCGGGAAACACTGGTGCCTTGCTGGTGTTTATTTCAGGATGGTGTTCTGGGATAGGGACCAAACTGCCCCAAGTGGACAGTGAATAAGTGGATGGAGACTTGCTTCTGGCTCCTCCACCCTAAAGTTGCAGAGTTCATGGTGACTTTGATGTCCCACTACACCATTGCAGCTTTAACCACACTGTCTTCTGCCATCATTTCTTCCTTGATGAATTCATTTTCTGTTGGAAACAGTGACTTGGGGAAGCCTCCAAGTGGGACACAGACCAGCTCCAGCAGCACCAAAAGACAACAGAAACATGCCCTTTACACTGTCTGGTAACATGTTCTGCTAATGCAACAGCAGCATTACAAAATGCTTTAAACTTCTGCTCATGTCTCCTTCCATTTATTTCTGACTAAAGATTATTTCAAGCACTGATTTTGATTTGAAGTAATTAAAAAACACTTATTAAGTAAAACCAACTAGATTTCTGGAGGCTCTCTATAGTAATACAATAGGGAATACTACCCTGCGATGCATAGTTTCACGCAGCATTTCTCCATCACGTGTGCATGAACATATGGTTGAGCAGACCACAATTATGACTAATCTGCTACAGTTGCAATGCAGCTAGCCTGAACCAGATTACCACTAGGAAACCAATACAGAGGAGTTAGAGACCAGCACCAGTGAGGAAGCAGATTTGAGCCACATGAGATTTCAGGAGACACTGTGCTCTTTCACTGAGCACCTAATGTTGATCCAAACTGGCAGCCAGACTACTGGCTCCCTCTCTGGCACCAGCACTGTACTAAGGCCCACTCAAAACAAGGAACAGGTCATTCCCAAAACCAAGAGTAGCAATATGAATGTGATTCAGGTCCCAAAGTCCTGCTATTCTTTCACACCGGGTTATCTTCTGGAAGCTCTAATTGTGCTGAGAATTGTGAAGATTCTCATGAGCGCCATCATCTTAAGCACTTTTAAAACCTGCCTGTCATTCACTCACCCATATAGTCAACCTCAAAGTCATCTATTCTACTATATGCTGTGCTAAAATATCACCATCTGTCTCTTCCTGGTTATCTACCCTTATATGTTTGTTCTCATCCTGTAGACCAGAACATTTAAGAATTCAGTATGGTGTCCCTGCTTTCTCCTAATATTTCCCAGTAAACTAGCTGGCCTTTTTCTGACTCCCAAATTTCCCCCACCCCTGGAACCTCTGTCCCAGTGTACCCAAACATGCTGTCCAAAGAACCAACCACCCTTGGGACAAGAACCAGAGTAGCAAACATATTATTGTTTACTACAGACAGAACTTATGTCCTCCTTCTGACTGAGCTGCCAGATGTAAAGCTGGCTTTGTATCAGAGCAATGTCATACAATCCTAAATACATATAGGCCAAACAGTCAATTTTTATCAAACCAGACAATATAAAAGTGACAAAGAGTTGGAGCTGGTTAAAAATCATCCTTATTTTTAAAAATTTTCCACATTTGTCTTCTTATATAATCATATACTTTTAAACACCAACAGGGTTTGGAATCCCAGAACTCCAGAAATATGTGGTTTCAAAACTATTATTTATTTATTTATTTATTTTATTTTATTTATTTTTTTTACAGAAAGCAGCTGCTTACTCCTTTATGACATTTCCAAATAAGGATAGATTTTTCACAACTAAGATGACAGCAAAATGCTGATTCATACAGTTACCTGCACAGGTCAATATGCTTGGCACAAGTGCAGACCCCTTAGTGTGACTCTGGGAAGAGGTATGTTCTTTCTTACTGGCTTTTTCACGCACCATAGAACTGATCACACTCTGCAGCGCCTTTCACCCTTAGCATCTTTCACACCACCCATTACTGTTCTTACCACCGTATTCTTTGTGCGACAGCTTGTAGGGTATTTGCTCGCAAGATTTTATACTTCTCATTTAACCAAAGCAAGAACTGTACCACTATAACTGCAGTTGTCACTACTGCTCATTTATTTGTTCATGGACTCGACAAGCAGGGTCATGTTAACACAGGTACATGACCCTACTTTGTTTTTTTTGTTTTTTTTTTTTTTAGCAAATTTGTCCCCCACAATAGCTGAGATCTATGGGAGTGGTCATCATATTTTGCTTGCAACTCCTCTTCATTTACATAGAATTCAGCTGTCTTGAGTTATGGTGGAAGGTCTGCTAAAAGCAAGAAGTCTTTTATCCATCTACATAACATCAGTGGTACTGTCAGGACCTGAAGTGATGCTAATGCATCTTTCATTGGCAAAAACAAATAAGTAAAAATAAATATACATAGCGACTGAGTGAGTAGCGCTGCTGCCTCCCAATGTCTGGGCTGGTCAGGCATGAGTTCAAATTCAGCTCAGTAAGTGTGCTCCTTGTACAGTACGTTCTTGCTATGTCTGCATGGATGCTATCCAGATTCTTCAGTTTCCATCCACAGTTTACAGGAATGTGTTTCAAGCTAACTGGTCACTGTACATTGTGCATGTGGCCACCCTGCGATGGACAGGGGTCCCATTCAGGGGTAGTGTTAGAGCTCAGTTCCCAATAAATTGGTTGACTCTGCTGTAGTAGTGACAGATAGATGGAAATTAAAATAAACAAATGATTTTCCCCAATGTATGGTCAAACTATTACACCATGTTTACTTATAAATACTACTGGGGAAATTTCACTAAAGGGACTTAGTGACTTTGCTCAAAGGTACTATAGTGGGATGTGGTATTCAAACTCAAACTCAAGTTCAAGGCAGCAGCCCTAACCACTATGCCACCTTCTGCCCCTGAGGTGACATGGTTAAACTAAGCCAAGGCAGCAGAATGATAAAATTGTAAAGTGCTCATTAAAAGGAAATAAGCCCTAAAAAGCAAGACCTCAACCCAAAGTGTAGTTCCAGCAATACATTCTGGACAGTGAGAATGTGGCATTACTTACTACCACTCTAAAACTTATCCCAAGTCCAGATGAAACAGATGTTTCCTGAGTCAGAAAGTAAAGAGACAATAGTAACAAATTCTCTTGTGGACTTACAGGTTCTTGGATTTCTTCTTCCTGGTGCATTCAAGTCCTTCTTCACAGCTGCATTCGGATCCACCACTGAGCTGCGGAGAGAACAACAAGAGCACAATTGGCATCATACAGTCCCACAGCTCACAGGGATGGTTAGAGGCTGGCAGGGGCAAACTGAAAAAGAGCACAAGTGTCCCGTACAGCAAAGCAAAACCAGTCTAACTCTGTCTAATCCTTTGAGGCCAACGCACATGCGCCCACAGACTGAGAGCTTAAACACCATTGTCTCGCTCAGTGTGAGCTCATCCGTGATTGTGCCGAAGGTTTGGCGTTAGGTTTCATGTTACATATCCTGTGAGCCCTAAAGAATGCATAGAGGGAACAGAGGGTTAAAGGAGGGGCCACACCAATAACCTGCTGGTCTGGGATTGTCCTGAGGGACATGGAAGAATGAGTCATTGTATGACTGCCTTTATGCTGGAACATATGGCCATGTAGTAGGTACAGTGCCCTCCATAATTTCTCAGACAACATCTATGTATAAAAAGTGCTGTAATTTCTACATGGTGAAACCAAAATGCCCTTCAATAAAACGTGACAATTTGAACTTTAATCATGTCTACATTTTTTGTAAAAAATTTTAAACTGTGGAGCACAGGGGCAAAGCAAGGAAAAGTGTGTCTTTGTCCCAAACACTATGGCTGGCACTGCAAGTGTTTTCAATCTAGCAAACATTCAGTTCTACCTGTTAGAAACTGTGTGGCACAAAGGATATTAACTTCTCATCAAAAAACTGGCTGGTGTCTTTGGTGGAAATGGCAAGAAAATGCTACTGTATGAATTAAGGAATGCCACTTAAAATGTGACAATAGTTATTTGTGAGCTAAATATAGTTGCTGGAAAAGTACATGAATAACAGAAGCACAGAGCTAAAGAGAGCTCGCATGGCTCAATAACACTTAGACTGCCAACACTCCTGATCGTGGAGGCCAGTTGAAAGGGTGACCATGGTATTAGAGAGAGTGGCACAAAAAACCAGGCTGCTTAAGATTTGTCATCTGACCCTGTTGTGTTTGGGCACGCTGTCTCAGAGCCTGAAACCCAAGAGGTTTCATCTTGTCCCCTTCTGTAGGGTTACACTAAGGAACAATATTGCAGAACAGAGAAAATTGTCCTGTATTTTATTTAGTCAGCAGTTAGGGACTCATACAACAAACTTAGCTGTAAGAAGGACTACTGAGAACTGTGATCCTCATGAGCATTATCATTCCAATAACAATGTAGCTGATGCAGTTGTGAATTGTTCAAACATGGCAAAAGCAATTGGGCTTATTCTAAGCAGGGGGTGAACTGACACATTCTTCCCCACCACAGCCCCATGTAAACATTTGTTCTGTTAGCTCTAGGTTGTGTCTCTATCAGAATTTTTCTACCCTCTGCTTTCCTCAAAAGTACTCATACAAAAGCATTATGAGGTCTCCATATTTCCAGTAAGAATACAAACAAGTTACTTGAACATAAAAAGCCATTTCTTCCATTATGTGGACCACTGCATAAGGATCAGTCTGGAAACAAGGATCAAGCCTTTCTCTTTGGGCACAATATCAACAATTTGTCCTAAAAAAAAACACCTTCTAATCTGTCACTATACTTTTAGCTGACTCAGCTACAGCTAATATTACCTTATTTGTTTTTTTTTTTTTTTTAATCCCCACTGAAAGTCTGAAACTCGAGAATTTGTCCCATGCATACTGAGCTTGTTCACCGGTGTATAAATGACTTGGAAATGCAATCTGTGCAAAGAGTTTAAGACCATTTACCAAAGCAAACTATACCTGGATCATATTAACTTGGTGAAAGAAGTTCAGACATATAAAGCAGGTTACACTTTTACAATTTCTTAAAACATTTACACAGATGCACTAAAGCCAGATATATCAAGTCACTGAAAAGACTAATCCATTGTATTGGTGTAACCCAAGCAAGCAAATATATTTGTCCATTGTTAGATGCATTGCCTGCACAGTGAACTCTGTATGTAATATGATTTATCCAAAAATGCTTATTTTGTGGGACACAGGTCTATACCTGAGTAGAGCAACCGGGCCATATTTCCCCAGGAGCTACAAGTACCCTTCATAGTCAGGCACAAAGAGGAAAGCCTCAAGGGCACATTTCCCTAACACAGCCTTCCTGTGGAAGGGAATGTTTTCAACAATACACAGTCTAGTTTGAAGGCAGTAGGCTTCCGTTATCCTGTCATTGTCAGATAAAACAGGACACATTTGGCTTCAATAAACCAGTCTCTGATAAACAGGACTCCCCTGTTTTTTCGCATTGCATGTTGGGCTGACCAACTTGATAAGTACCCATAAGGAGAACCTTCCTTCCGCAGTGGTTTCCTTCCCAGCATCAGCACCATGTGGTGCTGTAGATCTCCTGTAAGTTGCTATAATGACAAAGATTCTTACACAGTCCATTTCTGCCAGTCTGTTAATAAAATTGTTTTGTTTTTTTTCCACAGTCTAACACACTTCTAACATTTAAAGATTTCTATTTGCGCTCACCTCTGATTTTCTGGCAAGTGATAAAAAAAAAAAAAAAAAAAAAATCTAAATTTGGCTTACAAGGTCTTACTGTGTGATGTGTTACATTCTGGTCTCTTCACATGTATAGGGATTACACTTCTGGAAGGAGAACCTACTGTTTCTGAGTACTGTGTACTGTTTTGTTGTTTTTCAGTCATATATGATTTTACCATTCCTCTTTCCCACGAAGAACAAACAAGCAAACAAATACTGTAAGGCCATAAACAAGACCATACAAAGAAAAAAACAAGAGGCAGAACATTAGGGCAGACTGTCCAGTCCCCTCCCCCTCCTTGGTGATATTCCATCCAGACATCTACAGGGTCAGACTATAAGTGAAAATAAAATATGGGTGTGCAAAAAGCATAGTTGTTAAAGAGGAATTTACAAAGGAGCTGTCTTTTTCATATGAACTGATATACACTGTCCGGCCAAAAAAAAAAGTCACCACCTGGATTTAACTTAGTGTTATGCTCTGGGGTTGCATCAGTTGGTCAGGTCTAGGTTCAGCAATGTTATGTGCCCAAAAAAAGAGGGGAGCTGACTACCTGAATATATTGAATGACCAGGTTTTTTCATCAATAGAATTTTCCATGGATTTTTTCTTCATATTCCAAGATAACAATGCCAGGATTCATCAGGCTCAAGTTGTGAAAGAGTGGTTCAGGGAGCATGAGAGAGACATCATTTTTACACATGGATTGGCCACCACAGAGTCCAGACCTTAAGCCCATTGAGAATCTTTGGGATGTGCTGGAGAAGACTTTACAGAGCAGTCCAACTCTCCCATCATCAATGCAAGATCTTGGCCAAAAATGAACGCAACTCTGGATGGAAATAAATTTTGTGACATTGCATAAGCTTATCGAAACAATGTCATGGGGAATGTGTGCCGGAATCAAAGCTAAAGGTGGTCCAACGAAATATTAGTGTGTGTGACTTTTTTTGACCAGGCAGTGTATATTGTCCCATTGGTGAGCACGACCATAGTTCTAGCACTATGCTATGCTACAAAAACTGTTCTGATGCATTGCTTATAAATTCATGCCTGGATGAGAACTTGGGTCATCTACCAAATGCAGTCTGGGCCGCAGTGAAACTGCAGGTTTGTAGTCTAATTGGGAGAGCAAACATCACGTTCTCAGAAGCCACAAATAAGAGGCTGTGCTGGCAAAATATTTGCCATCTAAAGCAAATACACTTTCTTTTACTTCAAATATGGATACTAATAAAAAAGAAGAAAGTCAAAAACACTTACTATAAACCTTACACTGGTGACGCAACCGAATAAAACTAAATACAATACACTTCTCATAAGATGTATGGGGAAGTGCATCATAAATCTAAACAAACTTTACACTTATCATTGTATACACAGTAGTGTACAAAGATCATTTTGCTGCTCTGCATGTATGCAAGTCAGACATTCACATGTGTTGCTGCATGAAAAATTAACTGTGGTTTAGTTCTGAAATTTGGTAAAGCAGCCGTACTGCTGGAACACTGCAGTGGCATTTGCTAGAGTAGTGCAGGTATTATTTCACGGGGTCAGACAAGTAAGGAGCAGATGCTTGAAAACCCTATTAAATTTCTGTACAACACCTACAGCAAGCATTCAGCGGAGATGAGAGCCACATTTCTCATGTACGGGACCAAACCTGCAAGTGCACCCTTGGAGACACTTTATATTTTTTTTAACTAGCCACAATTAATCTTCCTGCAAGGTGTTTTCTCTCAGTTACGCAATACAAATTCCTCTTTCCTGTCCTTCTTCGAACAAGTTGCGCACGTTCAAGATGGCTGGAAGTGCAACGGCAAAGTCAGCTTTCAAAGTCACAGCTAAACTTAGGGAGGAGAAAGGGAAAAAAAAAAGAATGGGGGAAATCTTTTGTAGACAAAAGAATCAGAAGTTGTATAAAGGTCATACTGTGACAAATGTAGGGACAGAAAAGTGGATAAGATTCAGCACATTCTGATGTCCTGTTTATATTCCCAGCAATAGCCAAAGGCCAAAGTTAAATTCTGGTAAGGGGAGAAGTGGAACCCAGTAAACCCAGCCAAGTACATGTGTTATTTTAGAATGGGAACAGCGTAGGTACAATATCTGTTTGTATATTGGATGTTCCCTGCCAACAGCCATTACTCCAGACTAGAAGGCATCCTCATTGCAGCCACTATGTACACTCTGACCGCAGTTGTGTTCCCTAGCAAAAAAAAAAAAAAAACACTGAGAAAGTTCAAGCATCCCATATTTTAGCACATGATCCATGAACTGCAGTGATCACTTATATTCCTGTCTTTATAGCAGGTCTGTTTCTGTTGTGACAGACTTAAGGACTGTGGAATCCTTGTGCTGGAGGGTGTCTTTGGAGAGGTACTACTCTCATTTGTACCCAAAAGCTTCAGCATATGACACAATGCTTTAAGATCATATCACTTTGTTCAAGTGTAGTCACCAGAAATCATCACTATGGTCCCTCCATCTGTTATGCTTGAAGTATTACTTTAACCATTCCCATTGACGTGCTCTGTAGCAGGTGACATGGATTCCAAAACACTAGGACTAGCATTGCAGCACACCCTGATACATCCTGCTACCTGGCCCTGGCTACCTTCATGTCTGATGAACAAGGAGGTGTGGTTACTGCTTGTCTTATAAAACGCCACTATCCTGACACAACACACTGTGTCCTAAAATCACACATAAATTCTCAATTTGTCCTTCAGAGTACTGGAAGGAACATCTGTTCTTTTACACAAAGATGATATTCACTGAATTTCAAACCTACGGTGGATCTCATCTAGCACTCTAGGTAAGAGACTCATAAATTTCACTGTTTTCCACAGTTATGTCTCAGGAGAGATGTACCTCCATTTCAAATTTATCATAAGGCAGAACCAAAGAACACCCACACATCAAACTACAAATATGAGCAGGGTATTTGTTTCCTACAATCCTTACAGGGGCTTCAAACTCTCCCAAACATCTAGGCAATGCATTGTCCTTAATCCCACCACAGCAAAACTCTGAAATAGGAAATATGACCCATTTCAGTTATTGCTGAGCAACTAATGCAAATAAATAAATAAATAAATAAATAAAACTTTTGCTTACTCTAGATGTTGTCTCAGCTGCTTTTTTGTCAGGGTTAACATGGATGTGCAGTACATTACATTTGCACATACTGAAAATTTTGTCATGGCTGTTAATAACCATGGGGTGAATATTCAGCAAATGGCCACTTATAATATTTCCTTTTTTTCTTAATATACAAGCTACAGAAAAGTATTTATTTAAGATACCATTGCATTGCTCCTTTTTAACCCTTCTATTGTACACACATCTTATTCAAAATATCTATGCAGTCTTTGCCTGGTTAACAGTATATGGAGCCAAGGGCTACGCTATTTTTAGGCCATGTACACTTGAGTTACTGTTCTCAAACTTTGTCATTAAAAACTACATTTTTAAAACTGCTTAACCTACCAGCAATACCTGTCTCTTTGCAGAAAGGATGGCTCACACATGTGGATTGCTGACACAGACTGTTTTTTTAACAACACAAAATAAACCGTGTAACACACGCAAAACAAAAACAAACAGAAAGCAGAAGCTTTTGGCAGCAACCACATCAACACCAGTCTGAGCTCTGCAGCGCAACAAGTTCCGTCTTCCTTCGGTTCATAAAATATTATAGTAGGATGGGGCTGTGATTTTAATTCATTTTGCAAGTCTGGTGCTTATTTCTAATGTCAGGAGTTATTGTGACAAATGTGCACTAAAACAGTACCAATCATGCAAACTGTCAGAAGAGGGCCTTTAACCCATTTGCTTAGTTAGTAGACAAAGTGTGGTTACTGGCAGGAATTTTGTCTATAACCTTGATAGTAACCAGGCAATAACTGTTTGGCAGCAAGCCACCTATAGAAATACTCATATGTGGTCCTATGGATATCAAGGCAATGAGAACTTGAGTGAAAATAGCTTACTTTAAAGGAATTCCTGTCTTTGACCTGTTGAGCATGACATTACCAAAATAATGTC
Organism: Heterotis niloticus; assembly: GCA_018136845.1. Taxonomy (NCBI): domain Eukaryota; kingdom Metazoa; phylum Chordata; class Actinopteri; order Osteoglossiformes; family Osteoglossidae; genus Heterotis; species Heterotis niloticus. The sequence continues at coordinate 16,471,882 of CM030903.1, read as the reverse complement.
ACCTCTGTCCATTTAAACCATTAAAAATCAAATAACAAAACAAAAAACACATTAATAATTAACAAAGTATAATGCATGGCATACACATTTCAATAGTACTTAGTGCACGTTTTATTATCTGAAAATAGTAAGATATATAGCTGGTATAAATATAATGAGCGCACGGAGGCACAGCAACTTAAGTTAGTGCCTCACAGGTGTGTGGTTCGAGTTCAGTTTACGATGGGTGCAGTTTGCGTGTTCTCATGTTTGAACCCCTTAAATGTGCCCCAAAGAAGGCAAGAAATTTAGAAACCACTTCCACCCCCATAGATATGAAAGGGGTGTAGACATCTACAGTTGTATGCCGGGGCAGTGGCATTTCTACATGTGATAGCGGCTAATGAAGAAGGCTGGGTCAGAACTGGAAGTGCAGCTGGATTCTTTGCAAGAAGTGATATGGAGAAGGAGTGAAAATAAACTGTCCATCACTGACACTGACTCTCACCCTCTGCATGTGACCATGGCTGAACAGAGCAAGTAGGGCCAGCTGTGTTGCTCCAAGGGGCACCACCTGAGGTTATGCTCCTGTTTGACCACCAGGTCATTCTTTGCATTTCAGTGTCTGTGCTGCTCTTTTTATTTGGGTATACATTGCATCCATTAATAATCTGGTTAGATGACCTGTCTACATGCATGGGAGTAGATGAACCACCTTATGCCACTAACTTGAACAACAATGTACAGTGATCACATACCACATGGAATGAAACAGTTACCAGCAACTATACACAAGATTAAAAATGCAGTTCAAATAGTGTGTTTTATAATATGCTTCTTTACCATCTTTGAATAAAAGAATGAAAGTTTATAGTACTGTAGAAATTTCTGCTACACTAAAAAGGTGAATTCAAAACAATGTTAAAATAGATCAGATACTAAATATTTATGTGTCCATTTACATCATTGTTTATAGCTTTTAGAATAGAAGCTAAAAGAAGCCTGATCAGACACTGGCAGAGAATATAAAGACTGTGGCAGCTGAGCATCCTCAGGGGGACCAATGCATCAATGGGGCCTTTTGGCAAAACAGAGGATCTTTAGCACCCTCTAGCGCAAACATAAGAGTAGTGCAAACAAGACAAACAAAATATCCATCCATCCATCCATCTCCTTTAATTGTTTGTCTTGGTCAAGGTCACAGTGACAACTTCAGGCACTAAGCTGGAAGAGTATACACTGGAGTGGATACCATTCCATCTCAGGGTTACCACACACCTCCATCTGCCAGCCAGGGAGCCAGAAGTTGGGGCACAACACAAACTAAATAGCTAATGAAAAAACTTAGCTGTATGCTAAATTTGTGGTGGTGCAGCAAGTACGCTGGCACCTCACAGTTCTTGGGCTGCTTGCGTGATGTGAAGTTCAAGGGCAGGTCAGGGATATGCAGGGAATTTCCCTCCAAGGAAAAGTATGCAGGAAGCAGGCAATGGCAAACCACTTCAGCCCTTCCTTGCCTTGAAAACCATACTAGATGTTGCCTAGGAGGCAGACCTGACTTGATGGCTCTTTCCCTTCCAATTAAGCAATGCAGCTTTAGCTGTTACTCCAACAATGACAAGATTTTTATCAAGAATGCAAAAGGAAATATTTGATTTTAGAAATAATTTCTTATTCTGTTTTTAGTTTTACAGAATTTATTCTGTTATTGTTTATAGCAGTATTAAAGACTACCTAACCAAAGCATTTCTGAATCATCTGATACATTTGTTCCACTGCTGCAAAAATCCTAATCTAAGCACGCATCTCTCTCTGTATTCAGTTGATTCCACCAACCTCAGATGTAGGCAACTCTGGTCATCAAAGGTCACAGGATGATCTTCAACTGTTATTTTGAGTGTACTGTACTAGCATACTGTTCAACTGTACAATGTAAACAGGCTGTATTGAGTGGAAGCCATAATAATTCTCATCAAAATGCAATGATGCTGCAGTGATGCTGCTGCCAGCTGATCAGGATTAGGCTCCGAGGATAAAGCCATTTACTCAGAACAAACAAGATCTGATATAACTGCTTAATGTACATACACCGTACCGGTCCACCAGTGCAAATGTCTTCCCATCAAAACCTGTTGAATCCCAACACTTCATTTTTTTTTTTTCCCCCAGAGTTCTCAGTTTTAATTTATATGTTCTCGTAGTCATCATCGGGTTTCACACATCAGATAGGACACATCTTTTACCCTGTGCAGCAATGATGGCAAAAAACCTTATGGGAACACTTACACAAAAAGCATTGTAATCAAATGAGTTAATGCATTTCTAACAGTCTTTGGAATTAGTAAGAAGACAATTAGGATGGGCAGTAAACCTGTTGGACTTTTTCCATATGCACTCTTTTACAAAATCTTTCTTTTAAATAATGTGTGTTTAGGAGTTGAATTCTGCACAGTCTGTTTTTAAAGTTACCAGTACATCATTTTGCACAAGGTGTGCAAGGCTACTGTGTTTAGATTAATACAACTTGTTTGTGTTGTGAAAAAAGACAAGGTCAAGCCCTTTAAATAAAGGCCATTTCAGTCTGTGACTCCATTAAATTGCATGTGGCCAAATATTAAACAGCTACAAAAGTCACAACTTTTTAAAAATAGCAGATCACCTTCAGTTTTAGAACACTTATTCCATGTAAGGATTAGGAGGAAAGAAGATCAAACCTAAGAGAAGAGGATGGGGGGGAAAAAAAAAAAAAAAAAACATACGAGAGGAGAGGAAAGGAGTGGAGAGGAGACTGACCTTCCGTCCAGAGAAGAGCATGTACAGCTGGTGCATTGAGCCCCCATTCTTGGCTAGCTCCTTCTTCAGGGTCTTGGGGGAGGGCAGGGTCCAGCCACTCTTGTGAACCCCTGCTGAGTCTAGACAGTTGATGGCATTGTCAGATGTGAAGCATGGCGTGCGTGGCTCCTGCAACAAGCTTCCCTCACTGTGTGTGCGTCGCCGCAGAGAGCTCTGCACGCTCAATGCCCCCCGGTGCTTCTCACATGATGGGGTCTCTACCATACTGCGCCGTTTGCCATTGCTGCACCCCAGATAAAGCTCATCACTGTCTCCCTCATCCTCCTCATCATCCTCCTCTCCATCAGTACCCGGAGAAGATAAGCCATCTGCACTGAAAGAGTGGTCGAGCCGCAGCTCCGGGATGATGAAGGTAGGTGGGGAAGAAGAAGGCAGGGGGGCCAGAGCTCTCTCTTGTACTCCCAGAAGCCTCTTTCCTCCCTCCTCGTCCTGTAGCACCTCAGGGTCTCGTCCTCGCTCCCTACGGATCTCAGTGCTTCTGCAGTCCCCCCTCTCAGCCATGGTGGGCAGAGTAGGGACCACCTTCAATTCAGCCTCAACCAAAGGCAGGAGCTCCTCTGGTGGAGAACTAGCCATGACGGGGGTATAGTCCTCTTCTGACCTTTGGTGCCCTGCAGCCAGAAATCGCAGCTCACAGTGTTCGTCAGCTTTGGGATCCTGAATCTGTGGACACACACACACACACACACACACACACACAAAGAGAGTTTGGACTTTATAAATATCATCACTGAACTTGCAGCTCAGCAGAATCAAACAGACACATGAGTTATCAGTCTAAATTTGATCTTATATTAGATATTAGAGAGGTAGTCATACTCGAAGCAGTTACACATAACAAATGAGACAAATCATATTACTATATATATATATATATATATATATATATATATATATATATATATATCATATTACTATATATATATATATATATACACACTCAGCTTGAACATAAAAACTGAAAAAAAATATTTTTGTCAATTTTCCTTACAATAACTGACAAAATCATTTGAAAATAGTCCAAAATTGACTAGAATATATTCCTACTTACCTTGGGCCAGTTACTGCTGAAGGGTATCTGGAGTCAGAGTAGTACATAAACCACCCACATGCATTTACTTATATATTCAGATACAGTGGCAGTCTAGTTCTCTACACAGGCAGTAAGCATCTTACTTTTGTGTTTTAAATGCAGTCATAATGTTACCAACATTGCCATTTGTATTAATATGCTCTGAGAAACGGGAAATGTTAATGTGTCGTCATCATTCTAGTCATCACCTGTTTTACAACATTTTTCCCAAAAGAACCTGGGCTGGCCATTTTCCTCCAAAGGTTAATACATCACTCCTGGAGAACTTTAACTATGCTTCAATGTTCTAAGTCACATTAAATGATCAGTTGCTTTGCAAACTAGCTTGCCATGCCTGTGAGAGTGTGATGCTGACTAAGGCATGAATTCAGCTGGACACCTGACTGGTTCCCGCACACAATAGAGCGCCCAGCTGACACAGGGCCTTCATGAAACTCCTCTGTTCCCGTAAGCAATTACTGATGACCTGACAGATACCCCACCACAGGAAAAGCACTGCTTTTATTACATCTTTTATTTAGGAGACACCTTATTAATTCCACAGACATCTTCCACTACACATGAAGGCATTCTAAAGAAATGCAAGTATATAAATGAATGGAACATATTTTATTTGTTTTCTCAGTAAATGTCCCTGTTTCATTGTAAATAAAATTCTGCATAGAGCTCAGTTTAAAACCTATTTCAAAAAATGTAGCATTACCATGCTCACAGTACACATTCCCACTACTACTCTCGGGTAAGAAAAACAAGTGCTGTTCGTATGCATTTTTAAGAATAAATTGTCGCCCTTTCAGCAAAAAAAAAAAAAAAAACTTGAACATGGACAAATGTCTGGTGTTTAAGTGAATTGGGATCACATAGTATGTAGTCATTTAGACGTTGTTGGACACAAGTACACGTGAAATATACAACAAATAGAGTCAAAGATCAGTCAACCACACTACAATTCTGGTATCCCCCTACTCACAAGCATAAAGTGATCCTGGAAAGCAGTTTGTAAGGTCAAATCTCCTAAATAAAAGAAATAATTACCACTGGTAAAGCAAATTCTCAGAACATCCCTAGAATCACCCTGCCTTACTTGTAAGCATGGAAAATCCGTCTCATATTTGGTTATAACACAATAAATGGTATTACATAAATTCTCTTTGATACTCGATTATATCTGAAAATTAGTAAATCAAAGACTCTTATCTCAAAGGTACATGTACAGACTACTTGTGTACTAAATTCAAGTTTGCTCATGAGGGAGATGTAGAACAAATGCTGCTAGAAGCCAGAGGATGCATCTTGCAAGCAGCATTCAGCACGAAACCGTGAATGGGGAGCAGATCATGTTGAACTGCTTTCACAAAGCTGTCCAACAACAGCAGAAGCAATTATGTTCTCAACAGATTGCCAACAATGGCTGGACATAAACTGCATCTAAAGCTATGCAAATATATGGTGTTTATTTAAGACAGTAATAAACAGGAAGTGGAGGCTGATAGAACCCCAGAGAGAAATGTGCAAGAGACCAAATCCCAGGTCTCTCACTGGAACAGAAAGATCTGGAAGAGGCGAGGGCTGATGGGCTACACAAACAAGTCCTGGCTACGCAAGGCAAGATTGAGAAGGGAGACTGAGATTCATTAACGGTGCCTAGTGTACAGCTTCTGTTCCTTGTTCACATTCAAACCATCACTCCTGGGGCAACACACACAGCCATCTCAGCACTTTTTCCATTCCTCATTGTCTCTCAGCCCCCGGTCTTTATCCCAATGCTTTTTGAGAAGCAAAACTAAGCAAGCGCGTTGCTCTCTTTCAGCTGATGAGTCTTTCAAAAGTTGCACCATCATACACTTTTATCCCTCAAGGTTATCAGGGACACCATAACAATTCTGCCTTGCTTTCACCACATCAGACGGATCTCCTTAATTTCTCCCAGCGGTGTTACCAAGCAGCAACTGCATTGCCAGTCAAAACACAGGCCCAGTGCAGAAACAGAAACCGCTAATATTACTGAGAGGAAATTATTTTCCTAACTAGTATCGCAACAGGTACGTTTTTTTTGCTAAAGGTACCCCGATATGATGCTGCACAGGAACAAGGTTGCAAGGATTCTTTGATCTCAGCCATGTTTCACTTGCATTATTAATGTTGTGAAAATTAATACCTGCATGCTTACTCTATCATCGACATTGCAGTTTTTCAAGTTTCAAGCATACTTTTTGTTTTTGGGAAAACAGTCACGTCATGGGAAAACTTATATCCATGAAACTAGACAATGTTATGAACTGTAAGGGTCTGATGACACCATGTGAAATCCCAGGAAGTGCTCAAGTCCACTGGAAGAAAAGAGGAAAGAAAAAAAAAAGACACGATAACCACACGCACATCAAGCTGTAAATGCTATGCACTATGAAGCAGGTGACACGCAAGACATACGTTTAGTTCCAGTTAAAGATGGCTCACCCAGGTAGGATGACCTAGTCACATTCCGTGGAGAAATGACATCCTCCAAGCCTCCGCCCAGTGATCATGCCTCCTTATTAAACCCGATGAGAGCAGGAAAAGACAACAGGCTCCCAGGGTAATTTAATACTTCTTACTTCATTCAATCAGGGCACAGGGGACAGCCTCTTACGCAGACTTTATTCAAACAAATCACAGGGCTGACGGCAGCTGCTGTCAGCGCCTCCAAGCTTTTCTGCCCAATACCAAGAGGTCATCTCATCCAGGTCTGCCTCCCAAGCACTGGCCATAACCTCAGCCCATCCTCACAACAACAACATTTGTCAGACCAAATGATCAAAATCAAAATGCTTGGGGAGAGACACCAGTGCGATACGTTTTTGAATTGACAATTCTGAACTGTCAAAATAAACTAGGCCGCAGAGGAGAAAATGTTTCGAGGAGTATTTGTGCAATGCATCCCGCCATGTGACTTGGAAGTACAAGAGTGTTTGCTTTGTTTTAATAATAGCTACAAACAGACTGTACATTTGAAAAGCTGTGGCCTTGTGACTCTACACACAGCCCACAATTGCATAAGCATTAAAGTCACCATACTTCACAGCCCAGGGCAAGAGTTTCACAACAGAGGTCTGATATTTTTAAGCTTAGATCCTTGCTTATCGCTTATCATCATCACTGGACTGAAACAATGTTTTCAAAGAAGCTGTTTTAAAAAAACAGTTTACTGTTTCTTTTCTGGATTTAAATAAGAAGAGGATGAAGGAACTTTTGCAAACCACCAAATTCAAAATGTAACAAAGTATGCTAAACTTGTATTACATTAGTAAACTCCAATGGTTCTGTTACAATTCACTTGTTAAATAATAAAAATATCCTGCAATAGCAATATTCACTGTAGGATTGGAAAGGGCCATTGAGTCAATTCTGACTCTTGGCATAGTTTTCAAGGCAAAGAGGAACAGAAGTGGTTTGCCATTGCCTTTTTCTGGCATATTATTTCCTTAAGAGAGGTACAAACACAGAGGAGAACACGCAAACTGCACACACTCCCCTGAGCTGGATGTGGACCCTACATCAGGCAAGCAGCCCAAAAGCTGTGAGGCACCAGCTTATCCTGCTGCACCACCTTATCCCCATACACTGTAGAGTACAAATTAAAACCAGTTTAAAAGTAAAGTAGCTATACAGACAAAGAATTTAATACTCTTGACTTAAAATATACAGTCTCTGTATGTGAGGGGAATCTGACATGCAGACCAAGAAGTGATGAGAGTCAGGGGGATCAGAATGAGCATCGTCACAGATTGCCCACCTCTTCACTCCTGTGAACAGAACTGCTTACCAAGCACAAAGAGCATTCTACTCTGGAAAAGCTTGTATGACAAATGGACTTCAAACCACTCATTTCTCTCTATTACACTGGATAGTAACTCCAGCATCAGCTTAATGGTCTTTCTGAATGGGGTGCAGAGTACAAAGGAAACTAAAGGAGAAATTCCTGACCTCATGACTGTGTCTAGATGTATTATTATCTCTCGTGAGCCTGACTACCTGCAATGTAAATGGTTCCCAAAGTGTGGCCATGTTTGATGGCCATGACATATAAGTGGCTGCAAGTATTCTGCAGTTGAGTTTCTTCTAAGCGCTCTCTATCTGTTTCTAGTCCACAACACTCATACTTGGATAACTAGCTGCAGAACGGGCATAGCAATACAGCCAAAATAACAGGATCCATTAAATAATGGGTGTCCATGAGAAACTAATCCCTGAGGTGGCAGCTGAAGGAATACAGTCCAAGAGAGAAATTACTCACTGAAATAAGGCACAGAAATTTCAGCAATACTGCCACGAGGTTGCATCTACTGAACTGTTAATAGAAATGTATTTTTGGGATCTTGATGATGTATGTGGCACATCTTAAAATACAGTATACAGGGCGGGACCAAATGGTTATTTGGACAAACTTGTTAGGTTAACAAGTTTAACAAATTTATAGAACAAGGATGTCGGCAATGAATTTTGGCATTATCAATATTGTAGGAGGATTTTATGTAGTTTAACATGCCAAAAAACCTGCACATCTAAAAAATTACCTATTAAAAAGTAAATGCATATTCAGATGCTGCATCTAGTACCAGACTACAAAGAACTATTACTGACAGTGTATTTTCAGCAACCTACTAGCATGGCTCACCCAGGGAGGCTGAGTTTGCCAACATATAGCAGCTCTCTTAGAACATCAGCATTCAGGGGAACATTTTGTTCATTACAAAGACTGCACATTATTTCAGCTGCTCAGATATTTCCATATATGTATCCATCTCATGCTGGTAATATGACATGAACTACTAAAGAAATCAAAGGGCAAAAAATTTCCTAAAGAACAGCTTGACAAAGGGCAGTTGCTTTGTAAACAATACCTAACTCTTATGCTGCATAAAGAGCTGAATGTGACATAGATGTGAATGTTTTGACCAACATTAAGTTAGAGGCATGAAGTTAGAACCCATAATGTCAGTAGTCTCCTAAACAAGACTAATACTTGCACCAAATGGGTTGGTGTGAAATAAATAAAATGAGACTACAGTATATTTGCACACAAGCAACAACACTGGAAAATATATTAATAACAAAGTGTACTTTTATTAATGTCAAATTAAGTATTTCAAATAAAAAAATAATATTTGGCAATTGGGTATGCAGTAACTACTACAATATATATATTTTTTTATATCTCATCCAAAACCATGATTATTTTGACTTTTTAGCTAATTGAAGAGATGTAAAAAGCAAAAAAAGTTGCCATACGTAAGAATTACTTTCATTGCGTATGATACGCACAATTTAGTCATCTAAACGGTTTATTTGGGCAATAAAGTTTTTGAAATGTGTGTGATAAAGTATTCCCAGAAAAAATGAGGTATAGCATTAGGCAACCAAAAAAATTATACACCACAGCAGTGAGCAAAGAAGCACAGCTGATGATCAATGCCCCCTGCAATCCCATCACCTTCTGAAGATATTAAAGGGACAAGATTAGAATGATAAATGTGCTATACCTTCTTTTTTTAATCAAAATGCCAGGCATATATTGCCACAGATAACAGGGGAGCCACGCAGAGCCTCTGTGGGTGCACTCTGTTAGCTTTCACCAGTAGCGATGTTAGTCAAAGCTTTTCCATTGTTATGCAACATCAGCTCATTGTTGTTGTCCTCACTGTGGCTAAGTGTAAGGCGAGCAAGTTGCTAGTGTCACCACCAGCAGACATGATGTAGGTGAATGCTAATGGAGCCCATTACAGCCACGATTCAACTTTTCATTTCATAACTTTTTACTACTCATTTGTGAAGTAGTTTTCAGCTTTCACCAAAAAAAAAAAAAAGACAATTTTCATAACCTCCTGCAAAACACCACCCATTACTGTTCACGCAGTTTCAATCCTCATCCATTAACATTAAAACATAAAAACAGACAAAAGTTAAAAATTCATACCATATTGACTTTTAACAATAACCTTCTTATCTAAAGTTTGTCATGAGTACCATTTATTGAAAATTAATCGTAATGTGAGCCTAAATTTACTGGTGACTGTAAAGATTAATTATGAGTATGCATTTTTAATATTTTAACAGCAATTTTTGAACTCACCAAGGGTTCTGCAGATTTTTCCCCATTTTCCTCATATACAATCAATTAAATAACTAGTTGAAGGAAATGGATAGCCAACTAGTTTTAAAATTCAAGCAAAATTATTTTGGAGAATAGTTTCATATGAGGCAGATATAAGAAATATTGACGAGACTCATGTTTTCTGCCATTCGAGTGCATTTCTCCAGCCTAAATCTGCAGGCACGGTAATCCATTTTGTTAGTCTAATGTTTAAATAGCCTTTATAAAGCAGAGCTTTTTGATTCAGTTCACAGCAACGCACAAGCAGTGAACACAGCAAAATGAGGGGACCCAGTGAGACTGGCGGGGAACGATATTGATCTGTGGCTACTGCAGTCCACAGAGGCAAGGGCAATAGGAGACAGGTAAGGAATTAACTCATTCATGGGATTACACTGCAGATGATCTAAGGCCCGTTAATTTAGTCCACAGCTGTCATTTGTCAGTAATGTTAATATAAATATATTTCACACAACTCTAAACCTTTGCTTCTAAACCTTTTTTACATTTCAAATTGGTGACAAGGGAAAATGTACTGTATACATGGTGTACATGAAATTTGCATACAGACACACATACAGACAACTGTACACACCAATATTATTTGTTGGGAAATGGCCTAGAAAATAAGAAAATAAAAACTGAATCAACTAGTTTTAACTTCCAACAAACTGTTGTACCATGGGGAAGTCTTACTTAAGAATCCATGCTATTATAACATCATTAGAATTTGAAAGAAAACCCCGAGTTATTATCCAGTCAGCAAATCATAGACTATTATGGACATAAATGTAGCTCTGTCCTGTCTAGATCCCAAATGTTTTACCATGACTATGAAAAATAAGCCTCTGTGAGAAAAGTATAAAAAGGTAATAATTAAAAAACAAGAGTATTATAAAAAGACTTTAGAACAATGTATATTCATTCTGAGACTTTAAAGCTGCGCTTTAAAATAAAGAAATTTAATAATAGGATAATACAAATTAAATTAATGAAATTAAAACCTAACATGAAATGGCTCTTTATCAGAATCAGATTTAGATTTATTGGCCAACAAAATGAAATATACAAAGCTATAATTCATATTCAATAACTTAAAATTGTAAAAGTCAATACATAAAATTCTGGTACAACTTACAGTATATATTTACTTTCTGCAGTAAAGATACATTTTACATTATTTTGTGAAAAGTAACCGTAATTACCTGAGCTGTTAAATCTGAATCTCTGTATGCAGTTTGCATGTTCCCCTGTGTCTATGTGAGTTTCATCCAGGTGCTCTGGTTTGCTCCCACAGTCCAAAGACTTGTGCTCCAGGTTCACTGGTTACTCTATTTTGCCCATTGCATGCATGTGTATGAGACTGTGTGTGTGTGTGTGTGTGTGTGTGTGTGTGTGGCCACAATGCAATAGACTGACATCCCATCCAGAGTGTAACTTCATAGTATAGTGCCTAGTGATGTACAATAAATTGTATATAAAAAACTATTAGGACATGAACAATGCTTTCTGTGTTACCACATCAGTATTAATGTCTTATTTGACTTCTGGCTTTTGTGTGCAAAAGTCTCTATCCACCGATAAAACAGTGCACTGTAAATTTAAAATGGGGAAAAAACTGTATAATCTGCCAGACAAAGAAAAATAAGCCTGTCAAGTCAACAGTGCATTAATAAAATGGGAAACCCAAATGGATTTAAAGCTTCTTTCAGTTATCTTAACCAAAATAATCACTTTAAAGAACCTGTTTCAGTGATTCAAAACAAGCCACTCCCTGTCCCAGAGCCAGCTTCCACATACACAGAAACACACATCGCTTAGCCAGCAGCATCAAAGGTTACACCTTTGTCAATAGATGTAAATCCATTTTATCAACTCACCAGGAAAGGAGAAATAAGAGGCAGTGGTGATAAGGAACTTCACTTTGACCCAGAGATCCAATTCACAAGCCACCATCAGTGCGTTGTTCCTCACATCCCAGCAAAAGTGTGAATAAAGCACATTGTGCTTCAAGCTCAGTCACATGTGTGTCAGTACGAGGTGGAGGAGTGGTGAGATTGCACTGGCTGCTGCTGAGATGAAGCCCAGGAGAACTGAAACGGGAGACTCCCATACAGCGCAAACACATATAAAGACAGAGGGAGGAAGAGAGAGAGCGAGTGAGTGAGGGAGAGAGAGAGAGAACGTGAGAGTGAAGAAACAGTACACTCAGGCAGAAAATGAGAGAAAAATTCAAAAGAATTTGCAATGTCATCAAGCAGATTCATTCATTCTTCACTGTTTCCTGTCTTCCAATTCCATCTTCAGATGCATGCATCCCTGTACTGTATACACACTTGTATGCTTCCATTCACTTCCATTCTTCCATACAGACATTTACTGTATATGCATTCATTTGGCACTAGTTGGACCACTGCCAGTAACAAGACGTTTAAATATGCTGAAGATTTAAATATGCTTACGCAAAAACCAAAAAAAGAGCACCTTAGGTGAAAAGTTGGATGAAGGAATTCATGGCCATTTCAAATTAAATTGAAGCCATATGTTTGGGACACGATGACGATGAGAGGGGCAGAGGGACAGAGGGACAGAGCTGTCAACTAATCGTGACTTTTTGGCCTGGAATGGGTGAGTGAGCTGGAATCAACATATGGGGTGCCAACCAGACAGACCTGGGGTTGTGCAATATTCTGCAAGGTAACCTGTTAAAAAGCTCAGAGTAAGATCAATGTTCACATCCTCCTGGAGTCAGGAGCTAAAAGTTTTGGTCTGAGGGCAGCTGATACCTCTCATGGTGAGGGGAAAGTGTTGACCTGAAGAAGAGGGTCTCCTGATTTGGTCTGATTTAATCTCCTAATAGGACTAAGAGGCGCCAGCAGGCTCAGACGACTGCAGCGAAGGCATTTGCTAAAGGAGTATGGCTGCGTCTATGGCTATGAATCTGCACATGCTATAGGTCTAGTTCAAACATGATCTTCAAGTGAGCACTTGATCTGTTCGCTGCAAAGTGTGAAGTAGCTATGACGACAATCAGCTCCTTTAAGTCTGACATCACATTTTGCTCACACAAAAGAGAGTTGCTCTCTTCAAGCAAGGGGGAACAACTGCCTCTAGTGGAAGGGTTCAGGTATTTCAGGACCTTCTTCACTAGCGAAGGAAATGGGGAAAATAGCACTGGTTAACTGCTCAGTTCATACCTCCATCCTCACCTATGGTGGCAAACTTTGGGTAACAACTAAAAGAACCAGATCACACACAGTAGTAGTAGTTAAAACCTGGTTCCTCTTTGGGCTCAATGGGCAAAGTATAAGTATCTCAGCAGTCCAGAAGGCAATCACACCTATTCGTCATTGGAAGCGGTTCTTATATGTTGTAGGAGTGCCCCCTGGTTGACTCCAATGGGAGTTAAATTGGGCACATCCCCCTGGGAGGAGCTCCAAAGGCAAAACCAGGAGAGCAGACCCCAGAAACTTTGGAAAGATTATAGCTCTCAGCTGTTCTAGAAAGACCAGTGTTTTGCTGAAGGTGATCCTCTTTTTCTCATGGCCAAATGAGAATTCACTATATGTCCATACTGGCCAGTGGTTTATTTAGACTCATTTCCTCTACTACAGATGGTCCAGCACCAGTTCCAAGACTGAGCCAGCCATCCTTATTAGTTTATTTAGTCTACTGGCATAACCTATAGAAACTACTAGCACATAACCGCAGTTGTATACTTATAAGAAACATTTTATTGCAAGGTTATTTTAAGCAGCTCCTCTACTGACTAAACTTGGTGTAAGTTTACCAAGATTTTCTTTTGTCACATGCATACAGAATGAATACAAGCACAGCATGATGGCTAAACTCTGACCTATGGACATCCTCATTTTCAAAGCTACAGCATTAAGTGAAGCGTTGGGATTGTTTGTACCGTTGTCCGTTTCTCTAGGACTTTGTCGATCTATACACAGAAACACTGTTTCAGTGCGAAATCACCACCACGATTACTTGAACACCTCTTACGATATTTCCAAAACCACCACAACACAAACATATGCATGAGATCTCATGAGACACAGAAAATGTCAAGTGAGACTCAAGGAACATCCATAATTTTTATTTTAAACAAACATGGAGCAGAGGTCACTTTTACAGTGAAAAGCAGAACTTTATTGAATGTTACCAACTGCACAAACTTTGAGCTTTTGCGCAAAGACAACAGGACAGTCTTAGAGGTCAAAAACATAATGTGTGCATGCGTTGGTTTGTATGTTTCTTAATGAAGTACGGCAAAACATGCTGAGGACTACAAGTGTCCTCAGAATCTGTGTCACTGTTCTTCTCCCCCTATTGTGTTGCACCATCCCACATGCTGGGGTTAAACTTATGTTCTAGTTAGCTGCAGAAATAAAAACAGACAGGAGTGGGTGGGGCACTCATGCATTTGGCCTCCTATGGGAACTCAAAGCTTCCTCTGCCACCGGATTATTTTTAGAACAGAACGGGACTATAAATCAGTCCATAAAGAACAACATGGATGAGCTAAACTTCAGTCAGTCTCTCCCAAGATATTCAGAGTTTGGATGAGAAATAAAGTATTGTCACTGGTACACCATTTCAATGTAATCTCATCAATGTGTCTTGGAAATGACACAGAAGATTGTTTAAGGCACGCAAACTCATGTTCTTGACAAAACTCCTTTTTATCCTTTGGGTGGTCAAATTCCACCACCAATAAATGGCAAAACTTCAAGATAAGGATTGCATATTAAGTTGTATATTGTATAATAGGCATCGGTACTTGCCGGGTGTTGTGCTTAATCTAAATGACAGCACATCCATGCACAAAAACATACATTTACCTGCTGATCTGCATATATACATTCTCTCTCCCTAGCCATCTATGATGATAAAGATAATGCAAAATGGAGTATAAACTTGATTACTTTTGAATTATAAATACCATATTTCATACACAAAATGAATTTATGCAAGAGAATTTCTTTCATGTGCACTGTAAAATAATACAAGCCCACCTAGGTCATGATGCAAAGAAATATAGGATGGGGATTCACGGTCCGATCCGATAAAACATACTTCTAGAATAAGGCAAGTGGTAAGCTATGTGAAAACAGAATACAGAGAGATTTGGAAAAGCAGGTATACGCCAATTCAAGACAACAAATGCCTATACACACCAATATTTACAAGTTCCCTATATATTACATGCTTCAACCTGTACATAAAGACATTATTCTCTTCATGTCTGTAACTAGGAAAACAACACAACACTGTAAAAGTACAGAAGGAACAACATACAATAGCATCTGTCCAGGAAATATGTTTATAAAACTCTGGTTTTCTTCTGGTTGGGCTACATCCATGGAACTCTACCAAGATGTTATTTACCAGTGAATATACTGTATGAACTGAGGCAAATTCTTATTTTCTTTTTAAAAGAGAGCTGCAGGGACCCAGTAAAGGAAAGCAGATGCCCACCACAGAGCCAGATAAGATAAAGTCCCATTCTTCTGTAATAAGTACTAGTGAGGGAAGTGAAGGAAAACTATATTCTCCTCCAAATTTCTACTTTGTTTCCATCTTCGCAAAGCAGAAATAGACTGGACGTCGCAGATTTTATCAGCAGCAAGGAACAAGTTCCACCTGGACGGAAGTTCCTGACTTGGCAGTGCATTTGTAAAAGTTTGCCAGTAACATTTAAACTTCAAGAAGAGATAATACTAAAGCTTAAGACAGTCCACAGACAATATTTGAACAACACAGCTGTCAAATTAACACAGATGGCCGCTGAATTTGAGTCTGCAGTATGACTAACTTTTGTTAACTCTTTGTCAGGGGACTCTGTGGTCCAGAGTCTATCCAGGAATCACTGAGCACCAGGCTAGGATGAGAAAATCTTGGACAGGACTCCAGTCCACCACACATAGAGAGAAAGAGAGAGAGAGAGACACACACACACACACACACACACACACACACACACACACACCTGAAACATTTCTTTGGACTGTGGAGAAAACAGATGCAAACCAGAAAAGAAAATACAAACCTCACACAAGGCAATGAAGTGATACAGCGTCTTCTGGTTAAAGCTATAATTCTGCTTTTGAGATCAGCTGGAATATTTCAAAAAAATCAAATAAACATTTTAAGTAAAACAGAACAAAGCCGAAAAAAAAAAAACATTATTTATAATTTATTGCTGCATGTGAGGCGAGTGTGTTATGTGGGCAACTGGCAGGGCTATTCATCAAAATAAACTGCTTAGCAGCCCATAAACTTCATTGCTTCCTAAAATAAAAAAATGACTTGAATGATGCTGCCAAAAAGCTTTTATTTATGTGCTTTTTATTTAAACATTTTTTAGCACCAAAAAAGTGACACTAGAGTAAGTCTGCAGCATCTCAGAACTTTGTATAAAGTTTGTATAAAATGTAATACTGGGAGAAAAGTATAACAGCAAGATCCTAGCCCCCTCTAGTTTGTCCTAAGGGTCCCAACAGGAAGGTTCTGCAACCTTGCTTGATGGTAGGTGCACATAACCAGTCTAAAACTTTAAACTCCTTTGCAGCACAAACTTAACTAAGGCTTGCTTTTTCAGTCCAAAAAAGAATTTTAAGTTCTTTGACATTTCAGAATTTTGAACACATTGTTAATTTTTTTTTAAATTGCAAACTCTGCAAAGATGAGCAACAAATTTAACAAACTGCATTTATATATGTTTATTGAGCTTATGCTCTTCCCCAAAGTAAGTTACAAGCTATATATAAAAATAATGTATTCATCTACACAGAAAGGCAACTTTCACTGAAATTCTGGGTAAATATCTTGTTCAACAGTACTTCATCAGGATGTGGCTTCCAAAAGCAGCTCACTGCCACAAAACCTGCTGCTCCCAGAAAACATATAGATTAGAGTAACATTTTATATTAAAACTGGGTGTAAATAGTGATTATATGTTTTTCTTCATACAGAGAATGGAACAGAATGAATGGAATAGGAGGTGCCAGACTCATAGTGACCACTGGCATGCCTTCCATGGCAAGGGAGGAACAGAAGTGGTTTGCCTTTGCCTTCTTCCACGCATGTTATTGTCATTTTAAAACAGGTACAAACATGGGGAAAACATGCAAATTCCATAAACCGCTTAACATTTATCTGACCTTATAAAAATAACTGAATTGTGCAAATGTTTGGACTAAAAAGTATTTGTCTAAATTACCAGACTAGATGTCTTTAATATAAAAAGGAATCGTGCCAAATGAAGGACAATTTGGAATAATTTCAGCAATTGCTCAAATATTCATATTTCATAATACATGCTATTAGCTATAATCATATAAGCGATACTGTAAGTAAATCTGAATAAAATTAGAAATTGGGCAAAACAAGTTATTACAGGTTAATCTCATCCTTACGAAATTTGCTAGTAAATCGAAAGCTCGGAGACGTAATTACGATTAAAGCTTATGCTTTGAAAATTTTCCAGTGCTCGGCTCTTATTGCTGGCAAGTGCAAAAAGAGCCTCGTAATTTGCAATATGGAAAAGGGTATTAAATAATTTAACTGGCATACGCAAAAACTCGTAAGTTAAACAACCGTATCTCAAGGGATACATGTGCAGTAGCACGCTGCGTTGCGATAAGATGAACTCGGATTTAACAAGACGGGCGATTTGGCTTCCGTTCCCATGCTGTGTCTCCAATCAATCATTCACATATTTTTCCGATAGCAACAAATGTACGGGATTTACTGACGATGATATTTGTTTAGGTAAAGGTTTCTGTTAGGATTATTGGTATTATAGCAGCAGTCAGGGGTGCTGAGGCTCTCCCATAATGCACTGTTGCTTTATGTTTGTAAATAGCTGTGTCTAACCACTGTGGGAGTTAGGCTGTGCACAGTATGTCCAAGTTTTAAATACACTGCAGAAAACAAAGTTTATGTTCCTACAGTCTCCTGAACCTTTCTTTTGAGACATTGGTGGTAACACGGTCTAAGCAGGTCTTTACAGTACAATTCTATTACTGCTAATACGTGACATATATAACATGTATCTGTTTTGCTTTTAACTCAGTCTATGTCCTTCACATCCAATAATTAAAAGCAAATAAATGAACACTTTTTTTCCCCCTTTTTTATTTCACACATGAACTAGAACACCAAATGAAAAATACTGTTTTATGTTAACCTTGCAATAAGGTGACCCCTCATTTTATGGAACTGATTTTTTAAAATTTGATGCATCACTATATCGCAGGGTTTTGCTGTAGTAAATTTAGGCACATACACATCCTTAAAGTCCAATTCTAATTCTTTTACTAAAATAAAATGTTTAGCAAGAAATGTATCTACTCAAAATGCAAAGCCCGATAACATTGAAATAAAATAACCAAAGATTTTAACAGGACAGTAACAGTAGTGACACTAACCTTTTCTTTCAGTTCAAAACACATTTTCAGACTTTGAAAGGCAAATAATCTATTTAATATGGCAGGTCTTGGATGGGGCAGCAACACAGTGTAAAATTAGAGCAAGGGCTTGTGGCTCAACTTAGACATACTGAATAGCTCAAGGGATGGGTGAGGCACAAGGTGGTGTAAATGTACAATAAAGACTTGCCAACTATAATTTTCACATGCCCAGCTACAGTGATTCTCAATACTACTGCACCAGTATTTGACATATACTAAAGTCAAAACCTATTCTGTTATTTCTGTTTAACTGCCATGGATACCCTGCTAGTCCTTAAGAGTACAAATAAAATGGCAAATTTTAGTGGGGATTCAGGCTCTACTACAAGAGTGAGTTTTAATGGTAGTTACAGAAATGCTTGTCAGCTTATTATGAGTTAATGAACAGTCAATAACCTCCACTATGCTCTTTTCTCCATGTATTTTCTTAATGTCTTTCATTGAGAAGAATGTCATAAAAGTATTTCTACTACAAAGCATCTTGTGGAATTTCATACGCGTATTAACAAAACTATGACATACAACCGAATTCCATTAGATACTCGCTTATGTAATTTCTTTCTTTAATGTTATTCAGTGATTGTTGTGAGCAAATGCGCTGCTCTTCTCTCTGCCAATACTATCAACAACATCATCATCTAAAACTACCTTGCAGAAGTCACAAAATAGCGGACAGCTTGAAAAACAAACCCGTCATGATGCAAAAACAGGTTGCACGTACAGTTCATATCATCACCTGAATAATGGGTGGATATACAAAATAATATTTTTGGGGAATTATACTGTCAAGAAAATATAGGCTTGTGAACATTACAAAATACATCATGAAGGCTGTCTGTGGGACTTCATAAAGCTTTATATTTCCAAAAGATGATTTAAATCCTTGTGTGGGAGTTTCTGTTTCCACAAAATGGTAAAATGTGTCATGTTCGGGCTACCACAGGAAGCTTTCTCACGCCAAACATGCATATGTCGCCATATTCTTGTGTTTACATGCACAGTGCTCACAATATGTAACCCAGAAGTACAGGAGTTGTGTTTTCTCAGGCTCAGTTCGATTTATGGCAACCTGCTGCCTGGTTTGTTAGCAGCCTGCATTTTTAATCATTGGCACCACAGGCTTCACACAAAGTGTACTTCATTTCAGGGGTCCATAAGGTGGATCAAACCTTCTGGGAGATTTTCCAAATTAACAGCTTTTTTTGTAAGTACCTAAGCATCTGGGCCTCAAATAACAGAAATCCCTCAACAAATGCAGGCGGTTCATCTCTTCAGGATTTTGGTAGAGCTACAAACACATCTCGCAATGCAGAGAAGCATCAGAAGGGGTTCCCTGAGCTTGTGTGTCTGCTATCTAGATCTTCAGTACTCAGTCAGACACACTGCCTAATACCTCTTTTAATCTTGGTTTACCAATTTTTTTTGTCCACCTCACCTAATGGTGCAGTCATTAAGAATCCACTTCATGAATTTCTGTCTTCAGAGCAGTTATAGCATTTCAGTGTAAGTACAAGCATCAGTCAACGTTTCATGTGAAGACTAAAAAGGAACACTGCCTATCCAGCTTGTGGCATAAATTCTTAAAGAATGACATTAATAACCATGCTATTCCTTTGAACTTAAATGCCAATAGATTCTGTGATGTGACGCCTGAATCAGCCCTCTTTTCTTCTGTGTGGTGCAGTTATAATTAGAAAATGTGTTAGCAGTTCAATGCTTAAAATTCCTTTGTGCAAACATAGTACCTCCCTACCACCCTAGCCTTTTGCTGTTAGACCACCACTTGCATGCATGCATCATTACTGTTCATTTTTCAAGAAGGTAAAGATATCTATGGCTAAAGTGTTCATTTGGTTTTAAAAACTGAACAGCATTTGCCAGTGGAATTTAAAGATGTTTTAAAATCTGTACTGCAGCTGCAAAGAACAAGAAAATCACAATCCTTGTGCAAGTTGAGTGTTACCAGGAGAAATGCTTAAATGTCTACGGTGTGAAAAGAGCTACTATGTGGATATCAGAAATAAAAACTCACAAGACCTACTACAGTACAACCAGTAGCTAGGTGGTTAGGGCCGTCCCGCACTCAAAAGACCAGTTCAAAAGTTCAGATCTCACGTCTGACTGTAGAACATTTGGAAAATAAAATTTTCTATTTACCTTGTAAGCAAAAATTAACCAGCTGTATTAATGGGTGATAACTAACATTGTAAACTGATTTGGCAATGACAATATGACAATATCCCCAGATAGAGAAAATTAAAGGAATTAAGTAAAACACACCATGATGGCTGATAATCTGGACTTTAAACTATCAGCTTGCATCAGTTTACCTGTAAATGTTAACATGAATTGTTTTAGCAAAATTTAAGGGCACTTTAATCCATGGCTTTCATTTGTGCCTGACTTACTGTTAAGTAATAAACTGAATTATATTTACACTAAAGTTTACATGATAACAAACATTTTAATATTTAAATTCTTGTTTCCCATCTATTCCATGGCACTGAAAACACACGCTGAGAACTGTTGTTTGCAAACTTACTACTTCCAGTATTAAATGAGCTACATCAGTGTGTTTACAAAGTTTTGTTATCCCTGTCATGGCTTACAAACTGAATTATCACCACATGTGTGAGTATGAAGAGTGTGAGAAGCACAGAATCCCTGTGGCTCTCAAAGACACATGTGTCTCTCCCTACCTGCTCAGTGGAGCCAGGCCTGTGTCGCTGTTGCAGCTGCCTCTCAATGTTGTCCCTCAGGCACTGACACACCCTCCTCTTCTGCTCCCCAGAATATGCATCCAGGCTGAACATGCACTCGTTCTTCTTCGTATGCCAGAGGAAGAAAGACGGGTGGGGGGGAGGGGGTGGGAACAGTATTATCTTTCTACATAACTGCAGTACTGTCATATTTTTGTCCACCGAATGAGCAGTCATGTACCAGATGCTAGTGAATAGCTTTTGTTACCTATAACTTGAGAAAAGACAATATAGAAAACATGCACTCCTTTTAAGGATAGGAAGTCACACAACTGTTATATGAGAGAAAGCAAATAATGCAAACCATAAAAAAAAAAAAAATCTATTAATTCTGGCCATCAGAAGTTCAGACAGCTCAGTTGCAAAGTTCAGTTTCACAGCCTCAAAAACTCAGTAGAAGTTGTGTAAACATTATGCATGGTGAAGAAATATTTTAATGTATATAAAACATCTTAACTTTATTTTGCTGCAAGGAAAAGAATTCATTCCTAGTACATTCCACAGTCCAGCAGTCAGTTGAGGATAAAAATTGCAGATTCACCATTATAGTTTGATATAACATGACCAAAACAACAGATCTGTGTAATAATATTTGACACTTAGTGTTAACGCTGTATTAACATTTTTACTTCATTAAGCAAGCAGTTTTTTCCTGCTATGAATACCTCTGGTATTCAAGCTCCTGGTTTCTGAAATCCCAGTATAAAGAATGGTATATATTAATAGCTGCTTTGGTATCTAAGGTGAAAAATACCTGATCCAAATCAGAGAAATGTGAAAATGGTGCAAGTACAAATGCAAAGATATGTGGCACCACTGTGCCCAGCATGTGCGTTCTTAGTCTTTGCTTCGTGTGGCCTGGGTTCAAACGCAGTTTTTGCATTTGTCATTTAGTTCTATATCCGTATTAATGACCCCATTAACTGTTTGGTAATGTATGTAATTGTGTTTAAAGTCTTTCATACTGAAATAGGCATTTTACAGGAAATCAATTGGGGATGAACCTGGTACAAATCATAATTTTCCTCATAAGAAATAGAAAAATGCTTTTTGATGTTCAAGTTAAGTATTTGACTTGTTTCTAGGAAGCAATTACACTTGAATACTAAATATAGTTATATTATCTATTCTTGAAATCTGACAGATCTCAGATAGTTGTATTTTTTTTTTTTTTTAAGTTCAAATGCATTTCTCTCACTGGTTACAGTTATATACAAGCACATATTGATAGACAGGCATTGGTTGTTCTACGTATGACTAATGACTATATAATAAGCCTTTCTAGACAAGACTGAGCAAGAGCTCTGTGCCTTTCTTACGCATGTATTGTTGGTCAGAGTGCATGCTAAAATGTTAGTTTTAATCTTGGTCTGTGTTGATTTCATCCACAACTCAAAGGATTCAACAAAGGAATCCTTTCAAGAGACAGCACCAAAGTTCACACACAGGTCCAGAATCCATACAAGCACTGAGCTACTGGAACCAAATTAGGATCCTAACTTCAGAGGATTTCTGTTGCACCAACATTTCATTTTCTAACAAATGAGCTCTTCATTGCAGATCAAAGTTCTAAAGAAAGCTTCTTTTCCTTATAATTTAATACTGTAACTAATTTAATGTTCTTCATTGCTGGCCTAAGGCAAAATGTAGTTAGATTAGGTAATCTTAAAAAATTCTTAAAATAACCGGGTTTCAAACTCCATTCATCCTCTTCAACAAGTATAATCCTTACACTATTTGCTCAAATACAAATCAAGAAAACTATATCTCACACAGCTAATAGGAAAATCATTCTTTTCCACTTCCACTCAGAACTTTCTTAAATATTAAGCTCTGAGCTTACGTCTAACCACAAAATTTGTTTGACAATAAAAGGAACAAAAAAAAAAAAAAACAGAACAGTGTAAACAGTCCTCACTGTGTGTTGTGGGAACAATGAAAGAACATTTTCACCATTCCCACTGGAACTATGGCAGGTGCAGGATGGTTGGGCCTGTTGGCAAACTGCTGCTGGGACATCAGACCCTGCTGGGGGTGATTTAACTGCTCTGTGGTGCATGGAACTAACAGATTTAAATTTCAAACCATCAAGTTGAACATAAGAATATTTTCAGTTTAACTGTTTTCTTCGCTTGTGCATTTTTAACAATTTGTTTGTTACAGAACAAGCAACTTGTATTTCTGACTTCAGCTATTAGGTAGTAGTAAAATACACCCAAATAAAATAAGAATATACTGTAATACAGATATACCTTCATATATATATCATACCTTCCAGAGCGTGTGTGGTGTTCCTGAGTGTTGGTCATGAATAAAGTAGTAATGAACACTGTAAAAGCTTATAGAATACCTCTCAACAGCTGGGATTAAATTGGAATTTCTGGAGATATACTTGTGTGTTCAGTCATTTTAGTCTTAATTTTAATACATCTTGAATTTAATGAAAAATGCTGGAAGCATTACAGTGTATTTATTCATTTTAGCTATAATATCCCTAACTTTGATGGAACAGAAGCAGTTGATGAGTAAATGCACAATGATGATAATACAATAAATTACACTGAATTTTTCTAATTTTTTTTATTGTATTATGTGAGTTTTTTTAATAAAAGCTAGTGTGTGAATAAAATTGAGGGATGTTTGCATTATCAGCCATTTACTGGTTGTGACCATAGATTGAATTTGCAAGTAAAGCAAATTAGTGGCAGACCTTTGCTCTCTATATGCATATGGTATTTATATGTATGTGGGTATACAGTATTTGCTAGCTACATACATACATTTTTAATGCAGCGCACCACAACAAATTGTTCACCAACCCACTTCACTAAACTTTCACTCACAATATTAAACCTTATATCATTTCAGCACACAGGAAAGTCTTATTAAAAACTTACATCAGTACAGTCAGGGAGGAGATGCTGGTATAAGGATTCTGTCTTCCTGCTCCAGGACCTATTGGCCAGATTCCCCATGTGGACAGTGTTGACTGGTGCAGAGTTCAGTTAATGCACCCACAAGCTTCCGTTCTTATTCACATAAAATTTCATCTGCATGAAACTGGGTTAGAATGGCTCCATTTAAAGCCACTGCCAAAATAGAACACGCCTTGCTGGCTGACAGAAAGGGCTGCAATGGGACCAGGTCAAATACCATCTGAATTGATAGAGGGGAGCAGCACAGGACACAGCATGCAAAAAGCAAGAAACCACTACAGGCACAAAGTACAAAGGAAGTGTGTGCCAACAAACAGTGCTCCCAAGTTCTACTGAGCACAGAAGAAAAGATATTTATGTGCAAAAAAGAGAGGGGGGGGTCCAATAACATAATGAGTTACCTCTAGTCTCAAGTCACCAAATCTTACTCTGCCTTTTCGGACGAATACATCCTTGACTTATGACCAGGCCAGGGACTGCTGGCTAGGTTGTAAGTCACATCATTCGTAAGTCGGATTACATTCTTGACATTGCTTCTGATTACTTCTAAGTATGTAGTTAGTCATGCAGTAACTCCTTTTCAAACATTTTTTGATGTTTTTGGCCTATTTTGCTTTATTTCTGTGTATAGCAGATTATTCATACTATCATTGAATAATTTAGTATTGTATTATTTACTGAACTTTCATTTTAAAGACAGAACAAAATGTTTATGTGTCTGCATACTTCAGTATTCTGTGCCATATGACAGTGACATGCAGTAAACATACTGTAAGCGATGTGATCTCTTGCAACTGTTCCATCAATAAGTCAGCTGAGTTCATTGACCATCAGCAGTGTGACTGGTGCTTGGTAATATGGCCGCAGTCAATGGAACAGGTTTTACTGCTTGCAAGGTCAACTGATACTGTGTGACACAATGAATGCTGGGTGTGCATGGACGCTGCCAACACATGGTAGCATGCGGTCTCACAGTTTGCCTTATGCCATCATTATACCACAATGTCACACATGCATACTGTGCAGGTGCACATTTCAGTCCATTTTCATGTTTTCAGCTACAGTATCAGCAATAAGTGTTCAATCACGTCATAGTATGCGATTTTGTAAGATTGTTTGCAAATGCTATTATTTTATGACGTTGTATAAGATATTCATGTATACATGTTTTAAATGGTTGTAAGATGGATCACTAACCAGAATTCCCAGAAAATGTAATTAAATGGAAAGAAATTATATTTGTTTATCATTGACCATTGTGCTGTAAGTGAAAAGTCCATTATATGTTAAGTATAAGTTGAGGACAGTCTGCATTCATCTTATGAACACTGGGAACACTGGGAAGCTTATGCCTCCTTCAAGAGAATGTGAGTATTGCAAGAACTTCTCAGCTACCATTGAGTAAATTACAAACATTTTTACAAAAATGTAAACAGAAAAACGTTAAAAATTAAAATCATTCTACCTTGAAATTAATTGTTTTTTATTATTATGAATCAGTCATGAAATAAATCCATTTCGTATGCACAAAACATACTGCAGACTAATTAAAAAAAGTCAAGACGCTGTAGAAGTCATTCAAATTTTACATCCGCAAAACCTAATTTACCATCTTATTAACTGTGACTGAGTGCAACCTTGAGATACCCAGGATGACATACATTAGCATTTTTATTGGGAACAAAACTGAGAACCAGAGCTGAAAAAAGTAATCCATCCTATGCCATCTACCTATGACCTCAACTCAGGGCAAAATATCTAATGTCAATATTTTTTTCCCCTTCATGCAAAAAGAGCAAAAAAAAAATTTGCAGCTTAGGTTAACAGTTGATAGGCCACAATTAAACTTTTTGGTGATTAAAACCTTTAAGTCAATATCTTTTTTGCCGATGTCGTACAACACATCACCTCCTGGAAGCTTTGCTGTCACTAAGTAATCAAAAAGCAACTTGGCATCTAACAGCACACAAGATTCCTCAGAAAGGCTGATACACAGACAGTCCCTCTAGATACTGGGTAAATACCTTTTTTTGAATGCTTTCACCTGTTGGAAGTCATCTATGATGAACTTCATAAGGACAAAAAAGGAAAAGTGTGAGCAGTTAATAGGTTTAGATCAAGCATCACCATCCTCAAACAACCAAATACTCCACAATATTTATATGAAGATGCCAAAAGTATAAGATTGCACTGTATTTAAAGACAATCATTCGGTACTCGCTTTGTCATGACAAACTTTCCATCAGTTCGTAGAGCTCAGAGAGCAGAAACATGATTATCCCAGACCCCTGGTTAGCTGTGTGTGAATGGGCCTCAGCAGGCTCTGGGTTCTCATCTTGTGAGCGCAAACTATCATATTCCATACTCATATTCCACAAGATGTCTGGCTTGTTGCAGAATCTAGACAAAATACAGAACATAAAGGCAAGTCACCGAAATAAGGTTTTTTTTTAAATATATATATATATATATATATATATATATATAAATAAAGGTCTGTCAGAGATGTTTCGCACTGGGTTGTTATATAAATCATTATAAAGAAACAGTGATAAGCATTCATGCCTGAACACCCGAACATAAAGCATATAGAAGATATATGAGCTAAAGGGAAAATACTTACTGTACATCCCAAAGTAAGCTCCATTAATTCTAAATGTAAATTTTAAATGCCAAAATTTATTTAATTAATAAATAAAATAAATAAATAAATTTCCAACTGTTTCACAGCCTGGCACCCTTGGCTTCTGCTGCAACCCTGCTTAGAATTAGTGGTTTAAAAAAATGGATGGATGATTAGAAATTTTCTATTTTACTTACATCACAATCTTCTCTGGCTCAAGATACAATAATTCACTCATTTATAGAGCTGAGTAGCTTTTACTGAAGCATTTGTGAGGCTCTTACTTGAGAGTAACCGAGTAGGTGGTGGGATTTAATCCAAAGTCTTTTGAGAGCAAGGCTATGGTTCTAGCCACCATTAGTACATACCCAAGTCAAACATTTATATATGCAAAATGAGACCTGTGCAACAATATGCAAAATATAGTACCAAAGAAAGAAAAAAATAAAGAATGGTATGTATTAATGCTATAATATTAACATTATTCACTACTTTTGAAAACCATTACTGGCAACAAATAAAAGAATGAGTAGCACTTCTAGAACGTACGTTTTTTTTTTTTTATGAAATACTAATTCATTTAAAGATTGCAAGCTCACTGTTGAAAAGCAAAGTACGAGAGGAAAAGTGTGACAGAAATAGAGGATATAAAACGCACAATACATGTGAAAGGAAAATAGGGTCTTTAAAAATAGGCAAATAAGCAAAAGGTAAAGTACAGTAAATGTAAATACATGAAAATGTATTTATCTAAATATGGTACAATCTAATTTTTTTTTTTAAATCTAAATAATACATTTTTATATGTCCATTGTTCTAAGCTGGAAGATGGAGAGTGGAAGTCTTTAAAAAGTAAGCTACTATTCTACCGGGCGGGGGGGGGATGAAAAAGCAGAGAGTTTTGAGCATGCTGGCTTCCTTTCCAACAGCTTTGCAGGTTTCCCACTATTGTCAGGAGTGCAAATTAAATTGGTGTCAGCCTGGTCATCTGGACTCCTGCCATGGGTGATAAGTACACCAAGGGCTTGAGAGATGATCATCTAATAATTTCTGTCTCCTGCACAGTTTAAAGGAACTGTGTGTGTGTGTGTGTGTGTGTGTGTGTGTGTGTGTGTGTATATATATAAGTAAATTAAGATGCTTTTGCTCAGGTAAAAAAAGAAATTAAAGGCTGTAAGTATTTCTCCCATATTTTTACTTTGTTATGCTCTTCATTTCCTATGATTATTTAACAAAATCTAAAATTTTCTTCACTCAATACAACTAAGGCTGAAGACATAAAATTGCTTTTAGCTCATTCTATTCTTCAGTGGAGTACCATATATGTAAAAATATTTCTTATGGCAGTTCCATTCCTTCTGCCCAGTCTGTAATACCACACAGGTCCAGAGTTCACTGGGCCTTCTCAACTCAAGCACAACAAGTTGTTCATAACAGTGGTGCTGCAGTATATCGGGAACAAATAACCACGAACATTATTGTCTAGCTGTGTGAAAGATTGTCATTGTGCTGCATATATAAATCATATATAATCCATGACCTTGCACTTTTAAAACTGCTTTTTAGGGCTTTTTTGAGAAAAGAGGGAAATAAAAGTCACATCTTTGACTGGAACTGGATATGTTACCGAAAATATTTGCCTTCACACTGGCAGTGTCACTGACATGTGTAATGCTCACTGAGTGTTTATAAAAACCACAAAACTAATAATGCAACACAGAAATAAGAAAAAAAAAATCAGGAGCTCTAGGCAGCAGCTTCATCTACCAGTCCAAGGTTCTTAACCCAGTGACTTCAGTCCTCCATCAGTTCATTAAATAAATTAGGCACACCTATGGCTAAAAATCCAGGAGGGGGACCATGTTCATACTTCTGCATGCAATGAATATTTTTCAATAATTTTGCTGCATTTTTATGTGCAATGTGCTGTTTTAAAACATTAATATTAAAACAATACGTTACCATTTACCAAATGTATTAGACATGCAACCTGAAAGGAGAGGGAATTTGACCCAGTTGCACATTCTGCAGACAAGTGTGGTTACAGATTAGACTTCTGTCCCTAACCTTGATGATAACCTGACAATGACTGGAATACTAATTCCTAGGTCAAGCTCACAATTCATAGTCCAGATCAATCATCACTGAAGTCAGGCAACTGATCCTTGATAATGATCTGAATATGGTAAAAAGTATATACAGCATACATATACACCCAGTCATAGATACTCATGGCTACTAATGGTGAGTCAGAGTTAATTCATAAATTTTAATAGAAGAGAAATCATTTTTATTCAGGTTAATGGGTTAAGTTCTAGGAAACATGCAAACACCAACACACACAATTTGGTAGCTGTAAGGACGTAAAACTAATGAGCAGTCATGTTAAATCAAAATCCAGAACATAAGAAAAAGTAAAAAAAACTCAAAAAATCATAAACGTACCTCTGTAATGTGAATTATGTAGAATCTTAGTTCTTCAGTAGGATCTAAAAAATAAAAAATAAAATAGAGTAGTAAACCCAACACTGGTCATAATGCAGCTACTGTATTGTAACTTTCTGTTAACTGTCTGAAGAGGACATGAATTTAAATAAACTATACTTTAAAACACTGGAAACTCTAAAAACAGGAATAAAACTTCATTTTTTTTTTTTTTTTTTTGAGTGTAGACCGACTATTCCAGTGTAATTTTTCCAGTATAATTCACATGAAATTGTCTGCATCTCTCTAAAACACCAGCAGAGGACGCACATGTACAAATCATTAAAAACAGCAAACAAAAATCAGTGAGGTATATGGTTTGTATTCAACTTATTATTGAACTTATTCTCCAATACAAACTTTTTCACAAGTATTCTATAGTTAGTATTTATTGTTTCACTGACATATCAATCCTGCATAAATCTCACTGTCACGCTGTCATAAGTTTCTCTTTAGAGCGCAGAAAGTGCAAAAAGAAAGTGGCTGTAAGTGATCCTGTGGCTTCTACACCTAAAAACCTTCTTGTAAAACCTTAGGTTTTGAGCTCATAAGCAGTTGTGGTCTCAGCTTCAAAGTGTATAGCATATTATATGCTTTTTTTTTTCTTTTAATTCTTATAATTAGGTTTTTATTTCTTATTATGTTTGTATTGGGCATTAGTGAATTTCTTTCCCTGGCCGGACACAACACATACAGCTCAAAGTTAACACATTTCAGTAGAGATACAGACTCTGTACAAAATTCATTGTTTTAGTTCCCTCATTCCACAATACATGAGTAGCTGTATATAGACCTTTTGCCATTCACAGGGTAGCCAGGTGTTCTGATTCAAATGAAATGTCTATAACGTATGGCATAAATTAAGTTTGCTGAACAATTTCATTTAGCAGGCCAAAACATAAATTTTACTTTGAACCTAAACTTACAAACGTAAAAGAATGATGGCATACATGACTTATATCCTTTGACTGCCCTCTCCCCTCAGCAGTCTCACTCCCAGGCCATCTCTGCATAAGGTCAGAAAGGTCAGAGGACCATCACATTCCCTCCTCCCTGGTCAGTCTGACACCCAACCCCCGTCCTGTATGTAAAAGGCAAGCCAATGTGTCCTGGGCTTGTACAAAACAATGGGCACACGGACGCTACAGCCACCGGGTGCTCGCAGGCCCTACACAAAGGGCCACTCCTCGTCCAACAAACACAGCCCGGGCGCCTCCTTCCTGAGCGCCACTGCGGAACACAAAACAACAATGATGGGTGGAGACAGCCACAGCACCAGGCTTCGGAAGAGGCCTGAATTAACACACGCAGCTTGTCTGAAGGATTTTTTTGTTAATGGCCTTCTTTATCTGCTGACCTCAAGCTAAATATGTATCACCTTATCAGTCTAAAGGGTTCACTTGAAAAATCTATTTACACACAGTATAAAATTCTCTCACACAACACATAGTACCCTTGAAGTATGTTCATGTCTGCATTACAGAAAATTCTTAACATGTAATGCTCCTCATGTTAGAATGCCATGAAAAACTTGCACTGCAGTGTAAACCATATCCTTTCTTTCTCCTTGGTCAACTCTGCAAGAAACAATGGCATGAAACCACACAAACTACCTTGCTGTAACCAGAATGACAGCCTGCCAAAAAGGCAACAATTTTTTAAATTAAAACCATCAATGCTTTATTACTAAAGCAATAAACATTAACAAACTGTCAGCATAAATCTATGTAAATACAATAGGTAGTGAGAGACAATAATAAAGCTGTCCAGCACTGGCTGGCATCCAGCAAGAGTCTTACCATCCTCCCTGCAAAGCCTGTGCACCCCACCAAGAGTGGCACAAAGCCAGCGACACAGCGCTTAAACTGATCCCTGTACTGCCAATAACTACAGATAGGGCCCCATTTGGGTCAGCAGTTTCTCTGTATCTGATACACATAAAACTGCTATAAGCACATTCAATACATCCTAACTAAAGCTCAAAGATACAATTTAAAAATAAAACAAAACAAAAAAGTATTTAGGTGACCTAACGTCCAACTTATCACTGGATTTAGGAATTCTGGGCCCCTTGAAAGAACTGCCCAGAGATTTCTATTCATAAAAAATATGGAATGTTTGTAGGGCCTCTCCAAATGTGGGACACTTGAATTGTTATTGCCAGTCAACCCCACTACCAGCAATGGCTCTGACTTGTCCATTGTCCAATATCCATCAAAATTTCATGTAGTCATCGCACAAGTGTGAGGTTAAGAATCCATGTTGGTCTAATATTCATTTCTATTATACTCTTTCACTTTGTGATTCCTGTCAAGGACCATCAAAATGAGAAAAATCCTGCTGATAAAATTTTGCCCTAGACAGGCAACCTACCATCTTGCAGCTGAAGGTGATGCAGAAATAGAGGATTCTGCAGAACATTGCAGCGGCCAGGCTCATCCTCCCGTGTCAGCAGCACCAAGTCAGTGTAGATGAATACGGTCACCTATGGGTGAAAGAGCAGAGGGGGAGCATTGTGATGTAATGGGACAAGATCATGCTTTGTATTCAGTGACTGTTACGGTTTCACTCAGCTTCTCTGTACATATCTGTACTGTGTAACACTTAAAGTGGTACCCAAGATCACACTATCATGCACAGTCACAAATACACCTTTCCCAGAATTGAAGCCCACCTCCTATTGTAATACATTAGAACAAAGTAGTTATTCTCTAGCAAAAATCACCTTGCTGAATAAATGGGGGGGGGGGGGGGATCACTGTTAACTTTGTGGTCCTGATTAATATTTTCACAGAGCAGTTTTAAGTTGGGCTTCCTACTTCCATTTCATTGTTCAAACACCTTAGTTAGTCACACTGTATAAGTAATACACTATAATACTGTATGAAGTGGAAGAAATGTCAATCCAACAGTCATAAATGCAAAGTTCTTTGCTCTTTAGTGTACAGACATTAACCTGGGAGAAAGAAGTCCTAGCGTGAGAGAGTATTAGGAACCAGAGCAGAAAACTCTCCTTCACTGGCTTCCTTCCTGGGTTTTCTGGCTCAGCAACTTGGCATTGAAACTAGTGTCTCTTGTCATTGGAAGACTCAACAAAGGGACAAGAAAAGCCCAGAGCCCCACTGATCCTCCTCCCTGCTGGCATCCTTCCAGAAAACTGGGGTCCATACATAGTGCTGGCCCAAGGGGCTTCCCTGATCAATATTTACTGCAGTTCAGTAAAACGTGTCATGTTACCAATACCATGATTGCATATAAGCTTGTAATTGTAAATTATTCAGTTGCAAACCTTGAACACTTTACACTAAAAAAAATAGCTTAATACTCTTAAATATTGTAAAAGCCACTGACAACAAAGACAATGTAGCTTAAGTGTTACCAATAGTCAGAGAATTTTACATATGTCTTTTCAAAATGGGCTATAGTTGTTCTGAGTAGGTGAATGACTTCTGAACAGTAAATGCTTTTGATAAATCACTCAGTTCAGAGTCAACAGTTCATACAAACAGCATGTCCTTGAATTGTCCAGGAAACTGGAGAACCCAGAGGAAACCTATACAAACATGGGGAAAACATGCATACAGAGGGAAGCTGTGAGAAAACAGCACTGTGCTGAATCTATATGGTCCAATTTTCAAACGCAACATAAGACTGCACCTCTCCTATTTTTAAAACAATTTTAAAAGAAGCACAGCCAACATAAATATTTGTACCTACTCCAAAAGCCAAAGTCCGGACAACTGCATTTAAGGCAAAGTTTAATTGTTTGTCATTAAAATGTACAAATTTGCACCCTTAAACTGTGAGAACAAAAAGTAGTAGGTATGACTGAGGTTGGAAAGAGAGCACTGCCAAATGCAGAGTGGCCAGGAAAGTGAGCCAACCACCCCTCTGCCAGTATGAAAAACAAACATGCCCCCTTGCCTTCCTCTCTCCCACATCACACTTCCTTTACACAACACACAACCACAATGGTAACACTGGTTGGCATGAGTCCCTCTTCTTCAAAAACACTCTGAGAAAATACACCAGCCCACAGCTATGGCCAGGGCCACAGCCATCTACCCTCGGTGGGATGATTATCCGCTGCTGTTGTTGCACACTCCACAGCCTCTTTCACATTTGCAATAGAAAGGAGAGATTCAAAGGGTTTGAGGTCTATTTAAACCATGTTCTTCATGTCCCTCTTAAGTTGGAGGAGGTAATACCAGGAAAGAAAAAAAACAGACAAAAAGAACTATTGAGGATTCAGTGGAAGGGCTATCAAAATCAGTAACAAGATGCTACTTTAGCAAAATTGACAAAATTAAAGCCAGCTGAAGTGTGTGTGTGTGTGTGTATACAGTGTATATACATACTATATATGATATCAATAGACAGAAGCCTTATTATAGCCTGTGTGTGCACCTTTTATGCTGATGTCTGAAAATATTCAAGAACAAATTCCTCTACAATTTACCAAAATTTTACTGTCGTGTACTGGTCTTACATTTTCTCCAGACAGCTGCACTGCCCATCTTTTATGATGCTAATGTTCAGTGGTATCACTACAGAATCTCATCTTATCCCATGTTTCACTTTATCAAATGTTCTGTGAGATGGATCCTCTCAGGTCAGTTTGGGTTTCATCCACGTTAACACTACAGCACTGCTATTCAACACCACCGTGTACTCCAAGGGATATCATATTTTTTTAAAAAGCCTACACTAGTGAAAATAGAAACTTGCATATGGAGTTGTGCACTGAGGTCACCTTTTTTTGAACAGACAAGAAATCTTTATTTTACTGTTTGCTTATGGCATTTAGTTACAGACCAACCACCTTGTCATTGTGTAAAATATTTTTTTTCTGCATAGATGTGTCATAAAAACAGCCTGTCAGAACACTTAGCATTTACTCAATTGGAAGAAACTACGTTTTAATTTTACTCAGGACACTTTACAGAAAGTGGGTGAAAAAGCAACTAAAAAAGGAATATGGGGGTGCTTTGGTGACGCGTTTATTACCTTGATGGACAAGTGCCTGCTCTCATGCAGAACCAGCTCCTCCAACAAAATCAGTGACCTTGCTGGGTTACATAAGTCCAAGGGCTGTAGGAAACAGGGACCCATAAAAATCACATTTCACTTCATGAATGAATACTAATACAATAATATGAATGCTAGTTCAGAGTGAATCTGAATACTTACTCAAAATCAACATACCGTATTTTCCGCACTATAAGGTGCACCTAAGAGCCTTAAATTTTCTCAAAAATCGGCCGTGCGCCTTATAATCCGGTGCGCCTTATGTGTGCACTGAGTTCCAAAATCTGTCAAAATGTTGTGCGACTTTGATAAGCGCTCCGCTTGACTGACTGTCGGACCATTTCCCGCTGACACAGGGATGTAATACGTACACTGGCAGCGATAAACCCATCAGAGAACAGGACGGGATACGTACGCTTACCTCCGCCACGCCTCCGGTAGGTATACTACTGGTAGGCTGCAAAACAACAGCCGGGAGAAGCGTCTCTACAGTCACCATTCGACTGAAGGCAACAACGATAGCACAAGACATGAAGATCGAAAACTTTCAAGGAGGTCCGTCTTGGTGCTTTTGTTTTATGAAAAGGCGTCATCTCTCCATCCGCGCAAGGACTACCGTGGCGTAGCAACTGCCAGCGGATTACAAAGATAAAAAATAATGTGTGTATTGTTAAATAGTAGAATAAAGTTCAACTAAACTCACTGTTTTGCTTCCGCTACCTTTTTTTTGTAGACCGTATGTTTTAGCATATGCCTTATAATCCGGTGCGCTTTATGTATGAGATAAGTACAGAAATAGACCCCGTAATTGAGACTGCGCCTTATAATCCGGTGCGCCTTATGGTGCAGAAAATACGGTAGTTAAAAGAGATAAGGTTAAATCAAAGTGTCCACAACTACCGCTGCAGCCAGCACTACAAAAACCATTTACTTTCGCTCATATTTCCACTCTACAGCAACAAATTTACAAGGCTCTGCATAGAGCACTTCAGTGACAATACTTTCAGAATTTTTCAGAATTTCTAAAGCAACAGACCAGTAATCTTCTGCTTCTTTTGCTTTTCAAAAAATGCTGCTGACTGGTAAGCAAGTCAGCAGAACTTGGGCTTCAAGCTAATAATGCTGAGGTTTGGAAAGTAAACACCCAAAAATCTATTGTTTTCAATTACAAATTGCTAAATGGCTTACATTTCAATTAAAATGTAAAATCTTTTTTTTTTTTTTTGGTGTTAAATGCTTTTTGCCTAAAGCCAGTTTTTTTTTTTTCTTCTTCTGTGAGAGGTTGCATGAGTGCTCTCACATGCAGAGCTGTAGACATCATGTTTCACATTTTTAATTCAGGGAAATATTACAGGAAGAAATGTTAAAATTGAGACAAGATGTAGCATACAACAAAGCACATGGCTGACCTGAACAAAAATCGGGAAGATGAGAATTTTCGGCGCCAGTTTCACATAGGTGCTGTAGTTCGTGTGAGGTAAATGGGACCGGACAATGGTACAGTTTTGATAGTTGGCGAAGTTCTGTTGGTAGCTCACTGAAGGCAGCTCTTCAGACACCTTGCTGCTGGCTGACTGTTGCAAGAATGATGCTCTGCTCTGTAGCTCTCCATTTGGCTCAAGTGCACTGGTCGGTCGAGTTCGATACATCCTACCTGCTGGGAGACCCATTCCATCTAATGGACACAGACATCCACAGATTCATGGCTCACAACTTAAAATGTAAAATAGGCTTACCAAGTGTGGCATGGTTGTCTTGATAAACTGGTGTCAGTATCTGAAAAAACAAAATGACGTATGCAGTATTTTAGTAGGTCTTCTGGTTGACAGTAAGGTGGATTAAGGAAAAAAAAAAAAAAAAAATACACAGGATTTCTGATACCCAGCAAACACAAATACAAACTGTACTTTGTATTCTTTCCCCAAATACAAAAATGAGATGTGTCAGTGGTAATAATGAAAAATCCAAATATTACAGGAACTATTACATCAACTGCACCATAACCATTAATTTTTTTTTTTTTTTTTTTTTTTTTTTTAAAAGTAAAACATTAAACATGTAGTGGTCATAAAAGGATAAGCCTAAAACTTGACCATAACAAAAATATTTAAAAAACTAAAAAGGTACCCACAGGGAGAGAGAATGGCAATATACAAAACTAAGCTCAGGTTGTGTGGTAAAATGAAATTTAACCTTTCCAGCTACTGCCAAAATCTGACATCTGTCATTTAAATTTCTGTACATTCAGTCAACAAGAAAACCATGAGTTTCCACTGCAGTAAACACAAAATCCAATGACCCCTTGACCACATTATGAAAAGGAACACATCGGAAACAATTCACTCATGGGGGGTCCTGCTCCATCTATAAATGAGTTATGAAAAGTCAAGTAGGCTGACGTACAAGTCTGCAGACTCACATATCAGCCGGAACACTGCTGACCATTTTTAGTGGCACGAGCAGTGATGTCAGGCCAGTACGGAGACACACTTGTTCTACAGCAAAACTGCCCTTCCCCTATCATGATTGCATGTCAGCATGAAACTGCCAGCTCTGGCCTGCCTCACAATATCCTGCAGGTCACTGCAGGGCTTTGGCCCGTCTTCCAAAGCTCCAGCCGAGCAGAACAGAGTAATGTGAACTCTAAGGTAACAAAGCCCCTGTGCAGCTTCTGAGGCCTCAGAGGACTACAGCATGGTTTTTCCAATACTCAGTTTATAACTGAAACAATATCACTACATAACTTAAAGATTTCAGTAAGAAAAAAAATTGCACAATTATAAAAACTAAATGCTGTCATGATTTTAGCTGTTTAATTTTACTGTAACATAGTATCGAGTTATGTTTGTTACTATTTAAAATAGTTCCACACCTGGCTTCCAGGATTTATTGGTGCTAGAATAATGTAGTTGTCACCAGATGATGATGTCAGATGTGTTCCCTTCAGAGTTCTACTTTTTTCAGTAGTTTCTCCACGCCGTTCGTTCCAAGGGGGCCAGAGCTCGCCACTGGTGCTCTCTGACCCACTGACAAGCACCCGTTGGCTCTTTCTGTCATGACCAGACAGGCGAGGCACTGACTGGCTCTTCTCTCGCTTCTTGCTGGGGGACAAGGTATAGCCAGCTGGCTTGTAAGATGGTCTGTGAATAAGCCCTTCAAAACCAGGTTTAACAGGCGCTGTGCGCCACACAATCAAGGTGATCTCAGTACGACAGTTCCTGAAGATGAGTAAAACAGAAGAAACACAGGACACAAACAACAAATATAAGTTAAAAGCAGCAGACCATAATAATACAAAAAACACAAAGAATAATATATAAATGGGAATAAATTAAGAGTGACTATATTGTATACACACACACAGAATATGCACTATATACACACATACATATAAAAACTAAATATTAGTATATTTGCAGGCAAACTTGGGCAGTGTACCTGATGGTGTGAGCAAGATCCACACATTTCCAGTGTTCCACTGGCTGGCCATTCAGCTGCAGAACAGTGTCGAACTGCTGCAGTCCGGCTTGGTCTGCTGGACCACCTGAGGTAACAACTGGACACGTTATCCCTTGAGTCACCACACAATAAGGATAAGCAATTTTTAACAAATGCTATACAAATATTAAACATTCTTTAATTGTTATACTTAGTTATAGCCTATGTGTGCATCCTTTATGGTGATGCCCCAAAATATTCAAAAACAAAAAGGACATCACCTATACAAATGCATGTAACGTATAGAAAGGCATATTGATATATAGTTTTAGTGTCTACCTCTACAGACACACAGAGGCCAAGACATGTAGAGAAAAGGATTTTACCAGGATCTACAGCTTGGACTCTCACAGGAGAATCAGAGCAAATAGTGAACCCATAGCCGTCCTTTCCTCGCATGATAGTCACCTGTAAGGCAAATAACTGCATTAGAGCAAGCAAAGTTCTTTGCCTACTACAGAAATGGTTTAGTGTTCGTATATATTCAGCATACACTAGTGTTAGCTCGAGTGCCTGATAGATACTGATCCATTTTCCTCGGTGCTTTAGCTTTTCAATCATATCAAAACAAACAGAACAATTTTGACACCAGCACTTGTCACAGCCCTGTTCCTGTTTAAGTATGAGTCAAGCGCCAACAACATAGCAGTAACAAAGCAATCCCAGCCAACCCTTTGCTTGCCAAAAACATTCCATGCAAGTCATAGCTCCCTTGTTGCACAGCTCAAGTAAGGCTCATGTCCCAGCCTGCCTCGAGTCCCACTAAAGCCTGGAATGTGGGGAGATTATGCCATATGTCATCTCTGGACACAAATGGACAAAGATTTGACTTAACATTTGAAGATATAGAACACAGCAATAATGTTAAGACACTCAGCTTAAGATGGCATCCATAGTGCACACCAATTAGACACCAAAGCAATCCTTCTCAAGTTAATGTAGGAAATGGTTTCCATTTAAAACCAAACCCAAAACATGTGACCCAGTTTAAAAACCACAAAAATCCCTTCAGCATGAAAACATTTCAACAATAATAAGACTTCTCTAAAAATGTCAATTTAAAAAAAAAAAAAAAAAAAAAAAATCTGGTTTTTGACAGCTTCCACAAACAGCCATCAAGGACTTTTACTGTAAGGGGAAAGATATATGCAAAATTATTCATTTAAAAACCTAGTCTGGCATTAATTGTACCCCTCACTTACATCCTATGCCCAGTTTCCTCCAGTACACACAAATGAAACAAACCATTATTAATTTCAGCAACTGGCCAAAAACATAACCACATGGGTCTCTATGGTGTGGGATCACCTAATGTCTTTTAAGCTAATTTAGCCAAAATGATCTACCTATCGTTTAAAAAAAAAAATAAAAAAAATAAAAAATACTAAAGGTGATTTGTCAGGTCCACAATAAACCTAGAATTGTGTAATAATTCAAGAATTTCCCCCGCTGTAAATTTACACAAATATAATACTGTACAATAAAATTTAATCATAACTGATTCCCTCTTTTAAGTTTTTTTTTTCCCCCCCCAGTTGTACACCAGCCTACACGTTGTCAGTAAGCTCTTGTCCAGTTCAGGGTCATGATGACAAACACTTTTTTTTTTTTTAAAGTTTTACAAACTATAACAAATATTATATAACACTATATACACACACACACACAATACTATATTAATCAGGGCAACAAATATGAACTAGTTAGTGCAGTATGTCCTCATTCTGCAAACTTTAGGAAACAAATGTGACTAAAAGTCAAATTTCTAGGACCAAAATGTTATTAAACACCATAATTAC
Organism: Heterotis niloticus; assembly: GCA_018136845.1. Taxonomy (NCBI): domain Eukaryota; kingdom Metazoa; phylum Chordata; class Actinopteri; order Osteoglossiformes; family Osteoglossidae; genus Heterotis; species Heterotis niloticus. The sequence goes on along the minus strand of CM030903.1, from coordinate 16,432,220 downwards.
AGATAACATTTACTACCAGTCCCAGCACTGTTAAAATGTGGTTGGACAAAATTACAATTTTCAGAATGACCAAATAACCTCCCATATTAAATATCTTAAGAGAATATACCAGACCCTCTAACAAAGAAAAGGGCATAAAATCACTTCAGAAATTATACACTTGCTGTTTTAAAAGTGCTGTTACATCTGTTTATTCAGTATTACTATGATTTAATAAGCTGGTTTATAACAAAGTTGTAAATGTATCTTTGTGTAACAGAAGTTATTTAGTATTTGGAATCAATTTGGAGTAACCAGTTCACCAGAAACAAATCTTTGGACTGTGGAAGGAAACCAGAGCAGCAGGAAGAAGCCCACACAAATGGGGAAAATGTCACATAAACCAAGAGCAAATCAAATCTATCCCAACTAGACCACCTATGCACTTGTCACACCACAGTGTTGCCATTGGAATTACAAGTTAATTTTATATGTTCCTTTTGCCATCTATATTTCATGACTTAAAAACCCTGAACAGAACAAAATTGTAAACAGTGGATAAACAAACATTTCACAGTACTGTACAAAATGTGTATAAATTATCCCTAAAAAAGCAAGTAACATAGGATCAAATTCAACTTTGTCTATTAACATTACAATAAAAAAATGAAACCATCAACGTAACCAAAGGGAAAACACATACTACTCTGGAGGTTGAACCCCACAATACAATAATAAGCTTTCCCAACATTACTCCATTAAATACCAGTTCTCCATTTCTACAAAAAAAACCAGTGAAGTCTGTGTAACAGACCTGAGGCAGCTTGCGCTGGATGCAGACCCTGCACAGCCCATGGATCGTATGCATGGCCCCACTCCTAGGCATGTGCAAGCGTGGCATTAGGTGCTCAGGTGCTTAGCATGTAGTGCGTCCACTCAGTCAAGAAGCTTGTGTTCCCAGGACACCCGGGGTTCAGAATGCTTCACTCTGCTTGGAGTGCACTGGACTTGGCATGCCCACTCATGGGAACTCAGCATAGAAGAAGAATGACAGGAAGCGACCTTTCACCTTCCCAACCCCTGGCTGGTCTGTGTGCCTGCATTTGATAAGCCAGGCTTCCTGGCAGCTCTACGCAAAACTGGGAGAGAAACTGCCTCTCGACTAGATTTACATCCCCCGATTCTATGATTCCCATAAACACGCTCATACACTTACAGATCACACTCAGACAAAATCTCACTTGCCCCACCCCCACAATAAAATCCAGACTCACTGGTAGCAATTTGTATTTTTGGTTACCTTTCACTATTTCTTATTCATTTTATTCTTCCCCAGCAAACTTCCAGATCTAGTAATGGACTGGTCTCATTACACTCATTACTTCAGGCTCAATTTTCTATTTTATTCTCACAGCAAATGTAGAGGATCAGAGAAAAACAGAGGAAAGGGATCAAAAACCAGAGGTTAGTGATCAACCCAACAAGAGCTGTGACTTCCAAAGATTGTCAAAGAATAATTGTAATGAATCTGCTTGGTAATGAGACAGTCAATGGCAACACAAAGGCCAGAAGGGAATGAAAGAGAACCCAAGAAAAAGCACAGTTGCAGTGCCACAATAACCGCTTCACACTGACAGAGGGGACTATTAAACTCTTCCAACTTACAGAGCCGAATTCTACAGGGTCTTGCTCTTTCTTGGAAAAGAAGGGCTGCCTGCTATTCAGACAAGTGAGTGATGCCTTTTATTTACACAATGTATTACAACGGCAAGTGGCTCTCTGAGAACGCTGAATAGGAAGAAAGCTTCAACTCTGCTTGGCTCAGCAATCTAATGCAGGAGAAAAGCGTAAAGCTCAACAAGCTGAACAAGGAATAAGAACCCCTTCAGGACAAGGAGAACAAGGAGAGATCACACCACAAACTTGAGAAACTCTTGTAATTATTACTGAAATTAACAGCAAGTATTGTTAGTCTTACAAGGGTCACTTGTAAACTTTGCATGATGCGAAGTTCATGTCTTTATAGTCCTTTGTAATTTTTACCAGTGTTGTGTGAAATTTGAAGGCGGCATCTGTGCACTGCTATCAACATACCAGTGACATAACACTGCAGTCAAACCTGCTATGTAATGCAGCTGGCAGTTAAGTGGCACTCAGTCAAAGCTGACACATGCTGACCATGTAATATTCGTGATTTTTTTTTTTTTTTTTTTAATAGTAGACAGGGTGCAGAAGTAGTTTGCAGTAGCCTACTTTCTTTTGCCTTTGGACTACTGGTAACTGATCATGTAAAAACTGAGAGAAGAGGCAAACTCTGCCCAGAGTATAATTGAACCCAACCCCAGAACACATTCCACAAGTTGTATGCAGCAATATTAACATGTATTAAGTCATATTAATTCTAAAATTAAGTAATGCCTACCAAGAACCCGATGGTTACTATGGATGAGCTTCAGAGAACCTGTGTGAAGACTGGAGAAACTTCCATAAGGACAACCATCATTGCAAACCTCCATCACTCTGAGATTAATGGCAGAGTGGCAAGATGGAAGGCTCTTCTTAGTAAAAGACACATGGAAGCCCACTTGGAGTTTGCAAAAAGGCACCTAAAGGACTCAGACTGAGAAACAATTCTTTGGTCTGTTGAAACAGTGATTGAACTGTTTGGGCTCAGTTCTAAGTGTCATGTCTGGAGGACACCAGGCACCACTTATCGCCGGTGCAATGCCATTCTAATGATCAAATATGGTAGGGGTAGCATCATACTGCAGGTTAGTTTTTCAGCAGCAGGGACTGGGAGACTAGTTGAGGGAAAGCTGAAAGGAGCAAAGTGTGGCAATATCCTTAATGAAAACTTGCTCCAGAACACTTTGGACCTCAGACCTGGCCTAAGGTTTATGTTTAACAGGACAGAGCCTGAAATTGAACCTGATCAAATATCTCTGGAGAGACCTGAAAACAGCTGTCCCACTGACAGTTCATCCATCCTGAAAGAGCTCGAGAGGATTTGCAGAAAAAATGGCAGAAAATCCTCAAAGTTGCATCAAATCCAAGATGACTAGAGGCTGTAATTAGTGTCAAAGATGCTTCAGCTAAGAGTTGAATAAAGGATCTGAATATTTGCGTCAACTTCAATTTTTTTTATTTCTAATATTTGCAAAAATGTCTAAAATGACATGCTTTGTCATTCTGGGGTACTGAGTGTTGCTTGATAAGGGAAAAAGTACATTTAAAAGATTTTAAACATAAGGTTGCAATATAACAAAATGTGAAAAAGTGAAGGAGTCTGAATACTTTCTGAATGCACTGTATATTATCCCTTTTCAGCTGTGTTCCCTAACCAAATGATAGAACTTTTCACAGCAGTACTGTTGTATCAGAAAAGTTTACACCCTATGGACTCAAAGTTTTTATAAAGCACTGAGTTGGAAAATGTTACAACAAAAACCCCATTCTCCACAAATGTGCCAATGGATTGTACAATGCAGAGAACATAACAGAAACGGGGGGGGGGACTCATTTTTCAACTGGAACAGAGTGCTCCAAAGAAAATGATGATTCCAGATGTAAAGGAAGGGCAATAGATAATCATGGTAGGTTGTTCAACAAGCTGGTCATACTGACTGAGTAGGAGCATCATAGATCTAGCATAGTGCTAGAAAGGTACAGTGAAACTGACTAAATCTAAGACCAGTTAAACACACCTTCCAGCAAAGCTTCCTATTCCTGCTGCTGCATTGGCTTTCTTCGCTTCCCATTTAAGTTGCTGATAAACTCAACTTAAGAACTCAGAGCCAAGGGTGATGGGAGTCAAAGAAAAAGATTGTTTGTCTATTTGCCTAACTCAGAATAACCACAGTTCTCAGTACCTGTTCAAATCTCTGCATTATTGCAGGTATACAACAAAATCTGACTCAAAACTTCACTAGAGAATTTGACAGGTAATATGAGACCAATAGCAGCAAGTACCTTCAGCTGAGTTAATCTCATGAAGCTCAAGTCAAAAAATGTACAGTCTACTACTCACATCGGCTACTCCAAATTGCTAACTTAAAATTTTTTTAGAAACACCAACATACCCTTATCCATATTTCAGAGCAGAAAAATAAAGTCCTTTACCCTTGCAGTTGTATTTGCATGGAAGTGCCACTAGCAAGCCCAGCAGCTCGTACCAGTCTTCAATGCAAAAACTAAAAAGACCAAAAGACAGCTACTCACCGTTAAGAACTTCATATTCTCACAGCTTGCTGTCTGTGGGGTAGCACCATGCCTCGGCAAAGCAACATCTGAAAAATAGCCAAAATTGTCACACGGTAAAGCATTCCCTTTCACAAACATTTCTTTCTTCAGAAACAGTCAAGCCAGTTATAACAGAATTTGTGTGTCCCTCAATAAAAGAAAAAACAATTAATACAAAAGTGAGAAAACAGCAGCCTTTCCCCTAGCAAGATACTGTAATTTACAGGTAGATTGAGACAGATCAGTGATGGGACATGGCACCCAGGTTAATGCTCTGAGGAACTCAGAACTAAGGTCAAGAAAAAGGAGTGGAGAAACAACTTCTCACACTCTATGTTTTCCCCATCCACAGACCTTGGCAAGGTTACCATAGTGACTACAACGCTCTCAAGAAACCATGTCTTTTCAAACATTCCTCATAAAGGCCCCATTCAGCTGAAACACAATTCTGCTGGCTTCTCCCTTAAACTCTACACAGTGTCATGTCAGAAACACCTTCCTTGTTCCTCCTCTTCCCATGTATCCTCTGATGAAATTAAACCTCTCTTTAGTCCAATGAAAGTACTTCTTTGGCCTCGGCCAGTTCACATACCTTCTGAATACAAAACACATGACCATTCTAATGTTTTAGCTTTAAGACCTTCACTTACTTAAATGTCCACACATACTTTTTAACTTCATTTAGTTTCACAGTACTGACACCAATTAATAAAGTTTTACATTTTTCTATCAAGAGGAACACAATGTGACAATGAAAAAGCTTAAGGCAAATGAATACATCATTTAAAAATAAAAAAAAAGACAAAATGCTGCTTAAAAATGGCTTTCTAAATAAAAGCAATTCAAAAGAAAAAGAGATACAATGTAGCAGTTAAGAAAACAATTTACAGTACATCACTACTATTTTGGCTGAAAGAATCAGACACTTTGAACAGATAGGAGATCGGTTAAGATCACCCTTTCCTTGTCAGTACATGCTTTTACTTAGCTCAGCACACAATAAGTTATATTATGTCAAAAAAGTAGATACATCAAATAGCCATAAGGGATGGTGACCTCGAGAAACAATGAGCAAATACCATACGATCACACTTGACAAGTTAAAATGAGAAATAAGTCTGCACATATATGACTAATAAAAGAGCTCTTACAACATCTTTTTGCATAAAGTATACGGAATTCAGTGCATTTAGAAATGTATTACATCCAGCAAATTGCAATGATTTCTAATAAAGAATATACACTAGAGTCTCATGTTATAGACATTCAGGTTTTTTGGGTAATGAAGAAGCCAATAGGCACACAAGAAGAGAGCTCAGTGTAAATAAAAGTGCATTTCACCAACAAAGGGATACTGATATAAGCACAGTTCTTGTAATACATGCAGTTATAATAAATACATTCAGTTTGTCCAGTAGCACTGACTTTTGCTCATGCACATTATAAGAATCACTGACATCTATGTCACATTCAACTTCCAAGCTCTGAGTAACAAGCTTAAAGTAAGGGACCAGCTACTGTATATTTGCAACTTTAATGGTTTTAAAATTTCCAAGGGGCCCTGCAACTTCCACCCAAAGAATACACTGTCCATTAACAGGTTCTCTCCTTTCTCCGTTCTTAATAGGCCTTTAAATCTGTAAGAGAATGTCCTGACAGTTACACTGCTTTTGTTTATACAAAAAAATATGGAAAAAAAAGTTAAGCAAACATTTTTTGTGCCAAAAGCGGTAAAAAGGCCATTTTATTAAAATATAATAGAAATCTCCAATTTACACAAAAATTGAGATTCTTTTAGTTGTCTCTTAAAGTTTAAAGATAGTAAACATTGAATTCAGTTACCTAGAACACTAATCTTTGTAAAACTATTTGCAAACTGGTAATAACTGCTATTTAAAGAGTTATACTGGATGTTTCTATTTAAAGAATTTCCTAGCTAAGAACAATACATTTAATTCCACCTTCTTCAAATCTTACTTCACTACAAAGTTACTTCTAGGAGATAAAATCTATCATTCCATTAGCAGCAATTTTACAACCTCTCACTTTAAATTCAATTTCTGAAGTGCATGAGGTCAGCCTGCCAGCACTGGCAAAAAATGATGCTAACCAGCAAAGCTTCCAAGGAAAACATAAAACCTCAAGCATGCACTAACTATAAGAAATCCAATAATGCATTTCATTTAACAAAACTACACAAAGGGCAACAGCAGGCTATATCCTCTCAAACCTGGTATAACATTTAATATAATGTTAATGTCAAGTCCTGTCTCTTTAATCCAATTGTTTTGAACACCACTGTCCTTTAATAAACTGCAGAAATGCAAATGCTGAGAGCGCATGAATACCAGAACAATAATAACTCACCAGAGGCAGGTTTCAGACGCCGTGAAGCCACTTTTAGATGCTTGGTCTTACCCAGCTCTTCCCTTAGTAAGTAGTACCAACCGCTTATCTCCTAAAACATTCAGGTCAAAAAAAAAAAAAAAACTCAGAACTTACTTTGAGTTATGCATTGTATGACAAAACAGCAGGCTATCTCTTTTTGTGTGAAAGCACTTATGTGAAGGTGACTTACAATGAGGGCAGTGCATCTTACATGGTTTCTTTCCCTTTTCAGTATCAGTACCATGGTACACGTTCTTGAACAGAGCTGTCACCAGTGTCATCCCCAACCCCTCCTCCTACTCTGCTACAGTCCTGGCTTCAGCCCAAGCTCCACACAACCCCAGCTGGCCATGTCTGAGTTTGCACACTATTACAGCTAATTCCTGGTCTACAGCCATAGGAGCCACATAGCTATGCATTACATATCAACATGAAGCCAAGCCCATAAATGGATTAAATGTATACAACTTTAGGCACAGGGACAGTTCCTTCTGCCAGCCTAAAACAAAACCTATAACTCCCCAACTCTGAACAAAATGTGCACTTTTTAAAAAAAAAAAAAACCCACTGGCTTATCCTCTTCATTATGACTAGTAAAATTGTATTCAATAAAATCTAAATTTCCATGCATAAACATTATTCATTTTTAATCTTCCTACTTTGTCATTTTTTTTTTGTCATGCTCATTTTGCATTTTTATGGGTCTGAAAAAAAATTATCGAATTACAACCCTAAAAGTTTCAATTGTCCCTTGCTTTTAATAGTCATGTAAATGAAGCATCATCATGACTTTAATGGTTCACATCATTTGTAAATGTCATTTTGGCAAATTAAGTCTAGACTGGTTCTTCACTATACCTCTAAAGTCATTTCCCAATGTCAACAAGCAAGATATAAAGGCTAGATACCAAACTGACACTAGCAAGCAATTAAGGATAACAGAAGTACTTTTAAGTCTAAATATCTATGTAAAAGCTATTAAATTTGCTTTAGTAACTTTAAACCTGAACTCAATGAAAATGTGAACATTCACATTTTCATTAAAGCACTGAAAGTGCAAAAAAAACCCATGTAAAAAAAAAAATGCAATATAAAATAAACCTGAACTATTCTTCTGCAGTACTAATTGAGATTCCATCAAAAGCCTTAAACATTTCTAGATATAATGTAGGAAAAGTTATTCTAAAGCATCTATTGGTTAATTTTTTTTTTTTAATATTAAACATGTAAGTTACCTTTTTATGCTGAGCAAAAATACAAAGGGTCTTTAGTTTATGTGATCAGATACTAGATTGTCTGAAATAATCTATAATCACATCTCTGGGTGTCATATTTAATTCAGCTACGAATCTGTTTCAGAAGGAAAGCAGTACCTGTTTCTCTGTCCGATAAAACAGAGCCCATGTACAGCTTCAAGCTACAATTAAATGTTAAAAATAAATAAATAAATAAATACAGCAACATCTCATGAGTCAGCAAGCAGTGCACTGACCTAATAAAGGACCTTTAAAAGTCCTTGTGTACTTAAGTTTCTTGGGTACCTATCAAATGTGCAGATATAAAGTTGCACTTTGATTGGTTATGCATCTCTGCTCATAAATACACATTTACAAAGGACAAAAATAAAAACAGCCAAGCTAGAAAAATTGCAGTACTGTAGTGAGGGAAAGAAAAAATGATTTCCCACTAAATATTTTTTTCCATTTGTGTGTTTTAAAATTCAGGCAGCCATGCATATTCAGGACCTGTGTACACAGTAGAAGATTCCCCACCCAGGTCCAACACTCACCTTGGTCAAAGTAGTAAGTGACCATATGCCAAAACTTGTGCAGCCCAAAAACTCACTCTTCCTGGAGAAATAGACAGAAAAGGCCTACATTTTGTTCCGACAGACATTTCTCTATTTCCTTAGCAACCACACACAAATAATTTCAGCCCATGGAATGGACAACACAACAGACTAAGTAAAGCTGAGGAAAGCCCACCAAGAACAAATTAGCTCCAGTATGTCATTTTGTGAAGCAAAATTTTCAGCACCATGCTTTCACAACCCTACATTAATCTTTTATAAAATCAACTGTATAGGGTCAATAATATAGAAAATACATTTAGCATGTTGTTCAGCCAAAGCAAACAGACTTCAAAACAGTTTAAAGTATAGTATTTATAATACCAGAGAACAAGTTAGAGTTTAAGCAAGGATACCTTAAAGCTCGATTGTAATTCCAGACAGTAACCAAGATCCTCTTGTCATGATGTTTGACTGCACTTGGCAGCCCTATTTGACTGAGGATAAAAGAAAAATCATAAATATCAGTATCAGCAGTGGGAATTGGTCACTGCAATGGTCTCTTGTCACCAGAGTCATTTGTGGAAAATAATGGAAGTGAATTAGGAAAACACAAAATACCCCTCCTGTGTCTCAAAGCACAATTGATACAGCCATGTGTTTGGGAATCACAGTTGCCTAGAATAAGCTTAAAACTACACAGTTTGCCTGACTCAAGAGGGTTATTTACAAATTAAATTAATACAAATGAAGTGCCAAGATGAAGGGTAGAATAGGATATGTCCTACTCCCATAATAGCCTGCTGTTGTCAAAAATTTAAAGCCGCTACGCCACAATTTCTGAAAATAGGCAAATTCTGCAGAAACCACACACCTTGCTCTATTACAGACTGCAAATCTTTATAAGATGCACAGAAAAAGGTAAACAAAAGAAACTGATTCACAAGAAGAGCACCTAAATGTTAAGAACTTACAACACAAAGGTTTCATGAAAACTTGGATTCTTGCAGTTTGGAATGATTTTTGTCTTCTGCCGACTACTGGAATCACTGTCAGGTACAATCATCTGATAAAACATGTGGAATTTAATGCAATATCTTTTGATAGACACATAAAATTCCAGATAATTATTTTTAAGACTTAAAAAAAACTGAAATATTTCTCCAAGACCTACATCAAACCAGAACAGCCTGATTTACAGTTTAATATGACTTGAATTCTATAATTATTATATGAAGCTTTACAAACAAGAGATTATTGTTTCTAAGTCACAAGAAAAAAAAAAAAAAAAAAGAGGTATTTACCTTCACATAGGAGTCACAGATCCTATAATCCTTCCCCATGAGTCCCCTTGCCTCCATAACTATGGATAAGAAACCATTAATGAATCAATGAAGTCAATAAAGTAACCACATAAAAACATAACACTTGCAACAGCTAGTTAATAGGCCCATGAGACTAATTCATACCATTTCATTCATAATTCTCTGCTGTGCTAATAAACTGTAGGTTGGTATTTAAATCTGTCCCCAACCATTGCATACAATTTTCCCCCCCTTCTGTTTACAGCAATATTAAAAGTACATTGTAAACTATATTTACTATTATATTTTTCCTCTACATCAGTTTTTTCTGAATAAGCATGCAGTCAGTTAAATTTACTAAGAATCAGACTACAAAACCACCAAGCTGTTTGCTTTGCAGAAGTCCAAACTAAGCAACACACTGCTGCCACCTAGTGCAGCTGAGAGTGGGCTGTCCATAAGGGTTTGGGCTACTGATGAAACCCTATGAAAGCACCATACTGAGATGCTAAGAATCAGGATAAAAAGGATTGACAAGGTTTAAATGTTTGACCAGTAAACAGTCTCCTGATATAACATGTACTCACTGTGAATGAATAGCTGACCATTCTGGTATATGATGGAGAGTTTCAGTTGGCCTGTAAAAGGTAAATTCAAACTTATGGTAGAGACATGGACAAATTTGTTGGTACTCTTAGAGTTCATTTAAAAATTGGTTTATTACTCCTGAAAAGGGATTCAGTTAAAAGCTATTTTCTCATGTATACCTGCATGCCTTTGAAATGTCATCGAGTAAAGCAAATCAAGTGTAGAAAGACATTAATTATTGCTTATTCTACAAAGATATTCTAAAATGGCCTGGGCAGATTTGTTGGTACCTCTAGAAAAAGTTATAAATATTTGGATTCTAGTGATTTTTCAAAGTAACTATTTTCTTTAATTTGTATCACATATATCTTTAATCTTATAATCAGTCATTCAGCCTATTTAAATGGAGAAAAGTAGTCACTGCTGTTTGGTATCATCATGTGTACCACACTGAATATGGATCAGAGAAAGGAAAGGAGAGAGTGGTCTGTAGACATCAGAAAGATAATTATAGACAAACATGTTAAAGGCAAAGGCTACACCATCTCGAAGCAGCTTGACGTTCCTGTGACTACAGTTGCAAATATTAAGAAGTTTAAGGTCCAACCTCCCTGTATGCAGCCGCAAGAAGAAAAAAATCAACCCCAGATTGAACAGAAGGATAGTGCAAATAGTAAACAAAAAGCCAAGGACAACTCCAAAAGAGATACAAGCTGAAATCCAAGGTCAAGGTACATTAGTGTCTGATCACACCATCCATTGCTTTCTGAGTGACAGTGGGCTCAGTGTAGGACTCCACTGCTGAAGGAGGGTGGGGGGGGGAGAAGAAAAGGAAAAAAAAAAAAGTCAGACTGGAAAAATGCATATAACTAAGCCACAATGCTTCTGGGAGAATGTCTTTGGCACAGATGAAACAGAACTGAAGCTTTTTGGCAAGTCATATCAGCTTTATGTTCACAGACAAAGAAAAGAAGCTTTCAAAGAAAAGAACACCATACCTACTGTGAAACATGGAGGAGGCTCAGTTATGTTTCGGGGCTGTTTTGCTACATCTGGCACAGGATGCCTTGAGTATGTGTACAATGAAATCTCAAGACTAACCAGGCATTCTGGAGCAAAATGCATGGTGTCAGAAAGCTCCGACCCAAAACACACAGCTGAAAGCACCCAAGTAAGGCTTAGAACAAAACAATGGACTATTCTGAAGAGGCCTTCTATGAGCCTTGATCTGAATCCCATCTAACATCTATGGAAAGAACTGAAACATGCAGTCTGGAGAAGGCACCCTTCAAACCTGACACAACTGGAGCAGTTTGCTCAGGAAGAGCTTGTGGGAATTGGGAGGCCAAGTCAACACCTCAAACTCTGTCATGTTCCTCAAATCATCCCTGAACAATTTTTGCAATGTGGCAGGGCCACTGCCATCAGGGAATACCGCTGTCATGAAGGGGTCTACAGCAAATGTTTAGGTAGACAGTACATTTCAAAGTAACATCCACACAAATGCAAGGTCCCAAGGTTTCCCAGCAGAACATTGCCCAGAACATCATACTGCCTTCTTCCTATAATGCATCCTGCTGCAATCTCTTCCCCAGGTAAACAATGCACATGCACCAGGCCATCTACACAATCTAAAAGAAAATACAATCGATCAGACTAAACCACCTTCTTCCATTGCTCCATGATCTAGTTCCGACACCTACTACGTGCCCATTGTAGGTGCTTTTGGTGGTGGACAGGGGTCAGCATGGGCACTCTGACAGGTCTGTCTGTGGCAACACAGCCCCATACACAGGAAGCTGCCATGCACTGTGTGTTCTGACACTTTGCCATCATGGCCAGCATTAAGGTTTTCAGCAATTTGTGCTACATTAGCTCTTCCATGGGATCAGACCAGATGGGCTATCCTGACTATTCACTTGTTGCCTAATATATCCCCTGACCCCTTGACAGGTGCCATTGTGTTGCAACCCCCTATGAATGCTAGGCTTGGGGAAAGGTCTAGGGAAACAGGGTCATAGATAAAGGGGAAAGGGGAATACAGAAGGAGGCAGAGGGAGGGGAAAAAAAAAAAAAAAAGTCATTATAGAGTGTGTAGGAGATTTGTGGGAAAATATTTATACATTATATGAGAGGTTCTGAGGATATCTTCTAAACACACAACTACCCATTCTAGTTTGCTTACAAAAAACTACTTTAAGCCCAGTAAAGAAAAATAAATGGCAACACCAAAACAAAGTCTTCCACTCCTTTCTAGCTACACTAAGCTAGACTGTCTACAAAAGAAAACAGACAGATAGATACAAGACACCGCTTTCTCCAAACACACACCATCACACCCATAGAGCACACAGCAAACACCACCAAATCTAACCAGTCACAGGTGAAGCCAAATACTAACACATTACCAGTCACAAAATCAAGCAAAAACTCAGCAAACCTCCATACTACATCCCACAACACTGTCCTTTTCATATGGGTGGTTATTTAAATAGGTGCAGAAAGTGAAGTCATCCAATAAACTGATTAAATTACTCACAGGTGTATCTATTTAGAGACTACACATTCCTGATCACATTGACAAAAAGAAAACTACATGGCCAACACAGAGGCATGACATTTCCTCAACTTAAAAAAGCAAGGTTAAAAAAAAAAAAAAATCAGTTACCAAGAGGAACAGGGACAAAAAAAAACCCAGAGAAACAATCATGAAACAATTCAATACACCAGGCGAAAGCAGGTCAGGAGAAACAGGATCAAAATCGTTGAAACAAACAGACCACTATCACAGAACAAGCATAGGAAAGAAAGTTCACAATTTGACAGCAAACTCGTGCAAACATAGGACTTAAATACTTAAAACAATAAACACAGACAGGTCATTGGAGGAACACAGGAGGTAATGAGGGTAATAATGAAGGAGATCAGGTTGGGGAGGTGGGGTAAGGAGCACAAAGGAGTAAGCAGAATCACATAACCCTGCAGTACCCAGAAAAGTCCCAGTCCAGGCTGGAGTCCTGACAAAAGCAGTCTCTACAAAGTGTTTAAATACTGTATGCAGGGTATCTACTGTATGGGACCAGCCTAATCAAGGAACTACACAATGACATCCAAATAAGCAGCACAATTGGGAATGTTGATCAGCACAGTGTTCACCAATCTCTGAAAGGCTGCTGGCGCATTCTTCATTCCAAAAGGCATCATATTATACTGCAGAAAACCATCAGGTGTTACAAAAGCCAAAACCACAGAGGCTCTTGGGATTAGCGGGACTTGCCAGTATCCTTTTAGCAAGTCCAGCTTAGTGACATACTTTGCTGAGCCTATCTTGTCAACACAGTCGTCAACTTTTGAGAGAGGAAAAGAATCTGACGCCGTGACCAAATTCATTTTTTTGTGCACAGTTGGATGGTACCGTCAGAGTTGGGTACTAATATACAAGGTGAACTAGAAGGGCTAATACTAGTGGTAGCCAGTTTTCTAGCAGGTATGCTATCGCTGCTTTCATTGTCTCTCTTCCCCGGAGAAATTCAGTATGTGTTTTGCTTTAAGGGATCTGTGCAGGTCACCATAACGTTGTGGGCAAGAACATTAGTTCTAGTTGGCCCATCACCAAAGATGGGCTTGAATTCTTGAATCAGGCAAATCACTTCCTGCCATTCTTCATTAAGCAAATAGGGAAAATGGTCTGAGTCTCTAAAATTGTTGAATTAACCAGTCTCAGTGTCTGAGCTTAGTCATTTTACCATGTTAATCCATCATCCACCTCACTATTTTGAGTCACAAGCATTACCACCTTAGGGTCAGAAGGTTGTGATCAATTGAAGTACACTTTCAATCTATTCACATGGCAGGTTCTCGTGCGTCTTTGCCTGTTGGGAGTTTTAATGACATAGTATCACTGACCAACACAGGGCCGTGAAAATTGTTACAAGATAATCAATGTTATTCCCTTCACTTGTCAATGGCTTTAATGTTGTGGCTGATCGGTGTCTAATATGAGCTCATGCTTTACCTGCAATCTACTTTAGACTAAGTATTAGCAACTTTGGACAAGACTTCTGTCAACCATATTAAACCCTGCTCATCCATCCCTCGGCACATGGTCGCACTCCTGTGATCATTTTGTAATTTACTATGACAACCATAAGCACACATAGCTGTAAAATGTTACACCTCAGTTCTAGTCAAGGTAGTAAAAAAAAAAAGTTTGACTTCAACAGTTTTAATGTCTTTGTGAAGAGTGCTGTGTTACTTATACCATTTACAAATACAAACAAAAAGGGCATAACACAAAAGAACACTATGCAGAAGGGCAGTACAACTATTATCCCTCATCCCAGTTTCCAAACCCCACCAAACACTGATCACCACCACTTTGACTCAGAGATTCTTTCTATAAGCCCTCCACTTTCATGCACATTCACTTTCCATAACCACTTGTTCAACTGAAAGTTGCAATACTCCAGAAACATAGGGTATGAGACCAAGCAAGCTATACTATGGAGAGGATTCCAATTACACAGGACAGTCACACTCATATTCACTCATAGATTCCCACACTAATATGACTGACTACTTCACCTCAAATGCATGAGTTGACTGTGGAAGGAAACTGCAGTAGCTGAAAGAAACCCACTCAAATCTGCGAACTCCACATGGCCTGAGCTGGATTTAAACATACAGTATCCCTGAACAGCCTGTACAATGAGGCAGCAGTGCTACCCACTGCACCACCATGCCACCTCCTCTAATACAGACTACATTTAATTTATTAATTTCATTCTTTCTTCCATTAACTAACCTTATTTATAAGTTGCAAAATTACACAGGATGATCATGCCTAAACACAGAATATACAGAGACGTTAATTTTACACGCATGTACATTAACAGACATCAAAATACACATTCCTAAATGTTTCATGTATTTCTCAACACATATCAAACTCCTTTGCAGTAAATGTACATCCCTGAGGAAAGAATGGGCAATTCCCATAAGGCGCTACATTAAAGGTGATGGCGAATCTAAAAAGTTAAGTCTCAATGTATATACAGTTGCAAAAAGGCCAGTGATATTTCACATTAAGTTTGAATAATTCTAACTTAACTACAGCAATTCAACTCAGCACTGGGCTTGTATATGTACCAGCAAATACAGTGTTGTCATTGCATTCTGAGTCTGCTACATTTCCATTATTGTGAAAGTTGCTTTTGATGGATGGATGGGTGGATAGATGGACGCATAGCGAGAAAGTATTGCCTCCTTCAAAAATACAAAACATTATTGTAAGCCAGATTTATAATGCAGGTTTTACAAAGCCTAATATTTCTTTCAAACATGGACTTGTGACACTGTAAAGCAAAACACACTGTAGTTGGTGCAAAAATTATTATACAAGCACTCTCACACTCAGAGCAAAATTCAGAAACGTACCTCTTTGAACTGCTCTACATTTTTCAAATAGTTAATTGGCTAGTCTCACCAACTATATTTTGTCCAAATGCATCTGACATGCATGCCGAACCAAACTGTACCATCACTGTACCTATAAGCAATGTAAAACTGGTTTAGTTCTTTTCCATTTGTTAAAATTATAAATAATGCTAAAATACAAATCAGAACCTCTCATCAATAAAGTCAATCAAGATATCGGGCGCTACGGCAAAGCACTCCTATTGGTCGATGTCGGTATCACATGTGAATAGTTAATTAGGTCCAACCGTGGATGGGATATTGTGCTGCATTGTTAGGTTTTGCCCTGTTCCACTATATTGGTAGAAGGTGGCTGGAGTGGTTAAGCAGCTCTAGTGTGGGTGCTAAAAGAGTAACTATTCCATTGTCCTGGGTGTTACCTCTCCCCAATGTCCTATGTTCAATAAAAGGCTGTGTTATGAAGATTGGTGTGATGTCCTTATTTCCACCATCTGAGCCCAGATCAGTACTTGTTACATTGGTGTCAGCAGTGGGATCAAGTGGTGGAGCTGGATCATACAGCAGCTGATGGGAAAAGGGGAAAAACAAGCCAGCAAGAAGAAAGCAGAGGAACAAGGGATGGCAGAGCAGCATCGGCCAGGCGGAGCAGTATCGGCCAAGTGGAGCTGAGGCGGGAGAGAAGGAAGGCGGAAAGCTGATCACGAGGGAGGAAGACAGCGAAACCTGGAGAGGGGACATGTCGCAGGAAATGGTGAGCAGAAGCTATGCGGTGCTGTGGGCCGAGCATGTTGAGACATGTGGTCTCTCTGAACCCAGAAAAGCGGCATGGGTGTGCAGCAAGTCACCCAAAAGCGTGGCAGTTCAGGATGGTTCCGGTAGAATGTGCTCCTGCGGTGGTGGAAGGAGACTGCATGATGCTACAGAGTGCGGGTGGAGCGGTAGGTACAACGCTCCCCAAAACCATATGTGTGCTGCGCCGTGAGCGCAACCAAGAGCTGTGTGCCGCTAACAAGATGGAAGAACTCTCAGATGCCCAGTTCTCTGACCAACCGGCGGAGTGTGACAGTGGTATCGCGAAGCAGTGCATTCCCCAGTTACAGCCATATACAAGCCGCCATGAGCGAAAGCATGGCATGAAGAAATCAGCGCGTTGTGGCCAGAAATGCACAGTGCAGCAAGTGGCACCCAAGGTCCACTGTTCATGAGGCTGTGTGGGACGAGGAAAGCATGCAACAAAACAGCACGTGCAGACCCACTATGGCAAGATGACCAAACGGCGGGAGGCAGTACAAGACACCTGGGCACACCAGAGGAAAATTGTTCATGAGCACCGCTGCAGATGGGTGAGCGAGCGGACAGCATGTCGAGAGCGCACACCCCCTACACAGAATCATGTTTGTGTGCAGCATGGCGTGGTTGGCAAAGTTGGGTGTGCCAGAATTGCCAGAAGAAAAGTGTGCAGGGAGACTGTATTGGGATTGAGGGCGACCAAAACAGGAGAGACCGTCACTATGGCTACCTGCACCAACACCTAACCCCATCAGAAGAGCATCTGGAGAACAGTGCTGGATTTAGGACTGTTGTGGATGGGTGGGTCACGGGGACGCTGCCATTTTCTTTAACGGGGGCTATGTACCATCGGGCACTATGGCTAAGCACTCCTATTGGTCGGTGTCAGTATTGCACGTGAATAGAGTGACTTCCCAAGGTAAATGATATCCAATGTAAGTAAACACTGAATTAATGAGTCTTTGCAGACACCATAGACACCTCAAAGTTTCCAAAAAAAATAAGCAATTCGGAGACCAGTGTCTGCTAGTAACCCCCTATTAACAACAGTGCCCAGTGTCACTACGCATAGTACCATATACACTGATATGTTATCTGTTTAAAGAGATATGTCACAAGCTGCACAGACAAAAGGATGGAAGAAAATACAGATATTTCTCCAGCACTCAAAACATACAACCTAACATCACGTGTTGTTTCTATGAGCATGCCTGACAAAGATCCACAGAAGTAATCATCTAACACAGAAGTGACAGATGTAATACAATAAAAAATATAATGGCACACACACAAAACAAAATACAATAAACCTGTATGCCAATAAATTCACAGTACAAATATAAAAACCTAGCTGTTTTCCACAACAGATTTGCTACAAATCTATAAATACTGTCATGGAACATTGTCAGAATAAAGCGCAGAACAATGCACAATCTTGACACAAACTCACCAAAGGTTTCCAGAAGGAAAGGGGACTTGTGTGTTGCATAGTTAACCAGACAGACTCTGTGTTCCCGGGAGAAGTCCATAACAGGCTGAAGCTCACAAAGCAACAAGGAACAGGTGAGAACTCAGAAACCTAACCGCAAATGGAGGAAACTTCCGGAAGGAAAGCTCAGAAACAAGATAAAGACGACATCAAATACTAAAGCTAAATAACCATTTCTGTTTTATTAGCTTACAAAATCTATCAAATTTTATCCTGGATGGGGGGATGCAGAGCTAACAGCCAGCTGATGCTTTCTTGAATCTCAACCGCCTTTTCTTTTTGTTTTGAAAGAGGAGGGGCAGAGAACTTTCTGATTGGTTGGAGCCCTGGTTTGAAGGATAAATGAGGAAACTGACAAAGGGGGGGGGGGGGTTTGGCCTCCACCTGCTGCTGTGAGAAACTGCTCTTTCACTCCCTCTCAGTCGAACCACCCCAGTGCACAAGGCATCTCCCTAGCATAGTATTCAGGACACATGGCAGCTCATGCTCTACTGAACTTCAACATAACCTGTTATTAAAACTCCCTTGTGTCTTTAAAATACCTTCCACTCTCTTAACCATGGCAGTAGCCCTGTTTCTGAAGCTTCTTTTTGATTCTAGCAAAAGCAAATATGGATTTAAAACATGAGTATAGTTGCCAAAATGTGTTATAGTGATTTCCATGTTACCTATACAAATTATAAAATGGATCCACAACAAAACAAAAGCTTCAAAATAAATATACTGCACAACCAGCCACAGGAATAATTTCCAACTACAGGCCAGGCCTTGCACTCAACAACAGTTCCTGACCTCACTAATGCTCTTGTGACCAAATGGGCACAAAATCTCACAGCTCAGCTTCCAATTCTGGTGGAAAACCTTCCCAGAAGAGTGGGGGCTGTTATAGCAGCAAAAGAGGGAACAACTCCATATTAATGCCCATGGGTTTGGAATGGGAGGTTCAACAAGCACAAATGGGTGTGATGCTCAGTTGTTAACAGAATTTTGGCTAAATAATGTATTTTTCACCATCACTACAAAAGGATGTTATGAACACCTTAAATTGTGCATGACACTCACAGAGCACTGCACACATCAGTGATATAAGGGCATTAAAGTTTAGTGATGTACATACTTTTTTCCTTTCCACTTGACTACAGTCTGCATGCAAATCATTCTGTGACATCCACCTGTACGACAACAGTAAGAATACTTATGTATTAAATACAACCACTTTAATTGTAAAACAGTTTTGTTATTTAATTTCTCTATACCTTTTCACAAACCTCAGCAATATTACTTCCCCGCATATACCTTAATAATGAGTTTAGTATTTGATGTCGTCTTTATCTTGTTTCTGAGCTTTCCTTCCGGAAGTTACTCAAAATATTGTTGCTATTTTTCCATGTTTAAAAAACTGCGACATCTTTCATGTATTCAATAGACAGACAAAAAAAACACTTAACTCATACTATGAACTTAAAAACATATACACATAGACTCAGCTTACTCACTAAATAAACTATGAAAATGTATATTCAAATAAAAAAATGTCTCATCCAGTTCAAAATAAATGAATTCAAGTAAAAGTTGACCTTAATCAGAAAACTGAAAAACTCAAGGCCCATAAAGGCTTCTGTGTCAGTTGATAGACTCTGAGCTTTATAAGTAACTTATTAAGAACAAGGAAGCAATTAAAATAAGCACAGCTTCTACAGGAATTTTACTCATAAGCCAAGAATAACCAATGGGGGAAAACAGATATTAAAAAATACTCCTATAAGAGAAGTAGTTAATCAAATCTTATAAGACATAGTACATAACACAGGCTGGAGGCAAAAAAACTGTATGATTTTGGCTCAAGGTTCAACCATACTGTATATCTTTGCACAAAACTTCCCCCAGGTGGTAAAAATTGGTTTAACAGGTTCTGTTTCTTTTGCAATTTTTCTGTGAGTAAGCATTTCAGCAAGATACAGATTTACGTAGCACAATTTTAAGGATAATTAAAGTAAGAAACAAAGTCCAGTCCTGGACTCTGTGGTTTTGAAATCATGAATGTGGATGTGTACATCATTACCTCACAATTCCTGTAGTCCTATTCCCCAGCAGTCTGGCACTGCTTCTTCTCTCCTTATTTTCAACTTGTACACAACTGTTGGTACCACTCTGTTTCTGTCTTCTGTTTCTGCAGCCTCCTGCAGTGCTGCCAGCTCCCCCTGTATCCCATGGTCTCTGGAAGTAGAGAGCATAGTGAACCCATAAGAAGGAGCCTCCTGGGGAAGCAAAACACTGTAGTACTTTGCATGTAAAAAGTAGTGGGCAGCAAGAAGTGCACCCCGGTTAGGCAAAGAAAGTATTTCTCAGTTTAATAGAGAAGCCAGCTACATTTATATTATAGCTAAAAAAAAGTAACAATAAAATTGAAATACAGTAATCAAAGGATTGTCTTTAGCTTAGAAAAATATGGTGTATGTTCATATTTTCACTAGAGTTAGTTTATTGCTTAAGATCCTAAATCTCTAATCCATAATTGTCAGTGAATATATAAACTAGGCAACAGACAACTTTCTGGAGCTACAAATAACTGGGAATTTTAAGTTTTTAAAGTTATCAAAACTCTTGTATTCTCAGGAAATGTTATACTTGAGTTCTTTTAAATTCATGGATCGATGATATTTCATAGTACAGTATGTTACTGTGTTTTTAAACTCTTGTTTCATTGCAGTAGTTTGACTTTAGCTGTAACCTGTCTCTCTTGTCTTTCTTAACTTTCTTTTCTGAAATGATGATGTCCAGTAAAGTGCAGGATTAGTTCTGTAGCTGCAGCACAATGTTTCATCCTGGACTGTAAATCATATTATTGTAACCTTGTGTGTACTTTTGTATTGTACAGACTTTACACTGTAAGTCAAACTAGACAAAATTTTTTGCTACATGATGAAAAAAATACATAAGGTGCTTGAAAATACAATAAAACCCACTGCAATATTTAATCTTTTCTGAAAAAGTAAACTGTTAAAATTATTCATGAAAACATCCCTTAGTTACTTTACAATCTAAACTGGTTTACACATACAGTCTGAAAAAATAAAACAGCAAATGTGCTTTAAAGCCCCTGCACAGAATTGAAACACTTTCTGTGACATTATGTTTTTTTTGGACTCAATACATTTTCTTAACTTTACATCTCATTCAATGCACACTTTAATTCACATTTCTTTCTTTGCCCTTTATGCTTCCTATAAAATATGTAATGTGCTGCAGATCTGTAACATACTGAAAACTTTGCTACTGGAGGTAAAATACGTGTTATATAATAAGATTTGGAATCAGCATACTTAATTTAACACAGAATTTGCCTAGCACGTCCACATGTTAAGCTATACACACATGCATTAAGATTATGTTGGGACTCCTTTGGCTTTTGACTGAGTTTGCTATACATCCTGTTGCATGGTGCCACGATTACCGCTACTAATATCTGTAGACCCACTAGCCCCTGGCATCAATACAGTATATTCCTGGAGGCATGCCTGCAGCAGCATCCAGACAGGTTTGGGCATGTCAGTCAGCTGCTGCCAGCAGTAACTATATAAGGTGAGAGGGACTGAGGGCATGCCTAGAGTCTGCTAATGTTTTGTTGCTAATGTTTCTGTTTTAAGCTAAAATAAATACACAGCTGTCAATCATCCCGACAATTTTTGTTACATTAGTGGTAAATATACTCTGCTTGACCAACACAAGGACCTCACGAAGAGAATGGCAATTGCTTATAAGTATTATTTTGGATGTCAAATGGGAGAAGTTGGACACCTCATGTTTGCCGCAGTGTTTTATTCTGGGTTTATGCAACGGTTTAATGGCAAAAGGCATGCAAGGCCTTCTGCTCTGTCTAGTGTGGCGTAAACAAAAAAAAAAAAAAACCTTACATTATTCTGATGGATTACTACTCCAGGTTTGAGGCAGATGAAGTGAAAGACTTATGCAGTAGTAGTATTATGCTGACAGCCAAGTGAAGTTTTGTGAAAATAGAATGAATTTTGAGAGGGAAGTATTAGACCAAACCCCAGTCCCACCCAGCCTTCAGTCATGCAAATGTGTGTATAACCATGACTTGATACTTCTACTCTACAGCTGCTGTTTTCCTAAATCTCCCACCACCCCAACTCTACCCCTTTTTTGTTCAAGGAGTTCCCACAGGGAACTCAACCACCTCATTCTTCTGTGAGCCCTCAGGTGGATTCAAAGCCCTGTTGGACAGTACACCATACACCTACCCAAACACACAACCAGCTTAATACCTCCAACTCCTGAATGGGGAGGCACACAGTTGCACCTTCCAAATCTTTGATCAGTCTCAAAATATGCCCCATCCATCATTACCAGCACGCCGAAATCCTCTGTCTGCCCTGTTCACCAGGTCATTCATCATCCTGTACCTCTTTATTCACAGTTCTACACAACACCATCACTTGTGCCCTGCACACCCCCACAGTCCCTGGATGTTTAGGATGCGCAGAACAGCTCACCTTAACCAGCTGTCCTCCGTTCACGCTGCAATAAAGCTGTACAAAACAAACATATTGCTTAGATCATCTTCTCTACAGTCAAAACTGTTCAGGATTTTAATTTTTTTTTTCTTTTTTGTAACCACTGCCCTCTACAATAGTTCTGTGAGTGTATTTTTTTTCTATCTTTTTAAATGAAATTTAATTTTTATTATGACAAAATGTAACAAATGCAAACCCAACATCACAAACTGCACATTGAACTTTGTTACAGAACTGATTGATATATTCAGGACAAACAATGCAGGAAGAATCATGGCTGCAAATTTCAGGCTTTTAAGAGGCACTGGAGCTCAGTGAGAGAAGTGACTGAACAAAATCACAGCTACACTCTGTTTCACTATAGCAGAATAAATATAAGGAATAGCACTTTTAGTTGTTTATACACAGGAAACCAGATAATCCAATGATCTAACAGACCAATAGACTAAAGGCACCTTTTTGAGGAGGTACATAACTTTTTTTATTTTATTTATTTTTTTTATTTTAAATGCAAAGCAGAAGCACCTTATTCACATTGAGTTACTTGCATGGGTATTCACGTAGTCTGTGACTCAACTTTTGTGCACAAAAAATATCTGAATGTTTGCTTGGGGGACAGAGGGGCTCAGTGAAGGTGGAGGTGAACCAGCGCAGGAGGGTCAGTTCACCCGAGGAGACCCTGTTGGAAGGCCAAGCAGCATGAACTAACACTCTTTGGGCCAAAGAAAATCCCGCTCTCTGTCTCCCCCTTGTGGTCTAATTGTGAAATAAACCGCAACTTCTTGCGTGTCTAAATTCACATCGTCGCGTTATTTTACCAAAATATCGCTTTGCAACAAAGAGCGGTCTTACCTCGAAATTCTTGCACTATTTTGTGCTGCTCGCTAGGCTGGGAGCCTCTTTTTTGGGTCGAATCCCAACATCTCATCCACGGCTGGACACTCGTTAACTATCCGTACATGTAATACCGACACCTACCACTAGGTGTTGTCCGACGCTACAGTACTAAGGTGGTGCTGTTCGACGGGTTTTCCTATTAGTTGTGCAATATATTTTTCTAAAATGTTGTAAAACAAACTGTCAAGGTTGTTTCTTGCCTTTTTTTAAATTTTAGATGTGTCATTTATCTGCATCTGATAAAATTGTATGCATTTGTTATATTTTATAAGCTACAGATGCGCAAAAACGCTTAAATAAAAACGAAACGCTAATCAAAATCGCGATCTGTCTCCCCCTTGTGGTCGAATTGTGGAACTAACCGCGACGTTCTTGTTGGATTCAGTGCAACAGATGGAAATTACGTGACGCCGTACGATGCTGAGGGATTTCCTGTTCAGTGTTTGTACTCAAAATTTAAGAATTCTTTCTTTCCTTTGCCGTAGCTCATTTTATGAACGCAGTGTTATTAAACTTTTCCTGAACCATCATGCAGCTGGGGTTGCAACACACCGTGATCTTAAAAACCTCCAGAGCTGCACCCGCCTTTAACCTCAGGATGGCCCCAGTGAAGCATAACCTGCTTCTCAAATTTCAACTCACTTTAAAGCCTAGACACACCCCACAACTCATTTTGTGACATTAAAATGCTCAGATATTTTAAACTGGAGTTTTCTAAACTGAATTTTAAACACAATGAATTCAATTTTTTTCTATATGTTTTTGCAGTACAGTGTTTCAGGGCTGACATTCAATGAAGTTATTGAAGGAATATCCCAAACTTCATGTGCTACTGAATTTAAAATACATTTGCTCATTATATCCATAGATTCCCCCCCCCACAAACAAATAGACCAATTTGTTACAATTGGATGTTATAACTCCTATAATTTTAACTTTTAAAAAGTAAAAAACTCAATTTAGAGGCCTGATAGCTGAATGGTTTGCCAGTTTTTATATGGCTCTCCAGGACTACCTCTGAATGCAACTTGGCTCATAGTCAATGAGATCCCTTGTGCATGGTGGAGCCAGATCCTTGAGCACATTGCTTTTTAAAATCAGTATGTTGAGGCTACATCTACAAATATTGCAGCTTTCCTTTATGAAAGGGTAGTCTACATAGATCAACATTTGGGTTATTCCCAGTGTTATGACCCTGGTACAAAGACTAGGCTTGGGGAAAGGTCTAGAACAGGGTTGTAAATAAAGGGGAAGATGGAAGTAGGTCACCCAAGGTGGCCAAGAAATAGAACACTAAATATATTTGCAGAGGAGTCTCTTGTTTGGAAAGTGTCCCTAAAACCCAACTATTTATTCTAGTGTGCTTATAATAAAAAAAAAAAAAAAAAAAAAAAGCACACTGACCATCTTAAACCTAGAAAATAAAAATGCAACACCAAAAACAAAGTCTTCCACTGCTTTCTAATTACACCATCTAGACTGCCTAAAGAAGAAAACAGATACAAGTCACCCCTTTCTCCAAAGGGAAAGGATCACACCCCTGGGGCACACAAGGCACCATCAAATCTAACCATTGACAATTCAAGCCAAACACTACCAATTAGTCAAACTCAAGAAAACCAAAATATAGAATATAAAAAATTTAGCACATCAAGCTGCATACCACACCACCTTGTACTCTTTGTATGGATGGTTATTTAAAGATATGCAGAAGGTGGAGGAATCCAATTAACTGACTGAGGGGTATCTGATCATATGGACAAAGAAAGCCACACTTCAGTTGTATGCCAAAGTCCTAAACAGGTTCACTTGTGCAGTCTGTATGAAACTGCTCAGCTTCATACCACCACATCTAGGGAAAACTGGCGCTGCTTCATTATATTGCCTTTTTGGCAGGATGTCAAAGGTACCAGCTTCTGTTTATCCCAGGAAACATACTTTGAGACCAAAAAATAAACAGTATAGAGTTGAAGTGATACATTTGCACAATACATCAAGTGGTGAAGAGTAACATACCTGAAAGTCAAGCCAGCTCAAATTCAACATTTCAGATTCAAAGCTCTGTTGAGGGCTAAAAAGCACATCTAGTATGGACAAGTAGTGGTAACACTACAAAGCCAACCATTTCTATTTAAAAGAAACCACATGCAAACATGACAGAGGAAAGCATTAGATAAGTAGGTCCACCACCATAACACACTTCATTCAGAGTGGGTCAGCCTGCAACCACAATGCACTTTTAGGAGTATAAGGTGGAACAGCAGGTCTTAACATTACCAGGAAAGTAAAAAAGCACCATCATAGCACTTATCAGCATGGAAAAATATTCAAAACAAGAAATGCAACCACAAAAACTAGCCTACATGGCCTCATCTAGCATACCAGCTCTGTATTCAGAACTAAAGCTGCAGGCTGTGCCTCAAACAACAGCTCAGGGCCTCAGAGAGCCTTTTATAGGGCTGGGCCAAGCGATCTCAGTGGATTCAGATCAGGTGCATCTGATCTGCAGGTGACTCTTATTTATTTCAGGTTCCTTTTCCTGCCTTACAGAAACCAGAATAAAACGCAGTCCAAATTCTAAAACACTTGTACAACATTTTGTCAGTTTGTCTGAAATACAAAGCTGAATGTATCAATAGTTAATACAAAACCATTTATTCACAAAGGAGAAGTTTTATTAAATATATGTGAGATGTCTGACACTGCGGATGAGAACAGGCTGTTCAGCCCTTCTGTGACGCACAAATTAAATTGATATTCTGGGAAGTAAACAGTCCTTATTTAAAGGAGAAAGTCTTACTGATGCCAGGGGCTTAAAGTTGTTTATCCCTGTGAAATCCATCTTGACATTCTTATTTCTACTTTTTATATGTATTTTTCCGGTGCTTTTCTTTAAGGCGGTTGACAGTAAGATAATTCAAATGATTTATACAGCTTTTCAGTTTTTCCCGTGATCATTTCATTTCGTTAGTACTTTCCTCAAGCGTACCGGAGTAGAAGGTGGAATTCGAAGCTGAGTTCTTCATACCTGCGAACTTATATCCACCTGTGGGTTCATTTTTTCTTTCTTATATTAATCAGCCATTATATGTCAGCATTTACACACTTAACTGAAGCCACATTTCTAAGAAAACATCTCCCTATTTAATGTATTTTTATGTGGCACAGCTGTTATCTCGGACAAATGTCTGTTAAAAAAAAATAGTATAAAATATTATACATCAGCGTGCATCTGTTGATAAGAATTGCTGTAATACTTTCTGCATAATTTGTTTCATACAATCTTCTAAAACAAAAGTACAATTAAACACAGATAAATACTGAAGACATCTGCTACCATCAGGAGGGTTCTGCAGACATGCAAACCTTTAAGGTTTATTTTGTTCAGGTCATGAGACACAGTACAAAGTGTGAATTAATGTGCAGAAATGCTGCAAAGAGATGTAAAGTGATGTCATATTATAAATATGCCATGGGGTATTACCTTGCAATGTGAATGAACATCACCTTTGTTCATGTACTGCAAGAATAAGCTTTTGACTTTCAAGTCATTTTGTGGCTGTTTTCCAAAGGCATAACTACAATAAACAGGTTCTACTGTTCATTTTCCTCACTTTTTCAGCCAAAGAGGTACTGAAGGTGACACTCCATGCCTGTCCATACAACAGCAAAATGTGAAATTTGCTTTAGAATTACAAATTACAAGCCTGACACATAAATATGATACACTTCTTTGTCAAGAACTGAAAGTCATATTTTTTTCCAAGTAATTTTAAAGTTCAAAAAATGCTAAATATTTTTCATTCATTTTCAGTTACTACTATACACGGACACACACACACACACACACAAATATACATTGTTAGTTGTAGTTAGTTTATTGAAGAAACTCATTGTAAAGTAACATTTGCATTAAAAAAACGAAAAAGAAAAAGACATTTTATGCAAAATGACATTTTTTGTACTAGTGTAACACTGGCTACAGTTCATCATAATAGAAGATAGAAAATAAGCAAATTATTTGAAACTGAATACATTAAAATGTATTTGTT
Organism: Heterotis niloticus; assembly: GCA_018136845.1. NCBI lineage: Eukaryota > Metazoa > Chordata > Actinopteri > Osteoglossiformes > Osteoglossidae > Heterotis > Heterotis niloticus. The sequence goes on along the minus strand of CM030903.1, from coordinate 16,404,735 downwards.
AAATCAAGTGTTTTAAAAGGTTGTTTAATGTTAATAACAGTTAAAAGCAATGCACTGCAGTGAGGAACATCTATGTAGAAACATTGGTGATATACATTTATTTAATTGATATTTAATGTTTTACTTTAAAGATTATAACAGTCATTTTTGCTGCATTTTTGTGGCTATGCAGTCTTAATTTCCAGGAAATGATAAGGCTTAAACATAGTCAAATTTTTGGTTGGATCTTCTGCCATCTTCGCTGCGGGGTTTGTATGAACCATTGTAGGTATGTCTTTGTTTTTCCTCAGATTTGTACATTGTGTTGTGAGAAGGAGCTTTGTAATGCGGTCCATTGAACCTGGAATGAAATGCAACCAAAAATTAAGAATTAGTGGTGGTTTAGTCAGGCAGCCTGCAATTATTTTAAACGTCAGAAAGTTTTATGCTATTTATACAGCAACATGGATATTTCAGATAAGCAGAATTTATTTGTCAAATGTACATAAAACTTACTGAGATTCTTCTGGTTGTAGTCCCTTGCAGGCAACACACATCATAATCCCACCCACTGCCAATACCCCCCCACCCACCCAGCCAACAAAGAGGGCAGATCCAAACGTGTACCTAAAACAAGCCAAATATTCCATTATTATTTAAACATTATTGTTCAACCACAAGTCATTTGCTATTTCATATTAAAATAAGCATTTTTTAAGTGCCCTTACCTAGGAGTAATTGTTCCTCCGATAGACCCAATGCCCATTCCTGCCATTCCCCCCATTCCACCAAAGTCAGCGCCATTAAAGGTGGTCATCATGAAGGAGCTCACAACAAAATTTGCAAAGATAGATGCTCCAGCAATTGCACAAATTCCTGAAACAAAATATAGGAAACATGTTGCTACGACCTATGGTATGTTTTTTTTTTTTTTTTTTTTTTTATTAATTATAATAAAATATTACCACAGTACAAATGTATTTGCTTTACCTGAGAGGATTAGCATGATTCCAGATGTTAAGGTCAAATTGGCCTTTATGGTGTCTTCCATGCCACCCATTTTAATACATTTGAGAGCAAAAATGGCAATAAGGACAGCAATTGCACCAATAACAATTCCAACTATCATCAATGCTCTCACAGCTTGGAAGAGACCTGTCAATAAACACAAAATATAGTTTTATAAGAAATTATAATGACTGCAGTATTTTAGCTTAAACATTGTTCCTAAATAACAGTTTTTGAATTCTTAATTTTTTATGTTTCAAAAAGGTATGTAAAAATACTGCATAAAAATAATTATTTACTAATTCTGCTAAAAAAAATCATTAGGAAGAGGAGAAATTTTAAAAAAAGGATAAATGTATGCATTAGCCATTAACCCTAGTTTGCAAGTGAGGCAGCAAGTTCATTCTTTATACAAGCTCATTATTTAATCTTTTTTTTTAACTAAACAATTTCTTAATTGAAAAATATATATTATCTACAGTAGATCAACACCTTAAAAAATGAGACTATGAATTGCACAAGCTAGAATAAAGCTAATAAAGGCAGTGTGTATGAGTTAGTGAATTTTGAAGGGAACTTTTCCACATTAGATGCATTTATTTGATCACAAGCAGTCTGACGCAGGACATGTAAATTTAAAAATTATAATGATAGCATTTAAAATCTGCTCAGAAGTTGCTCTGCAGGATATACAAATATTTCTGGCAGTTTCAGACTGTGTGTTATGCACAAGGCGATCACAACCTAAAGGACAGACTAAACATTTCTTAAAGTAATTCATAAAATGTGTAAAATGAAAGTGACAAACATACAAGTCCAGTTTGACATTATTCCTTAAATTTATGTAGGTGAAAATGTTACCATTTATCCAAGTTTTTATCTTTTACTGGAATAATTTAGGGTAATTCCAGATCCCTGCTCATCTGGGATTCAAGTGCAAGGCAGTTACTGTAACATTTGTGCTATTTGCTTCCCGCTTTTTTTTTTTACAGAGTGAAACCCTGTAGTCCCACCTTGAAAGTATGATGTTGATTCAATTATCAGATATATGTCAGTTCTGTATTCCTTATCACATCCTGTAGTACTGAACAAAAGAACCTGATGTTTGCTAAAGATGGTCATGTGATGTTGCTGCAGTTTCGAACAATGCTTTTTCAGTTTTTCCGAAATCATTTTTTGGTTCACTTGCAGCATGTTTGTATGTATAAATGGGTGGCTTTTTTCTGTAATCAGAGATTTGTACATAATCGCTTTATAGTCATTTACCACATACAATAATTTTTGTTATATTTCAAAGTGTTTTATTTCATGTGTTGTATTGTGCATACGTTCATTAAGTTAACCATTACGTCATCATTACTTTAGTCAGTAATATTATGTGATGGAAGGTGAAAAGTGCAATAAAATCTGTTCTCTAATAGTTTCCCGAAACAGTATTGCTGTAGCTATGAAAAAGAAAAAAGAGCTCGTGGTGAGTTTTGAACTCACAGGGTGGGATACTGGCTGAGGACCACAGAACAGACTGCAATATAGAGACAGCTGGTGAAACTTGTGAACACGATGAATTACAATGGAAGTTTGTTCACTACATGATTATTTTTAAGTTATGTCTGAATGTAGTTATGCTGCTTTCTCAATTCATTTCATAGAATTTGTATCTTTTTTTTAACCAGTATTCCATGGCCTGATGAATTGCGAGGTGACTGCGTGGTGTTTTAACAGTCACGTATTTCTTTAACAACCCTTGGTTATTCAAAAATCTTTATATTGCATTTGAGAACTAAAATAAAAAGCTGGAATGGATGAAAGTTTAAATCAATTTGTCCAAAAATGTCAACAAGTTTCTATAGTCTTAAAAGTACAATGGTATTAGAATATCTATTAATTCGTGCCTACCAAAATAATAAATAATCAATTGCTTTCTTAGGTTAGTGTAGTCTAAGACATCTGGAACCCTTTTTCTCCATAGAAAAGGAATTTTGTCGGTATTTAACATCGTACGTATATCTAGTATTGTAAGAATCAGCCAGTTCATAATCATTATTTGTTCTATTCATCCATTCTTCTTAACTGCTTCACACACTATAAGCAATTTATATTCACCAATTAAATTGAAACACAAGGACTGTGGTAGGAAAACACAATACTCGGAGAAAACCCATGCAAACTCCACACAGACTGAGCAGTATTTGAACCCACCACCAAAAAGTAATGAAAAAGCATTTTAGTCATTTACACATGCATATTTTTTTGAATACTTTGGCACTGTTTGAAAAATGTAAGGCACATTTCACAGTAGTTAGTAAAAAAAAACATTTTAGTAATGCAGTTCTATAAATTTAAAGTCATAATCGTACCTGGTAACCCAAGAATGGTAAAGTACGGACGGCACTCTGTGAAGCCTGAGCTCTGTCTGACGCATGACCTCCATAGGCCCCAGTAGCTGTAGACTGATGTCACAGGATTATCAAAGAGGTCTTCTGTGCTCCACTGGTCCATTGCAGTGGCTGAAATGGCTGCAATCACCCCTAAAACTCCTAGAACAAACCCCATCACTTGACAAATGGTCACTGCCATGATGTTAATGTGTCAAAAACCTAGCTGATGGTCAAACAGTCGAGCAGTATTCAGGACGACAGTACCAGACTGGTGCTCTGCTTGAATAACACAATGGCTAACATGTGACTGCTATTTGACTTTCAGTGTTTAAATGAGATAGCAGATTATTGGCCAGAGCTACACACTACACCTTTCTGCTACCAGATTGTAGTCTTGTTATTGGAAGCTGAGTGGTATTAGGGAGGACCAGGAATTTCAGCAAAAAAAGTAGGGGAGTATTATGAAAATATTAATATGATTGGGATTTTTTTTTTTGCAAAACTTCAAAATTTTAGTGCCAGTTTAATGAGCATTTTTATTTGTTTGCTGATGCTTCTCTAATGGTTCTATTTTCTGAAGTACCAGTTATTAAAAGCAGGAGTTTTACTTAACAAGACATTACTTCTAAACTATTATGTTTATTTTATGCTACATTTAAGCTTAAAAGCTTAAAATAAACTCTTTTTTCACAAATACACCTTCCACGAGCTTAAGCATCTTTTTGTTACCAACCGATATGTGTGCAACTCTTACGTTATATATACATGGATCAGCCACAACATTAAAACCAGACACAGGTGAAGTGAATAACACTGATTATCTTGTTATAATGGCACCTATCAACGGGTGAAGGGAGACATCAGACAGCCAGTGAACAGTCAGTTCTTGAAGTTGATGTGCTGGAAGCAGGAAAAATGGGCAAGCATAAGGATCTGAGCGACTTTGATAAGGGCCAAATTTCGATGGCTAGACGACCACGGTCAGAGCATCTCTAAAATGGCAGGTCTTGTGGGGTGTGCAGTGGTCAGTACCTACCAAAAGCGGTGACAGGGTCACGGGTGCACAAGGCTCAATGATGCCTCTCTGGTCCGATCCCACACAAGAACCACTGTAGCACAAACTGCTGAAAACCTTAATGCTGGCCATGATAGAATGGTGTCAGAACACACAGTGCATCGCAACTTCATGCGTATGGGACTGTGTTGCCACAGACCAACCGGTCAGAGTGCCCATGCTGACCCTTGTCTACCACTGAAAGCACCTACGATGGGCACATAAACGACAGAACTGGACCATGGAGCAATGGTACAAAGTGGCCTGGTCTGACGAATCACCTTTTCCTTTAGATTGTCCGGATGGCCAAGTGCATGTATGTCATTTACCTGGGGAAGAGATGGTAGCAGGATGCATTATGGGAAGAAGGGAGTGTGATGCTCTGTTGGGAAACCTTGGGTCCTGGCTTTTGTGTGGATGTGTGGACACTCATACCACCTACCTAAACATTGTAGCAGACCACATGCACCCCTTCATTGGAATGGTATTCCCTGATGACAGTGGCCCTGCCACACTGCAAAAATTGTTCAAGAATGGTTTAAGGAACATGACAAAGAGTTGAGTTTTGGCCTCCAAATTCCCCAGATCGCAATCCAGCCGAGCATCGATGTGATGTGTGTGAGAGAAATTCTTGAAGTTGGGCTTTTGGTGCATGTTTCTGTTATGTTGGGGGTGTTAATCGGTGGTGTAGTGAATGTTTTATGACCATGTTATTCAGTATATTGCGCTTACTGCTATAAACCATTGGGACTTCTGCCTTGCTGGAATGTTAGGTACTTAAGAAGGTTCCCTGGAAAAACAAAAGAGGGTACTTAAAGAAGAGAAACGTAAACTACAGACAAGGCAAAGATGAAAGGGTCAAGGAAATGGTCAATTTAGACCCAGGCCAGACCCTGGTGGGGTGTAAAGGAGTAATAAAACCAAAACTCCCTGAACTGAGGCACCTAAACCAGGAGTTACTCCACCACACTTAGGATGGGAAAATGATTCCTTATAACAACAATGTTTAAAGTCACACTAACAAAGAAGCAGATGTGGGAAACACCTGAAAGGGGTGTATACCTTGCGAGCTGCTGTATAAATGATCCCTGTATCCTTTGTTCGGGGAGACTCTCTTTCCGAAGAGGCTCTCCCGCACCGGTGTGTATTTCTATAGAAAATAAAGTGTAACTCTCTCTACACCCAAACTGTTACTTTATTTTTTCTTCCACATGTGTTCGAAAAAGAAGTCAGATCCATGGAGGCCCCATCTCACAACTTACAGTACTTAAAGGATCTTCTGCTAACGTCTTGACACCAGAGATCACAGGACACCTTCAGAGGTCTTGTGGAGTCCGTGCCTCAACAGGTCAGAGCTGTTTAGGTGGCACGAGGGGGACCTACACAATATTAAGGAGGTGGATTTAATGTTGTGGTTCATCAGTGTATATCACATTCGTATTCATATCTGTCTTAGTCATGAGAAATTTGCTTGCAGTAATTGTCAATCTATATTTTTTCTTGAGAATGTTAAATTGAAGGACATTTATTACAACTGACTTAAATGCTCCTTTGTGGTGAAATAAAATATGAATTAAGAAATATTAATAACAACCTTTTTTTCATGAATCTGCAATTAAAAAATAACTTCAGACCAATTCATCTAAGCAAAACTGATCACTTACTATGAACACATTATGTAATATTTGAAAGTGGTCTACAATCTAATTAGATGACATCAAGTATCTATATTATCTACGACAGATGTATGGAGTAAATGTTTGCAATCCCAGTTAAAAATGTTTTTCACCTTAGACGGACTAGTAAATTCTAGTAGGTTATTCATGAATGTGGATGTTGAAATATTAGCAGGAAGAACTGAAAAGCTGACGCTCTTAAGGATGTTTAAAGGATTTATTTATTTAGTAGGTGTGAATGTAAAATTGAAATTTAAACAGTACTAAACAAACTAATACTGAACAGTGCTGACAAATATAAATCAACTAACAAAAGCCTAGGAGCAGTGGTGTATGGAGCCTTTTCTGTAATCACATAGTTAACTGAAGTCAGACATACACGTATATTTAGCTTTTTTTTGGGGCAAAAAGAAATTTATTCTTTATTTAGTGTGCAAACAGTTACAGAAAACCCTATTACTTATAGTTTAGTATAATTTGCATTGGGCTATAAATTCAGTTGTGGATATTAGCAATGTTTGTGCATTTTACGCACACTATGCACTGACATTCTGTGTGGCATTTTTATTAATATGTTCATGACAATTGATCTTGTGAGTCACTGGCTTATACAGTAAATGTGCTTATAGCAGGTAAATTTAATGATAATTATTGAGTTTATAAACAATTTTTTCGTTTAGCAGTCAGAGGAACTGGAGCGTTGGCTATCCTTATTTCCATTCCGTCACCATCGCCAGTTGAAAAGGCCCTTCACCCTATGAGTGAAACTTCTCAGTGAGCATCACTTAAGGTAGTACAATGAGAAGCAGGATGTAGCCTTAGAATAGTTTCGTTGCTACAAGCAGGTCACATTGTCTGTTGAGTGAGTCACAGAACAGTCACATCTGTGGGTTTGGTTATTGAGAGATAAGCAATGTATACACAGGTCTGCAACCCCTGAAAGGGTCAAAGTCACCATTATTAAATTGTGAACACTGTACACATATTTTTAAAATCTGTTTTAGTTATATAACTGTAACCACTATGAGATTTCTTTTTCATCACCATAACTGCATTTGGACAAATTGTTGAATAAAAGTTGAATAAAAAGTAAAATTAATTAAAATGAGTACAAAAGCCATTACTGTGTTTCTGAAAAATGAATAAATAAAGATACACACCTCACCAGGCACCTTTAAAAGCTGGAGTTTCTGGCAGTAACATATAATCAGTTGGCACAGTTTCAAATATACATATTTAGTAATGTTGATCTTTATGCTTGACCCAGCTTAAGAAAAAGCGGTAATGAAGATACCTTTTGTTACAAGTATCCACCTTACAAATAGTAAAGATATGCCCATTTTTAGTTTATTTTCAATTGTGTTTTCTTCAAAGTAATAAACTAATAGTATGACGATATTCATTCTTAAAGTTGCAGTATGATCAGTAATAGATTCTGCTTGATGCATCCACTTAAGAACCAATTAAAACTTTTGTAATATACTTCTACAGTTGCATTGCAGATGCATGTTTAATAACTGTAATGCCCAAGATTTTATTTCCAAATTCTAAAAGGCATGACAAGTATATTCTAACTCATGCACAGTGCCAGTTTTTCTAGAATTGCAATTACAGAGGATGTTGAACATCTGCATTTGAGTGCACATGAACTGCAAAATAATTTTTAAATAGAGCACCAGACCACTTTGGGGAGCCTTGCATGAGGGTTGTCTAAGAGGACTTAAAAAACATTAAGGTGCTCAAGGCCTTGGCAGAGTTAGTGTGGGTATGTGACACACAATATGATGTATCCATCAGCCAAACAGACTACAGTCTTTGTGAACAAGTTAAAAGAGCAGAATCAATGCCCAGTGCCAATAGGACTCTTGGTGATAATGTAGATTGGAAGTTGATGGATAACTTAGGAAGGCACCTCAACCACCAGCATAGAGTAGGCAAAAATCATTCTGTTATCGGAAGTCAACCTTGGGAAGAACAAACAGAAGAAGCTATTGAAAGTAAAATGACAAGGTACAGGGACTTTGAGGGATGCTGGGGGCCTAAAGTATGTAAAGTCTTCACCTGCCCTTCAAAAGTATTTTTTTCCAAAAAAAAAAAAAAACCATAAAAGTGAATTATCCTACAGTGGCATGCAAAAGTTTGGGCACTCATGGTCAAAATTTCTGCTACTGTGAATAGCTAAGCAAGTAAAAGAAGACCTGATTTCTAAAAGGCATTACATTAAAGATGACACATTTCTGTAATATTTTAAGCAAAATTACTTTATTTCCATCTTTTACAGCTTCAAAATAATAAAAAAGGGAAAGGGCTCAAAGCAAAAGTCTGGGAACCTGCATGGTCAGTACTTAGTTATATCCCCTTTGACAAGTATTACCCCTTGTAAATGCTTTTTTTAGCCAGCTAAGAGTCTTTTGGTTCTTGTTTGTGGAATTTTTGCCCATGTTTCCTTGCAAAAGGCTTCTAGTTCTGTGAGATTCTTGGGCTGTCTTGCACGCACTACTCTTTTGAAATCTATCCACAGATTTTTGATGATTTTTAGGTTGGGGGACTGTGAGGGCCATGCCAAAACCTTCAGCTTGAAGGAAGTCCATTGTGGATTTTGAAGTGTTTTACATATCATCATCCTGTTGTAGAAGCTATCCTCTTTGCATTTTCTGCTTTTTTACACACGGTGTGATGTTTGCTTCCAGAATTTGCTGATGTTTAACTGAATCCATTCTCCCTTCTACCAGAAAAATGTTCCCCGTGCCACTGGCTGCAACACAAACCTAAAGCATGATCTATCCACCCCGTGCTTAAGAGTTGGATAGGTGTTCTTTTCATAGAATTCTGTGCCCTTTATTCCCCAAACATACCTTTGCACATTCTGGCCAAAAAGTTCTATTCTGACTTCATCAGTCCATAGAACTTGTTTCCAAAATTCCAAAGGCTTGTTTAGATGTTTATTTGCAAACTTCTGACACTGAATTTTGTGGTGAGGACACAGGAAAAGTTTTATTCCATGAAGATTATATTTGTCCAGGTGTCGCTACACAGCAGAACAGTGCACCACCACTCCAGAGTCTGCTACATCTTCCTAAAGGTCTTTTGCGGTCAAACAGGAGTTTTCATTTGCCTTTCTGCAATCCTATGAGCAGTTCTCTCTGAAAGCTTTCTTGGTCTTTGAGACCTCGACTTGACCTCCACCGTTCCTGTTAACTGCCATTTCTTAATTTTATTACGAATTGAGGATACGGTTACCTGAAAATGCTTTTACATCTTCTTATAGCCTTCTCCTGCTTTTTGAACATCCGTTATTTTAATTTTCAGAGTGATAAGCAGTGGCTTAGAGGAGCCCATGGCTGCTGACTGTTGGGACAAAGTTTGAGTCAGAGGATTTATAAAGCCTTGAAATTTGCATCATCTCGCCTTTCCTAATGATGATTTTGAACAAGCCATAGCCATAATGAACTAATTATGGTTTGAGACCTCAAATCTCTTGGGGTGCCCAAACTTTTGCATGGTGCTGTTTTCCTTTTTCCCCCCCTCACTCTAAAATTGTACAAAACAACAATAACACATTAACGTTGCTTAACATGCTGAAAAGAATGATTCATCTTTAACTTTATGCCTTTTGGAGATCAGTTAATCTTCTACTCACGTAACTATTGACAGCAACAGGAATTTTGACAAGGAGTGTCCAAATTTTTGCATGCCACTGTAATTGTTATGAAAGCATACTTACCATTAGTTTCAGTGGTGAAAACCCAATAAATTAAAACATTATTAATTGCTATTCATTCTGTAAAGTAAGGTATCATATTAGAACATGCAGGATTCAAAGTGATCTTAACGTAGGCTTTGGACCAATCAGAAAACTGCATTTTTTTGTACAGAGCAGTGATCAAATGGTCACAAAAAAGCAGATAAAAGCCATGCTCCTAAAGTTTTGCCACATAGATACATAAAACACACAAAACTTTCTGGTGTAAAATGTGATAGTTCGTCATTTTGAGTATTTTCGGGTTTTAAGTCTCATGTCCATATGTCACACTAGAAGAGGACAAGGTAAAGAGTGACCCACCAGAAGTAGTTTACAGCTGTTTGTGGTCTTAGCATTAGCTGAGGAACTACACTGTAGTTTTATACAAGACAGGAAAATGGACAGAGGTGGCATCAGATGGGGAGAACTAGGCAAGCTGTTGCAGTTAAACTGTTTCACAAGCTCCTCATACTGTAATATTGTATACTGTGATCCATTTAGCTTAGTGTAAACTGAGAGATTCCTTTTACCCGGCATCAGCACTGAATGTCTGAGCAACGTGGAGGAGGGGGCAGGCTCTACAGTGTGCTTAGATGTCTGAATCTTTCTACTTCCTCTGCTGAGCTACAGCCGCTCATAAAACTTAAAGACTTTATCACTACACAATTAAAACTATTTCAGGATGACTGCTTTTGGGGAGCAAATCGGTCTTCATGCTTTTATTAACTGAGTTTGGCTATAAGATTACAGTATAGACTTGATTTAAAGGACATTGTGTTGGTCAACTTGGTGAAGAATGCTCAGGCAGTGGTCTGTAGTTCTTCCTCAATATTTCACTAACAAATAATACAGTAATTTCTGTAAGAAAGTATGGTTAGACTGCAGTCAGCACTGCTGCTTTATTGTGCTTGGCCTGTTTGGGTTTAGGATTGGATTTGTTTCAGTTTATGGAGTGCGCATGTCCTCCTCTTGTTTGCATGGATTTCTTCTTGGTGTTTCAGTTTCATCTTACTTAAAAATTCTAAATTGTCTGTATTCTGTGGCTGCGTGCAGGTTTGACTACCTTGGGACAGACTGGTGTCCAATCCAAGATGCATGCTGATCAGCCCCATGTTTTGTGACTCCAAGATAGGCTCAAGACTTGGATTCTAACTTGAACAAGCAGTTAACCAAGGTAAGTGAATAATGTCTGTACTATTATTTGAATAAAACATCTCAGTGTTTAATGAAAATACTAAAGAGTTATTTGGATGGGAAAATAATACAGAAACTGTACTTGAATTAGTTGCATTTTATTTGAACCTATTAACATATAGGTCCTCAAACCCCCCAATACTACCCCCCTCTTTATTTTCAACAGTGCTGTATCAGTGATGGACACCTTTAAGTTGCTAGGATTTAAAATTTCTTGGGACCTAAAGTGGAAAACCAACATGGTGTTCATTACAAAAAAGGGCCAGCAGAGGATGCACTTCTTGTAGAAGCTGAGGAAGCTCCATCTGCCACAGAAGCTGCTGATGCATTTCTACACAACAGTCACTGTGTCTATTCTCAGCTCCTCGGTCGCAGTCTTGTTTGGATCGGCCACCAAACAAGAGAAGAACAGGATGTACCGTATAGTCAGGTCTACAGAAAAGGTCATTAGTTCCAGACTGCCCTGCCTCAAGGACCTGTACGCCTCCAGAATCAGGAGACAGGCGGGGAAAATCGTGACAGAGCCCTCTTACCAGGGCCATGGGTTTTTTGAACTTCTAGTATCCGGCAGGTGCACACTGTGGACAAAAACTACCAGATACGCAAAAAAAGTTTCTTTCCCCAAACTTTTTGTTAGTCTGTGCAGTTTTCTCTTGCTCTTACTTATTCCTTCCCTCATTACTTATTCTACCCTCTTACTATTTAATCCATCCATCATTATTTACACTTATTCTCTGGCAGTGTCAATGCATCTTTGCACTTGTATGTATGTGTTTATACGTATGTGTATGTATGTGGTTGTCTACTGTTTCCTATAAGCCACTGGGAACCAAAGACAAATTCCCTGTGTGTGTGTGCATGCACTCATATTTGGCCTGTTACGGTTCTTGTTTTTTTTTTTTTCCTGGTGGGGAACTGTCGTTGTTCCTGTTTGCGCAGTCTCTCCATAGGGGTTCGGCGTTCGACAGGTCCGCCAGAGCCAGGATTGGACCGTTGGCGGATGACGTCACCCCTGCAAGCGCTTATCTGCGCGGAACACCATGGAGGCAGCGGCAACAGCTTTGTCTTGGTCATGTTTTGTGGTGTTCTATACCTAATGGGGGATTTTGCTGTTTGCCCTTCTTCTAAAGAGTTGGCACCGTGGCGTGTCCATCCCTCGGTGTACCTGGTGCTAACACTCCGCAATTTACTGTACTTTTACACATATGTTAAAACACCAGGCGAAGTGGCGGTCTCCCACCCTTGTATTGGTTTTGGCAGATTCTATAGGTAGACAAGGCTTTAGTTTGTCTTCTGTTTTCTCTTTTTTTCGTGGCCCAGGTCGGGATGTCCACTTTGTTCAGTTTTGGACTTTGAGTTGGGAACCACCTATGTTATGTAAAACCATTTGGTGCCTGGTTCTTTTGTTTGTTTGTGTATATATTCTGTATATAATTCCATCACCCCCCACTGTAAATAAATCGCACTTTGTCACTAGTAAAGTTGCTTAACTGTTCCGTGTATCGGGGTTCTCTGCTAAAGGGGGTTCTCTCCTACCACCTACATTTTCTTTCTTTTCCCTTAAAATGCTACGATCCTTACCGCTGGTCCCCTAGCCAACGTGCCGGGTCATAAGAGGCCAAATAAATTGAATTCTGATTCTGATTCTCAGCACAACGTAAAGGCAAGTTGCCCAAATATCCAAGAGGAAGAACTAATTCTACTGTTGGTGCAAGGCCCCTCCACTTTGCAGTGCTGTCCTATTCTGTGTCACTGTAGTAATCTCTCAATGTGCAGGTCTACCTCATTAGTACAGCTGGTCACTAATCTGCATGGTGGCCTAGCAGGCCTTGGAAGCCCAGCGCTTCAACAGAAGACACCGTTTGCTGCAGAACGCGACCCAGCGACTCAACTGTGACCATACCCACAACCCGTAATCTTCAAATCATCACATTACTTCAGAGTTATGGATATGCTTATCTCTCTGCTCTTTCTGCAGTCCTTTCTTTCCTTTTTTGTGATTTTTATTTTTTCTGCATTCATATGTCTAGGCCTCTGTGAAAGAATGTGATGGGAATGAAAAGGATATTATATTTTTTGTATCTGCCAGTTCCCTTCTATCTCCCATGTGACTTCTTAATCCATCTGAATGCAAAGAAGATAATGTTTTGGGTGAATAGCATAAGAGGAAAGATAGACTCCCAAGGAAAAATATCTTTAATGCTTGGAGGATAAACGGATTATGTCAGCCATTTTTCTGCTGCTGACAGCTTTTCTGATTAACAGATTTTATTTTTAATCTGCTGAGGAAGAAATGTGGTTTTATGTCATAATAAACGCTGGTCACATCTAATGGTGCCCTCAAACAAACAGATTTCTCAAAGCCTTCTTGAGAAATTTAACATAACTTTAAGGAGGTATTTTGGGGTATAGAGGTTGCTACAGAAGCATGTTTAACTAAGGAATAAAAGATTATATTTTTGTATTCTTATTTATTTCAAATGTACTTGACACTTGTGTGAAAAGCTGTAATTGTGTAATAATTCAGTTGAACCAGTTAGTAAAGAAATATTTTGGAACATATATTTCATGGTGCCAGCAAAGAAATAAAATTAGAATTTTTGAATTTCAGTTATGACCACATGGTCTCTAGTTCTCAAATATACCTTAGAATATAGACACTGCTCCGTTACATCTATTTTAACATCTTTTGTCACACTCCATTTTAAATTACCTTCTTGAAGGAATATTATGATCTTTTCCATTGTTTCAACCAACAACTCTCCTGTTGGGGCCAGGTTTCCTGTCACTCAGCTCCTTAAGGTCTGCAAGCACTCTTTTAACTGCAGACTACCTTGCCATTTGGACTTGTGCAGGCATTTGTTTCACAAACGCAAATTACAACGCGATTCCACATTTTTTTCCTTTTCTTGATCTGAGAAAAAAGTGCCATTAATTACAACAATTTCATTTCATTTTTTGAGGTATGTTTTACAAAGCCAGAATGTTCAGCTGTTAAAATAACAATTAGTTTTGTGTCATATCTGTGATTTGTATTTTTGCTACAAAGTAAAACAGCAGAATGAACATCCTCCAAGAGTAGTGATTCCATATTTTTTGCCAGGGGTTGTACAATTTAGGGAGAAAGCTGGAATCACATAAACTCTTAATATGTAGACCCTTTCTCCATCTATACCACTACCTTCCTTTAAAAATCAAATAAAAAAGGCTATTAGGCACAAGGTTTACATCCAACACTATGCGGAAGGCTTTAGTTAATCTGTACCTTGGAGAAACAAGGTTTGTTAAGCATTTTAATGGTCTTAGCCCTGTGATAATTAGACTTGCTCCAAAGGAGCTCCATTGACCCACTTGAGCCTTGAAATGGAGCTGGGAATGATGACCAAGAGAATCTCTAGACACACAATGAGCCAGAACTAATTTGCTGAGTAAACATTTTCTTCCATTACTTTCTAGTTTATTTCATTCAGGTCCTTAATGGTCTGTTCTTCTTCTCACATCTTTTTGTCCATGTATACATATTTATAAAGAATGCAGGCCTTGGAGCTTTTTTCCTCTATGGCCTGCATTTACACTTCTTTTCTTTGCTTGTTTTCAGAAAGGATAAGCATATCCTGTGTGAGCTGTTAGCATCAAGATGGTCTTACTGAACAGTCTGAAGATCTGTAGTATATGTAGACAGAAAGAGAAAAGGATGAGATTCAACTATGTATTTTTTTTTTACTTGTACTCTCAGCCCTGAAGGTGGCTTTGTTAAGTATTCCAGACATCATCCCCACCAAACAAAAAATGGCATTTCCTTAACATCCTCACCACAGACAGTTGGTGTGGTATCATTGATGTGGCCCAGCAAAGCTTTTCTTCTGTATCACAACATACTGTCCTCCAACTGAGAGAAAAAAATAATGAAATAGTTTTACTTGGGAGCAAACAATTCAAGATATAAATTCACAGGACTTCTTAGTCTACAAAAATCATACTGCTCAAGAAATGACAAGGTAGGCTTTTATGCTGACAAACCAATTTATCCCCTTATCAACATCCGTACAATACAAGCTTGCTTTAATTCAGAGTCCTGAACTACTTACACACCATTATTCTCTCATACATGCTCATACTAACAGTAAATTAAATTTGCCAGTTTATCTGAAATGCATGTCTTTGGGTTGAAATGAGGACCCAGATCAACTGGAGAAACCAACTTAAATAGAAGAAATAGTCTGCATAGACTGAGATGTGTTTAAGCATGTAGCCAAATGCACTGCTCAGGAGTTGTAAAGTCAAGGAGTACAAGAGTTACTTTCTACACCATCTGAATTAGACATTAGCAATCCAAACGTTATTTTGGTTTTCATCATTTTTTAACTGAGGCCTTCAAGAGTCTCCCATCAGGGCAAAATTCCAGGTTCTCACTACTTAATAGATATCGATAGAAGTCTCTAATTCTTAACCTCTTTATGGACTGAACACAACAACCTATTCCAGGAAAACCTCTTGCTCCCTGGATATCTTGTACATCCCCAAGCCTCCGTGTCTTCCAAGTCCTCCAGTCATCATTTTCCAGAGTCTCCCATTGTCACATGCACTCAAGTCGATCGGTCTTCATAGCTCCAATTCACTGTATTTACAACTCTTGCACTTGAATTCATAATCAGTAACCCCTGGATAATCAGAAGATATTTTATTGTTATTACCATTTGTTTTAGGCTAATGAACATTAATATTCGCCTTGCTTTTTTCCTGCATTTTTCTTTATTTTCAGCGAGAAAGGCACCACCAATGCCAAAAGTGAGAGGAAGATGATATGGGAGGCTCTTGGGAATTGTGTTGGTTGATTAAATAATTTTCATATTAGTCTGTTGCCCAAAGCGTGGGTGGGCAGCTAGCTGGCATAGATCAGCTTGCATTGCATTCTGTGGGCAGGAGAGCTCCAACTCTTTCATTAAATTTGTTGACAACAAAAACAGACCCGATCACCAACAATGATGAAGAAACGGACCAAAGAAGAGATTTTCCTTCTTGCACATTGGTACTAGAACAATATTCTGTCTCAATATCTTAATACTATTCCCATCTACATCAGAGGAGATGCTGTGAAGAGAGTCAAAAAGTGTTAAAATATGCACAACACATTTCAGACAATTAAGATTTAATGCCTCTACATTTTTGAATGTCTGAACAAAGTCAGAACATCCTCATCTATGTTCAAAAAGTTCTACCGGTGCACAGTGGTGTCCAGCCTGACTGGATGTATTATATTCTGGCATGGAAGCTGTTCAGCCCAAAACCAATAAACACTACAGAGAGTGTTGAGCTTGGCTGAGTAAATAAATAGAGCACAGGTACTTTTTGCACAGAGTCGCCTTAGAAATGCAGCCAATGCTACCATCGATTCCAGTCATCCAGCATTTCTCTTCTCCCCTCTAGCAAGAGGCACAAAACACTCAGTGAAAATTCAGAGACAGTTCCTATCAGTTTCTTATACTGACAGCTGCACAAAATACTTGTCTCTGTAAATACTATCATGTAATGTTTACTGGTGTTAACTGGTGTTGCATTTATTGACTACATTTGTATTTACTACTCTTGTAGTTCATGAGGCACATGGAAATAAGAATTTTATTCTACCATGCACATATAAGGCAACGATTTTCTTTTGCCCCACTTATCTTCCCGGTGTATACAATATATACGCCTACAGGATATTCAAATTGTATATAGTGTGAGGGAGCAAGACATTTAAGTAAGGTTAAAAATATTTTGTAAGAATTACATTGAAATGTTACTCCATTCTTGGACTCCATTCTCAGTTCTTTCTTAAATCAGTGTTTTTGGTTAAAATACAAGTACAGGTTCCTGTAACGTACATATGAGCTAATAAAAGTGGCTCATTCTAAATTGATGTTTTATATACTAAAC
Source organism: Heterotis niloticus (assembly GCA_018136845.1). Classification (NCBI taxonomy): domain Eukaryota; kingdom Metazoa; phylum Chordata; class Actinopteri; order Osteoglossiformes; family Osteoglossidae; genus Heterotis; species Heterotis niloticus. Next base: position 16,387,785 of record CM030903.1, on the reverse strand, counting down.
TATGGATATCATTAATTTTATGATTGTCGACATGCATATTTATCTGAGTTAGAGAAAAATTAATTTTATAACTATTACTGCTGCACTCCTGTAACTTAATCATTAAAACAAATATGTTTTGCAACACTGGAAAAAAAGCTGTTCATTTTATTATGACTGTTAACAACAGCTATTTAGACATTAATTACTGTTTAGATTCAAATTCTTGTTTTCACATTAACAGGTTTTTTTGCCCTTGCTCCTCTACTGAGACAGAATTCAATCCATAAATCCTTTACCACAGGAGGAGCCAGAGGGGAGTCTGAGACAGTACTTTTAAACCCCGTTCAAAAGCAGGTATACATGAGGGTTGAAAATTTGTTTCTCTGGGGGTGCAAAACAAAAACAGTGCAAATGCATGCAATAAAAATAAATAAATAAATAATGAATAGCAGTGCAGTAATTCAAATTCTTAAAATTGTTCCTGCTATGCAAATATTTATTAATGTTAAAGGAAATGCTGAGAAACTGAATTATTAAAAGAAAAGGGCACAGATTTTGTCACTGAACATACTTTTAAAGTCTTCATTTAAGGGTTTCACCATATTCTTATGTTCTAATAATACTTTGAATAGATTTTAATGAAAGTTACTGCATAACTGGTCTAAGCAAACAGTAAAAGAGTTCTCTGTTGAACAATTTCTGGAAATACTTTACCTGTAGCATCAGGTACAGGATAAGAAAGGAAGTGAAAAAAGCTGGACAGAAAAGAGAAGGCAAGCAAGAACTGACACAGTCCTTGGCTAAGAGCCATAGTTGGCCTCCTTCTGTCTCATGTACAAATGGGAATTTATTTCAACAGTGAGAAGAAAAGAACAGCTTCACAGTGCTGGATTAATTCTGCGTTTTATTCTGAAAATAAAAGGGACTTTGAATTATTAGGTGATAGTGGGATTAGAGTTCTCTTTCAAACTCAGTCTACACTTCTATAATTTCCACATCATTAGAATTCTTTTTGATGTTTTCCAATGTGAACAAAAAGGGAAGAGAAAAGAAAAAAAATTAAATATTAAGTGAAACTGAAAGGAACTAGGGAACAGGTATGTATTTGTATTCCTTTTCATAATAGTTACACTGACAGTATTAGTTATCAAGCTCTCTAGTGCCTCTAAGCTCAGTCAAGAGTAAGAAAACTGATCTGAAAAAGGACTTTTTACCATAGCTATAGGAAGTGAGGGAATTCTTACCTTTCTATACTCTTCCAGATAATCTCTCTCAATGCACTAGCTTTCATTCTGGTCAAGGAAATGCTGGTACCTTGTTAAGTTTTGAGGAGCCTGAGAGGCCAGCACAGGTGTTTAGAGGAGAACCACCCCATGGATGTGATCCATTAGCTATGGCAGCACAACAATGCTATTCTTATATTGTGACTTCCAAAATTAAATCTAGTTAAACTGAAGGGATCAGTACACAATACTGAAAATAACATTGTAACATGTTAATATTTCTAAGTATACTTGGAGGCATAATAAATCAAATCTTATTGTGAAAAAGTTCAAGGCAAAAATGTTGTGCAAGAGTTGAAAATGCAATAATATATCCACCATCAAAATCATTTTAACTTGATATTTTTGTATGATGGATATCTTCCACTCTGAAATCTGTGTTTGAGTAAGTAACCTGAGCTAAGCAAAGGAGTCTTATGGTTAGCAAACTAAAGCAGTTATTGCTTGTGCAGAATATTGCTGGTGAAAGTGCTGTTCTGCATTTACACAGCCTACAGAAATGCAGAAGAGATTCTCTTAAGAAAGAATCTGCCACAGTTCAACTAATACATTCAGCCTGAGGTTTAAAACAACTGCTAAAAATGTCAGCAAAACTATTTAAGCCAAACGTACAGAATTTGCATCATTAAATTAGTTATGTTTCATTTATATTTTTTAGTAACCCTAAGTTTTCCACTCACAGTGCTTCTCACTTTGGGGGAAGAATGCATGCAATTGCAATGGGCAATTGCTTCTGTGCAAAAGGGATGGAGACTTCTTAAAGTAGATCTGATCACATGTAACTTGTAAACTTTTAAGATTTTAAATAACACCATAAGAAGATAGTGCTGATTAAATAGTTTCTTCATAAATGCCCTGCTAAGTCATTTTACAATGCACTCTTCTCTTGGTTTTAAAATAAAGCACATATGTGGTGCATGTAAATCCCTGTTTGCAAACAGCATTTAGCATATATTTCATCTGTTATCATTTTTGCTTAGTTTGGACTGGTGCTAAAAACTTTGTAAACCATTTTGAATTTTCTACATAAACTTGACCTAACATGTGATCAGATCTTCATTTAAGTGATAAAAACAAAAATAACATAACAGGGAAAAAAATAAAATTACACATTTTTTCATTCATTTATTGAGCAAAATAAGCAATGATTAAATGTCTTTACCACAAAAATATGTGAACCTCTAAAATTATCAGTCCAGTTAGTCAATCAATAGGATAACAATCTAATGTGAGTTTGGGTGAATCTGTACTATTTACAACCGTAGTGGTTTTCACTGCTAAAGTCTGGTGTTCACCTCAGAAAAAGAACTCTTGATGGTCATCAGGCTGGAAAAAGTTGCTAAACTATTTCTAAAGACTTTGGGCTTCACCAACTCACTGTCAGTGCACAAATGGAGAAAATTCAGCACCACTGGTACTTTTCCTGGGAGTGACCATCCAGCAAAAATCACAAGAATAAACCATGCAGTATAAAATTCCTGGAGCTCACAAAGCAGCAAAGTTTAACAGTTAAGTATCTTCAGGCATCTCTCTCCCAAGCTAATGTCAATGTTCATGAGTCCACCATCAGACAAACGCTGAACTAGAACAGTGTGCATGGGAAGATAGCAAGACAGAAGTAACTATGCCAAGTTTGATTTTTTTTTTCTTACATAAATTTGATCCAGTCACATAGTTCCCATGTTAACTAATTCTGTGGCACTATGGTTCTTGAAAAACTCTGAGCTCCTTCAGCATCAACTTCCTGTCTTCTGTGCTCCATTTGACTTATTTTTGTTTTTCTTCAGGATTTTGAAACAATAGTATTTGTAAAAGGATGCAGTTGTTAACCCCACCTCCAATCACCCAACCTGGGGGGTTTTCATTCCAAGAATGCATACTTTGTCCAAGCTTCTGCTCTTGCATAAGCGCTCATGATGAATTTTCTAGCAGAGCCATTTGAAAACATATCAGATAAGACAGAAGGATGCTTCATCTAAACTGAACAAAGAAATGTGATGCAGGATAAAATGTATACAAACAACAATCACCATTCTAAATACAACCCTAATCTCCTTTTTGTTATTGAACACCAACACAGACAATTTTGCAGTTTAACATGGTTTTGGCACACCCAAGGCATGCTCTGTACTTGAAAAATGAATGTGTTTCCTCTTGCAACATTTAACTTTCAGTGTTTTGTCTGAAAGGCAAAGTTACACTAGTCTACCTGTCCTGAATAAATCTAGAAACTATCTATCCTAATTGAAGGAATGATGATATCCAAAAATTGAGTTCCATCAATAATACTGTATGAGAAAATAATCCACATAACCTGTACTATTCATTATACATTGTAAAGCACAGGGCCAGCCAAAATGCAAAGAAAAATTCTGGATTAAATAATGCACTGCAGTTAAGAAACCGTTAGGTATTCAGAGATCTCGAAATGTAGCAGACTGCTTTAACTTGCATAAATCAGGTTACTCAGTAGATATGCCTGAGCAACTGGATTTTTAGGAAGGTAGACTGTTGGCACCCAGGGGGTTTGTCAGTTATTATTATTATTATTATTATTATTATTATTATTATTATTATTATTATTATTATTATTATTATATGTAGTTTAGAAGAGTGTATTTTGTATTTATGCAACTCAATACTTTGAATGTGAAGAACTCCAGAAGTATCATAATTAATGCAATTAATGAGATTTCACATTAAAAAAACATACAATGAAATTGATCTAGCACAAACAGTAGTCAAACAGCAACTGAAGACTAAGGAAAACAATAATGGTGAAAACTTAAAAATAACTTGAAATGGGTGAAAGTGGAAGTCTATTGCAAAGAAACTACCTTTGAGGCAGAACATTTGTCCTGCATGAAAGGAATCATTTTCCATCTTCTGTCATCAGTTCCACGGGCAAATGTTGTTGTTATTGTTTGTAAGATATAAACTTTTACTGTACCCTCTACTGTTATGTACTGCTTTCCCATATATAGTCATATAGTCTGGGTCAATGTTTTCCACATGAGACACCACTTAGCACAACTCCACATTTATTTTATATATATATACACACACACACACACACACACACACACACACACACACACACACACACACTTTATAAATGTTCCTGGGATATTATCTAGACGCTATACAAATTCTACATTTTCCCATTTATGTGCGGCCCCTTTGCCTCCAGCACCTAAAGAAACTTAACACCTAGAAAAGGTCGTAGTATTTCTAAAGAATAAATGTATTTTCTCTCAGAAGCATAAAGCCAACATTTTTGCTGTTCAGTGATGTCCTCAAATATGATGTGAGATTATGCAGATTTCTGTAAGCCTTTTTGACAAAACATTTTTGAAATGAATGTGTCATAGAACAGGAATGTGTAACACTTAGGAGCTTAGTATAATGTTTTATACTAAGCAGCCAAGTTTAACAGTTAATGTTTACGCTAAATTAACTGCCAATGTGAAATACGGCATATTGTATCAAAATAAGTAGGAGACAATAATGACACTTAGCAGGGTGAAGAATCTGATAGGATGACATGCTTTAAAAATGTTCTGGTGAACCTTTATTTTCCACAGATATAAAAAATTTTTTCACCTCTGCTCATTTCCTCTATTGATCTATTTTTGTAAATATTTTTCATGAATGACTGATATATTTTTTCTTATCTGTCACACTTTCTATGGACCCCAGCACATATGCCAAGATATTTGTGGTGTAACTATTACGTTTAATGTCATAATAGCTTTAGATGGGAACTTCAATGAAACATTTATTGGACAATTAAACATATTCAAAAATCTCAAAAGCCTTCTGCAATTATTTCAGGTCATTAATAAGAAGCAAAGAAGGGTAATAGATCTTGGCTGAATAATTGTTGCCAGGTCTATCCCCACATAGCCAAAAAAAAAAAAAAAGGAATTATAAAAAAAGAGAAGGGAAAGGAGGTGGTGGCCAAAAAAAATGGTGGTGGGGGTGAGAACTTCTGATCATAAAGCTTGTTTGATAACCCACAAAACCTCTCACATTGAAAAAGTGGCAATATAATGATTTCTTGCCTTATCAACTAAGTTATACTCTCTTGCAAAGTATGCAGAATCACTTTGTGTGCTGGAGACAGCTGAAGTTAATCTAAGGTACTGCTGCCTTTGGAAATCTTGAAATTGAGTCAGTAGCAACAAAGTGTAGTTATACATGATCATGGCTACCTTTTATTGCTAACAATAAATCTGCATCATGACTGAAGTACTTTTCTCCAGAATTAGATCCTGTAGTATTTCTCTAAAAAGTTTTCTATGAGAAGAAAAACTGAATATCATTATTTCAATAGTTAGTTTGTTAATAGGCTTGAAACTTGTAGTGAATACCAAATAAATGAGAAATGGTGTCAGAGTGATAATCACACAACTTAAGACACTGACAGCTTTATATACAGATTTCACACAATTAAAGTTCAAATGTAATTCATTATAAAGAGAATTAATGATGACACCGCAGGTACACATACCCACCTCCGCACTGCCAAAGAAATTATTTTATGTTTAGTTCCCACTTTAGTAATTCTTAGTTGAATAGTGAACTTGTTACAGCTGATATTATCCCTTGGTTTGCCACATAGATTTGGGCCTTTTTTAATTGTGTACCGATACTGAATCTACGGAAACAGTGAAAAAATTCATGGCAAAAGCCGGTAAAACAGCAGTCAGTTCAAATCTAAAACAGTGAAAAAGGGTTTAGGCAGTAAGTTAACAGTAAGATATATAGTGTGTTTAAAAAACAGTTGTTACAGATATCCATTGGCTGGTAGTTTCACTAATGAAAAAACTAATTGAAGAAAAAGTCTGAAATTTGAGAAAACTGCATGACAGTTTATGTAATAAAGAAGTCATGCTAGTAACAGAGGCCTCTTAAAAGCACTGAACGCTGACTGAGATCAACTTTGAAAAGTAAAAAAAAAAAAAAAAAAAGGAGCTAAAGTATTGGCCAAAATTTTGAGGACACCTGAGCATCAACCCCATACGTACCTGTTCCAAACTCAATGGGCATTAACATGGATTGGTCGTTTCCCTCTTTGCTGCTATAACAGCCCCTACTTTTCTGGGAAGGCTTTCCACCAGATTTTTTTCCACCAGTGCGAATTTGTGCCCGTTTCGTCGCAAGAGCATCAGTGACATCGGGCACCGACGTTGGGTAAGAAGGTCTGGCTCATGACTGGCGTTCCAGTTCATCACAAAGATGTTCATATGCAGTTGAGGTCCATGCAGACATTCAAGTTTTTTTCACACCTGCCTGGACAAACCATCTGTTTATGGCACTTGCTTTGGGCGACAGAGTAAACAAAGCGTACTCCATAACAAAAACTTTCAGATGCATATGCAGATGATTGCTGAAACACGGTGAGTTTGTCAAATAGCATAGTTTTTGCTGGTGCAAGAGTAGTTGCTTGTAGATTTGGTCGATACAAAAATAACAATAACATAATCTGATGCAAATTTATGGAACAGATAGGAGAGCAAAAGAAACATTGGGCTTGAAAGCATCTGGCATCTTGAGACGTTGTTGATAGGGAGGGTGTTGAGGGAGAGTTTGAGCTCAGTCAAAGCCTCCATATGAACATTCCAGAAGGGTCTCAAGGTGCAAAACTCTACACTTAAATTTTTAAATTGTTAATTCCCATCACTTCCCATTTCATGTTTAGATTAATATTGGCCACAGGAATGTTAAGGGCTCTGAAAAAGTTTTGTGCATTTTTGTGAATTTTATGGTTCAGTTTTTGTGTCCAAAAATTAACGTACATCAAAGTACTACCAATCCTCTCCTCCTCTCATTAAACGAAAGTCATAGGAGGCACAACAATCGCTTCCTGTTCAACGAAGATGAAAGAAAATGTATCTGTGTGCTTCAGTCTCGTTGATTCCCTTTTTCTTTTCTCTCTTTTACTGAATACTTGCATAACTGTATGTGCTGTTTACAAGCAGAAATGTATGTGAAGCTGTAGAAAAACATGCATATTATAATATCTTAACATAATTTAGAACATCATGGGGTTAAAATAAAAAATAATCATGACAGGAGCGACAATATGAAATAATATTCTACTCTACAAGCAGGTAATAACATTCAAAATCGTTTCCCGTTTTATACTTGAATCTTTAAATTTGCTCCTCCTATTTATTACTATTCTTACTGTTATTTCTTCACGTGTCAGCCGTAATCGTTCATGTTGTTTCAAAACTGTTAATTCAGAACCTTTCTTTGGCCCGGTACAAGAACAGGGAAGCCGAGCAGGTAAAGAAAGGAAAGCGCTCGGCGACTTGGCTCCCAGGAGACGCACTTGGCTCACAATCGCCGTCGCTCAGCGAATATTTCGCCCGCGGTGCACAAAACGGCAGCTCATGTCCACCTCCGACAACGCGCACATTTCAACTCCTGGTTTATTTTCTCAACTCTCGCCACATTTAAACAATAACACGAGCCATTTTGCATACACTTTATTTTTCATCTTGCCTATTTTGATCTAATAACTATAGGCCAGGTACAGTTAATAAGTGTATTATAGTTTAAATAAATCCAAAGATTAAAGAAATGACTGCAGCGGGTTTGGAAATAGTTCCATATTTTGGGTGCAAATGCATTCTTCTTTTTTTTTTATTTTGAAATGATAACTATACACGTTTTTTGTTTTTATTTGCATGTTCAGTCTGAATTCAAATTTCACTCGTTTTCTCTGGAGGAAAAAAAAAGTCACAGTTTACTGGCAAAAATACCGACAAACCATTACGAGTGAAAACTGGTTCAGAGAGATTACGGTGACACCTGTTCCCCCTTCTTTTTGTGTGATAGTTAAGCGGGGCAGCAGGTGGCGTAGTGGTCAAAGTCTAAAATGCAAAAGTTCCCCTTTCAAGTCCTGCTCCTCCTGCAGCATCCAAAATATCCTCCTGGACACATGGATAAATATCTGCAAACATGTTTTATGTGTAAGCCTAGAGGAAATTATCTAGCCATTGATACATATGTAACCCTGGCGTCCTAAATCGCTTTGGACAAAGCAGCTGCAGTGTTTTCTCAATTAATGTATTTTTATTAAATTATTTTTCGCCAAGACGTGCTTTTGGCTTCTCGCTGCTGATTGGGCGCCCGGGCTGCTTAGCGAGCGCCCTTGTGATTCTGTCGCGCCGAACGTTTCATTTCGCCGCTTCTGCGTCTTTTTCCTCCGCTCCTTTTTTTGTTCCCACTTCCAATTCAGGTGTCGTTTGCACCAAGAGTCCCGTCCAATAATAGCGCCAACCTTTCCTTCTATTTGGAACCGTTTCACCTCGGTCGATGTCGGAGAGCATCCTTCTATGCCATATTTTGATAAATGTATAAATAGTCCTTCATCGTGGCGAATCCTGGGACAACATAACATACGGGATTTGGTTTTTTTTCCCACCAATATTCCGTTTTGCTGACCCAGAAACTACGCTGATCGGTGATTTGACTGAGACTCGTTGGCTTTGAGAACTTTTTCTATATTAGAATAAAAGTAGGATTAAAAGCACCATCTTAAAAAAATGTCAAAGTCTGTAGATCACATCAAGAGACCCATGAACGCATTCATGGTTTGGTCCCGAGGCCAAAGGAGGAAAATGGCTCAGGAGAATCCCAAAATGCACAACTCGGAGATCAGCAAACGACTTGGAGCCGAGTGGAAGCTGCTGCTGGACTCGGAGAAGAGACCTTATATCGACGAAGCCAAGAGGCTGAGGGCGCAGCACATGAAGGAACACCCAGACTACAAATACAGACCCAGGCGGAAACCCAAGAATCTCCTCAAGAAAGACAGGTATGTGTTTCCCCTGCCCTACCTCGGGGACACGGATCATTTGAAAGGACTTCAAGCAGTTCAAGCCGCACACACGCCAGGCGCTCCGGAGAAAGCCAGAGCCTTTTTGCCGCCCACATCTGCTCCATACTCCTTCTTCGACCCAAGCTATTTCAGTTCCAGCGCCATGCAGAAGATGGCCGAGGTGCCCCACGCTTTAAGCTCCAGTGCCCTGCCCTACGCTTCACCTTTGGGATACCAGAACGGCGCCTTCGTGGGCTTTGGCTGCCACAGCCAGCAGAGCCACGCAAACCCCGGCTACGTGATGCCCTGTAACTGCACCGCCTGGCCGGCATCCACTTTGCAGCCGCCGGTCGCCTACATATTTCTGCCAGGTATGAGCAAGACCGGAACAGAGCCGTATTCTTCGTCTCCTTCTGCTGCCATGTGATTTGAAATGAAGGGCAAATAACTTTTTTTTGTTTTGTTTTGTCTCAAACATCAACGCGACGTAGTAAAAAGGACAACAAAAAAAGAACGTTTACAATTTAAGCCGAGCCCCTGGACATCTTGTTCTAAAAGAAAATGTGCAAAACCTTGCTTCCTCTTTCCAGCAACGGGACGTTTCCACCAGGAGTCCAGCTGGGAATGAGGAGAACTCGGCAGGTGCAACGTAAACTGTAAGAATCGCAACTCTCGAAGCGTTTATGGACCGTCACTTGAAGTGGCGGCCTCGACTTAAGATTTGAAGCTTTAAATGAAAGAGTTGTTTGCGATTAAAATCAATTTTAATATTTAAAGAAATTCCAGATTGAGGGATTTCCGAATTTGCAGGCAATAAGTGAAACTTGGGTCTCATTGTAGAGAATTCCTGTTTACTTAAACGGCTTCAAGATGTACTAGTAATTGTCTAAAATTGTTAAGTGGGAAAATATATATAAATACACACACAGACACTTTCTATCATATCCGTCTCCATTAAAGTTTTCTCCTTTTATTTTTTAAGACGTTCCAATATGTATTCAATTTATTGTTGCATTTTTATCTGATTCTGTATTTTAAGTCTGCAGTGTCATGGAAGGGAAACTGGAAGATGTTAACCTCGTTTCACTTCATTTGCCAAGCAAAAGCATTTTAAATAGACGATTTGTCTTAATAAATAAAAGGCTGAGCAAAGCAGCTGATGCAAGTTAACTTAACCTAAATATATTTATCACTTGCTGTTTGCTGCCGAACGTAAATGAAGCAACAAAAAAAAAGAATACGTAATTCCAAGAAACAAGAAGCCTTTGAAATTCTGCTTTGATACATTTTGTATGCAGGCTAACTAGGATTTAGCAAGAGGAAGGGCGTAGGACTTTAAGGAGATGCTTCAAAACGCAGTGAATCGCGACTGAAAAGACGTCCGATGTTTTAGAGGTTCCTCAGATACTCTGGTGGAGTCCAATAAATCGATATACTGAATTTCTACACTGTATGCCCCCCATAAAGAAATGCATAAATGAAATAAGTAAAGCGGGTTGATTTATAACAGTTTAGCCGCACCACTTCACACCGCGAAGCGCGCATCCCAGAAGCTCTTCCCCCAGTGGCCGCGTTGACGTGCGCTCACCTTTTGCCGATTTGCTTCCTTCGCGCTGGAGCGCGTACCTGGAAACAGGAAGCGGCAGCGCAGTTACCTGAGCCAGGTGTGCCGGTAGCCTCATGTGTGCAGACTCGGAGGCCCTGGCGTACAAACACGCATGTTCCTATGCGCGCAGCACAACCGCACGGCTCAAGCGATTAGCGCGCTCCATTGTCTTGGTGTTTTTTAAACGGGAACGGCGGGAGTTTGGGACTAAATCCGATTAACTTAAGCTTGCAAGACATCGGGCTGCGCTTTGCGCTCCATGCGCTGTCGCGGCGTTGAACGCCCACGTGTAATAGCGCCGCGGTTTTAATTAAGAATTTCATTCCCATCCACACCGTTTACTTATCTGTCAGAAGCACACGCCGACAGAAGTTAAGATCCTGGATTGTGCACCATTGCCCAAGGTGAAATGAATGTATGTGGGGGAGGGGGGGGGGGTCTCAGACACTTCGTTTTGCTCTTATCGGGCGCAGAAAATTACAGCGACACTCCGTTGAACTAAATGCCAAGTTGTACGTCCATCCCCTAAAGCGTTTAGATTTCATTCCAACTATGATAATGACTTTCCGAAGCAGTCATAAAGGAGCGCTTAAAATGTGTATTTTACGATATTGCGTTTGGCGGCGATACGGTCATTAATCCGCGCTGCGCTCGCAACTGCGCACGAATCCGCGTTTCGCTTTAAACTGCGGATTTCGTCTGTGTGTGCATGCGTACGATTACAACTTCTGACCTCCGCCTGGGAATTTCACGCCCCTAACCCATTTCGCCTTAAAAAAAAAAAAAAAAAAAACAAACACTTTTTATGTTGCATTTAAAGCGAAACAATGACAAGTCTTCTTATTCTTAAGTACAGCAGTGTCGCTCAAGGGTTCAAGGTTTATTTGTCATGTGTGCAATAACAACAGCATAGCAGTCTTATGATCATGAAATGTGTTGCTTCCAGACATCCTCAGCACATAAAAATATATAAGATAAGAAAAATAAATGTAAGTAACAAATATACATAAATGTTAAGATAGATAGATAGATAGATAGATAGATAGATACTTCGAGAGTATTCATTCCATTCAGTACTCATTCTGTGACATTCAGTCTGCTTTATTTCCACAGCACTAAATGTTCATTATTTCACTTTGAAAAAAAATCTGAATTTTTATGCTGAATTGAACAAGTCAAAACCGATATAACACTAAAAAATATAGCAGTGTAATACAGTAAACAGGTTATCGTTATGTAAACATCAGTGATCATTTTTGTTCATGTCCTGTATATTAAGCTGAGTTCTGTAACACTGCAGTGATGTCTTACCATCCAGTAATATATTTACTATACAACTTCATAACCCTAACCCATAGGTCCAGGAACACATTACTGTACACCTCCTACAAGAAACACAAAAATAAAATCAAAATATAAAGGAGTAACAAAGTAAACAACTGATTAATAGGCCTTCTGTGTAGTAACCGTTTTATCTCAAACCGTGTGCGGCAGAAAATGCTGACATACTAATGTGCACCCTTTATTGCACACCTCTGTGTATTGAAGGCATAACCCTAAGGATTGAGGTGAGTTAGTCTACCCAGCAATAATTTACTGAAACACATAAATGTAATATTTTCTGGAACTAAAGTGCATTTTTAATTTTCTTACAGCCTCTTAGTTTGGTAAGTACAGGAGGAATGATTCGTTCATCTGACAGTTTAAAAATTATGCTTGCTTGATCGACACTAGTGGTACTCAGTAAGCGATTAATTTTAGTTTTGCTTTAAACTATTTTAAAACTACAGAGGACAGTATGATCGCTTGTTTCAAGTACATTTAATAAATTCACATTTTATAGAGTACCTGTGACAAACATACTGTACATTAAGTCTGAAAATGGGTCCTGCCTTTGAGCAAGAAGCAACTTGAAATGCTTGTGATAAAGTAATGGTAGGATTCTGATTTGTGAAGATTGTTGATTTTGAATTTAATACATAGGTAACTTCTTTAAAAAAGTATATCTTACTCTTCACAACATCCTGATTATGTGTCAGAGATTATGGTTTGCTTTAACACATGCACAGTTGCATTATATACAGTTGTATGCAAAAGACTGATGACCCTTGGCCAAATTACACATTTTACCGATATTATACATAACTGAACCTCTACATCAAAAAAAAAACTTAAAAATGACACATTTCTGCAAATTTTAATGCAGCCACCATTTGTTCAATTTAACAGCAAAAATGCTGTATGTGCCATGGGTGAAAGTTTGGACACCATAAAGAGTTCAGCATACAGCTGATATTTACAGTCATAAAAAATAAGAAAGAGTGTTTTGCAGTGGAATGAAGCACTCAGACCCGCATACATGCACACAGCACTCAAGCAATTCTGATTTGGAATGCAATCCTCAATGCCTAAAAACCACACAAAAGATGAGCGTTTCACGACACAGGGATAATTTTTTACCGCTTCCTGAGTCTTAAGACAGATTTATGTTTCATGAACAGTGAGCATCAACAGCAGGAACACTACACCGATATTAGTGATTTGAAAGCAATGCCTTTGTCTCCCTGAAGCAAAAAATGCATATGTACAGTATTTAAACATACTAAATAAGAGCATGTAAGAAAAATACTTGAATTTTTGATGCAAAAAAAAATATATACATCCCAACGAAAAACGCCAAAATGCCATACAGAGCTTTGGATGTAAAGATGAATCAAAAGCAGAGATTCACCTGGAACACAAGGCTGCAGTGCTGATAACCAGACACACATGGGGTCATATTGTCTGCAGAACAAGAGGAAAATAAACTACACTGAACAGCCTGGAGTATCCAAGAACCTAGCATCTTCTCAGCACGGGATTACACACACAAATATGCATAACAGAGGATTATGAACTACAACCTCACTCCTTGCATCTGTGTTTCCTGACTCTTGGATTCCACAAAACCATGAAGGGCAAACAATAAATATTCCAACAGCTGTTCCACTGTTATAATACAAGTTTCATACTTCGACTATATGCTATTTTGTGAAAATTATCTTTAATATTATGCATAATTCCAATAATTTCTCACCAACTATATAGGAAGATGCTGGTCATTGACAGTTTCTCTGGAATACCTCTGCGTGTGGTACAAGACATTACTATGATAGGGAGATCAGCTGTCTGAAAAGTTCTGCATGTCTGTAAGCACTCACACCTGATTCAACCTGGCTCTCAACCCTAAATTAGTCTCTGTAGATCTTTTTCTTAATCCACCAGAATCAATGCAGTCTAGCATCAACGGCGGCTCAAATTTCTTAAAGTGATTGCCATGAGCTATTTTGACCACAAGGTTATTCAAATTTAGGTGCACCAAGAAGTATTTCCATCTAACCAACAGCCATCGACATCCATAAATGCCACACAAGGGCCTGCCTGTCTTGAATGTCCAGTGTATTCAGCTGATCTACAGCACACTTCCCTGCAGTGATCAGTAAGATCCTGTCCATTCTTTGTGTCCATAATGGGTCATCTCCAACCGTCTTGACAAGACTCAGAGCTGGGAGTAGTGACGTCACATGCAACATACAGGAATATCGGGCTCGCTGATTTTCTCATCCATCAAGTATTCTATCACTCCCCACATGCAGATCAGTTGTATCTGAAGGGAACAAACTCTCAATCACACTAAATTTACCTCTCATGCACACAGAATACATTGAAGCCAACACATTTACAAGCATTACACAATATTAGAAGCCCCTAATTTGTCAAGTATTACCATCATCTGACACAACTGATGACTGTTACAGGTACACAAAACTTGAAAGAATGTAACATTTATTAGCAAATGCAATAAAGATTTTGTCTCGAGCAAAAACATTTCACATCAAGGACAGACAAACCCCGGACTTCAGCTGACGAAAAACCCGCTTGCCTGTCTGCAGGAGTCCCACACATTTTAGTTTTGTCCCAAAAGCGTTTGAATAGTTTTGTGTTTCCTTTTTAGTGAACCAACGGCAGTCTTTAACAGCATGAATCCAAACTTTACGACTGTGGAATTAAGCAACAACTTGTCTACAGCCAGAATGGTATCGCACCTGTGCTAAGGCATCTTTGAAACATATTTGCATGCATCATTACCTGTGAGTTTGTCTGAAGGTCTTTAATTATGCAGGTGCGTGGGTGAGGAGGATGTTGGGAAGATGCTGCACCCCTACCCGTTGTTGTGTTTTGAGTCACGTGCTGTTGAGCGGAGCCGCTTCCAGGATTCCCGACTTTCAGCAGTATTTGGTGCAATGTCAACATGTGTGTCAACAAGTGAAATAGAGTTTTTAAAGATGACAGACAAGACCCAGCGAAAAAATCCAGGATGAAACCTAAGTGGTAGAAGAAACATCGAGTTTCCAGTCCCGACCCAAGCACTACAGCCTTAGCATTTAGTCATGAACGGAGCCTGCATGTTACTGCATATTTCATATGTACACATAAAAAGGAATTAATTTAATTTAAAACTGTGCGCCAAGTTACCTCCTTGGGGTTAAAATCTCATCTCCCGTCTGAGGCGCCTACCCTGAAGTAATATATTTATCCGAAATGGTGGCAGCGAATTGATGCAGCTGTGTAATCGGTTAAACATCGTAAGTCACTTACAGAAAAGGGTCAGATGACCGAAGAGATATAAATATAATCATCAAATGGTCAGTTCAGTGGCATTCAAAGTGTTTCAGCAGGCCTACCACCCAAAATGCTGAAAAAGCAGCATGAAGTACAACAGCAGCTGCCCACGGGTCATAACAAAGCGTGGTGGAGGAAACCCTTGTTTAAAAAAATTAAAAATGAAAAACCTCTGGGGGTCCAGCCCTGACATGTTGCCCTCCCCCTCAGGGTGTGCTAGCATTGCGCAGCTGGCGCAAATTTATAACTTTTCCCCCCCACTGTATTTTTAAGCAGTTTCTGGAGCGCTACTGGGCTCTCGGCACAATGTCCGCTGCCACACAGAAATCTGAATTTAGAAAGATCTAAAAGTCCCTTGAAAGTTTTGCTAGTGACTGTAAAAATATTAAATGGATTGCACATTTGTATAAACTGAAAGAAAATATAGGTAAATAATAGAAATTAAAATACCCCACAATTTCAAAACATCATTTATTGATTAAACAGCATAATTACAATAAATACACACCGAATCCCCGAGTTATGACTACGTTTTCAAAAATATGACCATTTTATTGTTAATAATTTCTTTTTTTTAAATAGTTTTTTCTCCACTCTGCATTTTTCCTCAAAGTGTGAAAATTTCCCGTAATGTCCGAAGACGCTCATAAACCTAAAATGCAAGGGTGCCAATAATGTGGACCAGAACCGAATGAGCTACAATGTATTCAGCCACTTCTTATTGTGTTGAGCATGTTTGCTGCTGTGGGCTTGCAGAAAAGAACTACTGCTGTTTGGAATTTGGCCTTAATAGTGTTCTGTAACTGAATTATGTTTTCATACACTCATTTTTTAACCTTACAGAGTATTTATCTCTACTAGTTTTTTATCATTTGTTCTGTAAAATTTCTTTCCTCCTCTTCTGTTCACTGTGGACCTGATTAACACCATTTTCTGCCGCCTTGTAGTCCTGTGGTATAAGGGTGTTATAAGCAATTGCTGAATGAGATTTTGTCTCTATTTGAAAACTAAATATAATTTTCTTTGCTGAAAAATACTGCATTATTTTTGTAAACATTACTTATGCACTCACTGTCCAAGTCAGGGTCACCCCATTCTGAAGAATATAAGGAAGCACAGGGTGCAGGGCAAGTTACGACACACCTCATACGGGACACACACAGGCACACACTCATGCACTACAAGCAGTTTAGAGGGACCGATTCATGTGAAATGCACAACAGTGGGTGGAAACCCACACGTACGCACAAAGTACTTGCAGACTCCATAGAGACTGAGGAGAATTTGAATCTGGGCCAAAACAGTGCCGCCACTATGAGATGGAACATACAGTACGCACATCTACAGAGATTATTTAATGCAATATTTGGACATAATAGACTTCAGTTCCACTCCAAGTTGATGGTTTATGGTTTGCTCATCACTTCAGAGGATGCAGGTGATCGTGCAGACACCACCCCTCTCCCTTCACTGGCTCCCCTTCACCATTGTTTTCATAAGAAGGGAAAAATTTAAACATGAAAAACAACTTTTATGGCAAGACAACAATGGTTCAGTCAATGTTTTCAGTAGCACAGAGAACCTAGCTTTTTGTAGTAGAAAAGAGTGACAGACTTTGGCTGTATTTCATGAACAGCAGTTGTTACGCTGACAGCAAGCACGCTGCAGCGAATGGCCTTCACACATTTACTCATCCTCTGGGCCACAGTGTTAATTTATAGCATCAAAATAATTTAAACTCAAGCCTCATTACTGTTTACATGAGCTTTTATCCGTTCTGAAGATAGCAACAAAAAAAGTGATCAAGAAAGGATCTTATAGTCTTCCTGATAGAAATAGATCTTGACAGAGCAGAGTTCACCTTCTGATGTACAGCATCGGCCCCTTTGGCCTGTGTTCACAATGAGAATTTGCTGCATTACTGGGCCACTTTAGCGAAAGGTTTGGGGAAAAAACCTAAATCCCACAGAGTTCTTTGACAGAGATTAATTGCGGGAAGGAAATTAGGGGAAGGCAATAACCTTTGTTCTATGTATGCAAATCCATCTCTTAATTTCTTTCCTCCTTTCTTGAAAATTTGAAGAAGAGGGCAAAACTGAGAAGGAATGAAACAAAGGAAAAGGCTCTCAGCTAAAACAGGTTCAACACACGGCTGTGGTTTCACAACTCCTGCAGGGAATTTACGTTAACCCACCGAGTGATGGAAGCAAGAATTATACAGATGACCTTTTGCCAGTGTGTTTTAAGGATTTTTTTTTATATAACCAGCACAGTAATAACTCACTTTACCTCATGTTTACTAAGAAGAAATTCCCCAGCTGTTACAGTACATTTCAAGGGTAGCGGGGACACTTTTTTCAATTCAATGTAAAACTTTTAAAATCTCATTTTATTACCAATGGATGAATAACCCACATTATAATTTACTGGCTTTGCTCAAAGACTTGATCGGGAAAAATGGTGAAAAAACAGGGATTTAAGAAGGATTAAAAATTGAAAATTTTCATTTGCTATGCACATACTCTGTTGCAATCTACAGTCACAAAATCTGAGAATAAAGCAAAAGTATATATTTTTTTAAGCAAGAGATCTCCTGCTTCACCTCTCTTTCTCATTGCTGAAGGGGAACAGAATAAAAAGCATCAGTGATGCAGGACAGGTGTGTCTGCCTCGGATCTCACCTGCCCACCTCCCTTCCTCCAGTGGCAACGGGCAGTGTCAAAGACACCTTAGTTTTGGGTTTCATAAATTAAATGATTAATTGGTTCCAAGTCTTGCCAGATTCTGTAAGAGGTTGGTACTGAGTCATCCTTGTGCTACCCAACACTGTCAAGGTCTATGCCTTTCTTTGAAAAATTTCACCTGAATCCCAATTTAAATGAGAATTTAGTTGTATCCAAAACTCTTCTAGTTAGAGGGATGTAAAGTGAGACCTGGGGACTCTAAGCAAACAAATACTATGGCCTCCTGTTCATCAAAGTTCAGATTTTCCCCAAATATTAGTCAAAATGCAATATGCACAATAATGTAATCTCTGTGTACTTAACTGAAAAACAATTTTAACTCACTATAAATTATTGAAATATTATACAGCTCTGGTCAACGTTATTGGCACCCTTGCACTATAAATATACTGTATCATGTACAATATCTTCAGAAATGACTTAAAATGTACCAACTTTTGGCCAACATATTTTAATAGAATGTCTGTTCAAGTAATGTGTAGTTTTTCACAGAAGAAAAACGAAATGTAAGATGAACAGCATTAATGGTCCCCTCCTCTAATACTTGGCTGCACAACCCTTGATGGTAATTGCAGCCTCCAAACATTTCTTGTAACCTCTATAAGCTTCTTACACATTTCTGAAAACCTTTTTCCACTTAGAACATGCAGGAGGGGTGGGCAGCCAGTCTTTTTGTCTCTTCTGTTGCTCATTTTTTAGTCACTACATTCACTTTTGCGATGTCTTTTTTATTCTTTTGTCAGTGCTCTTTGTCACTGTGCAAGAAGCAAAGTGTGTTTCATATATCATTCAATTTGAAAACATCAATTTGTAGGCAAAGCCAAAATTACTAACATCCTTCATGAAAATTAGCAAAAATGAATGCATAACACAAACATCATAGTTACAGTAAGTTATACTGTATCTTGGGCTCAAACACATGTGGAAACCATATATGTTTATTTGAAGACAGACAAAAACAAAACATTGTGTTCAGAAACCTAGGTTCCAAAATGATCAAAATTACCTTGAAGAATATTTAAAGTAAGACTAAACAAATTGACCTCTGATATCAAATGATTTGCTTTTAGTTCATCGCAGCCTCCAGGAACTGTAATGCTACCTTTCAAGAGCTCCTCTTCAGAAGATGCTGTGCAGATAGTCAGTGGTCATGGGCAGTGGTGGTGGTCGTGACTGGACCAGAGATGTTGGACTTTGTGGTAGAAAGCAATATATGTCCATGCACTAACAGGAGCCTAGAATAGCCTGTCATGCAGTTTTAAAAATTTTTGGCTGCTCTTGGGCCAAAAAAAGGTTGCCTAACCCTGACATTAAGATGCGTCTTATTGGAAAATACATATGGATCTTATTATCTATTACTATTTATTCCATTTAGGCACTTGACAGAGTATTTAGATCCACTGACAAAAGTATGGGATGTCTGATATGTGCAAAAAACAAACATTGGTAGTGAATTTCTTCACTTACCTTCCTTATGCTACTTTTTACTGAGAGAACTGCCACAATGGAGAGCAAAGTATCTGTGAGGTTTGGACCTGTTGATGCTCCTCCATAATTACCAGAGCCAAAAAAAGAAAAAACCAAGAAGAACTGGGGTGCTGACAGCAGATACAAGTGGAGTAAAAAAGAAGACACTAAATAAGAAGCACTGATCCACTCATGCTCAACAGAATGTTAGCAATGCTTATTCCGTAATTCCTCTATTTACTTACCTGGTTGTGAGTCTGATCAAAAGCTTCGAGGTGTTGTGACAAAATGACAAACTGAGTTTATTATTCCTGCTATATAGGGATTATGGGAAAAGGAGTGCTTTGTTCAGGAGGGGTTTGAGAAATAACGGCTGGCTTTGTTCTTACCTGTGGGCATAGTTAAAGCTCTTTTGGTGCTGCCATTCCGGTACTGAAAAAAAAAAACAGCTGATAGTTTCTCAGGTAATAAAAAATGAATCAGTCTCATTATTTTACCTGTAGTTCTATGCATACTGTAAATCTTCAGCTTTCATTTCTATAAAAAAGCTGATGTTTTAATCTTAAATGATACAACTGTTAACAATGAACACCACTTCAGGAATTCCTTACTGAAACAATATGATTAATATTATATCATTACTATTAGTTTTTAGCATTCAGTGGTAAGAAGTAATATTTCTGACACTGAAGAAGCACATTTGCTCTAAAAGGGTAACCCTGTAAGTGGTAGTCCTTTGACTCCCTTAATATACTCAAGGCCTCCAATACCAAAGGCAGAACATTAGGTTTGAGCAAAATTCAGTCATGCCTTTGTATATTTGCTTTTCAACAGCTGGTTTGTCCTCAGCCTTTTGCATAAAAGTCTTTGCTTTTAGTGTGCATCATATGATATGGCTTGAAACCATCAGTCCAGATCACCCTAAGTCAGTTTTAAACTCTTTGGAAGTTTTCATGGTATCTTTCAAAAGGTCACGCCAACCTTCAAAGGCAACTTTAACCAATTTTCTTCTTCCCATCACATCCTGGGAGGATATTGACAGTTCCATTAGCAACAAACCTCTTAAAAATATTTATGAACTGCTGAAACAGGAACCAGGGTCTCTGGAGACAGCCTTGTACCCTTTTGAATTTTTGTATTTGGTGATAGTGGTTTTGCTATTATGGTCTCGGACAGGTCTCGTCACCGTTGTTGGAAAGAAAGGAGGAATAAAAGTGCCCCTTTTCAAGATTTAAAGATTCAATCAATCAATCAATCAATTCACTCACTCATTGGTTAATTCATGTCATGTGAGTTCTGGCAATTTACTGCAGGTCTATTTCTAGTTTTTCTAATCAAACAAATTTGAATTTTGAAATTGGTGAGCAATAACTTATTACTGTGCGTGCATAACTACAGCAAGCAATTGTAGTGGTCAGTGCTATCCGCATGTTTGACCACAGGAGCCTATAGCTGTTATATGTAAGCAGTAATTACAGCAAACATTTCTGCTTGGGTACCAATATTTAGATATTAATTTTTGAGAGCCATATAATGAAAATTCAGACGTAATGAATTTGGATCCTGAGGGATCGCTACACTTACTCTGAAGCCTTTGATATTTCTAGTAAATCTTTCCTACTTTTTCTCTTCTCATTTCATCTGTAGCTCTTGATTTCTTGAGCTCACAATAAAGTGACACTTTGGAGAGTTACAGAATCCCTGGAAACTCATTTAAAAAAAAAGAAGAAAAAATGGTTTCAGAATTTGAATATTATTTACAAAAATGAGAGCACTGTTGTACAAAGCTTACAAATACCCAGAACGATATTTGACCAAGTTTCATTTGAAGAAGTTCTTCCTCTGCATATTTTCAAACTTGAAGGATAGCTGCTGTGCCGTGACCTGCTGGCACCACCATACTAGTAGCGATTCTAGCATGAACAGGAACGAACAGCTCCTTTTCAGTGTCACATGTGGTACAGCACAGTCTGCAATGCAATGAGGAAAAGGCACTTCAATAATGCAAAATGCAGAAAACTGCATCATGGACTTTCCTAGCTAAGGTGAACATAAAGTACCACAAAGGTTTTATTAGACAATGTTGACATTTTATTGGCCTCACTTTCTTCCCTGGACTCTTACCCGATTACTCTGAAGGTTTAGTGGTAGTTCACTGGTTATGAGGGTTAAAAACCAGATTGAAAACAACTTCATTTTAATACCATTCTATAATAGTATGCACTGCAATATTAATCCCAAATCACATTTAACTAAAATGAAAGCAAATTATTATAAACACAACTTTTTAGGACTAAAAAATATACACTTACATCTAAGACAACAGCTGTTTAGCAGCACCGTTTATAATGATACAACTATACAACTTACAAAGGATGTGGAGGGCTTTAATTTGAAATTGTGTGTAAAAAAAAAACAGAAGTCAGCAGGCTGGAAGGCTGTTGTCTTTCAAGCAATCTCTACTGAACTTTGGTAACAAAGAACATTTGAGTTAGAGAACAATCTTTGGGATGTTATGTTTTCATAGCACACAATTCTGCTTTAAATTAGTCTTAGGTAAATGCATTTCTTAGACTTTTGCTGCAGTATATTTTATTGCAGTATTGTATATACAGCACCCAAGGAGTGAAAAAAGCAGCTACTGCATATCTGTAGTGATGTTTTGCCAAAGAAACTGAAAGACCTGTACAGATTTAAAATCAATACACAAAGACCACTTGTGTGGTCCTCACAGGTAGTTGGGGGGGGGAAATACGGCGGTTGAGCATTCATTGCCTTTTTCTGTGCATACAGTATACGCAAAAATGCAAACACCACACAGTCTGAGCTGGACTCAAACCCCATACCCACAGAGCTGCTCAGGAACTGTGAGACAGTGGCTTTCCCAACTCTGTAACTGGTTCCCAAAGACCTTTATGTAAACATAAAATACTGGTACAACTTAAAGTTTTATAATTATGACTTCCCAGAGTGTAGCAGGTGTCTGACGGAAATCAGTAAGGAATTGTAATGAAAAACGCATCAAAAACTGTACTGCGAATAAAGTTACTGTGGTTAATGTGGATACTTTTTTCAACTCAAGTTCAACTTTCTTTTACTTTTCTCTAAACTTTAAGATCAAATCACTGCATAAAAATGCTGATTTGGTGATAAATGTGTGGGATGTGAATCATGAGTTATACACGTAAGATGTTGATATGTTGCCATGCCTCCTATGAATTCCTATCCGTTGGGCAAGACTGCTTGATATTTACTACAAGCCACAATATTTCAGGGACCATGTTTATTAATGTACCTTGCACTCAGATATGTTGCAGCCTCAGATGCTTCCATGAGAATAACTTTGTATGTATGGAGCATCTTTTTCCATGTCTGATGTCTTGGTTTTGGTCACAGCCAAAACACATAACATTTAACAAAACTGTGACTATGGATTATCAATAAGGTGAACAATAAGAGCTGCACTGTGTGGTAATGCCACCATCTCACCAAGAAAACCCAAACAAACCAGACAGTTCACAAAGACAGAAAATTTTCTAGCAATATCCAGTTCTTAAAACATAACTGTGCTCCTATGACAAACGTGTTTCTCAGGAAAAAAAAAAAAAAATCAATAATAATTATATTAAGACACAAAAAATTTCTTGTAGAAGTTTTATGAGGCCCAGCCTCAATCTCCAAGGCTTCGTCCAGCGAGACGCCTACTTTCCATTAATCTGCAGAGGCTCTTTGGGGACAAGGAGGTTCAACCGACCTGTGGCACTCGCTGCACTTCTGATCACCTCCATCCACCTCCAAGACAAGAGATGACAGCATCACTGAAGTGCTTCAGTCACCACTGAACCTGGCTGTTTCCGAGATTAAACTCTCAGAAGAAAGTATGCTTACTTGGTTTATGCTTTTATATTGACACCACATCAAAATGTAACATATATTCAACTAATTCAGGGTGAACATCTTTCATAAAGGGAAAAAGGATAGGATATTGTTAATGTAAGACTTCACTGCACCAAACCCAGTTCCCAAATCACTACTGTACCTCTCATATGTGTACTCGCTCTCTGCCCGAAAAAAGTACACATGAGACTTGAACTGCAACTTGAAGACGTACTCCTTTTGAATGCTGTCAGCTTCCCCAGGGGTACTAACTGTATAACCAAGCAACGGGAGGCTAGCCAAAGGGAAGTCATCCTGGAGAGAGAGAGGGGGGGGGGGGGGGGGTAAGTAGTACTTCTGGTACATACAGCATATGGCAAGTAGCAACAGTGAATGGATATGTAAAAGACAGTCAAATAGCTCGATGCCCAACATAACTCATACGTGATGCCTTATACAGCAACTGTCACTGCTGGAACTAAGATGTCTTTGCACTTACAAACGGTACCATATTACAGCTCCAATTATACTTGGAAATGTAGGCACCACATTACATTCAAGAAAGCACTTAGTGAGAAAGATGATGCGGTTGCTTTAAGTAGAAATCCACAAGACTCCACAATTTATTCCAAATATTTTGTGCAGGTGGAATCCACAATGCATATAAAACACACCTCTGTTTTCTTTTTTAATTGTGCCATGCTGGATGGTTCTCTTTGCTACCAACACTCAACCCTATCATTTTCAAAGAAGGCAATGAATCGCATAACTGGGTTGTGTTCAAAAATGTCAGGAACTAGTTAAAAAAAAAAAAAAAAAGAAAGAAAGAAAGAAAGAAAACTATTGGCTACTGGGCAAAGTGTTAAACCTTGATGCTTGATGGGGCTCAGAATGGATACTTTACCAGTTGAGTACTATGCTAATAATTTGTGCATAGTTTCCAAAATTTTTCAGAAATGGTTGATGAACTAGAATATGCACCCACAGCGAAAACCAAGAAAAGTTTGTCTGCTTGTTGGCAACTGTGCAGCACACCTTAATTTTGAATGCTCAAGAAACATCCGGTTGGAATTTCTGCCAGCCATTACACAACCCTTGATACAACCAGTGGATATGAGAATCATTAAAGATGCCTGAATGAAAATTAAATTTCACTAATTCAACAAGTTGGGAACTATGAAGAATTTGAAGGTCATCTTAAATGTTACAATGAAAATGAAGGGTTGGAGGGTACAATCATTGAAAGCATTGTATCAAAACCCCAACGTGTGCAACACAAAGATGAGGAAAGTGATGAAGATGGGACATCTAAAGTTAGTGGCTACACCAGATGGAATGGAATGTATTGTTGGATTATGACACAACTTCATGCAGAAAGCTGTGAAAATATCCTTTATCTGCAGTAGATATCTGCGCTGATTTTGCTCAACTAGTCAATCAAAAGAGCTACATGTGCATAAATGAGAGGGAGGACAGAGGAATGGTGAGGATGCAGGGAGTAGAGCTGGCGAAGCTAAATGAATTTAAATACTTGGGATTAACAGTTCAGAGTAACGGGGAGTGTGGAAGAGAGGTGAAGAAGAGAGTGCAGGCAGGGTGGAGTGGGTGGAGAAGAGTGTCAGGAGTGATTTGTGATAGAAGGGTACCAGCAAGAGTGAAAGGGAAGGTCTACAAGATGGTAGTGAGACCAGCTATGCTTTATGGGTTGGAGACGGTGGCACTGACCAAAAGACAGGAGGCAGAGCTAGAGGTGGCAGAGTTAAACATGTTAAGGTTTGCATTGGGTGTGACGAGGATGGACAGGATTAGAAATGAGTATATTAGAGGGTCAGCCCAGGTTAGACGGTTTGGAGACAAAGTCAGAGAGGCGAGATTGCGTTGGTTTGGACATGTGCAGAGGAGAGATCCTGGATATATCAGGAGAAGGATGCTAGGGATGGAGCTGCCAGGCAAGAGGAAGAGAGGAAGGCCTAAGAGGAGATTTATGGACGTGGTGAAGGAGAACATGCAGGTGGCGGGAGCGACAGAGAAAGATGCAGAGGACAGGAAGAAGTGGAAACAATTGATCCGCTATGGCGACCCCTAACGGGAGCGGCCGAAAGAAGAAGAAGAAGATTTACCACTTTAAAATAAAACCCTAAAAAACAAATAAGCAAATTGGGGCAAGTTGACATCTGAGGTGAGTGTGTGCGCGTGTTGGTGTGTTACCTGGTGTGTTTTGTAGAAAAACAAGCAAAAGTTGGTAAAGACAACCCACAGCTTCTGCCAGCCATTGCTGTTCTTGAACTTCCTCAACAGGTATCCAGACAGCTGGTTCTGAAGGAGAGTGAGAAGGGAATAAAGAGAAGCACCGTCACGCTTTCAGGCTCCCAGAACTACACTACACTGGCAGTTCCAGGAAATGGTGCAGTGTGACCCTGGTTTTCCTAACTCTGAAACTATTAAGATTTGACCGCATGATAGAGTCTGAGTGATTTTTGGCAGCCAAAAACTTCATTTTTTCTTTTCGTACTGGGCTCTTAGAATGAAGACAACAAATGAAGTTTTGGCTGTGCGATGCTGTCAGAGTGTTTAATGACAGTCATAAAGTGATCCTTGTTCACTGTTTTGTACTGGGCTCAGCGTGATGTCATCAAATCCAAAAGCGGGATTGTGGGTACACGATCAACCTGTTTTAATCAACATAGGGACAAATAACCACCTGTATTCAAGTGTAATAGTCACAAAGAAATGTTAAACTTCTGAAACAGACAACTGAGTGGAAAAACACCTCAAATTAATGTAGCACTTCTACAGGACAAGTGAAGCTCTACAAATGATCTACCAGAAACAAATCAAGCTGATATTTTGGTAAGTGGAGAGATGGCAGCAGTAGCTGTTGGTCCAGCTGTACCTGGTTCATGCGCTGGTAGTCAGAGAAAGAGAGGTTCTGGCTGCGGTACCAACACACATGAGTGATGGTGTTGGGTCTCTGACCTTGGCCCAAAAGGTAGCGAGGGGGTAGCTCCAGGGACACAGCTGAAGAGTAGTGGATTGAGGCATGTGTGATGTAGAAAAAGGAATGCATTTGAAGGGGCAAAAAGGAGACATGGGAGAGAGTGAAAGAGAAGACAAGAGAGGACAGAAGAGTTGGCACAGAGTCACAGTTAAAGCAGAGAAAGAAAAGTTCCACTGAGCTGTTAGGGAGGTTCTCAGTGCATCTTTGAACCTCTGCTTGTGGTAGATGCACAAAGACTCCTGTGCTGGTTCTTCCCTTTTTTTTTTTAAAGAAATGCCACATGGTGCTCCACTCAGCACAAAATGTAGGCAACGTCTAAGGAACAGGTACAATATTCAAATCATCCAGTAGGTGGCAGTGAAAGATTACAACCACAGCATTTGTGATTCCTCCTCTGCCCAGTAGAACTGTGTCCAGCTGAACAGAGACTCACCTATTATTTCCACCACACCCATGAAGCCTCTTATTAAGGAGCACAACTAGAACCTTGGGAACAAAGGGTCTGAAACAATGCTGAGAGAATGTCTGTGCGCATGACATGTAGCTTTGGCAGAACTCTGGTGAGCTAAGGAACAAAGAATAAAGCGCTAGAGGGAGTGAAACAGGTACATTGCACAGGAGGTGAGGGGGTAAGGGGGTGAGGGAAGAGAAGGAAAGGGAAGGGAAGGTACCTCCACAGCCAGGTTGCGGTCAGACATTGAGACGCTAGTGTTGCGGTGCCAGCAGACATGCATGGTGGTGTTTGCACGGTGATGCATCTGCATGTCCAGAGAGCTGGGGGAGGAGTGTGTGTCATCTTCTGATTCCAGAGAAACTTCGTCAGACGACCCTGAGATGTGGTGGACGAAGGGGATAGGGTGGAGTATGAAGGAGAAAGCAAACTGGGAATGGAGGGAGGATTTACTACATCACTGCAGGGGGTGCTAAGGGGCATACATTATGTGCCTACCAGGAGGATTTATCAAGCCACATATCCACTGCAAGTTTGTGTGTCATGTTTAAAATGAGAATTACAAAAATCATTAACTGCAAGTAGTAGTCATAAAATATACTGTGTGTGTGTGTATTATACTAGAAAAGAAAAAATATATACGTTTTTTTTTCTAGTAAGAAAAATTCAGGAAAGTAAAGCAAAAAATTTGGACAGGGTTGAATTTATGTAACTAATTTACATACCAACTAAAACACTTTTCTTTAAAAAAGTGTTCTAATCTTTATTTTTATTTTGAAGCTTTGTCATGCATATTCAGGAAATCATATACAATAACTGTAGTAACAAAACAGTTCAAACCAGTTACACACTTGAAAACCTTATGTGGAAAGAGATCAGCAGACACCTACTTGTTATTTTATGAAATGCATTCAGTTTATTATTCCTGATCTTCAGTCTATATTTTAATACATTTGTGTACCAATACATCAGTGTATACCATGGTAGAGTTCTGATTGGTTTACAAATGAATAAGAGGAAAGGTTTATGTTCAGCTATTTACACAAAATTAAGGACTGTGATGTGCTCCCACAGACAAGATTTTAAAAATTTTAAAAAGACTCACTGTTAGACCGATCACAAAGGCCAGGGTCCAAAACAATATCAGATTTCTCTCGGGACTTCTTGGCTATACTGATTGCCATGTTCAAATCCTCAATCCACTTTGTCATCTCCACTTTAGAGCTGGAAGTAAAGATCAGGGTTAAAGGAGTTTAAGAAATCACTGATGATGAACACCAGACAGCTTGCAATACACACAAATCAGCAGAAGATTCCTGAATTCCACTTTTTTCTTCATTACTGTGTACGTTATGTACATGAGTGATGGCTTTGGGAATGGCCTTCCAGTAGTGGGAGCAGCTGGTTGTGTGGTGCATTCTACCCCCAGTCCACTACACTCACCTGGCTGCTACAACGATGGTCCTCTGTGCTGAGTAGATGGTGAAACAGTGGGGTACAGACCACTCATTTTCACTTTCCTCAACCTAGAGGGGGCACAGAAGCACATGGAGATGGTGAGCTTCAAAGCTGCTGTGTCCCCTGCAGCCTGCAACTAACCGCTTTCAGACAGAACAGCTTTGTTTGCTTCAGACTTCATTTAAAACTTTATTTTTGTAAAGGCTTCAAGGAAAAAATAAGAAACCGATTCCTAAACATATGCAACAACATTCATGATATCGGAATAATTTTTATTTATTCATTTATCTGATACTTTTCTCAAAACAGAGTTGTGGATTTATTAACCACATCACTTGAAGTTATGGACCTACCACTGGAGTTACCCAGTGCTCCAAAATTAGAAAAGTAAAAAGCAGCAGCCCATTGCATATCACCAAACTTATTACCCTTAAAGTGGCTGCATTTGATACATAAGTACTGTTAATGTTGAACAGGTGGATGCCACAAGCAGCAACAGGCATGCCAGTCACAGTACAGTGGAAAGGAGAAAGGTAACAACCAAATATATCACCAAACTCTTTTAAACTTACTTTAGTAATGTGTGTAGTGCCATGTGCGTGTATACTGTGTAATTCCTTACTCTTTCCAGTCATCTGTTTCAGTCTTTCCTCAAAGCTCAACTTCCCATCAGCCCTCTCTGCTGTATGTGTATGTCTATGACACAAATTAGCCATGGATAGCACTCTCTCTCTCTCTGTGTGTGTGTGTGTGTGTGTGTGTGTGGGGACAAACAGAGAATAAGCTTTACAGATACAGAGATTCATACATCTGTGTAATTTACACTAGGCCAATTCAGCATAAGTACTTTGCTCAAGGGCATCATGGCAGAATCAGGATTTTAACTTGCGTCCTTCAAGAAATTCAGCATCCCAGGATACTTGGTGGCCCCAGTTCAGTGGTAATTTAAGGTGGTCGTTCTTCTGGTTTTCATAACTACTGTCTCGGAGAGTCTATCTATCCTCTGTCAATGAGCCTTTACTTCTTACCACAGTTTTTTCTTTAACTGACAATTGATCGTGACATTCAACACATGAGTGATGCACTGCAATTCAGGCACTGTCTTTGGTATCTGTTTAACTCTTTAGAGTTGCTTTAAAGTCACATATAAAAATGATGATCAGCCTCTTTTATAATTCATACATATTGTTAGCCGTTATTCAGCATAATATGTTTTTGAAAAACATATTAAGCTGAATAACAATGGAAAAAAATGAAGTGTCATATCTATACTTTATACTTTTTTCATTCCATTACATTAAAATAAATTTTATGTATCCAATATTTGTAAACACATACATCCTAAACCTTTAGCTACACTATATGCTTTGTGGAATCTTTGACATTAAAGTACTTAAGATTTTTTGTGGCTGCCAGTTGTTTCCACAGACCTCTAAACCTGAAAGGCCAATACTCACCGGAACATCCAGCACTATGAGCTGCAGTCAAGAGTGAAGGACAGACAGCAAGAGGTTACAGCAGAAGCCACTGCACAGCCAAACAGTGCTTCCATAACTTATTTCCTCTACACCCCCCATCTCACTGCATATGGGTCACTACTTATATTGGGCAAAAACCCATAAAGACTGCTGGTTTTTGGCATTTTAAAGAACAACTTCAAATGAATATATAGAAACAATACAACTATCAGCAACATCAAATATTTAATTTTACTGAAAATTCTAATGTTTGAAACATAACCACAAGGTGATCCCCTGAAAGGCTGAGAAAAAATAAGCAAAAACTTAATGAGATTGACAGTTATTAAAAAAAAAAAAAAAAAGCAGACAAATTTTTTTTTGCCGACATTCTCACATAAATGTAATTTGTCAACATAAGTACCAAGCGAGGTGACATACATGGCAGTACGTATAAACACGGACAAAATACTTACAAGCATGCCCTGTAGAGGCAGCTGGCCGTGAACTTTAAACTGGTTTGTAGGTGTCACCCCTTTACTGGTATACAGAAGCATATCTGAGAACTGAAAACACAATAGTAAGGCAAAGGAAAACAATGCAATGTTTACAAATATGACATTATAAATAGAATTCTATGTTTTGGTACCTGGATTATTTCAAATCCATCACATGTTTAGGCCATCATTAGAAACAACTCACCAAGAAGAACATCCTCTGCTGCAAACCCTTCTTGGTCAGCTTGTAAAGGCAACCCTCTCGGATGAATTCCTGAACATTGGAAATACAACTTGAGCCTAACAGATGTACAGTATAGAAGATTTTGTGTCCTTGAGCTTCTGTTTGTGAACTGTACTCAGTGTTCTGATTTTGAAGATCAGTCCAGGACTCTCAAAGCATATACCTACCCTTCCAGGGGCTGTGAGATGCTCAATGCCAATCAGGTCCCTCTGCAGCTCCGTCAACTTCTGGAAGTTCTCCAGTCGGACAAGACTGCTCTGGAGCTGAGCAGTCATTTCAGCCACGACCTTCAATGCCTCTGCAAGGGATAAACACAGGACAAAGACAATGTAAATAAAGCTATGAGGGCTGAAAGGGGCCAGAAGAAGCAACATACTACTACAGTTATAAAGGCTTCAGAAACGTAATTTTATTGATTTTAATAAGCAAAACCAAGACCATCCTTGTGCTTTTCCCTTAAGGTAAAACAAAAACTTTTGCTTTCAATGTCAGAGGTTCTTACAGTAGTGACCTGGAAGAAAAAAAAAGTTTGGCATGTGAAAGTAAACTTCAGCTGTTATTTTTGCACTGGGAACTGCACCCACCATTGCAGTCATTATGATCTTGGTGGTTGGGGGTATAGTGCTTGCAGAGTCGCTCTAGTATTAGCTTGTAGTGCATGAGCCGCTGGATGGGCTTCAGCAGGAAGGTGTTGAGGGGCAAATAGCAGACCTTCTGCAGCTCAAATTCCTTGTAAACAGTTTCCAATTTCTTGAGCTGTTTTGTGGCCTTCTCCAACTCTGCCAGTACCTCATCGTGCTTCTGCAGGTAACTGGTGAATTCCTGGATGGGGTCACACAGATCAAAATAACACCACTGCACACTAAAACAATGTTACGCAATTGTGGCTCTTTGATTAATTGATTCCAAACAATAACGTAAGCAAGAACACGTTTAACTGTGCCTGATAATGCCGTTCATTTTAGGATACCAATAACAGGATGCAAAGTTCCTTTCCCAGAGTCTTATGCTGCCACACTCACCTTCAGAGCACACATGTTACTCAGCATCACATCTCCGATTCTTTGGTAGTCCCCTTTTAAATGGGCATGAGGTCGCCCTTCCCTAGTGCAAAAACAGAGGAATGTGAGCTATTCAGCTGAGTTTTCAATTTTTTTCCCCCCCATTCTTTTTCTTTTGCTGTTTAGCAGCCCTGTTGGAGAGATACTCACCAGAGTGCCAGCCTCTGGTCGATCTCCTTGAGAAAGCCCCTGTGAAACTCATAGACGGGGTCAATGTTGGAAAACAGCAGGTTCATTAAACCTTCAGGCATGGCGCTCTCTTTGATGACAGCACTGCGGAACCACTGTGAAACAGGGACACCGATATGACGGAAACACCTTTTTACACACTGTGACAGGTATTGTGACTCCAAGGGACTCTAGATTGTGTGCATTCATGTACTCACCACTGTAATCACCTCCAGGTCTTTTACATAGGTCCTTTCTGTAGTTAGAATCTCTTTGGCAATGAAGTAGGCCTTGTCAGTGGGAAACCTCTGAAAATGTCAAAGCACCCAGTGTAAGCAATTTTGAAGACAACTAACATTATAGAATGCAGCAAGAACAAAATCTACTGAAGTCAAATGTCTAAAATAGGACTCAAAATTCTAAAAATAATTTTATGATATGGCTCCATCATGGCCTTTTAACATTTCAATTCAGCAGAAGTTAAGAAAAGACTATTTTAGGTTAGTATGTGACATCTCAAAAATGATCATTTACAATCCATACTAATTTTTATTCAGTAAGGGGGGGGGCATTATTTTACTAGAGTTCATATCCAACATTTTTACAGAACTTTAAAAAAACAACCGATAACAAACAAGCAGGGAGGTTGTCAATAGCAGTTTGGGGTGTTGGGATTAATACAAAACAGCTTAATAGCTCTATGGAAGTGAAAAAACTGTACAGGGGGTTTGAAACAAATGGTCTGGCAAATACTGATAGTCTCTTGGCCTTGCTGGCCTTCCTTTATGATTTGATATGAGCTGTGGAAGTGGTGAGGAGGGGATCTCAGGCACAGGTATGCCGACCAGCAGGATATCTCGCGTA
This sequence comes from Heterotis niloticus, assembly GCA_018136845.1. NCBI lineage: Eukaryota > Metazoa > Chordata > Actinopteri > Osteoglossiformes > Osteoglossidae > Heterotis > Heterotis niloticus. The sequence continues at coordinate 16,355,133 of CM030903.1, read as the reverse complement.
TGTACCATCAGGGTCTTTTTGTTATCAGGACATCTCAGTAGTTATGTTAGTATCCAATTTGGGATTACTAATCAAAGGATGGATCTGTGTTTTCTCCATGATGAGACCAGTGACAGGCCCCTATACAAGACTGTCCAAACATGCCTTTGGGGTGAGAACTCCTCAGGTTGTTCTGACTCTCACCCATGCTATTACTCACATTAAAGTCTCTGCTAAAGACTACGTCTGGTGTGTTTACACAACAGTTCTTAGAATCTCTTGAGTGAAGAGGACAAAAAAGAATTAATGTCCAATAAAATTAACTCAATTTCTAAAACAGAGGTAAGATCAGAGTTTTGGCAGAAAAGGTAAATAAGCAGCAGTAATGTCAGCGGTTGGGAAGGTAGGGCAGCCACTGTACCTTCCTTCTGCCCTCATCATCATCCTCCAGCTGAACACTGCCCACTTCACTTAGGATGGGACTTTGCAGGGGTGAGGATGTCTGTCCTGGGAGGCTAAGGGTGGAAGTTTGGATGGACTGTGAGAGGTTGAGGGTGCTCTTCAAGTTGACAGGAGGCAACTGGGTACTGTCAGTCCCTATGAAGAAGGAAAAAAAAAACAAAAAAAAACAAGATTTTACTCAAAAACAGGTGATTCATTTTGCATTCATAACAATAAATCGGTTTGTTCATTTCACTTAACATCAAAGCAACTAAATGGTACATAAGACAACATCCTCAGTACATTCAATCATTGTACCAGTTAAAAATCATTAGTTATTTTTCTTGAGCAAGTGATTCCAAACATGTTTCACTTTCAAACTGATAAAGTAGACAGACTGTAAAGTCTTTGATTTGCCAGCCTGCCAGTGATCTTAAGCAGCTGATGACTTTTAGGCTCTAGTAGAAGACAGACTGGTCTGTGAGATGCCATTGTGCAAAGTGAAGGCACAGCTAACATTCTGCTTTTTATAGGAGGAGCAATGTAAGAAGCACAACGAGAGAATAGGAATGGTGGCTTTGTGACCCGGAAATAAATTCCCAGGCACCCGTTTATCTGGAATGTCATTAGTCTGCCTGTTTACTTTGCAGCTCTGAATAAAGTAGATGGGCAGCTGGGGTGGAGCACACAGTTTTTGGGAGAACAGGAGTGGAATTCCTTGGCCTTCAGCCTAAATAAACAATGCCTCACTCCATGTAATATTTCAACTGTTTGAGTAACTCTTAGCTAGAATTAAAAATGTAGACCAACTGCACTTATCTATAAAGATTCAAATAAAATTAAGCAAGTCATGTTCAAGGTACTCAAAAATATTTTATTTAAAAAAAATACACATATGTGTATACTATGCTTTCCAATAATAACTATACTATGTGATTCTATAAAATCATTTGATTCTTTAATATGCAGCACCGAGAACAGTTCTGATAAGCTCGATCATACTAAATGATACCAAAATGTTGAAAACCTCATTTCACTATGAAGATAAATCTGCAGACAAAACTCCAAATAAAGTTAAAAAGCACTTTTGTGTTTTTTTTTTTTTTTTTTTTTAAATTGAGCAAACCAAAAAAAAAATTTTGCTTTCAGCTATGACACCCCTTTGCAGATCTTAACTTTTATGACATAACCCAAGAACTAAGAACAAGGTGAGCCAGGAGTGTTTAGCACTGTACAGTTACAGACAGTTTGTAGATAAGTTGTACACCTGGGGAAAACTATTTACTTGGCCCCATAATAACTCAGTCAGCAGAACATTTGAAAGGATGACAGCATTTTGGAATATCTTAGTGTTCTGTCATTTAAAAGAGTGACAGATCTTTTATGACACATTTCATTTTGCATGGTCATGGATTCCTACAAATGGGCCACTGTCCAACATGAAAGGCTGCCATGGAGAGGAAAGTGAAGACAGTAATATGAGGTAAATGAGAAGAAAAGATGACCACTGACAAAACTATTCATAGCTATGAGATGAATCTGTTAAAAACTGGCACAAAATATAAGTTTGTGGAGGCATGAATGACATTCAAAAGTTTAAAAAAAAAAAAAAAAACCCAAAAAAGTTTCCATTCACCCTTATCTTTCAATATAAGATTTTTAAAGAATCTAATCCACATATAAATCAAGGGACTACATTACATTATTTTTTTTATATCGGGGCTTTGGGGTAAAAAGGTAACTGGAGGTAAAAGGAAAAATGCTATGAACAAGTTTCTGGTCCCAAGAGTTTCCATAAGTTAAAAACAGAACAAGTCAGCATCACTTTTACTTCAAAAACATTATTTGCACATAGTGTGGCTGTTTATCTCTTAAACTAAAGAACCCTAAAAAAACTGACAATGGCACAGTTTAACTGTGTAGTTGCCTTGTTCCTACTGTCAGTATTGTACCCCTCTTAAATGACTTGCTTCTGTCAAACTACAGTTTATGACGGTATCGCTAAGAATGGTTGCTTAATGTCTGCACTGTGATAGGCCAAACTTTGTAAACAATGAAGATATTAAAAAAAAAAAAAAATATATATATATATATATATATATATATATATATATATGCGCTTTCATAAAATGTGAAACCGAAATCACTATGAAATGTGAATATGACAAAAACCTCACGGCTGACAATTTAGAAGCTGAAAATTTTCAGTGAAAAAGGATTACAGTTAATTTACTCATTTTAGGTTGCAGACAAATAGATTATTTAACAAAGCGCATATAGTGAAGCATAAAAGGCTCGCGGAGTAAGGAACTGCTAAAATCCCAAATAACTGTGATATGGAACACTCCTAAAGTGCGGCTTATTGTGACATGTGGTTGCCATACACTTCTTGCAACGTCAAAGCGAAGGAGCATACCGGTGAAACTTTTACTTCCTTCTCCTGCCGGCCGCACTGACACAAGCCATTCCACAAAACCCACCCCTGACTTATGAGGAAGGACATTTACAGTCAGTCAATATGCTGAAGTCTGTTGCTTTCACAAGAACAAAACAAAGTCTGGCCTCTTCACAAGGTCAGTGGGTCAAAGTGCTTCCTCCAAGTGCAAGCCAGGTCCTAGAACTGAGATACAACTTCTGAATTAATTTGTGGATTTTCACCCAAGTTATTACACTGAGACATGGTACACATTCAAACCACTGGACAAAAGGTGAGGGGGAAGAAAAAAAAAATCACAGCAATAACAGATAATGCTTCCTCTGTCATTTGCTCTTCATCAGTTCATTTATAACCATGAGCATGGGCATAATAAAAGAGGTCGGCCACATCTGTATTTTCCTACTCAAAGTCATTTAAACACTGGCCTGCAAATATTCATGATGAACTGATAACTATAGACAGAGGACAAGAGACAAGATAACATGTTTAATGCTAAACTGAACTAAGCTATTAAAGATATTCTTGGGAACACCGAACACAAACGGATGACAAATTACTAAATTGTTTACAAATTTCTGCATCATTGTTCACAAGAGTGCATTCTGACAGGCTACATGACACCCTGGTACGGCACCAGCTCAGGTGAGGACTGGATTCAGTATAGCACAGTAAAGCACTGCAGAAGGGGTGAGGTCCACGTACAATATTAAAGGAATAGCTGCTATACTCTACATACTGTAACAGGTACTGTTACAGCCATCCTGGACACTCACTTTCTTTGGGACAGTTTGGACCTGTAAGACACAAGGTTCAGTCTTTACATACTGACAAGACCAGCAAATGACCTGACACGCATTACTGTACACATTGACGGATTTTGCATGTAATGGTTTTGGTGTTGCATTTATTGATGTTGTATATATTGCCTATGTTTGCATTCATTACTCTTACTAGTCTGTGGGAGACACACAAGCAACAATTTCATTGTACTACATGTATAAAAGTCAACGGGAATATTAAGAGAATAACAGTACTGTATATATATTTGACGATTTGGCATTTCAGAAGATCTGTGTTACTGATAAAATTTTTTACGAGTGAGAATAAATTCTAATTAAAACAAGCATATTTTGTACAAAACATATCATTACTGTTTGTGGTAATGATATATAATCACGTTTTTTTATTTTTGTACATATTGACAGCATGGTACATTAGTTATAAAAATCAAGCAGAAAGCTTCACATAGAAGTATTAGAGTATATTACTATGGTAGTATAGCCTTTGGATATAGTTTAGTATTGCTAGGACATGAGCACGGATGGGATCCCTTAATAACAGCTTCACTGCAGTGATATGTGTTTTCAGTGCAGCAAACTGCTAAGTTTTGCAGCTCAGCCAAAAGTCCGATTTACGGAGGAAAAGCATTTGAACATGCAAAATTCCATAGATGCTTTCTGCAAAGCTGTATGAAAGAGCCTTCATATGCACTGGTATGAGAGCAAACTCCAGCTGAAAGACATGGAGAAGCCTCTGCAGAGCTCGTAAAAGGTCATCCAGAATATGAATATAAAGCAAACATTCTGCTCTGGCAACAAATACCTTTTCATATAAGATGCCTGTGTTGGAAGTAATTATAATAATGTGTTGAAATAAAACATACTGCAGTGTAATTTTGTGCTGGACTGGAGTCTCATCTAAGGGGAGTTTCATAGCCTAAGTGCCCAGTGAGTCCGGGATAGGCTCAGGACTGCCTTGACCCTGCACAGAATTAAACAGTTAACAAAGATGGATGGATGGGTGAATGGATGCACTGTTCTTCGATAGTGCGTGCATCCATCCATAGAAGTAAAAACAAAACTTACCTATATAAAGTGGTCTCATTTGTACAAATGTCAAAAAAACAACACCATGAAATGTAAGGTATATGGTTTTAGAATGGGCGAACATTCAGGAAAACAGAATAATGCTAAAAATATGCATTAGACCGTAAAAACATTGTTGTGAAGGGCAATGAACAGCTTAAGCACTGATGCAGAACATTCCGGTTCTGATTATAAAGAACAAAAAGAGAGAAAGCATCTTCTGTTTCCACTCTAGCGGAGGATATGTTGGAAAATTCGGAAATTAACTGTACAAATTCACTGTTCATGGAATACAAAATATTAAATTATACTGGAAAGGCAATATTTGATGTTGGCTACTATGATATTCAAGACCAGCTCTAAACAACAAAACATTTGGGGTTTTGGCATCATTTACTCTTTATTAAAATAAAATTGCAGTCAATCAAGTTTAAAAAAAAAAAAAAAAAAAAAAAAAAAAAAAGACTGCTGGTAGCCTTTCTTCCTTACTAATCATAGCTGGATAGGTCTCCCCATCTCTGCATTACCCAACTGGGGTGCTTGGCCCCCCAGATTTATTTCCTTTGCTTTTGTCTACGGTATTGTTCCTCTCAGCTGTCAACTGGCTATAGGTGTCTGCTGTCACTACGAATCATTGTTCAGTGTTACTGGATCAGTCAAATGAAAATCAACTAAAATGAAACATTCAGCAGAGGCAAAGCACATTCTTTACAGCCCATAATCTTAACTTTGTCATAAAAAAAGGGAACAAAAAGAAAAAAAATTCAATGTCTCCTGAAAAAGTGCAAAAGGCAATGGAAACCAATGCAGACAAAGATTAAAAAAAAAAAAAAAAGATAAATTTTTCTGGAGCAGATTTTTTTCCATATTGAATGAAAGTAATTTTTTAGTCTCACAATGGAAATTCACTTAACCATTTTATCGAATCAACTATTGCACTGTGTAAGGAATGGATTTTGGGCACCGGAATTTGACTTCACAAGAACTATAATTTATTAAAGTTTAACTGCACTTACAAAGTATTTCTTCAAATTTTGAGGACAAGTGAAGTTCCAAACAGACTGTGTCCATAATATATATAACATAGTTATTACTTTGGTGACCTGAGCTTACCCAACACCCTGTTCCCTGAGATTAGGGCATTCTATGAACAAACCTGCAACAGTTTTCATAGTGGCCAGAGGATTAGTGGAGAACAGATTGTCCTCAAGGGGCAGCCCACCACTCGAATCCCAGTTCCAGTACAAACTGCTCAGATTAATGCCTTCAGTAGCTGTGAGAGGGGTGTTGAGCTGCTCAGGCTGCTCCACCAAGTCACTGAACTGCATGGGTAAACTGGCTTTAGAACCTATGGAATAAGCTTGAAAATGTACCAGTGAGCTGAGGAATTTCAGAATCTGGAAAAGTCAGCAAAAACAACTTGGGCACACCCAAACCAGAATCGGAAGCAGAATTCAGGGCTAAGTTTTCCAGCCAGCTGCAGATGGACTGGTTGTTGACAATGGAGCTACACCCAAAATATGACACCCTTTCAAAAGACTGGTGTTGGCAATTAAGCCTTGAGCCTATGTTTGTGTCTAGTTGTCTGGCATGATTTTATTCATAAACTGTTTTATTTTAGAAATAACAACAATATACCTCTCCCTTAAAAAGGAGTTTTTGGCAAGCTTACCTATTGGCTCTTCTGATTTTCAGGTCTGTGCTGTTAAATGAAAAGCACTGCCTTGCCATGAGGTCGCTCCACATCCAGTTCTTCAGAAGTGAGTGACCTATTTCTGTCCCCCTTCCCTGTCCCTCCTCTCCTCCACCCCATTATTGTTTTTCACTGCCTTTTAGGGAATTCTAGAAGTAGGATATGCTAAGCTCAAAAAACATGAAGAAACCACAGGGGCACCTTGGCAGGTATGGGCTGGAGGGGGAGTCTTGCCTGTGTCCTCTTTCGGGGGACTGGGTGTTCTCACAGGCTGCTGCAACACCTTGTAGGGTTGATTGTGTAGGTGAAGGGGCTCTGGACAAAGGGATGAGCTGAAGTTAGGCAGAGATTGGAAGGAGACTGAATCTGGAGATTCGGCCACTCTCAGGCTGTCATTGAAGGTGAAGCTCTGAAACAAAGACAGAAAGAGCAAGACATTAACACTACAGTGAGGTAATTTGTTTCCAGTTTCCAGAATCTCTCGTTCTCTTTAATGCATCAATGAGCATTATGTGAGTTCAGACCTGACCTGTTTTGGCACATAAGAAGCTAGAGAGCGAGTAGATCCACGCATCTTACTGTTCCTCCTACAAAAGAAGGAGGATGTATAAAACATGCCATAAATTCAATTCCATCAGCAAGTGTGCATGCAGCGCACATTAGTACGGCTCACCTCTGGTATGGTGTCCGTTGAATTCCACCGTCCTTCACGTACTCCATAAGCTGCTTCTGTGTCCTCCCACTAACATTAATATCATGAACTCAAATTACAAATGTACACAAGATATCATTTTCCCTTTCAGAAAAGCTGTGGACCATTTTTTGCAAAATCAGGTGCTGTACAGCAAAGGTATGTGCTTGCCTGTATCGGAAGGAGGACCCTCTGCTAAAGAAGAGGGCTTTAGTTTTAGGCTGCTGCTGGTCGAAGAGGCGGAAGAATGAGTGATGCTCCACGCAATTTTTCCAGAATGTTTTGCAGTGGTCCCTACTGGCCATAGTGAATTCCAGTGTGTCCTGGTGGGGTCCCTGGAGACACACAACACCACACTGAGTGCTGATTCTACAACCACAACTCAGAAAAAGTTGAGACAATGTGGAAAACGCAAATAAAACCAGCAAGCAGTGATTAAAAATTCAATTTCACTTGCAATCCATCACAAGACAAATTTAGTCTGGCCAACTTCTTATTTTGGAAGTATACATCCATTGTTGTCTGAGGGCCTCCAAAAAAGTTTTTTCTAAAAAAAAGTTGGGATGGGGCAATTTAGGGCCGACAATGAGCTATAAATAAATAAATAAATAAAGTGAATAGAAACAACAGGTGATTGCAATCAAGCTTGGGTATAAAAGCTACATCCAGGAAAGGCCCAATCCTTTAGGAGAAAAGATGGTCTGAGGATTTTCCATTTTCCAACAAACATTAAACATAAATATAAAATATCTTGTCTTTATACTGTTTGTGATGAATTACAGCTCTTGGATTACAAGATTACAAGTCAAATTGAATTTTGAAATCGTTGCTTTCCGTTTTTATTTGCGTTCTCCACAACGTCCCAACTTTTTCAGAACTAGGGTTCTAAACTCTGGTGAGTGACAGCTGCATTTCCTTCTGCTCTTCAATACCTACATGAACCTCTGGATGAAGTTTTATCAGGAACCTCTTTCTCTTGAAACTTAGTTTGCGAATCTTGGACCAGTTGAATGTGTTTATTCTTGTGTTACCCTAGATAAAGATCAAAAGCACAAAGCAGAGGCATAAGTCATGTTCACAACAAACCAACCAACCAACCAAGAAACAAGCAAACAAATAATCACCTGGAACACCAGCAGGCCCATGTGAGCTACACTAAGATTAATTTTGCTCCCTTCACGATCTGCTGCAGGGTGGAATCGTATCCCATACAATTCCAGTTTTCGACCAATTTCCAGAATTTGAAAATCAGATTCTGCTGGATTTTGACCTCTGAAACCAATAAGTACAAAGCAAGTCAAGAAGAAATGATCATTTTAATATAAAGAATATGAACAATAAAATAAAAGGACAAGTTGACACAGACACAAATAAGCACCAAAGATTTAAAAATAAAATCATGACATCTAGTTTTTATTCTCTATTAAGTAAAATGTTTTCTGCCAACACTTTTCAATGCCAAATTAAATGTTGAATTAATTTTTGGGAGGTGCTGAAAAAAAGGTTAAGACCCATTCTTTGGTATGCAAGATTTTCAGAAAATTCTATTGGGAGTCAGCCTATAAAAAAGAAATCTACATTCTCCCCCGAAGTCCAACATCTCAAGATCTGTTGCCGTATGGCTTCTAGTACAGCACGAGCCTGGATTAATGACTCTGCTGAGAAATCTGCACTGATGCTCTGTCAGCCTGGAAGGATTACAGGCAGGTTAGACCTACAGCTGCGATGAGGACATCTGACAGAAGCACAGTTCATCCAATTTCAGTCAGTGGAGACAATCCCCAGCTATTAACGTAAAACTTTGTGAGATACAAATGATGCAGTTTAACAACACCAAATACATAATAAATTTGATCCTGTAAAACATTCAATTCCCTTTTCTTGTATTCTCTAGCAATTCCTGCACGATACAAATTCTCCACTTTTAAAAGAATACAAATCTAGACTACAAAACCACTAAATGCACCCAAATTCAAGAGTAAAAGGTGTATAACTAAAGAACTAAGGGGTTTTATTAAATACTATATATACCTGTCACTTAAAAGGTCATAAATAATTCAGAAGGAAAACTGTATTTTCCTAGAAAGTGGCTTCCTCGTGGCCTTGCGAGACGGCAATGCCAGGTTGTAAACTGGATGGGCATTCTTACAGGTGTTTGCGGTGAAGATCCATAATCTTTTCTTGCAGTCTCTCCTGCTTGGGCAACAACTTGTTCTGCTTCAGAAACTCCCTGTCTCCCATGTCATCATAATCTCCAATCTCCGCTGAACCCAGACATGGAAGACAAAGAGAAAGCTATGTAAAACCGAAAGTGGCAAACCAGTATAGAAAGTAGACAAGGCTACACTGTGGGTGAAAGCACATGAGCTCAAAAGAAAGACAAGAGATACTCAATCAGCCAGATAAACAAGTGTGGCTGAAGGAATAAGACAAAGTTAAATTATTTTTAATGATCAGTCCTTATAATCCTATTTTGTAAAATCTAATCAGCAGTGACAGACAGTTCCCAGAAAAAGCAATATATCTCAGCTAGCTAGTAATGCGCTGCATCGCATTATTAATATGTAGTATTGAAGTATAAGGCATTATTTATCTTCTCATAAAGATTTATGGTAACTGAGTTTTTAAATGAATTCACTTTACAAGCAAATACTGAGAAATAAATACTGGACACTATGGGAAACCCATACATGTAAACATTTTTGTTTGTATGTTTGCATTTAGGTGGTACAGAGGCACAGTGGGTAGTGCTGTCGTCTCATAGTGTCTGTGCTGTTCAGGCATAGTTTTGCACGATCTCTCCGTGTCTGCACAGGTTTCCTCTACGTGCTTCAGTTTCCTCCCACAGTCCAAAGGCAAGTGTTTCAGCTTAATTGGCCACTATAAAATGGCCACAGTGTGTACACAAGACAAGATTTGTTGTGTCATTTTTCACTTTCAGCCAGTTTTGACTACTCTCATGTTTGTGTGATTTCAAAACGTGGCGTCTCGCCTATCCAGTAAAAAGTGTGCCTCTTGACAGATTCCCCTGGGATTCCACAGAACACATCGTGAGAGGGGAGCGCACTTACACTGCATCAGGTGGGAGATCAGAAGGGCAGCAGTGTTCTCAGTGCAGAGGAGCCAGCCTTCTGTGAGGTCTCGCTTTAACTGTAGTGCAAACAGGTACCTGCGAGAACGGGCAAAATATACTCATCACATACAGTGCAAGTCTAGGATTCGTGAGCATGACAGTGCTTACAGGGATGCATGAGCAAATAAATATGTATTGCGTACCAAAAAAGGTTGGATGCCCTTTAAAAACTTATGCATTAACAAGACATGCTCATAAATGATGACCTGACCAATTTTAACTGTTCATAAAGGTGAAATTTCGACACGATAAATTCACGGCTGCTGTACAAGACTCATCTGAAAGGTTAAGTAAATGTATAACTGGATAGATCACTGGCCTACCGCGTGTACTCCTGCTGCAGCTGGCCTGGGTCTGGGGGAAAGAACTTCACTGACAATCTGAACAATGTGTTCATAGGCCCTAAAGGAAAACATTCTGAGCAACACAGCACTTACAACATGGCAGCAATTAAAACTCCAAAAGGAGCACAAGGGGTCTTTTCTTACTTCTCACTTGTTTAACAACAAGCTTCGTGGGATCCAGCCACATCTGCAAAAGCAAGAGAAAAAAGCTGCAATGCCATTTTGCTGTTTCCTCGCAGTTATGTATTAAGTGTAAAATGTAAATGTTTACAGTGAATTCTTTCTGTGGATCCCCTCATTTAAAACCTAAATATGCCAGCTTAATAAAATGTAGGCACTGTACAGTCATACTCTGATATATGCACATTTAAGTTGAGAATTTCAATTTACAAAGATTTTCGTACCATATCGCTACGCTGGCTTCCTAAACATTTCCTCACATTTGTGTGACTGAATTTGGACTTTGTGCACCTCTTCACAGCAGAACAGCACCTCAGTCCATTTGGACTATCCAAACAACATAGCTGTGCTGCGTGAAAGTACATTTATTTGCTCTCCTTTCACTGATTTCTCCTGCATAGGTTAAGGTTATGACTCCAGCAAATTACAAAATGGGTTTAGAGGTAATGCCATTGACTGGCCATTATTAAGGAGAAGAGAGGCAGAACCACAGGCTGCTCATCTGGGCCTGACTGACTGACTGAGGGGCAGACCTTTAACCCCACAGCCCATTCAGCCCTTTCATTCCATTTGAACCAGGACATTGGGACTATGCTCACTCTATATGCAACGTGTGGGTTATCTGAATGACCACTTTTACGCCTCCTTTTTCTCTTTCTGATCTCAAGTAAGCAGACTAGGGGTATGTGGGCCATGGGGGATTATTTCCTGTGTACATCAATATCATCCTGAACAACAGAAGAAAACACTTTAAACATTTTAAAGAATGGACATATTTTTTAAGGCAGTTGTTAAGTGTGTTCCTGCTTTTACTTTACACACATTGTTACCTTTTATTTTTAAGAATCATTTCAGTGTTTTCTATTCTGACCACCTGCCCAGTATCCTTTAGCACAAAAGTTCCTCACTTAAGCTCCTTTGCCACTTCACATCATTTGGCTGTGAAAATATTTTAAAGGGAATGTAACAACAAGAGACCATGTATTAAACTCAGGTGTACTGGATTTCCTAAGTGCAAAGCTCATACCCAGTTCATCTGAATATTCTGGAATTCTAGGCCAAAATAATCACTCTCGATGAGATTACATCTCTGGAACACTGCTGAGAGGAGTACTTGTCCATTAGCCTTTGCCTGCAAAGGAAGAGAGAGACTGTAAGTGAATCAAAATGGCCAAAATGAATGTTCCACCTCCTTACTCTGTTCCGAAACCTCTGAAGAAGTTCCACCAAAGAATTTAGGAAAGTGGGGTAAAACATAGAAAATGCATCGATCTACTAAGAAGATAAAGTTAACGGGTGTCAGAAGTATCCGCAATAAAAAGAAAAACTCATCCACTCGGCTACTTCCCTGTTGCAACTGTGCTGACAGTCAAGCGTTCACCATTTACCAAGGCCATGTTTTTCGACACACGGCTTCTAAAGGCTGAATGTACGGAATGGAGCCGAGACCTCAGAAAGAGTATACATAGGCACTTCAGCAGCAATATCAGAGCTCCAGTGCTCGTGGGCTCTACTAAACCCTGGACTAATTACTATTTACAGAAAATGAACAGTAGTTGTGGTTTAGAAATGTAGGCAATGGCTTTTTATAAGAAAAGTATAGAGTGAAACATCTGGAGGTAATGTAAAAAGTTGTTTTAAGAAGCATCCAAGAACAGTTGGGTTTGTGATGGCAAAACTAACTTCGCCCTTTGCTCCAAAGGCTAGCGAGAAAAAGCACAGCCACCCTCTCATGGTGAATATGGTGAAAAGCATCTGTGTTTAAACTGATTCGCAGAAATTTCCTAAGCTTTAACTAAAAGAACACTTGAGAAAATAATGTAGATTAAATGGGAAATATAAACAAATATGCAAATTAAACTAAACAATGAAAACCTTAAACCTGTATTCAATTAATGCATAATATCCAGAATTTAAACAAAATTGGTCAAAAACATCAGCAACTATTTACTGTATTTACTGTATTTAGGACTACACGAGTGATTCACAATGTGGACTGCGAAAATGTTGAATTTTGATTTTTTTGTAAATCAATTTTTTTGCTATTTTACATTACATTCACACAACACACATATCGATTATCGTGGCAATGTAAATCCATATTTATATTTACCAGAAAAATATCAGTCAAAAATACATTTTCCCCCATAAGTTACTTCTCATTTTTGTTAAACAGACAATGCACAGTGGGAACCTGAAAAAATGTAAACTGAAATTAAAAAAAAGACCAAAAATACTTGAGCTTGGCCAGCAACAATATTACGAAGACATCTAACTGGAAGGCTGTCTGATGCTGGTGGTGTCTCAGATGCTGAGCAGGGAAGCCTCTGGTCACAGTTTGAATGGGAGACCACCTGAGAATAAGATGTCGTGTAGGTGTTTCCCCCACTGAGCTTGCATTAAAACTGTCTTTTTTCTCCCGAGACAAAAATTTTATAATGTGAAATTAAGCACATATGCAACATTTTAACAAACAATGTTGTAAAATTTATAGCTTACTTCTTTTGCAGTGCTGGGAGTCTAAAACAGAGCACTGTAAAATGCATAATAACCACTACTCTTTATTAAGCAGGTGTCAAAAAAGAAAGGAATGACAAAGATAAACTGCAACAACAGGACTCAAACACTGAATTAAACTGTGAATTAGAGTCCAACACACGGCTGTATGGTGGCCACCCTTATCAAGGGCAAAACTGTACAAATTATACAGTAGGTATGTGGAAGAAACATTGCAAATGTCACAATTGAAGAAGACATACCACATGCAGCAAGAAAAACTACCGTACATTCATTCTTTTGTCCCATTTAATTCACATTTGGGTTTGTTACTTTTTAAGTCAATCCAGAAAGTATTTAAATTTTGAACAAATACATTTCATGATTTCTTTCACAATCATTAAAAAAAATATTTGTGTGTAATTTCACCTTGATAAAAGGCCTGCGTGTGAAATAAATATAACAAAACTTGCACACATTTTCATTAAGATTTCTCAAAGAAATACCCGTTTAAGTCATGAGTCACTTGGACACCAAGGAGAGCTTTTTGTTTCTGTAATCTTAACATATAGAAAGACCACTTGCATCTGACAACTAGGAATAAAGCCAGGCCAAAGAAATAACATCTGCTGAAGAAAACTTTTTTTTTTGTAATTTTTGGTTTAACGTAAAAATATAACCTGCAACATCTAAAATGCTATTAAAAACATTTTCAAACCACTTTTTAAATGAATGCAAAATTAAAATGTATAAACCTTAATGCCATTAGCAACTGGTGAAAGCAATTACAGCAACATGGAAAATGACCAAAGCTGCCCTAACTATACAATGGCAACATGAACAAACCTTCTGCGGGGCTTCAGTCAAAAGTCAGCGGCAGACAGGCGTAAACTGGTTAAAAATTATGATTATGGACAGTGCTGAGGGACGTAAATGCATGTGGCCATTGCAAATCTCTAATGGTGTACAAAGGCAGTCAAGTGTTGTGATGCCAGGTGTGAAGTAGCTGAGATGAAAGTCATCACGTCCATGTCTGAGGTCATTATTTTCTTCTGGAAAAGTGGGTTCCCTTCAGGTGGAGGGGGCAGGTACTATTTATCTGAGTGCGGAAACATATGACTGGGGGTTCTGTTTGACTTTAGTAAATATAATGACATTTCAGAGGGAGGAGAAAGAAAACTATCTGTAGAGAAAGGTTCTGCAGCTTTGCTTTGGGTAGGTTGTCACAGATCTTAATAACAGTATACAAATCCAATACAGGATCAAAGATAGGACTTAAATATAGGGTAAGAAAAAATATAAATATGACCTTGGTCACTGCAAGTAAATCAGAGCCTGCAGAAGTAGGTTTGTTTTTACCACAAACATGAGCAGCATGCTTGAGAGCCTCCGTGTTCTTAGCTCAGCTTTTACATCTCAAGCAGGCCTGACAGTTTAGGTAGCTCAATACGTTAAAAAGGAGGGCCATTCAAAATCGACATTAAAATTTGGTTTACTAACGCGGACTAAAAATTATTATACCATAATAAGTGAAAACATACGGTTTACTTTGCATTACTCACCAAGGTTTGTGTTATTTCTTGTTTTAAGTAGGAATACTTTAAAAATAAATAAATATATCAATGAAATCTTCACCCACAGGTATAAACACAAACTATGTGGGAAAATACACATGTAAGAATAGCTTCGCAAAAGTCTGTTCTTGCAATAACTCTTAACCGGTACAACATTTACTGTGTTAAAATGTTGCAATTGTAAAGGAACATACAAATATAACAGCCTACCACAAGGGAACATCCAGTTACAGAGTTTATTGTAAAAGAAAGCCAAGAAATCCTTTAAAGAAAACTTCACTCAAAAACACTAAATATAGTTTTAATACATATCCGCACTTCCACACAACTTGCATGTTCAGAAATGGTACAGAATAATTCGAGGAAGCCGTAGCACCACTTCCTTTACAGCTTCTGTTCTTTCCTCTTTCCCTTTGACTGCACCACTCTGTGTGCAACCAACACTCTTTTCCTTCTCCCATTTTCATCATTTCATTAATGCTGCCCTGTATTCCCTCTAGATGTCTGCAAGTGTATGAAACTGAAGGCCATATCCTGCGTGCGCCACAAACCCAACCTGGACTTCAGACGGACTGACGTAGATGCCAAGTCTCCAAGGCTAGCAGTTGGTGTGCTGTCCAGGTGTGGTAAATCAGTTCAATAACTTTTTGGTGAGAGGCGGGGTTGGCAACTTAACAGGGGTGTTAAGTCAGTATGGCGTCATTACGCACACACTAATATTTTCAATTTCTTGATGTTTCGCCCATAAAACAAATACTAGCAATCTACACTGTAATGCTACAATCCAGATTTATAGCAAATGCTTAGCTTTTAGCATTTCACAAATAGCAGAAGATTATAAACAACTGAACAATCTGTCAACGACTACAAAACAATTAGGAACTATGAGAATAACTGTGGCAATCTTTACATTGTTTCCTATACTAAATTATTTATATAGCCGAATAAAACTTTAAAATGATGTTTGTAACCTGTTTGTTTTACGGAAAAATAAAAATAATGTTGCTTCACACTGGGTATTTTTAAAGGGCGCACAGGCAGTATATGTATGTTATGGGGGGGGTCAATCCTGGTGTCAAGAAGGAAAAGGAATAATAACCTATTCAAATTAAAGGTTTCAGGTACTTCTCTTGAATCTTATCAGTTGTCTTTCTTTCCCAAAGTCTGTCCAGCTTTCTGTTCCTTTGCTCTCACTGTGGGCAACTTAAACAGACATTAGAAACCAGAACGTCTGAAGTTTGATTATTTGGGAGACTGGTACACGGTGTTTTGCTGGGTGTGCCACGGATAAGCCATGCCACAAATGTGCTGTATATATCTTTTGGCTGCGCTGAATTAGTAGATGACCAGAATAGCAAGGACAGACTGTGTGTAAATTCATATATAGATGTATGTCTGTATATAGTTCTACAGACAAAAAGACGACAGATGAGGTGCAAGAACCAGAGTCCGTTTTTTAATATCAAAACTAAAGCCAAATGCATCCACACCACTGGAATGTCGCTATGAAACCAAAATAAAGCTAAACTAGAGGAAACAGCTGATAGAACATCAGCAGAGATGTGCGATCATTTTTAACTTTCCCTTTGGATAAATTCATAATGGCATAAAATACAGTTTATTATTAAAGTACACTGTATGGTTTCATTTTTATTTAAATTATGAATAAGCTTAGGATAAACATTTGCTAAAGTTGTGGCAATCATTAAGATGATCGTACCAAGGCAAACAAACTTTGGGCACCCCTGGACATGGTCTGTGGCACCCCATGTTGCTGCCCTGTAGACCACTGCATTACAGAATTGAACAAATGCTTCCTACTTTCCAGAATTTGTTTCTTTCACACTTCTTTCCCATTTCTCCCAAATTCTCTTAGAATTTCCAGTCTGTAACATCCATACAGCCACAATCAGGTAGAGCATGTTTACATTAAAATGGCACAAAACTGAATACATTTACAAGTCCACTCAGCCACAAAATAAATATAATAATGCACAACTGAAAGTAAAAATAGCCATGTACCATAGACACTGATGAGAAATGCCACTTAAAACTTTGTCTGCTAAACAGAGCATATTAAAATGTTGTAAAAATGCCGTCATATGTTTAAAGCTCATTTCTACCTTCCAAATGATTCCTTTTTAAGTACGCACAACCGTGTACATGTGAGATAAAGCACCACATCCTCCCTACTGTTGTTTACAAGTGATGGAACTACAGCAAGCTAACAAGACCAAGCACTGAAAACTGACATTGAGGAAATAAAACCACACTGCCCTAGTAAGCAGTCTTAAAGTAGAAAGGATTTGGGAACCAAAGCCAGATCCAAGCAACAGCTGTCACTGCACAGTGCACAACAGCCTGCAAACAGGACTGCCAACAACTCTGAAATATTGAATCCGAACAACATTTAATGTAATGTAAAGCTTTTTATCTTTTATTTTTTGCAAAGCAGTGTCTATAGTAATGTTACCAGCTCAATGAAACTGCAGTCCCAGAAGAAGCCTGGCCTCTAATTTTGCAGTCAATCTTTCTGGTTCATGCCCATTCAAGGCTTAGCAAACAATGTGTATTTTTACAGGACGGGGTGTTCAGCCCCACATTCAGCACATCAAACCTGGAGGACAGTCATGCGCAATTCTGTATAAACAATTAGCCTGAAATGCATGCGTTCAGCTGGTGGGAGGAAGCCAGAATACCCAGAAGAACTCCATACAGACTGAGCAGGGATTAAAACTGTATTCTCTTGCACCACCCAGGCTCTAGGAGGGAGCAGTGTTATCTAATATGCAACCTTTAGCATTTATTGGAAAAACTTCAAATTCACTCAATATCTTTGAAGGAGCACCAGAGCCACCTACCTCCACATCATAAAACTCCTGGGTGTCATCCAAGCCCTGCACCCGGATCTGAAGCCCTCTTTCCTGTGCCTTTCCCATGGCAGCACTGAGGCTCTGGCCTTGCTCCAAAGTGCTGATTCCAGCACTGAACTGGGTCCCAAGGCGAGCTCCAGGGGTTTGCAGAAAACGATAGGAACCTTCAGAATCATCCATGGCTCACCTAAAACCCACCTGAACACTGAAAATACACAGGCAAGGAACAAAATCAGAGGAATATATTCTCAAGTATCAGGCTCATATCATTTCATAAACCACTGTTTTTCAAACTGATGTGGACCTTATAGACAGAATGCCACCAGAATTTCTTGGTCTTGCTAGGCTCGAGAGATGTGTGTGCATAGTCACTGTGTTTGGCAGTATGAAGATGAATAGACTCAACTTTCCTAAAACTTTACCAAGCAATTCTGCCTTTTCATTCAGTCTCTATATGTCCAAAACATGAAAACTTCAGTCTCATCATTTGTTCTTCCATTGAGAGTTTTAACATGATTTCAGCCAAGATCCACATTTTTCTTGGTCTTCTATACTTTCTAGCCCTGACAGTCTTTATAAAACCGGTATTCATTCATACTTTATAACAACAATAATGCATTATTTATCACTTGATGGCTCAATTTTACTTTTACAGATGCAATTCAGTTTTTCAGCAACATGCAGTGTACTCTAGAGAACAATGCTATAGCAGTGTGTTAAGTGTGTATATACACTATGGCTTAAACAACCAGACATTTCATACTTGAGCAGCAATAAAACAGCAGCATTACGCTCTCTGGCTCATTCATTTCTAACAGAATGCAGAAAATACAAGATCAACGGCACAAGAATGTGCAAATATGCAGATGAAAATTCAGCCCAAGAAGCTGCAGCCAACGTACTGTTCACTACGGCCCTGAAGAACTGCAGCCCAGCGTCTCTTCTGCACAGCTTGCGAGGCTGAAACTACAAACTGGGCTCCGGGTAAAAACAGCTAAGAAGCGGCCGTTATTTTTCGCTTCTTGCCAAAATCCTTAACCATTTCCGCGCATGCGCCACCATGTCCATCTACATTTACTACGTTTACCGCACTTTCGCCGACGTTCGGCCGGGAAAGTGCCGGGATGGAGCAAAACTACGCAGCCGTAGTAGACTAAACCGGTGTAAGTAGCTTAGTGTACAAACCTGACAATGTAAATCGCTTCGGAAACTAAGTATCAGCCGAACACGTGGTTATAAATTCATCTACTGTCTTGGGGCTGGCAGGTAGTTGACGTCATCTCGCAGACGCCGTTCGGCAGTCCAAAAGCTCCAGGTCCGCACCCACTCCCCCGCAGTAGTGCCGTTGATCCAAATCCCGTACTTAACCCCGAACCGATAGCTACCCGGCTGTATAAATGGGTAAATGACTGTAAAGTTGCGCAGCACTGCAACACACATCAAAGGTGATAACTAAACTATAATGATAAATTGTTACTACTACTAATAATAGCTGTAATAGTTGTAGAATAGCCGGTTAAGACAAAGGGATTCTGCAGTCTAAGTGTGCTGTGGAACAAAATGCCGATTGGCTCGGTCGGGTCGGCCGAGGGAGAGCGACGTCTCCATGGGGGGCGCATAGCCCGTCCGTAGGCGTGGTTTCACGGGCGCAACCCGCCGCACAGTTATTCTCACATCTCTACTGTCGCAACTATTTCGGCAGCCCTGCCACCAATACACAATTGAAGCAAATTTTCATTATCTCAAACTTTCCGAGCCATTTTTTTTTTTTTTTACATAGCGCATATTAAAAACAAAACTGGCATTTTGGTGTTAAAATTCTAGCCATTCTCATAAGAATGCACCGGTGCAGCGCCGAATACAGAACAAATCTGTACCAAAAAAAAGACGAACGCTTCAGAGCAATATGTAATGGTGATTTTTCTTTCGTTCACTTACAAACAAAAACAATGTACGTCAAAAGCAGATGTTTTTAGTCAGCCAAGTGAAAAGGCTTCTTAGGGAGAGACCGCTGGAGTTTCCAGCCGTGGGCAGCTGTAGCAGCGAGGTTATCGAGAGAACACAAAAACATCCTCTTAAGTGTCTCAGTGAAGCAGACACTGCTTAGAACTGCTTTATAGCAGCAGTTTGCGATTAGTAGTGAAATATTCATAGTCTAAAAGAGAGAAAAGTGAATTCATTTTAAAGTTCGTACCTGATTTTTATCCGTGCTGCTGCCGAAACTCGACTGACCCTTTCAGACGGCCATCGCAAGCGCTGCAACAAGCTAAGTCTCATTCTGATTGGATATAATCCACTTTGCGCTTCTTATTCTGATTGGTTTTCCATAGAGTGATTTTACTTGCAATTGGTCAGCTTAACAGCTTGTGCTGGATCGTGATTGGTCAACAAACAAAGTGATGCTTCATTCAGTTGGACAAAAAAACCCGGAGTTTGGCTCCAACAGTCAGCGTTCATGAACAAATTTACAGCGCTTTCTTCCGTGTGTGCAGGTATCGCGTGTGTTTCATTGAATAAAATCTATATGATTTCATTTCCATCGAGGTTAATACTAACGCAAACAAAATTTGTTTTGTTAACCAAACCTCAAGGCTTAACATTCAAACAGAGCATAACTTTTTTCTTTTTTTTTTTTAACAAAAGCTAGCGCCTCGTAATGAAGACAAATATAGAGTTTTAAGCATGTGTCACTCTTAAATTTACTCTGTATATATATATATATATATATATATATATATATATATATATATATATATATATATATATACACACACACACACACATATACTAAATGCTATATATATATAGCTATATACTGTATATATATAAAGTATTTAGTATTTCCCCACCAGCATCTTCAAGAATGTAGATCATCTGGTGTAGCCCTTAAAAAGGCTTAAGGAGTCCTCGTTCGTGCAGGTCTTCAATGCCCAAGTTAAAAATAATAAAAAGAACTGCAAATGAAATCTCTGAATCCCCGAGCCACCTACTAGACACGTGTTAGGATCCGCTGTGTTGCGTTAGCTCAGTAGCGCCACCTTCTGGCAAGAAGATGAAAAATGCGAGGCAGGAGTAGCGGCCACAGTACCTGGCCTGGCACACGGCCCTCCCGTTGCTGGTGCAGAGGACCCCCTCACAGGGTGAGGCTGCCCATTGGGAACACATTTAGTCTGTGTGGAGTGACAGGCAGCCCAGGGGATCGTGTTCTTGAATGCAGGAAGCCCAGTACCACTGTCAGCTCTGAGTCATCGTCACTCCCACCCACTGTCATCTGCTGTGTTCCTTCCAAGGGCTGCACAAGACTCGCAATGCTTGCAGGGGACAGTGCCGCAGGGGTGGTGAGACAGTGTGTCTGCATCAGCAGCCAGGTGGCCCATGGGATGTTGCATCTCAACATCATTCTGCTATAGCGCCTCAATCCACCATGCTGTCTGCCCCATGCTGTCGCTTTACCTTCAGCTGAGAAGCCACGTTAGTGATGCATGAGCCATCTACATTTGGACCCGTGTGCTACAGAAGTAGGAGCGCAAGTGCTTAACCCTAACCCCCACTGTGTTCCTGACATGTGGTAGTTCTCAGCACAGCTCAGACAGTCTCTCCCTTTTTTCCTGTCGCTGGCTTTGGTGTCCAGGATAAAGGGTTTCTCTGGGGCCAGGAGAGCTAGTACGGAGCCTGATGTCAGTCTCTCCCTCAGCTGTTGAAAAGATGCCGCGTATGTGGGGTCCATAAAAAATGTGTCCTTCACTGTGGGATGGTGCAATTGGTGCAATGTCTGTGAAGCTACCCCCAAACCGTTGGTAATAAGACCCCAGCCCGTGGAAGCTTTGGAGTTCAAATGCATCTCACAGTGTGGGCTAGCATTGCATGAGTTTCACCTTGTGTGGGTCCATGTAGATACCCTCCATGTCCATTATGTGACCCAGGATTTTCAGCTAGCACTGGAGGAAACTACACTTTGTGGGGTGGAGCAGAGCTTCGGGTCAGCTTTCTGAATGAAGGCAAATACTTCCCACAGCTGTGCAGAGTCCTACAACAGCCTACTGGGAAGACAGGTGTGGTACGAAGGGCCGTGTCAGTGCTGGGTCATTCCCCCTCACAGCCTCACCTTATGATATTTCCCTGCAGTGAGACAGGAGCGGGTGCCTTGCCATGGCCCAACCAGCATCTCTGCTTCTCATAGCACCACAAACAATGGCTGCTTGGTGTTGTCAGGGTGACACTTCAGCTATGCAGGCTGCCTTGTTGTCTCCTTCCTTCACATTGCTGGTGTCAGTCACCTCTGCTACTCGGCAAGGATGAGCTGGCGTGGTCATACTCCCCAGGATGATTTCCACATGCTCAGCTTCTTGTAGAGCAGCTTCCAGGTAGGCTTGAGCGGAGAGTCACACATGTCCCAGGAAGCAGTTGGGGTAGGTGTGTGCAGGAATGTCTGGAGCACTGACTCGCCCTGGCCAGCCGCTGGGAATTCCAGTGAGGCTCGATGTGTCAGGAGCTTGATGTCAGCAGCTGGTGTTCCAGGTTACTCCTTCTTGCCATGTTACCTGGTCTCTAGCTCCCTGTAGTATAGGTTTGGCACCTCATGGCACTCAAAGCGGAGCTTCAGAGTTGTTGTCAACACCATCAGGGTGTCATGCTGCTCAGGTGGGACATCTAACAGATTGATGAGCACCTTGCCTTCCAACGTGAGCCCCAACAGTGTCACTATGGTGAGGTTCTGACAACATCCTTCCCATAATCCCCTTCCCTGTGTCCCTGCATAAATAAATGGAACAACCAATCATACACATACACTGAACGATAAAGTTACCAAACTATGTACACACATGCCATACAATGCTGACAATTGTTACATTATTTATATACAGTTTTTTCTGTAGCATGACATATAAGATATTGGAGTTCTCCTGTGGAGGTGTCTTAGCTGTGTTATCATTTGATTTCCATTATGGACTTTGTTCTACATAGCAACAACTGTAACAGCATGTTAACCTCAAAGTTAGTAAATTTGCACTGTACATAGAATGTAAAAAGATAAATAGCCCAAGAGGTTAAAAATGAATGGAATTATGTAAGCAAAGGGAGGGTGGACTGCCTCTTTTTGGCCCAGGCAGACCTGTGCGTCATGTGGGTTTTTAATTTCACACAAAAAAGAGAAGGAGGTCCACAGGACTGAATTCTGCAGGTCGATGACTTTCAGCCTCAGTTAGTTGCTCTGAAATGGTCAGCATTCACATCCACATGCAAAATGTGCAGGAAAGGTGGTCTATATGAGTAAAGGATGCGTTATTAGTTTTTAGAAACATAAATGTTGATTGAATGCAGTTAAGAACCAGAATGTTCTGCACACTGAGCTCATACACATCATAGCTAAAGGTAATACCCAAAAAAAGGGTCACAAGCTCACATTGAACTGCAGGAAGCCTGAATCCCAAGCAGGCCTCGTGGCGCAACGGTAGCGCGTCTGACTCCAGATCAGAAGGTTACGTGTTCAAATCACGTCGGGGTCATGTTTGTTTTGAATGTCTCCTGTTTGACTCAAAACCAAAGACTGATCAGCGATGCATTCATTCAGAGACACCGCATCTCAGGATTCACTGCAGCAGATGAAATTGACAACTCCATCCCATCATCCTGACACCTCCCTCTTATTAATGTGCTTTCTCCCATTCTGCACAAAGTTTAAACCCTGGTCTTGTACCAAGCTGCTTCTTTCCACCCTGTCAATACCTACTAAGCAGATGAAGGCACTGACTTATCCCTTTGCACTTTAAAGGACCTTTACAGGCACCATAGTTTTAAGTGCCCACAAAAAAGGATCACAATTTATGTGCTGTTTCTGTTTTTCTCTTTTTGGCTAAGTTCAAAGGGTGGCATCTAGGGTTTTATTGGCATGACATGGGTGACAAAACCGCCATCCTCACAGGGAGATTTTATTTCTAGTGTTTTAGTCCAGTTTTTAAGGAGATGGAAACCCCATGAGCAGCAGACCGGCCCACAGGAACTTTACTTTTGGACCTGAAGAAGGCAGCAACAGTACGAAGATTCTCTGCTTCTGCTGGAAGAACCCTAAAGGCGTTCAGGCATCACTCCTGGACCGGGTCCCCTTCACCAGGGAGTTGTGCTGAGGCTTCTTGGTCTTCCTTTGTAAAACATCATGCGCCTACAGCAGAAAGCGTCCACCCTCTATTTTGATCTGACCTTGCTGGACAGGGAATTCTATTGGGAGACCCTGAAGAAATGTAAGGATCTGTTTAGGGACTTTGTCTCGTTTTCCATGCAGAACAAACCTTGTGGATGGGGAACTAGAGTCAATTTAAGTATAGCACTTAAGACCTGTAGCTGCTCACAGAATTAAAAAAGAGTATGAAGGCGCATTGCAGAGGAAAAGTTTAGGAGTATCGCCATCCAGCCCTTACAGTATTTACTTTAAAAGACTCATTGCAAATTGAAGGCAAGTGTCTATGGGGTGCATGACAACATGGGGTGTGACAAGGGTACACACCGGGTGAATTGAAATGCAGTCATCTCTCAATTTACACGCACATTTTCACTAGAACACAGGAACATTTGTTAATACCATTTACTCCTATTTAACACTACGCTATTCAATTTATGTGCCGACCTGCTCGATACAACACGCTGCGGCCAAAAAAGTTAAAAAACAGTCCAACATCAGAATTTCATCCGAGCGCATATAAATGTGTAAAAATCATAAATTACACACAAATGCCATGTGTCGTGTAATGCGCTGCATTGTATATAAAGTGTGCACACCTTTAAGAGAAGGAGTGTTGGATCCTGAGAAAGGCCGATGTGACGGTCATGTAGGGGCTGATGCAACAAAAGTAAAGTTAAAATAAACTCCTGCTATTGCGTCTTTAAGAGGAAACAGACATGTAAATGTTGGTCAGGACTGGTCAGCAACGTAATGCTACATGTATGTCAAACGGTCAGTTCCCAGGCTGCAAACTGCACTTCTGCTGAGCATTACATATTATGGTTCCCTTAGGGTCATTGACTTTTTGTACTGCTTAATAAGTCGATTTGTTCTGCATTTTTTCACCAACAACTCCCAACTGTATTTCATCAAAACTTTCCTGTGATCCTCTAAGACGCAACAACCATAGTAGACTTGGTTTTGCTACAAATACGAATTCATTCACATTGGATCACCTCAATATGCGGAGCAGCATGATTCCTGTTCATCATCATCATCCCCTGCATGTTGTTCTGCGCTGTGTGCGCTAGCAGGTGTTTCACAGTGTTTTATGATATTTGGAAAAGCTGCTCTGGGGGATTTCAGATGGGCTGGAAAGGATAACTTTTCTTCCCATAAGAAATAATAGAAGTATCTGTCTCAGTTTGTGTTTTTGCACAACACAGTCTTTTCAGGAAACAATTACACACAAATTGAGGGATGACTGTAGTCAAGAGCCAATGCAAAGACCAATGAAAGTCTCACAGAGGCGGTTCAAATATTGATTACTGATCAATGGGAATCAACCAGTCGACTACCAATGAAAGTATCAATTACATTCACAAATGCGCATGCTTATTTTGCTTGTTTTTCCCTATGCGACATCAAGTTAAGGGAAAAGAAAAAAAAAATCCAAATGTGCTCACTCAAAAAGAAAGTTTAAAACTGCATTTTAATTTTCATAAATAGTATCTATATACAATCATGGCCAAAATTGTTGGCACCCCAGAAATTTTTCCAGAAAATCAAGTATTTCTCACAGAAAAGTATTGCAGTAACACATGTTTTGCTATACATGTTTATTCCCTTTGTGTGTATTGGAACAAAACAAAAAAAGGGAGGAAAAAAAGCAAACTGGACATAATGTCACACAAAACTCTAAAAATGGGCTGGACAAAATTGTTGGCACCCTTAACTTAATATTTGGTTGCACACCCTTTGGAAAAAATAACTGAAATCAGTCGCTTCCTATAATCATCAAAAAGTTTCTTACACCTCTCACCCGGAATTTTGGACCACTCTTCCTTTGCAAACTGCTCCAGGTCTCTCTTATTGGAAGGGCGCCTTTTCCCAACAGCAATTTCTCCACAGGTGTTCAATGGGATTTAGATCTGGACTCACTGCTGTCCACTTCAGAACTCTCCAGCGCTTTGTTGCCATCCATTTCTGGGTGCTTTTTGACGTATGTTTGGGGTCATTGTCCTGCTGGAAGACCCAAGATCTCGGATGCAAACCCAGCTTTCTGACACCGGGCTCTACACTGCGACCCAAAATCCTTTGGTAATCCTCAGATTTCATGATGCCTTGCACACATTCAAGGCACCCAATGCCAGAGGCAGCCAAACAACCCCAAAACATCAGTGAACATCATTGAGCCTCCAACTCCAACTCCATCATCAAATTTGCTGACGACACGGTGGTGCTGGGCCTCATCTCCAACAACGATGAGACAGCATACTTAGAGGAGGTGGAAAACTTGGCATCATGGTGCCAGGAGAACTGCCTCCAACTGAATGTCGGCAAAACTAAAGAGATGGTGGTGGACTTTGGTAGGCGCCAGCAGCGGTCCTACACCCCCCTTAAAATCAACGGGACTGCAGTGGAGAGGGTGAGCAGTTACAAATACCTGGGCGTTCATGTCACTGAGGACTTGACATGGACTGTATACATCCGAGCTCAAGCCAGTAGAGCAAAGCAGCGACTCTACCACCTCCGGCAGCTGAGGAAGCTACAGGTCTCTCCAGCTATCCTTAAAACCTTTTACTCTGGTGCTGTACAAACTGTTCTGACTCAGAACATCATCTCCTGGTTTGGGAACAGCGGGACATCAAGACACTGCAGAGAGTGATCCGGGCAGCGAAACACTGCACCACATCTGATCTGCCGTCCCTACATGACATCTACACCAGGAGATGCAGGACCAGAGCGACTAGGATCGTCAGTGACCTGTCTCATCCCAGCAACCATCTATTCATCTTGCTGAAATCAGGCAAACGCTTCAGAAGCATTATGGCCAGAACGGAGAGGCTAAGGAGGAGCTTCTACTCGCAGGCCATAAGACTTCTGAACCCGGACATGATATCACAACCCTCACAGACCAGGGTCCTCAATAATCTCTGACGACTCCACTGCACCCCCCCACCCCACTGTCACTGCCCTTACAAGGTACCTTAACGGTTTCTTTACCATTTTACCTATTTATTTATTTACTTATTTATCTATTTGCTGCTTGTTTCTATTCTTCTTGGTGTTTGGATGTGTGTTTGCTTTATTTTCCATTATAGATTTTTTGCACAGTCGTCCTGGATCAGATCGGAGCACATTTCAACACATGGTACACAACCATGTACTTGACAAATAAACTCTTTTGACTTTTGAAACCTCCACCATATTTTACTGTAGGTACTGTGTTCTTTTCTTTCCGTTTTCGGTAAACAGTAGAATGATGTGCTTTACCAAAAAGCTGTATCTTGGTCTCATCTGTCCACAAGATGTTTTCCCAGAAGGATTTTGGCTTACTCAAGTACATTTTGGCAAACTGTAGTCTTGCGTTTTTATGTCTCTGTGTCAGCAGTGGGGGTCCTCCTGGGTCTCCTGCCATAGCGTTTCATTTCATTTAAATGTTGACGGATAGTTCGTGCTGACACTGATGCTCCCTGAGCCTGCAGGACAGCTTGAATTTCTTTGGAACTTGTTTGGGGCTGCTTATCCACCATTCGGACTATCCTGCGTTGCAACCTTTCATCAATTTTTCTCTTCCGTCCACACCCAGGGAGATTAGCTACAGTGCCATGGGTTGCAAACTTCTTGATAATGTTGCGCACTGTGGACAAAGGCAAATGTAGATCTCTGGAGATGGACTTGTAACCTTGAGATTGTTGATATTTTTCCACAATTTTGGTTCTCAAGTCCTCAGACAGTTCTCTTCTCTTTCTGTTGTCCATGCTTAGTGTGGCACACACAGACACACTATGCAAAGACTAAGTGAACTTCTCTCCTTTTTATCTGCTTTCAGGTGTGATTTTTATATTGCCCACACCTGTTACGTGCCCCAGGTGAGTTTAAAGGAGCATCACATGCTTGAAACAATCTTATTTATCCACAATTTCGAAAGGGTGCCAACAATTTTGTCCAGCCCATTTTTGGAGTTTTGTGTGACATTATGTCCAATTTGCTTTTTTCCTCCCTTTTTTTGTCTTGTTCCAATACACACAAAGGGAATAAACGTGTATAGCAAAACATGTGTTACTGCAATACTTTTCTGTGAGAAATACTTGATTTTCTGGAAAAATTTCTGGGGTGCCAACAATTTCGGCCATGACTGTATGTGAATGGAAACCCATGATTTGAAAAATTTAATTTTTACTTTTAAGTTAAATTTTAAATTAATCTATTCGTATAGGGGTTTGTAGAAACTAATTTTTTTTAACAGTTCTTTAAATTTTCACATCAAAATCTTGGTATTGGACACGTGCAGAGGAGAGATCCTGGATATATCGGGAGAAGGATGCTAGGGATGGAGCTGCCAGGCAAGAGGAAGAGAGGAAGGCCTAAGAGGAGATTTATGGATGTGGTGAAGGAGGACATGCAGGTGGTGGGTGTGACGGAGAAAGATGCAGAGGACAGGAAGAAGTGGAAATAATTGATCCGTTGTGGCGAC
This sequence comes from Heterotis niloticus, assembly GCA_018136845.1. Lineage (NCBI taxonomy): Eukaryota > Metazoa > Chordata > Actinopteri > Osteoglossiformes > Osteoglossidae > Heterotis > Heterotis niloticus. The sequence continues at coordinate 16,326,790 of CM030903.1, read as the reverse complement.
CCCTAACGGGAGCAGCCGAAAGAAGATAAGAAACTTTATTAATTATATGTATAATGCATCAAAATTTTAAAAATTTACAAGCAATGCCCCTCAACAGCAGTGCCGGGAGCTCCCTCATGTGGACATCGGTCCCGTCCCTCGAGCTGAGACACCGTCTCTCTGAGGTCTGCCACCACCAGGTCTACGTCCTGCTTAGTTGTCTCTCGACCCACACTCAGTCGCAGGGCATTAGTTGCCACTTCTGGAAGGATGCCACAGCTCAGCAGGATTTGGGAAGGTCTGGAAAAACATATTTTAATTTTTTTCATATTACATGCTACAATCTTTAAGGAGATTTAGCCAGTGTGTCAAAGCAGAAGTCAGTAATTTCACAAAAGGTATGCAAATCATTACCTTTCCCCCCTGTCAGAGTGGCATGCAGCTCCCACACTGGCAAGCAGCTTCTTGCAGTTGGACAGCACCTTCCACCCTGTGGGAACAGGAGCACTGCATTACACAGCCATAACCTTTGTCCACTATCTTCCTGGATTCTGACACATGATGTTTTACTATTGCAAACAAACCAGAAAACAGGCATTTGCAGCACAGTCAAAAAAACTTGCAAAGACACTCACCTTGCAACCCAGGACCAAGGACCGACACATTACAGGTATTTGGAAGAGTCTCCGAACCAGGAAAGTGGCTGTTGAAATGGAGCTTGTCTTTTGCAAATGCAGCCTGATGATCACAAATCGGACAGATTTTTCCAACCAAGGATGTGATCATGGGAAATTTTAAAAGCACCAGTGCCTGTATCACTAAACAGTGCTTAAATTTGGCTTAAAAAGTATTGCCTCTGGCTGTGACACAGGCACTCCCACCTGCAACTGCTGTTCCAGGTACTTTTTGATGTCACACATGTGGGTCTCATACTCATGGAGGTGTAAGTTTACCAGTTCTGCAGCCTACAAGATGGCAAATATTACAAGACATTTGTGAATAAGGGTCACATACTGTATGTTGCATGAAAATTACATGTATCCTCGCATTAGATTCACAATATAAATGCTTATATATACACTGCACATTTCAAGTTCCTTATTGTAAAAATATATGTACTAGAAGCTACATAAAAAGACACTCAGCTCTGAGCAGTTTATAAGAACAGCAGGGGTGTTCCTTACCTTTCCAAGGCCAGCAATCATGGCTGTGTTTTCTGTCCTATGGGTGGTATAAAAGGAATCATTTTTTATTTGTTCAACTCCCTGCAGTTTTTTTAGTACATTACCTTTTCATTAAGTCAAGCCTTTACTTGCAATCAAAATCCATTGTGCCCTTATCGTTTGTTGTTTAAAGCACTACTATGTTCTGCTACATGTTCTGTCAACTGTATAATTGCATAAGAAAGTAGAAATGGCAAGAATGGTACAGATTACCCTGGCCTGAAGTTACGTTCCTGTCCTCCTCCTAAAAACATTGGGAACAGTGGTGTGGTGGTGCCAGGTCCATTTACATACAGGGCACCAATTCTTGGGCCATAAAACTGCAAAAGAGGGTCATGTTAGAGAAAGATAAAAATACAAAAAAGGGTAATTTAAACACTTTACAGAAGAGCCAAACTGCAAACCTTGTGGCCCACAATGGTGAGATAATCCACTCCAAGGTCCTGAGCATCTACCCGCACCTTTCCGATAGCCTGAGCTGCGTCGGTGTGCAGTAAAATTGTGGAAGAGGATTGCTGCTTGTTGAGGACCCGCACTCTCTCACACAGCTCCTTAACTGGCTATGAGGAAACATGGTGAAACGTAGAGCACTCTACTGCCCAGGCAGGCAGGCAGGCAGGCAGGCAGGCAGGCAGAGGGGTATGGACTGCAGTAAAATATTTTGTGCCATTCCTGTGGCACTCTTATATCCAATGTGTCAACATTCAATCAGTTCTAGATAATAGAGGCCTAAACATTTCTCCAGGGATGCTGCCATTAACTGGTTTAACGCTTAAGATTCATTGCTCTGAAAACTTCCTGCTGCCAGTGAGTGTGTTTGGCACACCCAAGAACATTAGGTAGCTGACAGAGATAAGATACTATGAAAGTGACAGAGCAATTTGACACGCCAGCATTACAGTCACCAAAAAGGTGCCTTAACAGTACAATGTAGGACCATAGCAGATATCTGAAAAATGGTCAGGGATGGCAGAAGACAGCAGACATAAAATTTGCAAAATGTACTGAAAAAACAGTGGCCAAAGGTTTAAACACACTCAAGTCTCTGAATATTTGCATTTACCTGCTATAAATGATTTCTACAGTAAGCAGCCAGTACACTAAAAATTACTGTATAGGTAATGATAACAGCAATGTTTTGTTCCATTTGCTATGCTAGAAATCTCAGTATCTATAAAGCTCAGTCTCTGTTGGTCTGTCTGTTCTTTATGCAGTTTTGTTTTTTAAGCCACAAACATGAAGGTTAGCACCCAAAATAAGGATTCTATGCAGTCAAATTAGCCATTAGTGACATATGGCTCCAGGCAGTTCCCAGGTAATTTGTCTGGGTGAGGACAAACAACTCACTGTATACACACGTACATACCAGGGAGGGGTGACGGCAGGTGTGCTGGATGAAGAATCAAAACTGGTGACAGGGAGTTACACATGGCGCACACAGAGTAAAGGACACTTATGTAAGGGTGATAAAATTTGGTGATTTATATTTTATTACTTTTCTCCCTTTCACCATTCCATTTGACTATCACTGGCATGTCTGTAGCCTCCGCCTGTCCAAGAACACTAACAATACTTACGTACTAAATGCAACCACTTTAAGGGTAACAGAGCCATATTTATGTTTTTAATAGGAAAAGTTGATTAACATTTTATCCGCTAGACCCAAAGGAATTATACAACAACAAAACATACAAAATATATTCTCAGATTGCAAAACCCCTCCAGGTATGTAAGGTCCGAAAATGTATCTGAAGTATCAAAATTTACACCTGCTTTGGTACAGTTCACATTTTAGCTGTTTAAATTTGAAAGTTGTGCTCATTATTTTTCTCAACCATAGTGCTCCACCAACCCCCCTTCGTGCCTCACCATCAGAACTCCAGTCTCGTTGTTGGCCAGCATTACAGAGATGAGGCAGGTGTTGGGACAAATTGCCGCCAGTACGTCTTCCACTTCCACCCGTCCTGACACTGTGGAAGCTTTCACAAAGGTGACATCTACAACAACCAAGATGGCAACCACAAAAACATTCAAACAATCCATTTTCTGAAATTTTGGACAAAATGAAATGCAGCTAAAAGTAGCTAATATCAGTAACGTGAAATCTGGTTCTTGCAAGGCACTTCTCGATCCATGGGATCTGTAACACAGTGCATCCATACACATCAGTATTCCACACTGCCATTATGAATGTATGACAGTGGAAAGAAAAAATAATGCAGTGTTGCTAATTTTTTATATTCCTTCTACAATAGTGAAGACACATCTGTAAAAGATCTTTAAAATAATCCCATTATGTTTCATATTACAGTCACAAATATTTTGAGTTTATTAATAGTAAGTGTTAAAATAGTTGGATTCAACAAATGATGGTCCACTACTTCTGTCATGACCTTCTCATCACTACACCACATCTCCACATGTACAGCTCTATAACAAAGGACTGGGGTCAGAAAGAGTTGTGAACCTGCTTTGCCATCTTTCAGCAGGTTCTCAGCAGCCAGCTTGATGGAATCGTGCTCCACGTTGGAGGTGATGACATGAGGGAGGACAGCCTTTCTGCTCTGATGCCCTCCCTCTAATCCACCAACTTTGGCTTGTCCCCAGTTCTGCCAGAAATGCCTGACTGCAGTATGGAGCACAAGGTTGTTTGCCTGAGAGGGATGGTGCAAGTGTGCTAAATCACTTTATCAAATAAAATAAAAAAATAAAAAAATCAAAACAGGATTCTAACTTAAACCATACATTAATAAAAATGCAGTTCTGGGGAAATCTATTTGCTTCTTTCCTTCCACAACAAGGAAGCGTTATCATCTCAGCACATTTTATGTTAAAAAACATCACAAAAGGGGACAAACATTTTGTCACAGCACTGTATACTTAAACTGAAATATTATTTACATTATCACCTGATTAATACATGGGGGGAAAAAAAAAAAAAAAAAAAAGCTTGAGTAGTATATAATGAGGCACAAATACAAGTTATTTATTAATTATTAATTATTTAAGGAGTGGACTTAAAACACTGCACAAAAAAAGACTTTTCTCACTTCTGTTCCACCTGACACGAAGATAATATCATCTGCTTGCCCTCCTACCATTGAGGCAATGCTCTCTCTGGACTGATCAATAATTTGTTTGGCATTTCTTCCTACAAAAGAACAAATACACATTTCAGTTTGTCCTACACCCGTTTTAGATGTGAGACAATTGCATGATGATAAACATATGGCTGCATTACTGAAGCACTTGAGGTTCTCACCAGGCAAGTAACTGCTGCTAGGGTTTCCCCAGGCTTCTTTGAGGGCTTCAGTTACAACTTCAACAACCTCTGGCTCTACCGGGGTAGTGGCATTGTAGTCCATGTAGATCCTTCGGCAAGGAAAAGAAGCATTTACTAATCTGGGACCAACACTGTATCTTGAAATAAACTTTCTTCTATCCTGCTTCTGTTTAGTCATCATGTGTCCCCCCTACCTTTTATCCTGATCCTTAAAGTTTGGGGGAGGCTGGCCCTCATGGTTTGCATCTTCTCCCATCTTGAACAACTGTGGATGAGAATTGATTTGTTTCACTTTAATTCAAATACTTTAGTAAAAGGGAAATACTTCTGATAATCTCCATTTCTGAATTTGGCTGTGCCAACTTTAAAGTTGCCACTAATGCATACAATGTTCTTTCACTACAGGAACTGTGGACATATTTGGAGTTTTTCTAAGTGCCATTACTTCCTAAAGCTTCATCTAAGTGTTAAACTTTTCATACCAAGTTACCTTCACACCTTCCCAGGGAGCCAGAACTTTAAGGCTAAACCCCTATAGATTAAATAACGCCACAAATTATGACCAAGTGCTGAAGGGCTGCAGCAGCCCAGAGTCGAACCTGGAAGCAGAAGGCATGAGGCAGGGCACACAGGGACAGGACATCTGCTTATCATAGGGTGAACATAATTGTAGAACAACTACTTTTACTTTCCCCAGTTCACCTGAGACACACATCTTCGGACTGTGGTGGAAAACCCACAAAAACAGGGAAAGAACAAGCAAACTCCCCACAGACTATGCTGGATTCAAAGCCAAGCATGGACACACAGACCCGAAACAGTGGGGCATCCATTCACAACTAGACAATCTGTTCAGAAATATTTAGGACAATTTCAAATACTTTAAACGCATGACACATGTTAGAGTCTTGCTGGATTGCTAACGAAATCCTAGCCCGCTTTCCTCCACCTGCTGAATACAAACAAACAAACAAAGGGCGTCTGCTGACGTGCGAGGCGCTTCAGTTTCGTGAAGATTCTGTGCTCCGAACCCAATAACCACCATTAATGAGAAATATTTTCGTTTTGTTTGTTTGTTTGTCATGCTGAACGGTTCAGTTTTCTTTCGCAAGTTAAAGCACACAGTCCAACTGGAATTATAATGTATATTTTAACGATATTGTTAAAAAGGGCAGCACTGAGCGGTCCGTTCACTCAGACTGCTCGCTTTCAGCGGGCTGTTCCTGTTCTTCCTTTACTGCAAATCCCGGACATCTGTATCGCGCAGCTTCCAAAATCAATAAACCACGTTTTTACACACCGCGAGCGGTCCGTCTTATCTCGGCTGGGCTGTAAAACAGAAGCGCCGAGCTGCTCGCCCTCCTCACATTCAAGCCAGTGGCGCTTCGCGGCTTCTGGCGGGTCCGGCTTGTACGGCGCGCTGCTCGGTCACGATAGTCGCATGGGCGGCGGATCCCGGCTGCGAAGAGTCGTCCCTATGTTCTGCTGTCGCTCAGGTCCGGTAGAGGAAGCGCTGGGTCGGGATGTCACTTCCCGCTTGAGCGAGGCGGCTGTGCGAACCACGTGATTTTAAAGGTGGCGCCCAATTGGCCAAGTCCCGCATTACGGCGACAAAATGACGTCCTTCGTTCACCTTTTTTGGGATGCTCACGCATCCGTACCGGCCGGTAGCATAAAAGTGAATTGTTACCGCTGTCATGTCTTCTGTGAATCATATTTTGACACATTCTAGCAATGTGTCTTTTTTATGGAATTATTTTATTTCACGACCTCAACTCCAAGCACCACTTTTTCATACCCCCGACATATTTGCTGACTGTATAATGCTAATCGGCCCTACAATGACGTAGCCGTTCATACAGCAGAGTATTGACGCTGCATCTGTCCTGCTCAAGTGTATTTTTATTCAAAAACACAACAGAACTGAATCCCAGCAGCACAGGGAAGGAATCAGTTTACAAAAAAATTATAAAAGTGTACAGACAGGTAAATAAAGCAGAAGGCAAAAGGGTACAGTGTTTGGCAGTAGTCATGTGGCTTACGTTCCAAAATGGTATGTGGCAGTTGTGATGCAGGTCCAGATGCAGGTAAGCGCCTTGAGCAAAGGTGCAGCAGCAGCCAGGCGCTTGAAGTCCTTCCCCACCTCACCTATAACATATTAGTCTGCCTCGGAATTTTTTCTGCCATCTTCCCCTCAGTGTCATTGTCCCAGATCTTCGCCCTCCGCTCTCTTTGCACCCATATCACTCCCTACCTGGTGCCTTCTCTAGGCTCGGACATGGGTACATAGGCACCTGGGCAGGAGGCAGGCCATATGTTGGTTCAGTCTGCCACGCAGGGGACTGTTAAGGTGCTGCATGCATCTGTGACATTAGCACGCAATAGATCCAAAACCCTGCTCCCTCGTGCATTGCGCTTAAACTAGTTGAATGTAGGCAGAGTTAAAGCGAGACAGACATCATTAAATTCTTTTCTGAATGTACTGTTTGCACCTGTGAATTTTTTATGGCTACAAAATGCTGTGTAGACAAAAATTATACAATCTTAATGAAGGTGCAGCATCCAAAGAAAAGGCAATGTGACAATAAAGATGCTCCACAGCCATTTCGTATTCAAAGTGGGGAAAAAAAATGAAATGTCTGAAAATGCTTGGGCAGTAATATGACAAAAGACTCTAAAAACAGTTTGGAAGAGATGCAAAAAGGACAACACTGTAGTAAACAAAAGACTAAAGAAAAATATCACTAAAAGTTAAGAGAACATGATGCCATCACCCTTGCATTGTACTATGAGCTGTATTCTTTTTCTGCAAATCTCAGGTTTCTTGAAGAGGTTGGATATACGTTTTTATTATCACTAATGCTCCGACATGCAGAGATCCCGTTGTGTATTTTACCCAGCTGAAATGTGCATGTGCAGCCAACAAACCAACTCTGGCAGTACAGTATATTATGTCTCATAACAAGGAGATTAAACAGACAATAAAGGAGGTGTCAGTTTCACATTTATTTGAGATCTGCTGTTATATGTACAGAAACATTTGCACTCAGGTAGGCTGAGACATTGACTAAATTAGTGCTCATTCAGGATGGTACAAACCAGGTACAGCTGCATAATACACTGTTCACAGCAACCAAGTCTATTTACAGTGCAAAGCTAAATTAAAAGGATGGAAATGATTATTTTTGTCTCAGCACTCCACCCCAAAGTGCTGTTTAGATATGGAAGCACAAAAATAATGAATGATAAGTACAAAAAAACTTAAAGTATGCTAATTTTGCTATGCTTCTTTATAGGCCTGGCACGGTCCTGATGGGTGGGAATGATGATGTACAATCCGGTGGATGATGCATCCAGAAACACAGAACTTGGCAAGACTCCTTTCAAACTTTGTCTGTATACAACCTGTTGTTCTAGATATGTTTGGTAAAACACATTACATCTCTTATTTGGGTTGGTTGATGGTTTGAAGGGAATACATTTAATAACTATTTTCAGGCAATTATATATTTTGTTTGGCTCAAGGCTCCTACAGTTATTCTCAGACTACATAAAATAACACACACCCAGCCCACATTCTGTGTCCAATAAAGGGTAAGAGAATATTTCTGCTGTCACTTTAACGTGGTTTGAGCCATTACAAGCAAAATCACAAGCACTGCAAAATGGGAATACATCACAATTTAAAGAATTACAAAAGAATTTTGTCTTAATATTGATATTTCAATTTTCAACAAGCAATAACTGTTATGATGCATGCACACACTTCACCGTACGGTAAGACTAGGCAGTCCATAAAATCCTACTATGTAACTGTCAAAATTAAATTAGCACTAATTTCACTCAGTCTCACACGGATTAATTGCGGTTTGTCTTAATAGTATTTTATTAATATGCATCATATTGTAGAACTAAATATTCTCATTACCAGAAAACATAAAATATACTGAACATATTCTCTAATAACCATGAGCAGATCAATAATTTCTAGGCCGATGATGTACATAAGGTCTAATATTATAAATTAGAAGAGCATGAACAAAGATGAAATAAATACATACAAGTTACTAAGCTACCACACGTTTACAAGCATTTAATAGTGAGAAGAAAATAATACTATTCATTTAGGAACAATTAAGCAAATAACACTGTACCAAGTCCCTGAGTAAGTAGTCATACTGCAGTGCTCTTATTTTACTCAGCTTTAGATAAGAACCATTTTCTGAAATTAGCTAATTCATGCTATGATATCACTCAGCAATGTCCAAAGGGATGCGTGAGACGCAGTGTTTACCAGAGGCATACGCGAGGCTAATTTAGGTACCATGGTGTCTGACATGGTTTTGCAACTGCTTATCCTGAGCACGGTGATGTTTGGCCTAAGTGAACAAGCGCTGTAGGTTGGTTGGCCTCAGGCATGTTCTCCAACTCCGGGACACCTAGGGTCAAAGTGGACTCTGCCACTCGGTTCCAACAGACGGCAGCCCAGGTGGTTACAGGCCGGACTCAATGACTGCTTAGTCAAAGGTTTCTGCAAACAACCACCTGCTTCATTTTAAGTGCAGTTTCTCAGACTCACATAACAGCGTCCACATTTTAGAATGACATGGGCAGCCAATAAAATGTTCAAACATATATATTTTTTAATGTGCTGGTGAGACACAGTACACAGCACCAGAAACTGATATGATAAGCAAGTGCCCAAGCACTGTTTGGTCTTCTGCTCAGATGTAACAGCTGCAGTAAAATTGCACCCTTAAGACTGGTACACCTGTATTGTGACTATGTTTCATCTTAAATTAGACCATGTAGTTTGTACAATGAACTCAGCCGGCATATCGGCAACAGCAAGACTATAACTCTTTTCTGAAATTTTTACAGCAAATTTTTACAGCTTTTTTTGACCTACAATGGGTTACACTGAAATTCTGCAGGGCTTTACTACTCCACTAAGTCTTGACTGCACATCTCTATAAGGGTAAATGACAGAGAATGAACACTTTGAATTGTAATTATTTAGATTTTAGAAAGCATAAACTGCACTTTTAACATATCAAGGACATACTGTAATGTTTCAGCTATGAGAGTAATGAGAGCAAAAAAATGATTTTCATTAATTTCTGCCACAACTGAGCAGAGCTTAACAATCAAATGTGCTGTGAACTTGGGATCAAAGCCTAGCATCAAATGTCTGTCATAAACTGCAGATGGAAAACTACCTGAATTTGCTGTCAAAAGCCATCAAAAATTAAACATACTGTATGCTAAAAAGGTATACACAGGCTGTTTGCACATCAGTCGAGATGCTATTAGCAGCACAGAGGAAGTGAGAAAAAGGGGACAAAGCATGAGCAGTGTTTACGGATATACAGGTTAATCGGGTGACTCCAACAGTTAGGATGCTGTGACTGGCTGATCGGTTTGCTCCCTGACCTGACCTGCTGTGGTTGGGACTCCGCAGCACACACTCCTTGCTTAAACGGAGTCTATGCCCACATGCCAGTTGATAGAATTCCTTTTCTCCTCACTTCCTCTGCACTGAGGACCGTATCTCAGCTGAGGACGAAACTTGTACAGTGAAACCACTTAGGTCTGTCAGTGCCACAGAGTCAAACTGATTCTCCCAGGTTTATCAATCTTATTTCTGAAAGGCATCGACGGTAGGCAAGGTAAGGGACGTTATGCATTATGTGATGGTGCTTTTCCATGTGGCAAAGGGTGACTTTTGAGCATAGACGTGAGCATTTCGCACGTGCAGAAGGCAGAACGGGAGACAAAATGCAATGTCATCGATACACACAACTGTAGCTCAGTCGCTTGACTTTTTCTACTTCAACTTAAACTATTACAGTAAATAAGTGAGATATGGTAAGGATTTTAAACATACAGAAATGTATAAATTCAGAGGCAAGAATGCCTACAATTCCACAACTAAACTTTGCTCAAGTGGTCAGAATTATATAATAATGTGTTTCTTTCTAGATGTACAATCAGTCCTTAGTTTTACCAAACTGAGAAATAACTGAGGTAATAAGCAAATAGCAAGAGACACATGAAGAAGCTGCATTTAATCTAATTTAACTGAAGGATTCAACATAGTAGCCCTGCTTTAACTTAACTTTTTTTGGGTTATTTTTTGTTATAATGTTTTGAGAGTAATTAAGACTTTGTGGGAAATGTTGCCAAGTGCCATATGCAGAAAAATGGTTTCTACTTTTAAATAAAATTGTATTTGATAAAAATAAATACCTAAATAGGTGTTTCAAGTAAAAATAAAATCAAGTAAATTATGTTTGTGAATATCTGAACTGGTTCAGCTCCTCAGATCAATACTCAGTTCTTTTTCTAATTCAGAGAAACCAGCTAAACTGAATTGCAGGCAAAGGGTTACAGGTTAAGAAATGTGTGAATAAAGTAGCAACTGAGGATTTAAAATTCAAAACACTCTGAAAGTATGTATGCTGAAATCCAGAAACACAAAAAACAGGAACTTCTCAGTGAGAAGGCGAAAGAGATTTGATCCATTTTGGGATCTTGCAATGTCCAAAATGCTGGGCTATAACAAGTTACAAGCAATTTTGGAACTGCCGTGCAGAGACTCTCTTTGCACAAAGAACATCTCCTGGACATCTAAATACTTAAGCTGGATGGAAATGTTCAAGGAGCACAACCTAAGGACTATTCCTACAGCTTTAAATATCACCATTTGTTTTCATTTTCCATAGTTTGAGAAACAAAGCCATCTTTCAGATCATGAGAGAAAAAGTTACAAGGCTGCATACAGTAGATGGTAGTGCAGCAGATATTACTGCCGCTTCACGGCACCTGGGCCTTTCAGAAGTCGGTTCAGACACGGCTCAGTTTGTGTAGAGCTTCCATGATCTTCATTTGTCAGTATGGGTTTCCTTCTCTAGTCCAAAGACACATGTTTCAGGCTAACTGGTGATTTTAAATTGCCTCTAGAGTGCAACAACGTGTGTATGTGTGTGGCTACCCTGCAATGGACTGCTGTCTCATCCAGAGTTTAGTGCTCTTGGTCCAGTAATCGTGGGATAAACTCAGGACCATCATGACTTTGACCAAGACAAGCAGTTGATGGAAATGAGTATGTGGGCTCCTGCTCATAATGATGTGCAAAAAACTAAAACCGAAACTCATCCCTGACTGGTAAACTGGAAACTGGCAAGACATCTTTCTTCGTTTAACTGTTCCTCATTTTTCAAGACAGCAAACAACACCTCAGCGGCTTACAAAGTCAGACACATAGTAAAGATTAAGGGTGCTGTACCTTACGTTCAGTGTTGGTTTAGTGATGATAAAGTATGAACAGAAGAAGCAAGTCATTGCAGATCGGAAGCAGCTGCAGGATCAGCGCAGCCTTGTGAAGGACCCTGGGTCAGGTGATGTATACACAAGGTTAGTCTTAGTCTTTTAATTCAGTGTTACTGTATTTCACAAGACTCACTGGAGGAACTCTAAAACAGGCAGTTTCAGAGCCTCATCTGACCAGTTCTTCTCCTGGACAGTTTTGATCTGGAGGAAAACAAGATAGTAAGAAAAAAGCTTAAGATTATTCAATGTGAAAATGAAATTTAATTTTTTACAATATACTGCATTTCTAAAATATCATGAGGTACTATTACTTGAAGGAAGCCATCACCATCATTGCAGACTTAGATGCTTGTGTAGCAGCCGTAACCTGGTGTATTCTCTACTTTCATCTCCTACATCCTGTTTTAATTCTTCCGTGGACTTCTGGAACTGAAACCCTGCTCTAAACAATGCTGATTTCATCCAAGCTTACATCTAATTTTGGGTTTCTTGTCCTCTTTGTTATTCCACTTTATGTCAGAGTCCATTATGTAATCATTACACCCTTCTATCACCACTCCTATCCCATTGCCCTCCTCTTCACCCTCTGCCACAACTTAAAATTTCTCCTTCCCTCTTATTTTGCCACTGAAACCCAGCCAGCTTTCATGCTCACCCACATCCTGCTTCTTTGGTCTAATCGCTTCTCCTCCTTTGCAGTCCATTTCACCACAACTTTGTTTGTATTTCTTCAATCTTATAATTCCTCACTTTACCCTGGCTGCTTCCTACAGTATCTACCTTTAAAACTGGCTGCAATGTCACCACTGATAGTGAAGAATCCTTTTGTAAAACTCTTGAATGAGCAGCTTAGAGCCAGATATTTGCACTTCTCTACACAGAATAGGCTTCTGCAATTCAAGTTTAGCCACTTCACTGAGACCTCCTTCCTTCCAGCATCAGATGCTCTCCAGGCTGCCACAACTGATGCCTCCTACTCACTTCTCATTCTCCTTGATGACTCTGTGGTGCAATAAGCTGGCAAATCTCAATATTTCCGAAGGTTCTCAAAATGCATCACTTTGTGACAGACTTCCGTTCTGATCTCTTAACAGCTCCATAATTTGCGTCACACCATGTGTCACAACAGCCTTTGTATTTTGTACCAGAGTCAGTTCTACTGGCAATAATTTCTCTAATGTGTGCAGGGTAAATAATAGTCACCAAGAAACTATCATCTCATCTCTGTTGGTCTGAACTGTACCTCTGTTAACTCTGAGTTGTACATCATACTGAAGCAAAGTGTTTGCTAAATGTAATGAAAAATGTTAATGTACAATCATTTAAGCATTTTATGTTTCTGCATTTGCAGCTGAATTCCTTGTATTACCTAATGGATCCAGCAAGGAGTGGGTTGAAGGCATAGAGCCAATCGTGCATCTCCTTGTCATTGCTGGCCTGGAGCAGTATTCCACGATGCTCAGTACAAACTGCAAACGTGTGAGGAGTCTACAATTTAGACAAGAACAGAACAAGGGGATAGCCATATAGTTATTCTGTCTGGAGGCATGATTTGGTCCGATAATATGTCCCATTGCCTTTGTTCTCGCGATATAACACAACCAACTTACTTTGAGCATAGCCTGCTGGTCCTCACTGTACTCAACCTGTGCCGACGACAGATTCAGGATTGCTCGCTCCACACTGTCCTTCTCAGTATTGTAGATGTAGACATATGGTCTACGGACCACCACATAGCGCTTTACCCAGCCATTTGTATGTGGCTCCAGGAAGTGCAAGTACCCCTTCTTAGACACAATGGGGCTGCAAAAATGAGAAAAAGGTTGCAATATAACGTGGTCTTACCAAAAAATTTGGTCACTAAATTCACATCATGAGCACGAAGAACTGGGCTTGACCACATTCTCATCTTTAATTTCAACATCCTCTCACCTAACACGTATCTCCTGAATTTCTGGGACAAAAGTGTGCATTTTTGTCTTGGCCTCAAGAATTCCACTTGTAGACTTTTTCATCATTCCCTCCTGCAAAGAGTCAGGATCTGGATGGACGGAATGGGAGCTTGGCGTTGGGGTTCTGGAACAGAAAAGCATCACTGTTCAAGCAGTAATTCTTCTCTGAGACTCCACAAATAGCCATGAGTCATCAGACATCGGTAAAATGTCGTCTACTTATGAATGTGCTGTTTGTAGACAAGACCTGAACTCCGTGTTGCTATAATGTCCTTCGACCAGTGAGGGGCATGTGGAGGAAGGCGTCAGGGTACTCAGAGCAGAAGTTGAGGCAGAATCCCTCAGCATTGTCACAGACATCTCAGACAACTGAAACACATAAAAAGGACACATCACATCAGATCACACTTTCTAGGACATCATTTTTGCATTGAACCATTGCAGCTTTCTGAACAAACAAGTAAGCAGCCACACCTTCTTTAATGGATCTCTGTACAAAGTCAATGGTGATGCAGTTAGGGTTACCTTGCTTTCACTGGCGCTGATGCAGACATGGCTGTACTCCCTGTTGAAAGTGTGACTGAGAAGACGCAGACACTGTGGAAGCAGTCAGAGAACTATAGTGAATCATAAAAACTCAAACACTTTTCTTAGGCAAATTAATAGTTTGAGGCAGTATTTTCCTGGTAAAGTGAATATGAACACCAATTACTGTACCTTGGCAGCCAGCTCTTTCTGTCTCTCATTGGGGCTTTCTGGGGCAAAGATGGGGGCTGCAGCTGGGCTTGAACAAGATTTTGAGGACTCACTCGGGTCTTCACTGCCACAGGATGACCCTGACTCTTGGCCCAACAGCAGAGTGGCCTCCAACTTCTCCCGCAGAAGCAGGTAGTGTCGAGTTTTCTCAACCTGCACAAACACAACAAAACGCCTGAAAATCAAAGGATTTTCTCTCATTGATGTTACCACCACTACTTACAGTACATAAGATTAGTGGACACTGAAGGTAAAGTAAGTCCCTACAGAACGTATTTAACGTACAGGAAGTTGTGCTTTCACTACTGCCGTAAGTATTTCGACTATTTTAACTATAGTTCTATATCTGAATGTTTCTCTGTTGCAGCTGAAGTGGATGTGATGGAGGTACTGGCCTCCTGTTCTTACCCACCTCCACTGATTTTGCTAACGTTGCTTGATTCTTTTCTCATTTCATGCTGTACAGCTTTATGATCATGATGTGTCTATGACAATTAATGTGCAGTATGCAATACTGAACTGCACAGTGATAACTCAAATCTGAAAAATGATAAAGGTAAGCAAATGTGAGGGGTTGCTTGGGGGGAGCCAGCATGAAGAGAGAGGAGCAGAGCTCACCTGATCATCTTAATGGAAATCTCAGAGACACCCAGAATGCATGCACAATGTTCTCATAGAAGAGTCCTGAGAAACATTTATGTGAAGTGCCCTGAGCAGCAATGCGAATGTAAGGAAAGGTGGCCTTTATCTGCAGGTTGCATAAAATTGTGTCTGTTTTTTTAACTGCTTTAATGAATTTTCATTCTATGCTTTCCTGACATCCTTTTGTGCTTGAAAACTGTCTTCAAGATAGCCAATTCTGCAGAAATGTATAATAAATACTTACTTGTTGGTGTACTGGTTTATGCAAAAAGTAGCTAACACCAGTAAACCAGTTACCAGTAAAACTAGTACTTGCACGCATATTCACTTTGCTTATCACAAAAGCTTTTTTTTGTGGTCACTATTTGTGTATGAGAAGGTTGATGGTGAATTTATTGTAATTCCGCAGATGTACAAGGAGAACAAATTGTTGTTTCTTCTGGACCTGCTGCATAATACACTTGCTGCATAAAACAGACAAACAGAAAGACATACGCACAGCATAAAAAAAGACACAAACAGATCGAAGTAGGACTTACAAATAAATTATAGCACCATAATCTCCTGGGGTTTCTTAGCAAATATATGGAAATATATGCATGTAATCTGAAGCTTGACATTACATGGTCTTGGTTTTTCAGGTTGGACCAGTTGTAGCTTTACCATGTTATGCTGTAGGTAGGACCCCAACAATGACTCAAGCCCTGGGAGCCCAGTTCACTCTTGCCTGGCACACACCTGTCACCTGCAACATCTGCAAAATATGCCCTTTCCTTTCTGTTCATTACGCCCAACTCTTTTCGAAGCTCCTGTTTTCTAAATCTATTGCAATTTTTTTGTGAAAGATCTTCCTGCAGAAGATATTTCTCCGGACTGGGGTCACCACCACCAGTCTCGAAAAATGAGGAACCCCTTACTGAAAAAGCTGTGAGTGGGGAAGGAGCCGGGGGGGGGGGGGGGCAAAAAGCAAAGGGTTCGACACTGAGACAAAAGCACAAGTTCGACACTGCAGAGTATGGCAAAAAGAACAGCAAAGTTTAAGATCACAGTTTTATCACTACTCATAGAAAGCAAGAAATCTTTTATTCTGGAAGTATAGTTTTGTTTTTTGGTCATATTATTGAAAGTATGTATATATTGTTCTTAACACAACATAGCAGCACACATTTCTGATACCTAATTTGAAGTTATCTGAAATTCAGGAGGTCCCACCTTAATTTTCCCAATTGGGACATTGCTGAAACCAGTCTTTCCATTTTAATACCCTTTTGCAAGAAAATATGTGTTTAGTCCAGTTTCAGATTAAGTCTTTATTAAAGGCACCACAATATTTCATTCTGGATTGTCTTCGTCATCAGCTTTGTTATTTCCAGACCTTCTAAGCACTTCTGCTCTGCATTACCCTAAGTCTGCACATATGTCAGGACAAAGGCCAGACCAACCAGACAGACAGATAGATAGATAGATAGACAGACAGATATAGATGGCTACTACTACTGCAACTACTTTCTAGCAAGAAAAATATATGCTGTACATAAAGTACACATAAGAACATATTAGTACATTTTATTTTTAATCATCTTAGAAAAGAGCAATGGTTTTTCAGTAGATGAAATGCGCTCTGCAATTAAGACAGGAATTTAAAGGTATTATGAAGGCAGGGAAGTGCTTAAAAAAGTGGCCATAAGTTTTCAATATGAGTTGTGCCTCAAAATGTCTGACTGAAGTTAAAGACAGATTATGCGTAGCTAAGAAGAACCAACAACTCCGAATCCTGCCGCAATACAAGCCACAAAATAAATTTGTGGGAGTCTGACTAAGATCAAATGTGCAATAAAAGGTGCATCTTTCCAAATGTTTCTCAAATATTGAACTTGCCATAAAAGAAATGATGTAGAACTGAAAAAATGTAAATCTTTCTTCCAGTGCATAGGCACAATATGCTGAATGACTACTTGGTACCTCCTGCAGCAGGCTGAGTTTGTCCAGCTCCCATTGGTGATCCAGGATAAGGCTGTCACTGCGGGGCCTCCAGCCTGCCAGGTTCTCCTCCCCACGAACATAAGCGACTGAGGTGTCCAGGACCCTCCTGCGCCTCCTTTGCATGCCTTGAGAATGCAGTTTTCTTGTCTTACTTTCACGTCCAAGTATGTGAGGTGTTTAGAAAGTATGGATACTGCACACATTCCCATAAAGCTCTTGATGATGATGTTGCTCCTACCTGGACTTCCCACATCTGCTAGATGGCAGAGGCTGACTTCATATACACCAGTGACACGGTTGCTAAGGATAAAATAAAACTGGTTTAGGGTTAGGAATTCACCATCTGGACAACTGATGACAGTGTTCTAGATGACTCAAAATGGAACATTTTCTCCAAAAATGTATAGAACCATATGAGTTGCAGCACTGGGTCTAACCTCTCAGATGCCTTCA
This sequence comes from Heterotis niloticus, assembly GCA_018136845.1. Lineage (NCBI taxonomy): Eukaryota > Metazoa > Chordata > Actinopteri > Osteoglossiformes > Osteoglossidae > Heterotis > Heterotis niloticus. The sequence continues at coordinate 16,309,187 of CM030903.1, read as the reverse complement.
GACTGCCACTGCCAAAAAGGTTGCGGATTGAGCGAGAGGCAGGAAGTTTGGCATCCCGGGAGTAGAACACCATGCAGAAGTCTTTGGTTACTACAGCAGGCTGAGTGCAGTTCTCCATCTTAATTTGAAAAATAATAATAATGACACGTTTGCCATAATGGCAAAAATATCTTCAGGGTTGCTTTTAAGCAGCTACCAGTAAAAAAAAAAAAAAAAAAAAAAAAGGCATTTTTCCTCTGTTCCTGTTACCTCAAGGTAAGCAGATAGAGTCATGTAGATTTTCTCCCCGTACGGAGTCACACGGTTTATCTGCAAGGAATTGTGCATAGAGCTGTCCCAAGCTGCCTCAAAACGGAAGAAGGTCCTGTTGAACAGCACACATGGAAGGAGGGTAACAGGCAGGGTGTTGACTTCACAAAACCTGGAAGCAAGTAACTGCTCACATGGTGAAGTCCATGTATCCCTCACAGACCGCTACAGTAAAAGGCTGGAGCTAAAGACTGTGCTCTGTGGTCAACGTTAACAAGGATTCATGGGTCTCCATTAGGTTCTTGGTTTTATGTAGACTTTTTTAAATAGACAGCCAATCTGCAAGCAACATTAAAGACCTGCCTGTGCATTGTCACCACAAGAAGGAAATACTGTATTCAGCATTTGTGAGTGTACAGGAAATGACTGAATCAGACACAGGTTTCATCTCTGTTCTGTCTGTCTGCCTTTGTTTGTGTGGGATTCCTACACACGCTCCATTTTCCTCTTGCAGTCCACAGACATGTATTTTGGCTGGTTTGTGGACTCTAAATTGTCTCTAGTGTGTGAATGTGGGAGTGAATGTGTGACTGTCCTGCTAAGGACCGGTGTCCCGTTCCCTGCTAGCCTGCTCTGTGTGTTCGGGTTAGGCTCTGAACAACCGGCTGCTCTTAGTGGAGCAAAATGTGCCACAGGATAAACCCTAAACCCAAGAACAGTAATAAATATAAAGAGTGGGTAACAATGCAGTGGCAGTTACATTTAATTTAGATAAATGTGATAAATTATGGGATTATGGCATTGAAAGCATCATTTTGTAATACATTTTGGACTTAACATATGAGATATTATTTCATTATCAGCATACAGGCAACAATGTCTTCTACAATGACCCACAGAACACTCATGGGTATATGGGCACATCACATAGTAGGACCAGGACACAATAACTGCATGCAGTATAAATATCATTTCAGGCCCTTAGTTCACAGAAACCACTGAGAACAACAGAGTAACAAAATCAGCACAGAAAAAATGAACAGGGAATGAGAGTTTGAGTAACTGACGGAGGAAGGGCGGGACAGGGTGAGATATACCTATGGTCATTTCCCAGCGAAATGCTTTCAGGAAAGGAAACCAGCAAAAGAATTGGAAGTGAGAGTTAAGAAGTGAAGACAGAGGACTTTTTTTTACTGGGGCTTTTGGGTCCTCAAACATTCTTATGTCTCAAACCTCTTTGCACAAATATAATACCTGCTCTTCCATTTTTATGTAAACATCTTTATTAATTTAAGCTGAATACTTTGTGGGATTTTTTGTTATGGATAAAGTGAAGTCAGAACAGATCCATTAAATAAAAAATAGTCTTACTTTCAGTGTAAATAAGACCAATAAATAAAATTTACAGTGAGGTGGGCGATTCTGCAACATCTTATTTCTGCCCTGCTTATGCACATTTGATTTCCTTGAGGCCACAGTAGAGGGAGTCAGCTATTGGATATTAAACTAGCGCTGGTGCTTACCCCTTACGGATGGTAGCTGACAGCAAAAGTTAAAGCTTTACTGAAGCAAATAAGGTAAAACCATATGCATGTTGTTAAAGCAAATACTAAAATTATAGGACAATACAGAATGTGGCACATCTCTAGGTGACAGTACCGCAGCTGACCCACTCCTTACTACACCAGCAAACCTGTTTTCAGTCTAGAAGCCTTTGCATAATCTCGCACTGACTGACTTTCTCTGCCAGCCTGCTTGAGTTTGCTCTGCTCCGTCTTTCCCACAGTAAGCCCCATGCTCCTACTGTGTTAACCTGCCTCCGCGCCTCCCTGATCCTGGGCACCAAATCCCTCAGTCTTTGTGTTGCCTTAATAACTGGTCTGTCTTCACACTCAAACATCATTGATGTCCATGATCCCTATTTGTTTTGTACAGCACTGATTCACTGTAAATAACTCCAGGACTTGAGCCAACTCAGTCATTGTAGCCCACAAAAGAATGCTGTCAGGAGGCCATTAATTATTTTGTGAAATTGGTAAGTTTCTGAGCTCTCAGCCTGCTATGGTTTTCAGTTTCACAATATTTATAATTTACATGAGTTTATTAGTAGATATTTTGCAACCTGTTACTGTTGCACACAGTGAAGCACCCAGATGGATATTAGTAGATACTAAGCAAATCTCAGTGTAGAGAAGCACAACTGCAGTCACTGAAGGAGGGAAGAGCTTAGCTAAGCCTAGAGAGGCATCTTCAGATGCCCAGAAATAGCTTTACACACCCAGAAAAGGAAAAAAAAAAAAAACTGGATTACTGGATTGAGAGACATCTGACCTAAGCTTATCAAGGCCTAATAAACTAAATTTGCAAACATTTTTCTGCATTTGTTCCTGAAGCAAACAGTATAATAAAGTCGCAAGTCCCATGGACACTTCAGTTAAAGTTTGCTAGTAAAATGGAAGGATAACTGACATACAAATATTTTACAGAAACTTTGAGTTAATGTGAGGCTCACAGAAATAAGGATACAAAAGTATGATCATAACCCCCTGTGGGCATGTAAATGTGAACCTTTGACATATGAGTCTCCTCTGGAATGACAACACAGAGACTCTGGATAATTTCCTTCTGAGCTGCTAGGTGGGGGGAGCAGTGTGGCTGTTTCCATGGCTGAGGGCAGAGGGATGGTTTTCCACAAAGAGCTCCGACACTATCGGGGGGAATTGCACATGCCCACGAAAATTTCCATTCTTTAAAGCCCCACCACATGCAGCAATTTCAGTCGAATGCAACCACTGGAATTCTACGTGCTCACAAACAAGTATAAGCAGTAATGCTGGACGATGCAGCTCATGTTACATGTTCATATTTTTACTGTACTTTGCTTGCCTAAAGGCCATCTTTGTTTATATGTTCTGAAGGTGACCACACTTAGAAAAATACTCAGAAACTCAAAAGTTCCTTTACATAAAGAACTGAATCTCTAGAGAAGTTCCTTTTGAACATAAAAGCATCACTGCCTCCAGCAGCAAGAACTATTGCTAAGTCCAGTGTTTTCACCTGGCTTCTGGCCCAACAAGCTGTTCCAGTTTAACCAAAGGGTTGTTTTGATATTTACAATTACTGAATATATTTGACACAAAGTGCTTTGTAAGTTCTCACAGTGCACACACTGACTGGAGTCCAAAATAATGGCTACGGGGATAATTCCTATACAACAGCCACTACATTCTGCAGTTTAGGTCACCAAATCTAACTGCATTTATAAACATGAATGAGAGAGTCAGTAAATAAGATGCTTGTAGTACTCACTTTCTTAAACTCTCCAACTGCAATGTGTGTTTCCTTCTGGCACTATATCAATATTTATAAACACATTCTACGCTTTAGTCCACCAGGCACATTTCCCACCACTGTTATTAAACTGAGATATGATTAAGAGACAAGACAGGAACGTTCACCAAACTGGTTCACAAAATTCAAGTTTGAATGGAAACCTCAGCTCTGGCCTGAATGTGTACCTGTGAAAACTAACACGAAACACGAATGCTGAGCCCTAGGACACCTTAAGCATAATGCAGCCCAACCACAGCCCAATTAAGCAAAGCAAATCATGCAACCCCATTTCCCGCCAGGTAGCCTCGCAGAAGCTCACAAAACACATGAGCGCGACTCTTTCTAGGACCACAACGCCTCAGCATCTCAAGGGAAAGAAAGAGGGAAATGCAACACAAAGAGAGCCAGGAGGAGACGAAATCAGGGACACAGACAGCACTAGAACCTGAGACACAGTAGATGATGGGGACAATGGGTGAGCAAAATGTCTGGATGGAGGAAATTAAAAAATAAAAGAAAATAAAGAAAGAGCAAGATGAGCTTGTAGGGATTTGAAAATAATACCTAGGCATATCCGAATCAAGAAACTGTCTGCAAAAACAAAACAAAACATTTTGTTAGTGGATCAGAGGGAGAGAAATGTCAGCATCAGCACATCCCGTGATGATGGCAGCGCATGACTGAGGGCAAGAGGCTTGAGACTCCACTCCTTTCGAGGCCTACAAGGCCACAGGGAGGAGCAAAGGCAGCACAAAACCTCTGACTGACAATGGTGGGGAGGGGAGTACCACTGGCCTAGATGGCTATATTGTACTGTATCTGTCCAGGTTTGTTTGTCATTTCTTCTTGTCACTTGTTTTTCTTCTTTTGTATGGAGCGCAAACCCAAGTCTGAAGCATTGTCCAAGGTGGGAAAGCAGTGAGCAGACAGAGTTTCTAGCAAAGCAGGGTGGTTAAATCACCAGAGAGGAGGTCACAGGGTTTGTAATTGTAACTCTACTTAGCTATAAAAAGAAATTACACTTTAAATTTTATTAGACAGGTAAGCACTATTAGGGTCTATCCTGACCAAAGGAGGTGAAGGAGGTGAACCCAAGCATGGACTACAGCTGAAGTAAGTTCATGTTGGATGAGTTCAGGTGTTAGTGAGCTCATGCCAGAGCACCGTAGAGATGTGGAGTTGATGTGGTGACACTGTTAACTCGAGGTTTGGTGAAAAGGGGTATTAGAGGCCTTTTGTGACAAACTGGAAATGCAACAATGGGACGATGACAATTAAAAAAAACCTAAGGGAACTGGGACTAAGGGCCCTTTAGGTACTTATAAGCATTAAAAAAAAAGCATTAGAAATTGGTGCTGCTTTAAGAAAATAAAGGCAAATGCACGAGTGGTATCATGCTGTAAATAACGGGCTGCCCATTTTAGCTTCTCAGGCAGTAGGTAATTACCATTTGGTCTATAAGAAAGATCTGGATGAATGGAAGGATGGCTGGATGGGTGGAGAGTAACAGTGACAATGACAAAGATGGGGTGAAAAGCAGAGCCAGTGAATGTGATGTGGTACACGAGCACAACGCAGACTGGCACTGGGCAGAAGCTGTGCAGCCAGCACACAGGAGGGAGGGAAGGTCACTGAAACGGTGAGAGCTCATGCACAACTGCCACAAACCAACCAACCAACCAACCAGCCACCCACCCATCTGCTGAGGGAAAAAAAACAACAATGCGTTTCAATTAAACAACATTACAAACTTTCTTTGTATGATCATAGCCACGTTTTCCAAACGCATCAAGATTTTTAAACTAAAAAACTACTTTAGGCAAAAAAAAAAAAAAAATGATGCTACGCAATAAATTAATTTCCTCATATCGTATTTCTGCTCATGTGCATGTGACCTCCATCAAGACTGATAAAACCACACGTTCTTTAGCAAAGCATTAGCTGCGTTAGCTTGGAAAGAAGGAAAAGGAAATTGAAGGTACAAAAAAAAAAAAAAAAAAAAAAAAAAAGTAAATTGTGGTATGAAATCAGTCCCATTCAAGCATGTTTGCATTGCAGCTTTTTAAGCCCATAGCCATCGCAGCTAGAGATGTCATGCTTGCCTTTCTACACTTCCATCCTGTGCAGGTTAGGCCATGTTTTCACCCTGAGGTCTTCATTCTTTTATGCTCTTTCTTGGGTCTTGTTGCGGTGACCTTTGGGTTTCAGTACTGTGTGGTTTATTGAAACTGCAGAAGCTAAACAAAGTCAAACATATTCTCATCCTCAAAGGTGCCTCTGTAAAAGGGCAACGTGACTGAAAACATGAAGGAGCTTTTGGACAGTCAGCGAGAGTAAAGTGACACCGAGGCTTCCTTGCGGCAAAAAAAATATAGCAGTTGTGCCCCCCAACGGCTGAACATTCTGACACCAACACACAAGGCAACAGCTGATAACACCATGGGTCAGAAAAGCACCACACTAAGGTACACTGAGCTATACACCTTGTGGGAATTTGAGCAACTTTGTTATATATACCTCAATTTTTTTGTTTTTTTGTTTTTCCTTCATGCTGTGACTGCTATTCAGTTACAGGTATGAGCAGTAAAAGGTGTCACTTAAATTTTGATACTGCAAATTCATATGATATGTAAAACAATGAATAGAGTTCAATATCAAAGACAAACAATATGCATTTTATATTACATGTCATAGTTTTGATAAAAATAAACTTGAAACAGAAAAGCAGACATGAGTAAAAATATTAAATACTGCAGAGGAAAACAGCGCTATTTCAGGACATCTTTAAGCTTTTTGAGAGAAATGCTAGGGGACGTACCTGTCATCTTGCATGGGTCGAATGTACCCTGCGGAAAGGATGTTCAGAGAGAGAATGTTGGGGTCGATGATGGTCTCATCAGCTTCCGGGGTGTTGCGGATGCGCCCTACAGATATCGAAGACCACAGGTCATCGGAGGCCAAGGCTGAGCCTAATGGGACCACAAGCTCATTATGGTGACTCACCTACAACCAACTCCCTGACTTCCTTCCACTCAATGTCATTCCCAGTCTCGTGGACCAGGGTCACTGTGATTCTCCTCTGGAGGCCCTGTGGAGAAATCATGACAAATCATGAAAGATGACCTCACAGCTACATGTACCATCATGGTTAGACAACTCCAGTTGTAGAGTCCTGCAAATGGTGAACTACTGCATAACACTGCAGGAAAAAAAATGTTATGGCATATTCATTATGCCTTCAGTGCAATTACAGCACATTTCACAACAGAAATGTTTGCTCAAGCATTAGAATCCACCACAGCAGCGGGATTCCACATGGAGATGTAAGCAGAGTACTGAGGGCAACTCACCACAATAGTGCTGTGATGTTAAGTTATAGTTAATGTATTTCACTATAAGTCCAAACGCAAAATTACAGTGTGTAGTACTACTGGGAGCAGAATATGCAACCAGCACTGGATTTGCCATTAACACCAGAGGAGTTACCTTTCAAATAGTAAAGCTCCAAGGTTTCCCTGCTGAATTTTATAAACATTTTTCACAAACCATCACCATCATTTTTATAACAATTTGAGAAATTAAACTCTGTTCAACAATTACATCAGATAAATAAATGGAACTATTACATCAGCACCTCTGATGCCTAACAAAGACCAATCCTGCTTTCTGGTTATTGTCTGCTATCACTTAGTAATACTGAGGTTAAAATGATCAGTAAAGGCATGATTGTGTGTTTTTGTGCGTAAATAAAGGTTAAACAAATACTATAATCCATTAAACTATCACCTGTAAGCTAGGACCAACTGAAAAAGTACAAGAAAACTATTTCTTTAGGAAATATTTGTATTACAAAAGAGGAAGATTAATTTCAGTTGTATATGCTTTTCTTATATTTATCTATTTACCTACCAATGCCAACCCTAAAACATGTGTACCTGATGTAGAAGGAAAGTTCCATGGCACGGCATTCCTCCTCTGTGGTCCACCACTGCAGGGATGTAGCTGGAAGGAAAATGCACTTTTATAGCTTTGGAATTTTTCTATTATAATTCTAATGAGCTACAAAGATTTGATTAAAGTTTTGACTGAAGTGTGGATGTGAATTTGGGTTAAATCCTTTTGAGACTGAATGGATTGTTCTACCGTATACAGTATACAGTACAGTATGTCTGGAAAACTGCATAAACATCCAACTGTGTATGTGTTAACATACTTAGTGGGTAGAGTTGCAGCTCCCATCATACATTGATGTATGTGTATAGTTAACGTGTTCAACCACTGTGGGGAGCTACAGGGATCACAGTGGCTCTGATACTGTTTAATCTCTGAGTGGAGGGGTGTTGTGATGCTCATTAAGCATTGCTGATAAAACCTGCTTTGCAGAAATAAAATCCATGTTCCCACAGTCTAAGGCCAAAAGTATGAGGACACCCTGAGCACCATCCCCATACATACCACACCCATAGGCATTAATATGGAGTTGTTTCCCCTTTTGCTGTAATAACAGCTCCCACTCTTCTTGGAAGGCTTTACACCAAATTTTGGAGTGCAGCTGTGGAAATTTCTGCCCATTCTGCCACAAGAGCATCAGTGAGATCAGGCAAGAAGGCCTGGCTTGCTGTCAGGGTTGGGGTTCATCTCAAAAGTCTTCAGTGGGGTTGAGGTCTAGATTTTGTGCAGCCACTCAAGTTCTTCCACACCAACCTGGACAAACCAGGTGTTTATAGTGCTAGCTTGGAGCACAGGGGCATGGTCATGCTGAAACAGGAAAGGAACTGTGGCCAAACTGTGGCCACAAAGCTAGAAACACCCAATTGTCTAGAATGTGTTTGTATGCTGTGTGGGTGTGACTGACACAGCTCAGCTTAGTCATTAGAAAGGAGGTCCACATACTTTTGGCCACGCAGTGCATTTGCTGAACCCTCTATGAGTAACACCACCGTGGCAGGTTGTTTATATATCAATCAATGCATAAATCAACTAGGAACTATTAATGTTTATTAAATGAAAACTACTGTGTTATTAACATGTTGAAAAGACACTCACTCGCCATTGGCCTCCAGCTCACAGATCTCAAAGAAGACCATTAGATCGTATTTGCAGTGACGTGGTCCAGCAGTGGGACGAGTCTGAGTGTTCAGCTTGGTTGCCGGTACTGTGGGAGAAACCTGGCAGTGTCAGCTTTTTGATATCTAAAAAATTTGATAGAACTCTACCATATCTCGTAGTTCACAGAATAACACAAATAAAGTAGGAGATGCACAGTCAGAGTAGAGAAAAAGAGGTAGCAACGGAATCACAAGGTGGCCATATACCAGGAAACCATTTTATCAGGAGGGATAACAACTTCTGTATGGGCTAGCATTAGGCCATTTCCTCATGCCGTCAATAACAGCCTTCTCTTAAATTAAACACTGAGCTCATAGGCAGTATAGCAAAAATCCTGAAAAAAGGGTTTCGGTTATTTATATTTCGCTTATTGTAGCTTCTGTTTTCAAACTCATGTAGGACTTGAACTCCAGTGCTCCACAGACACCCACAAGACCACACAAGACAGAAGATTGTTCCATGTCACATAACCACACTCCATCACCCGTTATCCAAAAATGATAGCGATTCTATGCAGAGGAGGCACCACAGAAACAGTAAGAAAGTCAAAGTTTGAGGCGGACAAAGAGCTACCCCAGTTGGTGAAAAATCCCATAAACCAGGTCAGTATATGATGTAATAGGCATTAAATATCGGGAACCCAGCGCTGTACATCACAGCTTCATCTAGACTCCAAAGAGGTTCAGATGAATAAGTCAACTTCCAACTGCACAGAGCGAACCTGTAGCTAAGAGCACAGCCCAGATCTGACCTCCATTATGAGCCAGTTTTGATTGAGTGGCCCAGTCTCAGCATCAGAACAACCTGACTATTCAGCTAAAGGGGTCGAGAACCAGTCTCTAGCTGCTCATGTGAGAGAATATCACACAGCCATGCAAAAGTTAGTAGTCATATTGTATGTGCAAACTGCTCACAGTGCCTGGGACTAAAAAAATCTAGCGGGCAACTGTGTGTCACTAGCTGCCGCTGAAGAGGGTTCTCTTGCTCTTCCACTATGAGGTTAAGCCTCCATGGTATTTAAATAGTAAATGGAGAAAAGAAAAAACAGAGGAGGCAAGGATGTGAACTATAAATACAGGTGTCAGTTTCCCTCTGCCCCATAGCAGATTGAGGGCTGTTGTATTTGTGCAGCTGAAGCTACATCAGCAAGCTGGAAATGAGTGCACTAAGAAAAATTTGGGGTGAAGGACCCAGTGAAATTTGTGCAATGGTATGTCAACTTGTGCATGAATAGATAACTAAAGTGATGTAGAACTTGTCCACATTTTTCAATTGGCTTATTCAAAACCTAGTTCAAAGGATTTCTTCTGGGTTCAGACATGGGTTACCAACCCGGCTTCTGCGCTTTGATCACCGAGTTGATAGCAAGCCGTGGGGCTGGTGGTTTACTGGGCTCCTCCACTTCACAGAAGAGGGAAGCAGCCAGGCCCGCTGCAGACAGGCCACGTTCTGACAGCGAGTTCATTAGGGTTCCACTGAAAATATCTGGAATTTGGTAAGGGGTCAGTTCCCAGTTCTTCACTCTCTTCAGGTTGGCATCAGAGACAGCTGGTTCACACCAAAGAAACTGCGCTGGGGTGACCAGTAGAACCCTGACACAAAAGCTAAAATCTGCCTGGAAGCCTGGTGCAGACCTCCAAAAAAGACAGCAAGTAAAGCCTGGTAAAACAAAGCCTAAGCCCAAATTTTCTCAAATGAATGAATAAATGAATAAACACACACATACACAAAGATATAAATGAATGTACTCAGAAAACAAATAAAGATAATAATATTGTTAAAATGTACTGTTCATCAGTTAAACTATTAACACTTGTTATGAACCATTTTAAGCAGATGTTATTCAGAAATTTAAAAACACATGCACGCACGCACACTCTCTTACCTGGTTTAGACAATGGCATAACACGAGGAAATTGCCTTCTACAAGGACGCAATGGGCTGAAAAAAGTTAGAAGAGAAATCAGGTTTTTCATAAAAATTCTTAAAGGGATGCAACAGCCATGCTTCTACACAAGCAGTGTTTTTTAATCTTGGTGCAATATGCTATTACCTCTGATGGATAAAGCTGTTGTGATGCAAAAGAAATTTCATATAAATCTGACCAATTACTATCATACTGTATTGTTATTTTTTTTTTAGTCACTATTGTACCTGATGAGATCCTTGCAGAGAGGTGGGAATGGCTGCTTCTGGTAGTGTCCAAACACCTCAAAAACAATGGGCTGCGTCTTTATGTACTCCACAAATGATTTGGTCACTTCTACTGCAATCTGTAAATCATGGAAAAAAAAAAAAAGATATTTCCTCAAAACATTAGAATACTGACCACCCATTGTCAGAAATGATAAAAGAGCTGCAACATTGAGAATCTGTAAAAGCATTACTTTTCCCATAAGCAGCAATAGCACTTTCAGCCCCTACTTAACTGGGTGATTTTTGACCAAACAAATGAGTCCCTTTATGCAGGGGAAACCTGTATTCTTGATTAATTCTCACGTTTTGCACATGATAGAAGCCCAGTGGGGGTCCTCGACCAGTGTTCTTCAGCGGCTCAGTGGAGAAGGCTTCATCATGCCGATGAATGAAACTGCAGAAGGGAAGACGCATGGCTACAACATGACTACACAATCAGGAAGTGGTGCCACGCAGGTGAAGTTTAACTGACCATAACACAGGTGTAGCCAATAAAATCCCAAGATATTCATTGATCTCGGGCAAAGAACAGCACTGCAAAACCAAGAGGTCCTAAGAGTTTCTCAGTTAATTGCTAAATCAGTAATAATTTAGTAGAATGATTTGTTTTACACAAAAGCGTTTTGCTTCAAGATGCTGTCTTGTCGTACAGGTAAACTCTACAGGACCACCTTGTGGTGCTCACTTTCAGACAAGACGCATGCCAGTGTGCCACAGACTGTATTTATTGAAAAAGTCTAAAAATAGCAGGGCAGAGCAGAACTTTAAAACTGCATACAGCTGCAGGCATGCCAGTTTCAATTAGTTTGACACAACATGAGTAATATTTTGCAACTGTGAACAGCAGGGCTTAAAGCAAACTTTTTTCCAGTTTGACATTACTCGCAGTTGAACAAACCACCACTTACTTGAACTGACAAAATATATCAGCATACTCTGCAGAGATGCTAGAGGCCTGCAGGACTGTCACTCTGAAGGTGAAAATACTGCCAATCCTGAGGTGCTCTGAGGGTCCATCAAAGGGTCCATCAAGGTTAGCCTTCCCTAGGCTGTCCAGTTCTTCTGAGGTGGCTGTGAGGGAAACGTCACCTTCCAGTTAACACAAACTCACGCCGTGAGCTTGTTATCTCCCCATCAAGTGCTTTGTATTCGTTACCTGTACACGTATTGTTGTTGACTTCATCGGCAGAAGGTCCCATCTCAGAGCTCTGCCCCTCTCCTTCCACAATCCGCAGTTCCTCCTGCGACGTCCCCGAACGAGACATGGCTGCAGGGTAGGACTCGGTCTGGAACTGGTCAGCCAAGAGCACTTTTAGTCACAGATTAGCAAAGAAAAGTGCACATTTTTTCCAGTGATCTTTGGGGTACTCAGCATCTCACTTTTTCAAACTGCTGGTCTTCAAACGAAATCTTAGCAGTTCCTGACTGTCGGACCCCGGAACCATAATCTGGTGCCTCTTCGTCAGCTTGAAGGAAACACATGGCAACATCATATAACTTCTGCAGTAATTTGTGTTTCAGGGTTATTGCATTATTCCACTGCTTAATGGCTGCATAACACCCCCATGGCTTTATTACATGCATTTCATTATTACATGAGCACATCCATATCCTGAAAGGAATGTTTGGCAGCTTTTGTTTGATGCTCTTGGTTGGGGTGTCAAAGCTGTCCCAATCCTATGTTGGCATCCCAAAGTAGGATTCTGATACAGTGCAAAATTTTGTACTATTTCACTTCGTTTGGGCAAAACAAGAGCAGTGTGGTGATAATCTGCTGCCTCTAGTAGTCGCATTTAGAAATGCTCCTGGGCTCTTGGTCATTGATGTCTGTTTGTATTCCTGCAATGCACCCCTTGCAGAATCCAAATGACCCTTTTAGACTGACCCAATGAACTTTTTACCAATTGGCAACCTTGGAAACTTCAGGGTTTCTGTAGCCAAAGGGCATTTCTCTGTAACACATACAATATATATACGAAAACAAATATGTAGGTAAAATTATAGCTGGAAAACATTTCTGTCACTTCCAGGGAAACTGCTGACACTGCAGAAAAACTAAAAGCACCACTAGAATCAGCACCTTGCAGTTATACAGAAGACCTATAAAAATTAAGCATTTTCTAAATAAACATGCATAAAGACTAAAGTTTGCAGAAATTCGTAACTCCTCTGCATTGTCATGTTTCACAGTATGGCCCCTGAACCCATTGAAGCTATAAGACATTTGCCCACTTACCTGAAATAGCCTGGACAGCGACTCTGAGAAAACCCTTGACTTCCCCCTTTTCACTCACAATGGCAACTCGGTGTACCAATGGCACTGGGTATAGCAGGTTGCTAAGATACACAAAAGCCCTGCAGGAAGAGAGTGTGTGTGGTTGTGTGTTGGACAAGTTGAGGAGAACACAAAAATACAGAGGTCAGGGTAAGCAGCTCTCACACTGACCCTGCACTTGGGGGGGGGGGGGGGGCACTGAACCTTATGAAGGATCACCTGTTCACCCAGAAAAGAGCCATTACTACATTGAAAAAGACTGAGAATCTTAACAAAGAAACCTTTTCTGGTTACATATTCACTCCCGTTCCTCAGTTTCTCATTCTACAAAACAAATGTATTTCACATTTAGGTGATGTATTTTCACACTCACAAATCTACATGACACGAGCTGAGCTTTGCCGATGTGCTGTGATCAGTCTTCCTCTTCTTGTTAACATGCTAAGCAATGTAGATATTTGCATTTAAAAGTACATTTTAACATCTTGAAGCACATGAAGTTATTTTGAAGAAATATGAAACTAAGTTCAGCATCTTGACTTTGTCCCGTAGCCTGAGAAAATCTTCAGAGCACGGTAAAGCGTTATTGAATAATAAGGGCAGGAGGGCTGCATTTTTTATTATACAGCATTGCATGGTAAATTGCAGTGTTAGGAACATTTGAAACAGAGACTTTCCCTGGGTCAGACCTCCTCTTTTCTACAGCATTGCATGGTAAATTGCAGTGTTAGGAACATTTGAAACAGAGACTTTCCCTGGGTCAGACCTTCTCTTTTCTACATCACACATTCAGGGTTGAATGAATAGAGACAGGAGCCAGATGAGAAACCCCCCTCTGTAACCTCAGAGGCAACACCCAAAGGCACCTACTGGGCGCAATGCACCTGAGACTGCGGACACCCAAAGCCTGTGGTCACTGTAGAAGCAGAGGAATAATGGTACTCTGAAAACTGAACATCTCTGATCCTGCTTTCCTCCCTCTGCCCTGTGCATTTCCTGATTCTTCTGTCGCCATGTCTATAAGTCTGTGTCCTTTGAGTCCCACAGCCCTCACACCCTCAAATCCAAATCTTTATCCCTGCTGTTGTGAGGCTGTGAGAATTATAACGTATCTGAGAATCAATAAGAAGCCAATTTGTTCTACATTTGCAAAGCTTGCTGATGCTGTAGGGCTCAGAGCAACCTGATATAAAGAAAAGTAACAGCTTTGGTCACAAACATCATTGACATGAAAGAAAAACTTTCCTATTTAAAGATATAATGAAAATTATATCAAAGGTCAATTTATGAGAAAGGCAATGACCACCTGGCTAAGTTTTGACCCCTTTCAGTTAATCTCAAAATTTCTTACACATAAATTGTGAAGATGGTTGTATTTTACAGCCAAGTAGAAAGCCCACAGAGACATGAAGAGAGCTTGTAAATTCCACACAGACTGAGCCAAATTGAAAAGTACAGTCAAACAGCTCAGCTACTCACTGTACCACCATGCTGTCTAGAATTTCTTCTGAAAAACAAAATCCTGTACTTGAAAACTTTAATACAGAAGATCACATCATATTCCACGGCACATTCCATTAACCCCCCTCACTGATTTGCCTATTTAAAGAGCTGGGTGTAGGGTACTTTTTCACCAGCACTGCAGCAGTTTAAACCTGCATTTTACAGGGACGAGCCTGAGGCTGTACTGATTTCCTCTGAGAATGCACATTTTTATTCCCAACAATGTCGAGACCATCAAAAAGCACCAACAGAGTGGGCTCTGAATAGGAGTGAACCACAAGGTTAACATCAGAGAGCCTCTATGCAAGACCCTGCTCTACAGTTCATTTTGGCCTTCTGAAGGCTCATCACCCTGCCCACGAGACAGATGTGTGGTCCTGAAGGGCGATACAACATCGACATCCATGCACTGCAGCTTGTCCTCCATCGTTTTGCAAAGATAAAGTTTGCTTTTTAAGGCTGGGTTGTGATCTCTACGAGTTTGAGCTGCCGCTTGTACTTGTGTACAGTAGCGAGAGCTGGACGGACTGTAGCACAAACAAAAACCCACAGCTGTATGGTCTGTCTTTGCGCTGAAGGACGCTAACCCTAACATGCGACACTGGTCTCTTACCTGCCGACCAGGCGGAACCAGGGAAAGCGGTCATAGAATGGGTCTCCACCTGTCATCACACTGTCACAATCCTCAACACCAGTGCTGGGTACCTCGGCTGCTCGGTCATACATCTCCCGCATCAAGTCCAGTCTCTGCCTGCAGGCATAGTACTGAACTATGAGCACAACAGACAGCAGTGTAACAGGTACGAAAAAAATAATAGCACACATACTGAAGACACTCAAGAATACTGAAAAATGAAAGCCAGAGACCACACAAGATACTGCAAGTGTACAGCTTCATGATCAAAAATGAACCCTATGGCTTAACCACAGACCACTGAGAATTCGAAAGCCTAATACCTTAGCTTCTCCAGGGTCCAATAGTGAGTAGCCCCATTCTTCTGATCCTGCACTTCCACGGCTACAATAGTGCGAGGAAAAGGCCGCTTCTCGCGGTCTTTGGCTGCATCAGGAGGCAGGAGGTCAGGCGGCAAGGGGGAGTACAGTGTGTCTGTCAGCAATATAAACTGGAACTGAACCTGTGAAAAGCACATAATTTGGAAAGACAATAAAGAAAATAATAATTCTTCCGCAACAGCTACATTCACCACATCCTGAGGTGCCAAGTGGCTGTCCGCCCACACACAGCCATTGAGTAACCCAGCTTACCTTCTTCTTGAGTTCCACACTGATGGCATTGGCCTCCTTCAGGAAGATAGCATTCCCCCACAACATGTCCCTCAAGGAAGTGAACTGGTAGCACTTCCACTTGCGGAAAGCCCACAGAGCTAGGTCCATTTCTTGCTCAGTCCATTGTACTGCAGGAAGGCCCACTGTCAGTTAAAAAAGACTTCACTGCATCCCGGCACCCAGCGTCAACGAGGCAAACTCATTCGTAACAAATTCATGGTAGCAGCCTTACACTCATGCTATACAAAGGTTTATTCTTTAAATTTCATAAATTGCCATAAGCAAACCTTTCACACCATGGATTAATGCAAACTCCTCACCATGACCAAATTATACTAAAGCAAGTCATGTCTTAAGTTTATTCCTAAAATGTAGATAATTCCCCTTTATCTAAACATCACTATCTTCACGTGATGAAACCACCTTCCTCCTCTGGTTCTTCCTCCTCCTCTGTGAGTTCTGGGTAGTAACGTTCTACTTGCTTCTGAAGGGCCTCCAGTTTACTCTCATAATCCTAAAAAATGACAGAAATGAGTACTTTAAGCAGAATTAACCAGCAAAATATAACAGAATACCTGTATGACCATTCCATGCCAGACTTACCAGTCTTTGCTGCTCAAGGAGGTTACTGGCCTCTTCTCTTTCCTTACGGTACTGGTCTTCCAGCTCCTGTAGCCTGGACAGACACAAAAAAGGATGTTAACTCTGGGGATCGAGCTTTAAACCATTCCTTCGGCTCTGTTCCTTCCCCCAGCTTGCGCTAATCTGTCTCACCTCTTCTCCATCTCCTGCTTCATGTCAATTCCCTGTTTCTCCAGCAACTCCCTCTGTGCAAAGGCCCAGTCCACTGGCTCGACTGGGGTCTCTGCACAGGGTGTGCGCTCCCGCTCCTGCCGCGTTTGCTCCGGATGGTTGAATCGGAACACATGGCTCTTTCCCATGATGATGCGATTCCCTAGCAGACATATCAGAACATCAAGGTGGGTGTTTACGCTGTTTTTTTTTTTATTTTTTATTTATTTAAAAAAAAAAAAAAAAAAAACCCGGACCTCACGCTGCAACCGTCTGAGTTATAAATTTTTGAAGATAAAAAATTTCCAAGTTGATTTAAACATTTTAATAGCATTTTCTTCATCACTCTGAAAATATTCTCAGATGGGGCAGATGTGGGGAGGGGTGCAATGTTCAGGGTATTTTTTTTAATACCAATCCCAAGATGAGGTGAAATGTGCTGCAGTTCTGTCACCTGCTTCACACTGATGAAGCAAAATGAGCTCTAGGATGGGACAACTCACCTGATCGCAGGACTGTGGGCTCTGTTACCCTCTTGCCATTGACATACGTCTCTGCGCCCTCACATGATTCCAGGACGACAGCTGATGTTCGAGCAAAACACAGCACTGTGTAAGATCTCAGGTATCTACAGCATCACCACAGTGAAGCGAGTCATCAAACGATATGCCGACTAGTTTGCTTAGGGTTTTCCATTTTATTTACCCTCTCCAAGTGGGCCAGTGGCGCTGGTGAAAATGCAGTGCTCATCCTGGATAAAATGTCCACTGAGGACAATGTCCTGCCTCTTGCTCGCATCTTCACGTCCAACCCTGGAAAAAGTAGAACAACAACGATGCCCAAGTAGCACAGCAGCACATTCACTGGGACAGCAGTCATGCTGAGCCATGCTCTCAATTTGGCTAAATATTCAAATGAATTTTAAAGGAAGTTCTCTGTTCAAGTTCTTTAGCAACACTACAAAAGTAATGTTATGTCACTTCAGGTGTTAAGTAAGATGAAGAAGAACAGCATGACTCCTTTATTAATTGCTTTTTTGGCTTTGAAGAGGCCCTATGACAAGCCCGTTTTTTAAAATATTTTCATTTGTTTATACCATGCAAGGCCGTAACACCTTCAAAAAAACGAGCAATGGTAATGGAGCTTGTGCAAAAGTTTCCAGTGTATTCCTAATTTATCACAATAATTTTTGAAGACTGCTTACGCTTCTAACACTTACCTTGTAATTCCATCCTTGATGTAATAAAGCAGGCACTCTGACATGAGGGGATCTTCATTGAGGTTAACCAGGTGAGGAGTCTGAAATATTACAGCTTTGCGTCATTCTCTGAAGCTCTGGTTTGTAATATAACCCCTACGACTGTCCTAATTTCATTTGCAATAATTATTTTTGTACATACAGTAATTCTCAAGAGTAGAAATTTTTACATTTATTACAGTGTACCATTTATGTCCGTGGACTGTAATGGAATCTAATAGTTGAGATGTTACAATGCTGTATGCGCAATTTTGCCTCCAACATCAAAGTTGTACACAAGTAATCATTAAAATTTTAAGTTGTTGACAACATATTAAAGAACATTTGAACAACATTCATCAAGGCTATGTGTACTTTATGATGCTGCATACAATTGCTTGATAAAATTCACCAAAAATGAAGACAGAAAGACAGAGACCCTATAAAAACAGCAGAGCTGGAAAATACTGTAGAAGTTATAACAGAGAAGTGATTCGGCACAAGGGCAAACATCAAACATGAAAGTCTGCGAAGAGCCCCCTGCATTCACACAAAGACGCACACCTGGACTTCAGATGACGCACACAGACCCAGTAGGCAGATGGTCTTTAACGTCCAGGAAATGTGAGCAAACACAGAGGCACTCAATTTCCTCTCAGGCATTATTTAAGCTTCTTCACTATGTTTGGTTTTCCATGTGAGAGCTGAATATTGCAAGGCAGCTGCTGGCTTCCAGATCACACGGTGTGTCCTCACTCAGTTTATTATGAGGGTTTGCATAACAGTTTCCATCAGCTACCTTTCCTCAGGCTTTTACAAATTTCTTTCTTGCCCGTATCTCCCCAATCTTAAATGCACGGCAAATGTATCAGCCATTGTGAGTGCAGAAATGAGTCAAAGAGGACAGCAACAGGAAAGAAATCCACTGCAGTTCAAGAGGAGGCTCACGGAAAATCTCCAGTGTGACCAACAGGTCCGCAGAGTCAACTAACACAGCCTGTGTCTTTCTCTGAGCAGGCAGAGGAATAAATGAAAAAAACTGCATGATACCACAGAATGCCCCAAACACATAAAATGCCAGATGCACGATCTTACGTGAATGAACAAAAAATGAATACATTTAAAAATCTGTCGTTTTCGCTCATCGCTGCAATTATTTTCAAATTCACTGATCTTTGACAGCTTACAAGTACATTTTCCTTAAGCTTTTTTTTAACTAATTTATCAATCTGCTAAAATTCCAAGCACCAGGGTTCCTTCTGCTTTATAAATATGGAAATAGCAGTTATCAATAAATATCCATGCACAACTGCAGACATTTCACACGCCTGTTTCATATACTGTTGACTGATACTTTAAGAAACAGATTAGATTTTTCATAATACCCAACAGTCTGTGCTTTGTTGTTTTCTATTCATCTGCTTAGTTGAAAATATTTTATTTGCACAGCAGAGCTAAAATTATTAGAGAGATGTACAATGCATACTGCAGATTGTTGTTGTTAACATTGCTTGTGACTCTCAGCATTTAAAAGCTTTGAGTTAAATGTACCTTCACTATGTACTACAGTTTAACGTGATCCATTCTTTTCCTTTCAAATAAATTTTGGCTGAATACTTTCAGTTGATTTTTTTTTAAAACTAACTGTACTTATACATCAGTTCCATGTTTGGAGCAAACTACAACAAACAGTTTCTTACTTTTTTAGGTGAGAAGACCCCAACTGTGCCTCCATCTTCTCTCATGGCCACACCCATTTCTGCCAGCAGGGCTTCTCTGTAGAAGTGAGTACAATACAGCAGTGATTTCACATCACTCTTTACCCCATCATATGTTCACTCCCTAAGCAGACACCCCAGTGTCATCCTGACATACTTTGTACAAAGCTACAAAAGTGTCTGCAAAGTACAGGCATATTTATTAAAAAGGGGCTTAGCGGTTAGTGACGTCGCTATTAATCTGCTGCTTATATGTAGCATTTATCAGAAGCAGCCTGCAGAGTCAGAGTTTTCTACAACTGCATTTACATCTTGCAGAAACACAGAGCGGCAGGCAGCCTTTAGGTTACAAACCTATTTCTTACACTGCTAGGCTACTTTAACATTTGCACTTACCATAAGTTTCAGCCCTTTACCAAGAGCAGCAGTACACAATCCATGTCTCCAGGCAGAGTCTGGTTAGAATCCACACCTTACATCACACAGACTCACTGGCAGCGATGCTAGAACTGACCTTTCCATTCGAATAGCTTCCGTGCGACGAAGTTTCTCTTCCCAGGTTTCATTAAGCTCAGCAATAATTTTCTCTGTTTCCTGAAAGAACAGGAATTGAAAATATAGGTGCTTTAAGCAAAAATGCTATTTAAAGTAAGACATACAATGTGGAGCTCCTACTGTGTCACTGCAATGCTGCTGAGTCAAGCATGAATACTAGACATACAGCATAATGTGTGAAAAACATTGGAGCAAGTCTATCCATTATCCACCCCAGCTTTATCCTGGTCAGAGCTGTGGTGGTCTGGCGCCTCTCCTGGAATCACTGAGCTTTGAAACTGCATGGTGGATGGGACGCTAATCTAGTGCGGAATAGATACGCACGCACATACACACAGCAGGCAATTTAGAGTGACCAATTAACCTGAAACAGATATTGCTGGGCTGTGGGCGCGAACCAGAACACCTAGATGGATCCCACTCAGGCATGTAAACTGGACTCAGACTGAGGCAGATTGGAGCCCACAGCACGAGGAGCCCAGGTGCAGTGAAGCTGAAGCCACCTTGCTGACCCAAATCTGTGCACTTAGTTATGCTTGATTCACTGATGAGGTTACCTGATGAAGGTCATGTGTTCACTGTACAACTAACCTTAAGCCTCTCGATGGCTTCCTCACTGCCTGGGCTGAACATTATGCGGTCGTGCAGGTTGTTAATGCACCCGGTTCGGCTGGACAAGGCAGACAGAGATGGGGAGGGACTCATCCCTGTCATGGCATTGGTCACTGTGGAAAGATCACCACTTTGATTGACAGCTTGGCCATTATTGTTATTCTTGTAATCCGACAAGTCTGTCAAAGGAAGGGCAGGTGGGTTAGGGCAGAGGTGGAAAAAGCAGGGAAGGGTGGGTGGAAGTATGGATAGAAGGGGAAAAGAAAAAGAGGAAAAAGCAAGGAAAATACAAAAGAAGAAAGAAGAGTGTCTTGACACAATCTCAGTAACAATAAAATGCTAGAAAAGAGGACAAAACATAATGAAGCAAAGCAACTGAAATACCCTGTGGGGTTTAGCACTCTAAGTGAAAAACTAACAAAAAGTGCCGCTTAAAGGTGAGAAGGCAAAATATTTCAGGAGAATACGGCGTAATGAACTCTTAGCAGCACCACAAGAAATTTCCAACAGATACAACCTCCAACTATAGTGTTTATCTATGTCCTCAGGCAACAGATGACCTCCAAAGACAAAACACACTGTTTGTTTTTGTTTGGATTCCCTTGTAGACTCTTTCTGAGGCATTCAGTTAGGTTTTACTATTGAATCAAGGTGCACTTAAGGATCCTGTCAATCAAAATTAGGAAATGCATTACAGAAAAAACCGAAGAGATGCAACACAGGGAATATACTAAATATATTAAACGGGCATTAGGAAATTATCGGTTCATTCAAATGTCTATGTGTACATTTAGTTGTTTCATCACATCATGTATAGAAAACAAGAAACCATCAAATGAAATAATTAGCAAATTTCATGATCACAGTCACTTCATTTTCAAAAGCTCGACCTATCGATATTTGCTGTAATAACCAGTGTCATTTACTAGCGCCATTTCAATTTACAGTTTCTGCATTAAGGTAGTAATTGTACAACCAGTAAGAAAAGGTTCTAATCTGCAGAAGCCATGTATGAGCTAAGCAGCCAGCTGAAGCAAATTGCTAAGCAGACAAGGTCACTCAGATGCCATTCGGGCTGAAATACAAGAGACCTGGCCTGCCATAAGTGGGAATAACGTTGTCCTCAAAACTGCAATGAAGTTTAGAGTCTGTTGCCATCCACCAGAGAACAACACCTACAAAGACGCCATTAAGTTTACACTTCTGCCACGGATTACATTAAAGCGCTGCAGTACCAGTCAAATGTCTGAGTACAGTTATGGTAAAGTATTTTGCGAGAGGCCTTCTGCTGAGGTTCAGCATGAATTCACCCCACATCTTCCTCATTCCTCCTTGTTCTGCAGCAGCTCCCAATGATGTAGGGCTTATGCTTTGTTTTGGCTCTTCGGTTCACCCCATATCATTATTAGCTGCACTCAAACTTTTGACTGCTATGCTGTCATACACTGCAGAAGAAAGGATATGACGGCTTCCCGTGCACTTATGTGTCTATGTGTTCATTTCTCTTTCTTTTTGTGCATAGTTTCAGCTATGTTTTCATGATTTCAGGCATGAGCAACATGTCATTTTCAGCTTTATTTCTGTTCTATAGAATTTTTCCTCTTCTGAATACCATCCACATCTACAATCCTTTGAAATTCACTGTAGATCTCTGGTTCTCTCAGGATGTTCTTTGGGCAACTATTTGCTGTGTTGAATTTCATCAACACTTCATTACTCCATCACATTAAAGCAAATCACTGTTGACTTATTTTGTGCGTGTGTGTGAATCCTTTGTCCATTTGAACCATCTGTCTCTCTCTCTGTGAAAGTGCAACACAAAAGAATAAACAGCACTATACTCTACTGTATACAGTAAACTGTTTTCCCTTTCTGAGATGCGTGGCCAGTTGGAAATGGGCATCTGAGTGACACCCACATACACATTGTTTCCTGCAGGCCAGAGCTGTAGCCCAAGCATAGGAACAAATGGGCCATGAGAGCAACCCTGCAGCACCAGAGCAATGCGTCCAGATCTTGTTCAGGTTCTAGAGTGAAGTCACTCTGATCATCTACCACAGAGAAACCCTGGCATAAAGGCTACAACAACAACAGAAGACAAACTGGCTTTCCTGAAAATATTTTTTAAAAAATGGAAGAAAAACTATTTGCCTGAAGGCAGCAGTTTCATTGACTTTAACTGACTGAATCCTTTTCTACGTTTTTAAAATTGCATGAGTGCATCATAATGGCCGGAAAAAACATCGACCCGTTAATCTAGCTTTTTACTGTACTTGAAACCTAAGGTAAAGGAACCAAAGAGTTTTACTAAAGCATTCTGGAGACTTGGGACTGTGGTGCTGCAGAGAATCCTGCAAAGTCCTTGCAAAGCTGCAAAGCATGGGAATTAAAAAAAAAAAAAAGACACACATTTCAAACCAGCAATCTCGGTGCCAGGACCCCGATACGCTGAGAGAAAAAGACAGAGACAAATAAATGCAATGTGAAACACTGAAAAAACTTGAAAAACTTCATCATTTACCTTTTTACCTCCAAAAGGGTTATTTGCATGCATGACAAACAAACTGTAGGTTTAAATTGTAAATAATGAGTCATAGAAATCTGGACATCTAGAACAGAATGTTGTAGAGTGTAAAGGGCACCCAGCTATGGTTCCTAGGCTGGAAGTTTGCTGCAGAAGAGCGGGAGTGATAATGCTGGGCGAGCTGCTTAACTGTTGCTGTCTTAATTTGTGGTTATACTGACATTCCTGGAGTGGCCATGCTAGCACTATGCTGTGTGGCTGTTTGGTTCTTACTCTCAATGATGTCTCCCAGGCCTTGGGCATACAGAAGCTCCTTCAGTCGAGATACCTCCTCCTTGAGCTCACGCACCAAGCGGTTGTTGGGGTCTTCATTGATTACTGCATTGCAGCGTATCTGCTTGGCTCGGTCTGCATACCTGCGTACAAGGTGAAGATGAACCAGCTAAGAAAGTCAGCATGGGTTCCTAAAGGAGATAGGGTTTCCACAGGGAAAAGTACTCATTTTTTTCTACCTCTTTAAAATGGCATGAGTACATCATAATGATCAGAAAAAACATCGACCCATTAATCTAGCTTTTTACTGTACTGATCAAAATGAATATTTATGTCAAATAACTGGGATTAAAAATGTGTGCAGATAAACAATAGGTGAAACGTGCGCATTCACACAGGTAATAAGCAATGAATTATGAGTTAGAAACCACTCAGCAGGGTTTTTAGCACCATACAGAAGAGTTGTAATAATATATACATATATACATTTATACTGTACAGTAAATGTATGTATAATAAGCTTTATGTTTGCTCTCTCTGTAAAGGGCACTGCTGGACAGGGAGTACTGAAGCAGTGAGAACAGCGAGGACTCTGCATGTCAGCTGTACCTCAGAGTACTCAGGGTCTCATCATAGTTGATGTCTGCAGGACTGAGAGCCGCAACCATGGCAGTACGAGAGTTTCCCCCTGAAAATACAATGTGGTATTCAATACACTTGTGCACTTGAGTTTTAAATTAAGTTTTTCAGGAATCAGTTTGTCATTTTGATGTAGATAACATTTCACTGGTTATCATTCAAGCCTATTTCATTCGGTAGGTAGAAAAAGCAATGCTCAGGGGGCTTAAGTGAAAATATGCTTTACCCAAGTTTTCCCGTAGCAGCCATGTCAGGACAGAGTCTCTGTATGGAATGAAACTCTCCACCTTTTTCTTCTTCTTGTTCTGTGCAAACACATGTTTGTATTTGATTGCGGTGACATGATAACCTCAACAGTATAATTAATGTACCGTTTATTTAATTTACTTATCATGTATTAATGTATTAGGATTATTGAAACACTGAAAATTTTAATTTGTCATTTTTTTCAATGACATTTTTTCTTTATTTTTCTCACCTTGTTTGGCCCAGAATCCTGAAAACAAACAAAACAAGGT
Source organism: Heterotis niloticus (assembly GCA_018136845.1). NCBI lineage: Eukaryota > Metazoa > Chordata > Actinopteri > Osteoglossiformes > Osteoglossidae > Heterotis > Heterotis niloticus. Next base: position 16,284,367 of record CM030903.1, on the reverse strand, counting down.
TTCTGTAAGTAATACCGCCACAGCAATTTTTATAATAGAGATTAAAAAGGCAATAAAAACAAGATTCTCACCACTTCAGCCAAAGCAGAGATAACTTTTCCCAGTGTTGTCAGGGATTTATTTATGTTTGCGCCTTCCTGGAAAGCAGAATTACGCAGAGGGCTCTCAGTATCAGAAGACAGCTGCTGTGTTTTAGTGTTTTGCAAAGCAAAGCAGGGCCAAGTTACCTTGAGTCTCGTGCCTTTGGCTCCTGTAGAATCAGCTCTCTCGCTCCCAGCCAGGTCTACCAAGCTGATTTTGCTGACCTGCAGCACAAGTTGGTGAATAAAATACATACAAGATATAGCAATTCAAAGTGACGTCAGGGCTTCAAGTTAACGGTCTTCCCATCAGATTACTATAGGACTTTGTTTTAGTTAAGAAAAACAAAAGAATAAAGAAACTGAGCACAGAAACAGGATCTCAGTGCTGATCCCTTCAGTCCAGCGCATCCACATTTAATTCAGTTTTTCCCATTTAAAAAATTGTCTGTATCTGGGTTGTGTTTAAAACCCTGTACGCACTCTAGGCCACTAAGACGCCTCCTGCATTTGCTGAATTCTGTACTGCAGCAACGTATGGGATTTTGTGACAGGGACGATGCACCTTCTCAGATGTATTGTCAGTCTCTGCATCGTAGCGCTTCTGAGTGAAGATGATGTTGAAAACGGCATGGGATCGACTGCTCGTTTCATTCATGTTGGTGGCTGCCACAGTCCTGAAGGCACAATAAGAACATTGGTCACCACCAAGCAAGCTCTAGAAAAGGAGCAAATCTACTATCAGCAATGTAGGAAATTAATAGACACAAACAAATGTTTTGAAATGAGCTAATTTTGCTTTGCAAAGCCAAATAAATGTGGAAATCATGATGAAGCACATGGTTAAACAGATTATATAAACAGAACTTCACAGAAATTGACCAATGGTTCACACGTTAGGTTTCCCCATGGTCTGGATAACAAGAGATCATTCTGGAACATAATAGGTTGGGCTACTCATTACCACTGGAAAGAAAAAACTTTTTGGGAAACAATATTGCCTTAATATTTCCTAATTATGCAGCTTGCATAGCGGAGCTTCAGCTAATTTGACTACAATGTGGTTCCGACATCCATGCAAATGAAACAGGAAGGGTACTTCAGTAATGTCTGCCTCTCATTAGTTGACATCCCAGGCTCACCATTTTATTGCCTTTACTCTTAGAGTGAAACATGTTGGAAATCTTTGAGGATCGGACTGCTATAGAGCAGTCATCCATAAATGACAGAACAACACTTAGTGCTGACATGTTGCTGCCACATGTGATCACTTTTATGAACTTAGAGGTTCCCTGAACTTGAAACCATGCAAACTCTATCCTTCACCACTTGTCCAAGTGAGCAGTGGCACCCTAGACACCACCCTGGATGCTCATGGTACATTGGCTAAGTAGGTACACCTGGGACAGGACACCAGTCCGTTGCAGGTAACAGAGTTGTTTCAGCATGCATCAGTGCACCTCACAGCTCCGTGGCTATGGTTTTCAATCTGAATTTGTTTGTTTGAATCTGGCTTCTGTCTGTACAGAGTTTACAAGTTATCCCCACACGTGTGTGGATTTCCTCCACTGTCTGAAGACAGACTCAAAAGAAGGCAGAAGAAGGCAGGGGTGAACCGTTTCTGAAGCCTTCCTTAGTGGGAGACCCATGAGCTGACTTCACCTCTCAGCACCTTGCATCCATGACAGCTTACAGGCACATAAGACTGTCATTACCCAGAATTCTGCACAAAATAGTGCCATTCACCTGGCTTTGTTTCCAGAGTCCATGAGGTCCTGAATGTCATTGTAAGAGGTGACAGCCAGCTTGGATAGGTCCTCTACATAGGGACCCATCAGAGGATGTTCTCTGACACGCAGGTTGCCTTTGTTCTTAGGATTCAGCAGATCTCTAACACGTTCACAATAGATCTCCATGTAGCTCACCTATGGTTAAGTGGGAAGAGGAGCAGGGAAAAATCGGTTGTGCTGGTTTATGGTATCCAGGATGGGAGCAGTGCACCAGTTTGTGACAGGGATACAGAACAGTGTTGTGCTCACCTCCACAGAGTACGACATGCTGCTGTTGTCATCATTGCAGTCATTGATCTTGGTAAAGAGGTCTTCGCACAGCTGGCAAGAAAAGCAAGGGAGCACAATTTTCATTGCTGTACATTCATGTACTGTAGATGTTTGTGACATTTGAGGGATTCACAATCTGTATAATTAATAACATTTGCAGATTAAGGCTAGCTAGAATCATCATGAGTAGCTAACATTCTTGCACAGTGGGTGCATACTTGATGTGGTTAAAAGCCTCCCCATGCTCATATATCCCTCAAGCTACAACAGCTCATCTTCTCGAGTGCTGGTATCTCAGATGTCTCAGATGCTGTACCTGTGGAATGATTCCTTGCTGATCTTTCTCCTGCTTCCCCATCATGGTGTAGGATTTGCCAGCCCCAGTCTGCCCATAGGCAAAAATGCAGACGTTGTAGCCCTCAAAAGCATGTAGCAGCATCTCCTCTCCAATATCCTTGTACACCTGTTGCTGAGATGCATAGTTCATGTCCTCTGGCTGCAGAAAGAGCACGGCATCCAGTTTTGTCAGAGAGGTACCCTCACCATGAGTAGTGATAACATTTCCACATGATCAGTGAGTGAAGCGAATATCTAAATATCAGTGGTCATAAAGAGAACAGCACCATTAAACACATACCATGCATGCAGTGTTAAAAATACAGGAATGAAACTGTAATACAATTTAGATTCATAGGATTGGATAGTTCCTCTATTGACTTACAAAATTGCAAAATATCGTAAAATGACCGAGAAATCATAACAAGACATATTGTACTGTGAATCAGAGACACTCACTGAGGTGTGAGACCAGTAGGAGAAATCAAAGTTGAAACTTTTGTTCTCCTTAGGGACCTTGGGGTTGATAATTGCTGAAAGACAGAATACAATTTCGCATTATAGCAAAAACCTACTGTACCTCTTCAAAATAATTCATCAGAACCAAAAAAAGTCCTCTCCTAAACCTCAAAATAACACAATACGTTTTGTCCATGTACTTGACCCTTTTTATTTCAAGTTATGTCATTAATTTATGCAGTTGGATCTTTATGCAAGGGGGGCTCAGCGAGGAGTGTTGCTACCTCGCAGCGCCTGGGCTGCGGGGCAGAGGTTCCAGTTGAGCCGAGTCTGTGTGTGGTTGCAGGTGTTCTCTGTGTGGGTTTCAGGTTAATTGCTAACTCTAAACTGCCCGCTGTGTGGCCCTCTGTGATGGCCTGGTGCTTCCTGGGGGCAAGTTCACAGCCTGCTGCTCTCTGCTTCCAGAATAGGCGCTGGACCTGCCGAGGACGTGCAATTAACACAAATGGAGGGATGGACATTTATGCAAAGCAACTTGAATGAAGACCCAGTCTGTTGGACGGCAGCACTTTTCCGACCTAAACCCAAAACCCTGCCATTAAGCATCCAGTTATTCAACTTACAATGCTGACTGATCTGTAATATGGCAGAAAAATCCAAAAAGCACAGAAACAACGAACTGCTATAAGAGAAAAAGTGGTACCAATAATTTGGAATGAAATGTGAATTGTTGGAGTCAGAAAAATCCATTATTTAATACCATTTAAAGTAAAGTCTGTTTATCAACCTTAAGTGGAACGAGTTAACTGGAATAAGCCAACCACTATTTTCTTATTTCATTTATAGGGTTTTATTTATAGGATCTAATCACATTTAAACATAAATGTACAGTTAATTTAACCACACATTGTGTGCAAGGAGTTACGGAAAATGGATCTGCAGCGTACAAGAAATTATTTGCTTTGACAAACTATTTAATACAAGATAATTTGCACTGAGAAGTGACAACTGGCCTAGGAAGCAAATGACATGTCACATCCAATTTAGAGGAAATTGTAGACTATGTTTGCATTTAGTCTATTGCTTTTGTGAAATGATTCAGGTACTCAGCTCACTTATGATTCATGCTTTTAAGACTCTCCTGCACATCCTCCTGGGGTTGGGAGCAAAGCAACTGTTTCTACAGCTGATGTTTGCATTTGAAATGGAATTACTTACGTCTTTCTGTAAAAGAGAAGCCAACACTTACATTTGGATCTCTATCTATAAAGCTCAGCCTCTGTTTGTTTGTTCTTCATGTACAGCTTTGCTTTTCAACCCACAGACCTGAAATTTGTGACACGGTTACCTCTCACACCAAGTTAGGCTTTTGGATAGTCAAGTTCAATAAACCCCAAAAAAGGTGGTTTGCTATCTAAAAAAAATGTCATGTTCATTCTCTGGCAGCTGGAAGAAGTGGGGGTACTGACATCACAAGCAGTCCGCATACAAAGAAGCTAATTAATAATTTAACTCAACAAAGCGATCATTTTGAAAACTGAGTTATGCTTTTCTCTGGTTCCCACTGTCTAAACATTTGAAACCATTCAGTGTGACAAACACACACATTAACAGGGTAAATCAGCAAAGGGGCAAATTCTTTTTTCACAGCACCGTGTATGAAACAAACATTCACAGATTTTTAAGAAAATATTTTGCCCATAGGAAGTAAAAGACTGATTAAGTGGCTTTGAATGCACGGCACCGTTTTCCCCCCTGCAACTCCCCCAAGTTAACGTCACATGGACTCTTCAGAAGGTCACTTAATGCAGAGCCAAGTTCCAACACACCGATGCTATTTTTGTTCAACCTTCAGAGCACCAACTGTGCTGTGCTGCTTGGGGACATTTTGTTTTTTCAGTGTGGACACAAACAAAATGAAGGTCCCAACAGGAAACAAAATGGTGAACTTAAGTTCGCATTACATTTCTCCTTGGCTTACATAGCCGCACTTCAGCCGAGGAAGAAGAATCAACATCAGCTCATCGCTGCAATGCATCAGCTATGTGGACATCACTCAAGACTCTTTTTAAGTTCTCTCTTATTTGTGACCCTCACTCTACACGCAACAAAAACACAGTAGTGTCCTGGGTGTCAGGGGTTTGGTTACATTCGCATCTCACCTTGGTCTCCACCAAAGCATTTTGCAGATATTACAGCTGCAGTTTTCAGCTATGATAATCTATCTGGCATCGTTCACAGATTCGGTAAAAGCTTTATAATAAAAACTGTGCACGCACTGTCCTTCCCACCCCCAGCCACAGCAGTCACAAGTGCTGCATGCTACCATTATCCTGTCTGTTTAGAAGAAAGGCTGCATGTACAGGGCAAACAGAGGGAAAAGGGTGTCAGTATGGAGAGCACATGGGCACAACTCACTGGGCAAATTAAGTGCATGTTGTAATTAAATTTAAATAAATATAAATTTAATTTATAATGGGTATTTTTAGGCACATAAAACAGCACAACATAATAATAGTTGATGTAGTGGTAACTATAGCGGTGGACTACATGCCTGTTACTTTATAAATTATACCTTGGGTGCTCAAAAGTACAAATTTATTGTGTCAGCTGCAACCCTGTAGTGGCTACTGGGGGGCAATACAACCACCTCTCCTTAAACAAAGTTGCTAAGTGGTGTGTTTTAGATTTAGCACAGTGGAACATCAGGTACCATTTGTGCCTCATAGCTCCTGGGTTATGGGCTCAGATGCAGGTTTGGATCCAGCTCAGTCTTTCTGGAGTTTGTGGTCACCTGCACTCTTATTGCTGCTCTGCTGCACCCCTCAAACTAAGCAAAAGCTCCCTTTCAGATACTTAGGAAATCCACAAGCAGTCTCTCTAAAAATGTATAGGATCAACTGAGAGGATTACGGCAAACTCAGCAAGTGTACTACATTGATTCACTTGTCAGGTCTTCACCAGGTTTTAATCTTCAAAAATTCACTACAAAGAATTTTTTTACCTGCTTTCTAATAGAACACAAACAGTTCACAAGATTCTTTTCACCAAGAAACCTGCTCTAATTCTGATTTGCAGAAGATGCACACAGTTAAGCCTCTGCTCTTGCATACACAAGTTCACATGAACTTGCAGGCTTTATTATGTTCTGCTACTGTTACAAAACATAAACATACTGTACAGCATAGTAGTCATGAGGACCTTCTCGCATTATCTCAGTGGTCAAATGACCCCAAAATACCTTTTTTAAGACCTTTTCTCCCTTGGTGTAAACTTGAAAGCATGAATTGCCGCAGGTTACCGTCTTAGCAACTGCAGCAGCAGATGGGCTTCGAGCGGCACCTTTACAACAGTCTGTGTAATAGGAAGGGCAGCACGACGTGGCGTCTACAGTTCATTGTCATGCTCTCACCTTTACAAAACTTATAGCCATAAGTTTCAGAGCATCTGCAAAATACAGTGACATCCACGACCAACATGAGCACTACTGTCTATCATGTGTCCTCGTGTGGTGCTCTACCACGCAACACAAAATGACACAGTGTGAAGAGTTCATCATTCTCCGCACCACAGCACAGTCCTGCAGTCTGGCTGTGAGAAAACCCCCTTCAATAGTGAGAGCTATCACTGCTGTTCCAACACAAAAACAGGTACTGAGTGTTAAACGCGAAACACCCGAGATTTACCACCCCACTGGGGACTCCCCTGGGAGGTCACAGGAAAAATAAACAGTGTACGGTATGTTTGCATATGGATTACAGAGTCAGAAACCAATTTATTTGGTCAAGTATGCACACGCATACAGGGAATTTGGCTTTGGTTTCCAAAGGTTTAGTTTTCATTAGGCAAACACCACATACATACATACATACATGCATACATACATACATACATACATACATACATACCAGTGCCAGAGAATAAGAATAAATAATGAGGGAAGGAATAATTGCACAGACTAACAAACAAATCTGCTGTTGATGGACGTAAAAGCGTGGGCAAAGAAACTGTTTCTGTATCTGGTTGTTTTGGGGCGCAAGGATCTATACTGTAGCTCCGGCTGGATGGGAGAAGTTCAAAAAAAGCTGTGGCCCAGGTGAGAGGGGCCTGTCACGTTTTCCCTGCCCATGAGGTCCTGGGGGCAATTTAAAAAAATTAAAAAAATAAAAATTCTACTATGTCTACCTTTAAAAATCTCTTTTTTAGGATATTTTGCAAAATGTAAAATTAGGCAGAAGAAAAACTTCTATACAGGGAGCTGAATTCTTGCCCGTCTTTATTTGAGTTCACAGCCAATATCAAGCACAAAGCTGTTTGCAGAGTGCATGCAAAGCTTGAGCTCTTTGTCCTTTTCAGCTGCACTTGGTTGAACAACAAGCTTTTAACCCCCGCCCAACTCCAGACACTGCCAGCAGATAATCCATAAAATCAGGCATCTCTAAAAAGTCTACCCATCCTTTAAGGTGAACAATGCTGTCTGAGTGTCTGAGAGTGTGGGTACATTTCAAAGATGGGGGAGACAAACAGTTCTGATGCCCAGCAACTGTGAAAGGGCTGCGATCTGCATGTAAGCTGAACATCAGTCCGTTTTCTTACACCACCCAGGAAGCATTTTTGCAGTTAGTCACATAGCTTACAAAATAATTAGTCTTAAAACTAGGGCCACTCGTGAAACCAGAAGTTGTCAACAGCATTGTTATTATTGAAATGCTTTTTACCTGTGAAGATGCTTATTCAGACATGCAGTGTAGTTCCCTGCATAGCTGAGCCCTGCAGCACCTCCAGATTCCTGCCTCTTCCATCCTCTGCTATCCATCACACAGCCCCTTGTCTGTCTATGTATGTAATGCATTCTGGGCTTGGGTGAAATGTTTGGCTGCACATAAAAGACAGAACCTAAACTACTGATTCTAAAGTTAGGGAAAACATGTTACTGCCTTAGTAGTAGTCCTATTCATGCAGCATATTTTTAGGCAGGACCAGAATGATCCAATCACACTGCGAGACAATAAACGTGAGTATTGGTCTATTTCGTGTGCCTAAGGGATTAACTGGCAAAACTTAATAAAACTGACAAACGCAAACATGTCTTTTCATGTCCTGCTCCTGTGCCTATTTTAGCTTGCATACCCAATGTATCTGTTAGAAAAGTGCAGTGGTATAAATGAAGTGAACAGAATATCATTAGATGCACTGTCACTCTTGATATTTTTGGGAGTACTAATACTGCAGTTGAGGGGACAGTTACATAATGGGAAGCATTTACATGAAGAAGCAATGTAAACTGCACCCAGCACAATTGTCTGGGTTGCAAAATGAAACCGCATTAGAGGATATTTGATATTCATACTTGGCCCTCCTGGTACCTGGCACGGAACTTAAAATGATTCAAATGGTTTGAAAAGCAGGAAAAATACAGAATAATATTAAGCAGAACCTTCATCCCCACATGCTGTGATGGAGGGCGATAGTTGAACGAGGCCAAACTAAATATTCGAAAAGAGTTCATTCTTTATTGATGACTTGTGCTTGTGTGTGTTTTCTGTGTGTTAGACTGGAAATCAGATCTCTCCTGAGCCTCCACCCAGCCAGGGCCACTCAGCCTTCCAAAGCGTCCGTCGCCTGCGTTCCGCACAAACCGCACCTGTCTGACTTTCAGCAGGGCACCACGGTTGAGCAGAACAATACGGTGAACAACATCTTGGCAACACCACCAGGTGAGAAAAATAACTTGCAGAGACCCCCTTACAGGTGTACAGGATTGCAGAAATTTTACAGTCGTTGACTAAAACAGTCTGAAAAAATAAGCAATATCATGCTTCTGTAATTTACATCCAGGTGATGAGCTTTTAACAGACAGGAATGATAAAAATCAGCCACTGTGATCCCGATTCGCTAAGTGGCTAAGAGATGGGTGCTTATAACAACAATAATTCGCATACTTTTCCATCTTGTTAGCTAGCAATTACAGCTGTGGTTTGGATATGTGTTTAAGCAACAGAAATGATATGCAAAACAGAAAAACATACAAGTTCATTTCAACCAGAACAAAATGCCAACTAACTGTAAACTTTCCTTTGTAAGACATTAACATCTTCTCACTATTGCTTTGTGACAAAGGCAGAGACTATGAGATTGAAAATGCAGGTCAAGCACAACTAGAAAATGAGGGAGAGCCGTTTGTTAAAACCATGAGCTAAGCAAAAACAGAAAACAAACTGTGCACCCAATGTGCCATTCAGTAAGTTAGGCGGCCTGAAAACAAATCCTTTACTCTTTGCAGTGGAACATCAGCTCCCCTCAAATAATTTAAACCTCCGAAATAGCAAAGTCAAACTTAATCACTAAAACCTTTCACCGCTTCAATGATGCATTTAAAGATAAAATTTGTCCTTTAGGTGCACTTAGGGGATCGAATAGCTCAAAAACACTTTCCTCCAGATACGTGCAGATGGTTTCACACCACCTTTCTATTCAGCAAAATGGTCAAATGTAAGATTCTTCAGGTAACTATTCACAAGTCATAGAAGAAACCACCATTGTTTTAGAAAAAAAACTGAATATGTCATCAATGCAGATTTCTTCCAAAATACCGTGTATGGATATGAGTTTATGCACAATGCAAATATGAATACAAGGCAATTCTGATCTCAGTATGAGCATCAGCATTTGTTACTCTACCAGCTATGGTCCTTCATTTGATGCATTTAACTTAAAATACAGGAAGATAAATTTGATCATTTTTTGTGGGAATTTCATCACTCATTACATTGACCCACATTCCAAAAAGTAACTGACTTGAAAAATGCAAATTTACATGGTGTACTACAGACATGAGGAACAACACAAGCAAATTTCTGTTATCCCTTCAAAGTGATCCTAACTGAAACACTGATCTGAATAATTGCACATTACATTTATTAATACACAAATATTAGTGGCACCTGAAATAAATGAGAAAAAACAGCAAATCCAAATAAGCAAAGAAGTATCATGCGATTCATTTCTGCAAATGCCACAGAAAAAGCACTCACTGGTTGTGTTCCCCGACATCTGGATGATGCACTTGCTCTCTCTGCTGATCTCCCGTGAATTGAAGGGCCGAACCCGAACTGCAACCTTCACCGAGGCACCTGCCATGGTGCCAAGTGCTGAGTGCTGCACGGAGCCGGAGGGTGGCAGAGCCTGGCAGCAGCTGCTGGACAATGGAGAGAACAGGGTTTGGTCAGCGCTGAGCTCCCCCCCCTCCATTCTTTTTTCTCTCTCTTTTCTTTCTTTCCAGGATTTATTTATGTAATAGCATTCATAGCTTTAAATAAATTGTTCTCAGTGTTTTAATGTCTCAAGTAGCAGACCATAAGCAACACCAACTTACAGTATACTATACACTGTATGGCCAAAAGTATGTGGACCTCCCCTTCTACTGACTGATCTGAGCTGTGTCAGTCACACCCACACTGCATACAAACAGATTCTATACAACTGTGTGCTCCCAGCTTTGCAGCCATAGTCTAGAAAAGCTCTTTCCGTGCTCCAGATTGACTGCACCCCCGTACACAAAGCAAGCTTCATAAACACACAGTTTGTCCGGGTTGGTGTGGAAGAACTTGAGTGGCTGCACAGAGCCCTGACCTAATCCCTACCAAACATTTTTGGGATGAACCAGAATGCCTGCCATCGGTTCCCGACCTCACTGAGGCTCTTGTGGCTGAATGGGCACAAATTCACACACAGGCGGCCTCCAAAATGTGATGGAAAGCCTTTGAGGAAAACCAGAGGCTGCTGTAGCAGCAAAGGGCACATCTCCATATTAATGCTCATGGGTTTGGAATGGGAAGTTCAACAAGCACATATGGGTGTGATGCTCAAGACATTAACTAGTACTATACTGCAGTTATTATAATGAAGCCTCTTCTCAAAGACCATACATTTTGTTCTGTTAAATGTCACAATTCTAAGTGAACCACACACTATTTATACACTTTCAGTAGGAGGTGTATTTGACTTTTGCACAGTATATCAGTTTCATTTTAAGCAATTATGACCCAGTTCCTAAACTAATGCAGAAAGGAGTGGCAATACTTGGTCATAGCTGGGTTCCCAGAACACAACATTATACCAAGAAGTCCCACAACATATGGGATTTCAACACTTTCTGCCATTACCTGTGATTTAGCTGATTCCTTTGAACAATGCGACTCACATTAGTTCATGTAGTGTTAACAAAGAAAGCAGCAGAATTTAATGCTGTATTAATTCTGTGTAAGGACAATGAGCAAGAACACAGCAGCAGGAGTGGGATTTGTATCTAGAATAATGGCCAAGGGACTGTATTTGTAATGTTGTGTACAGTCTGCACATTTGGTTCTGCATATTACAGTAATAAACAGGAGCATCGCCCTTACCTGCTTACAGAATGTAAACGTGTCTGTAAACCTGTAGCTTCTCTCCCTCATGTTGCACCATAAAATAGATTGCTGTACCATGTTTACATTCATATTTCTCATTGCTGCGCTACGCCAAGTCTGGATTTGTAGTCAGTTGACACTAGTATGGGGGAAATGCTAGCCATTGTGTAGTAGCTAGGCAGGCGTTCTGTGGGTTGGCTGTGGGATCGCCGTGGTGGTTAGGGATTAGGGTGAAGTACAACCGGGCCTAGGGGAAGGTTAGGTGGGTAGTGGGATCCCCTTTATAGTGCAAGCTCCTTTATTGGCACTGTGTGTTTTGTATGAACCCCCCCTCACCAAATCAAAAAAAGAAAAACCACCCTGGTCTTGGGGACAGGACAGGCGGCTGCTCCTGCTTCCTTATTTCATCACTATTAAAAGTCTACATTAATGCAGAAATAGAGAAAAATATAACCTACTTACAGTAATAACCCCGTTGCCAGAAATAACACCTGCTGGCTAAGTCAGGTTACTTCCCCACCGCATAAAACAAGGGATTTAAGCAAAAGATAAATGCACTCGCTGTTCAGTCTATGTAAACAACAGTTTAAATAACCATGCTAGCATATACTTGTTTGATATAAACTATTATCAGAAAGTCACGGCCGTGCGAGAAGAAGGATAAAAGCATCCATTTTGCTTCGCATGGGCGAACGTAGCCGACAAAACGGAGATGAATAAACACCGGAAACGGCCAGTCGCATCCGAGTCATTTCAGCAGCCTCGCCGAGGGGACAGTAACACACGAACGGCTACATTGCTCATTCACCTGAGGGTATTTTCGCATCTCAAACGCAGTTTCTCCATCATTTTCACGTGATACGCATCCCAAAAGTGGCAAACGCGCCGCATCTTGAGGAAGACCTGCGCTTGTTTGCCTTCCACTGAACCGTCACAATTGCAATGGCACATTATGTACACTGGCATTATATACCGTATTATATAACATATGTATATTTTGCAATGATCGTGCTATTTCAAGTGTTACTTGGCTGCGAAACAGCAGTGGCAGCAAAGTCATTCCAATTACTCAACAGCTTCGAAATAGTACGACTGGTCCATAATGATGTTGTTCATGGAAAACGGGGCGCTGCATGTCTCTCGTTGAAAGGCCATTTTGAAAAGAAGTTTGTGAACACAGACAGCAAGCATCTGTCACAGTGCCCTCGTTTACCGTCGACGCTCAACAACTGAGCCACTGACAGCCCTTGAATGGCAGAACAAAGACAAATAAAAGAACAAAGATGCAAATGGCATCGTGTCCACGGAATTCAACACAAAAAGGCTAGGGGAAAAAAAAATCAAAACATGCAGCATCATATCTTACCTTCCTGTCTCCTTGTCTCCCGCTTACTTGCTTGGGGGCAGTTATTTAATCTGCGACAAGTGTGGCGTTTGCGTCACGAACAGCTCTTTTCTGCAGTGATGATGCCCGCCCGACACAAAAAGTCGGGTAGGAGGACATAAGGCGCAAACGCGGCCTGTGACACAGCGGCTACACGCCGACGTCCGTTGCCCTCCGTTCCGAAGCCAAAATGGCTCTGCTGCTCGTGAGCTAAAGGCAGGGATGCTGAGCCACTGGGCGTGTGACGTCACGCAAGGGAGGCAGCATCAATGCAGCAGAGAGGGGGTTGGGGTGCAGAACGGGGGGGGCAGAATACGAGAGAAAGACGGAGCAGTCAGCCCCCCCCCGGGAAACCGTCCACAGAATGCTGCCGTTCTGCATGGGGGGCCGTGCCCTGTCCACCACGCTGTGCACAGAGGATTTTCCTTCCCTTTAATACACTCAAGTATTCATTATTGCACACTGATGGAAAAAGGTAAACGGCAACCTCCAGGTATCTGGATGACAGATTACGGAACACTTCAAACAGATAGAATAGAATAAGCATTAACTAAAATGTGAATACAGCACATACAGTGTGTTTCTATTATCTGCAAAAAAAATGTTTAGGAATCTGTATTAATGAAACAATTTGGGTAAATAAACTATTAGGTAAACGCATGCTACAAGTTTACGCTATCTGAACAGGGGTAAACGGTCTGAAGGACGTGGTCCACATCATAAAATGATATATTGTGTTATACTTGAGAGAAAAGAATCCATCTCTAAACTTGACTGTTCCCCTAAATCTTAAAAGGAATGCTTACTAAAAACAAGAGAAATTTATTTTTAAAAATAGTTCTTTACATGGCAGTTTTTACAGGCTTATGAATTGAGCATAATCATGCAGCATTCTAACATACCAGTTAGCCCACATATCCCTGTCCTTTCAGACCAGATAGCCTGCGAGTCACAATGAACACTCATATGATGACACTGTTTGTCCAAACAGGACTGAGGCTGAGTAGAAGCTATTGTTAACAGGGTTTACTCACAATAGAGGCCAGTGGATGGGCAGCTCCAGAATGTACCCGGTGGGACAGGCAGGAAGGGGGTCAGGACACATTCACCTACTGTCTATCCCCTGCATTTTCTCTCTGCATCTCCTCATCCTGCGTTCCAAGTCTCAGCTCCTGGCCCTCTGATGCCCAAGTACATTCATGGCCCATCTGGAAGGTCGAATGAGGTTGCATCGTGCCGAAATGATATCCATGTTCTGCGTTCTCATAGCTGCAGCACGTTTTCTGCATGTGCATTCAGACAAGCATAATGGAGAAAAGGACTCCCAGCAAGAACTGTTCACCCAATTTTATTTCATTTATACTATTTTAGCATAGACAAATGTAAAAATGCTAGAGCCAGGAAAAAAGCGATGATCAATTATCACACTAAACAGAAGAGCTGTATTTGGTGAGAGTAGGAATGGGTTGGACTTTTAGCGATCCTGTGGCTTTGCTTACAGACCCAGTCAGGGCAGATGAGATGCTTTTGATGGTTTCTTGGTCTCCCGGTTTTCTTTGAGTAGAACCAGAACCTAAATAATTTACTGGCTGAAAGAGCAGTTGCTGTGAGCCCACGCGGAGTTGACTGTGCTACAAGAAGAAACCTGCTGAACTTGAACAACCCAGGCAGCCTAAAATTAGCACTTGAAGTGAGACCTGAGGTATCTCTGCTGTTCCGCAGGAATTGGGTTTGAGTGATGTTCATGAATAATAAATTAAGGTCTGAAAGTCTCACATTAGGATGACTAATCTCTGAGTTTACAATTATTCAGTAACACGTACACTGCATGAGATGGTGGATTCAAGTGGTTATCTACAGTGAATCCATGCAAATCCAAACACACTAAGAAGAGCTACAGACTAGGAAGAAGGAGACATGAACAAAATCATTCAGACCAGGAATGGAGACATCTTCAGGAATGTAGCTGAGTCGATGCCTCACGCTCTTTCCTGTTAAAGCATGGGAGAACTGGATTACGAGAGGGTCAATGTTCTGCTGTCGTTCTCCAGAGCTCTTGGATGCTATGCAAATACAAGCAACATGTAGTGTTAAAAACAAATGTTTACTACTTGATCTTAGTCTGGTTGCTAGGGTAATGGCATCTGTGTTATTAAAGCTGTTTATGAGATTGTTGCAAGCAGGCTGCACCTTCTTGCTTAGCAGAAGGGAATGCAGTGCAGCTGAGTGAGAACAGCTCCCTAACAGAGAGACCCCTTCCCCAACCTTCCCTATGTCGAGTTTCTCACTGTTCCCCTTCACAAGTCCTTAGTCCAAAAGAACCACGGGGTCACATGGTTACAGGTTTAATTCAAAATGCCCAGATTTACACCCTCACTCCCAATACAATGTCATGCAACACTAAGGCCCTTACCCTGAACTGCTCCAGCTATAGGATCAGAAAAATACCGTCATCACCATCACCGCAGTGCTGAGCAGCAACAGGTTCTGCAATATGTGTGCAAAAAAGCAACACTTTGAATAAACTGTAAATGTAAAAACTTACAATGAATTGTTCTTGACACACATTAGTGCTGTAAAGATAATAATGTTTGGCAATATACAGTACAGTATGTATTGTTATTTTTTCATTTTGGCTTGGCTCTGACCCATATGGGCATTACTCTCTGCAGCTCCTCCATGTGACCGTTCTTGAAGTACCAAATGCAGACACTTTATGGGTAATGCAAGGTGGTCATTATCTTATGTGCTGTTACGTTTCACCTGTCCACCACTACCCTTTTGGACCTGGTCGGCGCTGAGTAACTCTGCTAATACTATCAAAACACAAGTGCGCTGTCTTGCTGAATACCCACGGGTGAGCAGTGGGCAGCCCACTTGAATCCAGTCCTCATTAGCAGCTCAGCTGCTAAGTGCCCATTCTGAGGCTATTTGTGTAATAAGGCCATTTCCATAATGCAGGCAGAGCTTAAGTTCACACTGCGGGCACCAGGAAGGGAAGAAACAAAGGTCAGAAAACCCTTATCACACAAAACTCAGCCTTATGAAAGATTTTCGAGGGGAGGAGTTATAAGGCAAACACGCATTATTGTCAGTATGCATCTCAGGTAGATCCGCAAAGCTTGATCCTTTGCAAGTTGTAGTGCAGAAAAGGTACGGCTGAAAAATGAAGCCTGGATCTGCAGTGGACGTGGTGAGAAGCCAAAGGGTCCTGTGTGGCAACAACATTTGCCCAGCAGTCATCATCATCAAGGATGGGAAAATCCTCAGTATCCTCCCTCATTCTGAGGTACCGCTGGATGATTCTTGCAAGGTAATAAAGACATGGTAGTTATTTTGTCTATTTTAAAAATGTACAAACCTCTCCCCCTGCTGGACACCTCATTGCATTGTTTCTCCAGTGCAGGGAATTTAGGGGAACATGCAAACATGGCAGTTAAATGTTCTCAAACAAATTGTATTTCATGATTGTACGGATCAGTTCATTATTTGTTTAGTCCTTTGGAGGTCTTTTTTTTTTTAAAAAAAAAAAAAAAAGTTCAGTTGTATTTCAGATGTCAAGAAACATAAAAAAGATAGCAAAAAATAAGCTCCAATTATCTGTCATTTAAAAATGTGAGCAGTTATTGTTTATTATATATAAAATGAGACTTTGCAGTCTGAAAAATTACTTTACATGAGAAGTGACTGCAAAATGAACAGATGGCACAGGCTGGGGATTTTCATACTTTTCAGTTACACTTTTGCACTCCTGGAAGGTGCTGGATGTGGGCAGCCTGCTGGTCATGCCGGGCGTTGTTGACTGCCATGTCCACGTGAATGAACCGGGACGTGAAAATTGGGAAGGCTACTGGACTGCAACGCGAGCAGCAGCTGCGGGAGGGGTCACGACCGTTGTGGACATGCCCCTGTAAGCAAATACGTGTGCCAAAAGCTTAGTCTCGGGCACAGTCCAAGGCAAGAAAAGAAAAGAGAGAAAATTGGGTTAATTTTTTTCAGTTTAGGCAAACATGTATTTTATCATTGTAATGTTGGCCACACACCGGGTGGAGAAAATAACAGAAATATCTAAAACCACACTGAATTCAAAGATATTGTACCATTTTCAAGGAAAAAGGTGTTCAGTTCTTTTGGGGTTTAAGAATGTGGAAATCTTCTTTGCATTCTGTACCCCAGAACTTCCCATAAAGGTTTTAAGATGTTCATATCTGATGACTGGCGAGGCCATGGAAGGAATCTTTCTCTCTTCATGTCAGGCTGGAGGATGTTTCCACTGAAGTGTCTGAAACATCTAACACGTTGTGACCTTCCCACTGTGTCTTACAGAAACAGCATTCCTCCTACCACCACCATGGAAAACTTCTTGGAGAAGATGCAAGCAGCAGAAGGACAGTGCTTTGTGGATACAGCTTTCTGGGGAGGGGTCATCCCAGGCAACCAGGTACAAAGTCAGCTTTTTGCTCTTCCTAGGCTGGAACCACTGAAGTTGTCTTAATTGTTGTGTTAAACATTAGTAGAACTCTGAACTAAACTAACTGGTGAAGATTCATACTGCTGACCCTCTGTAACAGAGCGATATTACTTAGTTGTTATATAATATAGTAGAAATCTGTGCCATGTTTTGTCAGCATTCATTAAAGCAAACGAATCCATAGTTTCCACTGGAGACCCAAGTAAAATTTGCATCGTAACTGTAATTTGGTTCAGGTTCATTTCATTAGAAGTGAAACAAGGATTCTTTCATGGAAACACCGGTGCAAACAAAGTCCTTCCTGAAGTGGCGTGAATGCCTGAACAGTGTTGGTTTCCACAGTGGGAACTGCGGCCCATGATCCAGGCGGGTGTTGCCGGCTTCAAGTGCTTTCTTATCCACAGTGGTGTGGACGAGTTTCCCGCTGTCACCGACGGGGACCTGCACGCAGCCATGAAACAACTGGTGGGCACCAGCAGTGTCCTCCTGGTAAGTGGTGTGTCCCCCCCTTACAGGTCCTGTATGTATGTATGCCCTGGAGTAAACCCACAGAACATTTCTGTCTTATAATCACCAGAGGGAAGGCCTGTCTGCCAGCCTTGTCTCCAGGAGCAGCTGAGTGGGCGAGAAAGAGAGACATTGCTGCTGCTCTCTGCTGCCTGTAAAATCCTCACTGTTGACTCACAACCTGTGATGTTGCTGAAACATGCAACATAGTTGCAGCAATAATTACATTAATCATAATTACATTTATTAATATTATTCACGACCATATTATTCATTCCATTTAGACACATTTCTCCAAAGCGATGTATAGCTCACAGTAAAGAAAAGTACATTTTACCAGCCATCCAGGCACAGTCACTTGGGCCAAAAGCACTGTTTTGGCGGTGCTCTTTACTCAAGCGGCTACGGACAGAAATGGCGATGAACCCCATCGACTCAAGGTCACATTCAAATGGAAAAATTTTTCAAGTAACAAAGTCATTCCGTTAATCTAATTATTATGTGTTATGCTTTGTGCGGCAGAAATTCAGAAGAAAAGTAAAACTTTTTTAACCAGCAGATATGTTTTCTAAGGCCAACGTGTCCAAGAGCCATTTGATGAATGCACATATTTTTCATGTAGGTGACAACAGGGAACTGAAAGTGAAGAGTATTTGCCCATTCACCAAAATCGCACATTTACAGATGCCTGAAAGTTTGTGAACCCTTTTGAATTTTCTGAATTTCTGCATACATTTGATCTAATTTCGCCAGATCTTCATCTAAGTTGCAAAGACAAATAAACAGGTAGGCCTAGAGATCCTCACATGTGAAGCTGGGATGCTTTATGAGATGAGGTTAACAATATTTTAATTAAAATGACTCTGACCCACCTTATCCCAGCAGCACTGACTTTTGCTGTTTGTTTTACAGTTTCATGCCGAGAGGGAGACTGAAACCGTGCCTGCGACAGACGAAGGTAAGATACATTCAGCAGCTATGTCAGAAATCACCAAGGCATCGACATCACTGATACAGACCCAGGTATTATTCTAAATGGACTGGAGAGAAGAGTACAGTAGTTCCCATGGATGTGCTGCACCTATGGCCTTCACAGAAGGCAAATGTTTTGCATTACAATGCGTATTAGTGCATGACAGCAGAGGTGGCCATTCAAGGCCATTGCGTACAACCTGTTTAATACTCAGTAGGTGAACAGTCAAAATGTGAGACTGCATGATGATTGAGTATTTTTGCAGCTCTGACTCTGCTCTGTGGCTGCTTCAGATCCTTGTGAATACTCAACCTTCCTGAGGTCAAGACCAGACATCATGGAAGTAGAGGCCATACGCACCATCACTCAGCTCTGCCTGCAGTATCGGTGCGGTTCCAGATCTGCTTTGTTGACTGAGCTCTTTGAACTGTGGGCAAGAAACCCAGTGAAGTAATCTGGTGACCTGGGGTCTGTTCAGGGTTCGGTGCCATATTGTGCACCTGTCCTCTGCTCAACCACTGAAGCTCATCCAGGAGGCACGGCAGGCCGGGGCCCCCCTCACTGTGGAGACCACCCATCACTACCTGACTCTCGCTGCTGAGCACGTCCCGCCTGGGGCCACTCAGTTCAAATGCTGCCCTCCGATCCGAGGGGAAGCCAATCAGGTGAGACCTTCAGCATACCATCGGAAGATGAAGACACACCTGTCAGAACTATTGTGAACGTAAAGAACATGTTGTGAACTCAGCTTCGTTCGCGTGACTACATGCTGGTCCTTCCTGACAATCCAAACGGTACATTTTTCATCACAAATCCGTGACCACCACCAATTTCCCCAGGAGCAGCTTTGGACTGCGCTGAAAACTGGACAGATTGACATGGTGGTATCAGACCACTCTCCTTGTACGCCAGATCTTAAGAAGCTGGATACTGGGGACTTCACTCAAGCCTGGGGTGGGATCTCTTCCTTACAGTTTGGTAAGATTTTGATGGCCCAACAACCCTAAGGACCTCACCACTGCTGACTTGTGGTCTGAGAGCAACTAAAAGGCGCAGCAGAAGCAGCTCAGAAGGGCTAAGTTCCATCAGTCTTTGTCTTCCTTGTTAGATGCGATGAGTGTGGCCAGGACATTTCCCCCATCATTTAGGTGACCCCGACATTTGGGTAAAACACCACTGGATACCAATGCTAATATTTTTGCCTTCTCCCGATACCTGACAAACTGCGATGCTGCTGATGTCGATATGAAACAAATTTCGCAGATACAGTAACTGCAGTGTCCCAGGATTATCAGCCTTGCCAACTTTAACACCCCCCAAAAAGACAGATGTGGTCTTTCACTCGCTCTCTTATCGGTGCAAAGGCCGTGCAGACTTGCTCAATAGTGCAGAACTTATTTACAAAGCTGTATAATTATTTACTAGAATGGGGCAACTAACAAGGGCAAAGTTTGTCCATATAAACCAGGAGAAAGGGGAAAATTATAAAATACACTCTACTAAAGAGTATCAACATTTCTTTACGAGTTATTTAAAAACATACTGTATGTCTTCTTTCAATATTCATTAAAATATTTGTAGTTTTAGGCATGAATATAGTTTGAATGAAAGTTTTTTATTAGAAAATCATATTTCAGGAAATGGCTTATTAATAATAGTAACAGTATTAAATATTTTGACATGGAAATTACAAGAGCGTCAAATAAGAAAGTTTGTCTTTGTGTGACATGGTTGGACGCAAAGTGGATAAAATTTTCTGGGCCTGGAACTAAATTCTAACTTTTTCCATAATAAAATGAACTGAGGCTTAAATGACCAGGAATTTGCCTATCAGAAGTTCTCTGGACTCTTAAACTTGTAAATTTTGGTAAAAGTCAGCTTTTGTACTTTGTGCAAGTTTCACATTCAGATATGTTTCCCTTATAAACATTTAACAGTCCAAATATATTAGATCAGATTTTCATCCCAAAGTCACTCATGCTTTTTTCTGAATTGAAGGCCTCTCGCTGTTCTGGACCGCAGCGCGTCCGAAGGGGTTCTGCCTGTCTGATGTGGTGAGGTTGCTGTGCCAAAAACCAGCAGAGCTCTGTGGCCTGGGCCAGCAGAAGGGCAGCCTTGCACCAGGCCATGATGCTGACCTGGTCATCTGGGATCCAGAGAAGGAATTTGAGGCAAGTTATTTACTACTCACCAGCAATGTTTTACTGCATCCCCTCTGCATTTCACTCCAGTTAACCACTTTTGAAACAATAAGTGTGTTCCTGACAAAAAGCCCCACCTTTCCTGAACCAAACTTTTCTAAGCTGAAATGGTGTTATAATCCTATAAACGTACAGATGTCCCTTTTCTCTTGTTAACCAGATTTCAAGTATATTTTGAGCAATTTCTGTCGTAATTCATTGATTGTCTGCTCACAGAAAGACGCAAATGGCCATAAATTCTTGTATATTGTAGGTAACAGAGTCAAGTACACATCACAAAAACAAGGTGAGCTACTTTCCTAATGGAATATTGTTTAGAAATGCCAATATTTTGGAGCAACAACAAAAGGAAGTTTGCTTTTGCAGTCATTTTGCTGTCTAACGGGCATTTTCCTTCCGCAGCTCACACCTTACCGTGGCTGCAAGCTCCGAGGGGAAGTGTGCGCCACCCTTCTGAGGGGATCGGTCATTTACAGTCAAGGCTCCTTCTCTGCTCGGCCTTTGGGAAAACTTCTCGTCCTCAAGCCTCAACCACAGGCATCGCTGTGAAGCAGAAAACAACTTTGCTGACAGACCAGTAAACTAGACTAAACAAAGGTCTTATTAAGCAATTTTTGTCCCATTACATATGCTGTTCCATACATATTACCTGCTCTATTTGAGGGTTTTAAAAAGTCATTTTAATTTAAAACATTTTAATTAAGCAATATTAAATAATATTATAATATTAATGTGAAATTGAGAAAATCCCATTAGAGGTTCGTATTCATTCACTTTGAAATAACAACATTTATTTGTATAGCACATTTTCATAAGAATGCTGTAGCTCAAAGTGCTTTACAAGGTGAAAAAGAGACAAGAATAATGAAGGGAAGCCCAGTCAATGAAAGTATGTTTACAAATGAACAATAGGGTCAAATGTCTGGGAGGACAGAAAAAAAACTAAAAAAAAAAAAAAAAAAACTCTAGTTAGACTGGAGAAAAAAAACAAAATCTGCAGGGGTTCCAAGGCCAAAGGACCGCCCGGCCCCCACGCGTCTTTAACAAGAAACCCACACAGAGTATACAAGACATACAGACAGACCGAGCTGGATCCGAACCCACATCGGAACAGCCCAAACACTGCGAGGCAGCAATGCTGCACCACCATGCCTTCCCACCCCGTCCATCTTCCAACCCCGATTTATGCAGCAAAACAATACGTGCTGCAGTGTGAAGCCAAGCAGCTGTGGTCTTTCCTACTGTTCAGGTTCAGGAAATAGCATTTGAAATACATTATTATATTTGCATGACTGGACAACCATAAAACAGTGCAAACTGATACTGTTAACCCTATAGAAGTCATAAGCAGTCAAATTAAATTAATTCGAATAAAGCGGCCGCCGGCAGCGAGAGCAACTTGCTTAAGTGAAGTAAATCCGAGTAAATCGCACCATTTAATATAAAATGTCAGGCCTTATTAAAAAGTTAAAGTGTTTTTCATTCACGTGGGAGCCCAAGTGTGAGGCTGGTGGGAGGCAGCCAGAGCCCTGAGGCGCGTCTGCTTATATTCCCACGGAGACCAAGACAGCAAACGCTTCGCCTTTTCTTGCTAGGCCGTGTGCGCAAAAGCGAAGCGAAGATCCCGGTGGGACATCGGCAGTTGGCTGTTTCCACGGGACCACAATCCTTAGATCAGAGCCAGATCAGGTGGCTTCCCTCGCGAAAAAAGGGGCCAAAAATGGCGCTGTCTCCATCTGCGTGCTTCCCACGTTATTTATTAGCGCTTCGTGCGAGGCGTTAATGTTTAAAAACGCCCAGTTAATTCGCACCCGCGGCTTAAACTGGCTGGAAATGCCTGGTTTCTCATTTACTGACGATGCCTCACGGGGCGGGCGTTTTTATCAATGAAAACTGCACCAATTCTTCCAGTTCCCGCAAAGTTTGGGCTCCTTTTGACGCCGGGGCGCAATGATGCCCAGCTTGGAGCTACAGAAAACTGTTGGACTGTCTGCTGCGTCTCTTTAACGAAATCTCGGAGGAGGCGGCCGCGGCTCAGCACGATGCTGAGGACTTTGGCACCCAGGGCGCTCATTCTGGCCCAGCGTATCGACGCACACGGTCCCCTGCCTGCGTGGCCCCGCCGCACCGCCATGAGCTCCACGCCCGTCCCGCCCCCGCCGTGCCTGCTCCGGCCACTCGAGACCCCGCAGCGCTACCTGTTCGGACCCGGACCCTCGAACGTGCCTCCGCGGGTGCTGGCCGCCGCGACGCGGCAGGTGCTTGGCCACTTGCACCCAGAAACACTCGAGGTAACCGTTTCGTATAAAACTGAGCAGCAGTGCAAATGCTGGGGAACAGAAACTCTGACCCAACACAGTTGTGCGCGACCGCACAACTAAAGAACACGAACCGAAAAATGTGCGGGGCGAGGGTTCGACTAGGTTGCCATTTGTCGTTATAGAACTCAGCCTGCAAATGCCACAGACTTTACATGAAACGCGTTAAAGAACATTTGTGCATCTGCTGACTTTTTCACGACAAAGGGTGCACTTTTATGAGAAAGCAGTACGGGTTTTTTTTTTTTCTTTATAATAAAATTTCTAGCTGAGTTACCTGGCGCTGCCGGGGTCTTAAAGGCATATCGATGGAAAGGAGCGACATGCTACACAAACACATTATATAATCTGCAAACTGTTTTGCCACTGAAGTGTTTGTATTTAGGACAGTCCTAGTCAAGTAGAAAAGGAAAGAATAAAATATACTGTTCATCTTCACACCTGTACCTTGGGAGGGACTTTGTGTTGCTGCATAACAGTTGTTAAATCCAAGTTAGACAGTGCACATGAATCCCTGCCCTTGTTTGCGAAATTACAGGCCTTACTGTTGTGCAAAACATAACAAAACTTTATTAACCTTGCATCACTAACATGTGCAGCACTCTCTGTGTGTGTGTGTGTGTGTGTGTGTGTGTGTGTTGCACTTCTTCATTTTTAGTTGCGAACATACATTATAACAGGTACCGGTTCTGATGGCTGAGCTCAGGGGTGACACTGACAGCAACAATGCCCCAAGGACGTGCACACTGTGTGTGTGTGTGTGTGTGTGTGTGTGTGTGTGTGTGTGTGTGTTGGGTTGTGGGGTTTTGTATGTGGATTGGCCCCATTGTCTTCATCTTGACAGGTCAGCTGGGGACTGTCTGCAGGCACCAATATGTGTGTTTGACTGTACGGAAACCAAGCCTGGGATTGGAAAGGTCTGCGTTCCAAATTTCAGTTTGTAGCTGGGAAAACGAAGCTGTGCATAAAGAGGAACCGGAGGCCAAGTCCTTTGGTGCCCCTGACTCCGCAGATCACATCGCATGCTTTTGTATACAAAGGTTTCACAAATACTGCATTATGTCTCCAAAAACACAGTGAAATGGTGCCGGTGTTGTTGATAACGTTGTATTCTGCCTTTTTTCCAGCTTTTTCCCCAGCTAACCTTCTAAATTTACCCACATCTTGTTTTCCTACTCAAAGTGATGCTTCTGACACTGCTGTGACACTTTAACCAACAAATGTTAAGTTAAAGAAAGTGATACAAAATGTGATTGGATATTTTAATTTTGCTATGCTGCTATGATTATGTTTTTGAAGAAAATGGCTTTTTTACTCCAAAGATGTGTTTTTTTGCCTCCTGCGTCGACTGCATCTGATTCACTGTGGTGCGGTACTGTATGCTGTATGTACAGCATCCCAGAAAAATGTATAGAGCGAACATTACTTCCATCGATAAAATGACTGCAAATAAAGACCGAATGCAATCATATGGCATTAAAAACTATGGAAGTGTAAGCAAATTAATTTCCACTAAATGCTATAGTGAAAAACAGCAAGCTTTATAAATGGGAAACTTATTGTTCATTGCCTTGGGGGAAAGTATTAAATGCTAAATAAATGCATAAATGTAGAGTAAACTCAATGTGGCCATTTAGGCGTTTCTTTCACCTTTTTTGT
The DNA here is from genome assembly GCA_018136845.1 of Heterotis niloticus. Lineage (NCBI taxonomy): Eukaryota > Metazoa > Chordata > Actinopteri > Osteoglossiformes > Osteoglossidae > Heterotis > Heterotis niloticus. The sequence goes on along the minus strand of CM030903.1, from coordinate 16,259,511 downwards.
CCACGGCAGTGTTAGGGCAGGGGCCTCACGTACACTTTTCCAGGCATACAACGCTCTGTAATCCAACTTGTGTGTTGCAGATTATGGATGACATCAAAAAGGGGGTGCAGTACGTGTTCCAGACTCAGAACCGCATGACCATCGCCATGAGCGGGCCGGGCCACACAGCTATGGAGTGCGCCATTTTCAATACCCTGGAACCTGGGGAGAGCGTCCTTATTGCGGTCAATGGCATTTGGGGAGAGAGGGCAGCCGAAATAGCAGAGAGGATTTGTGTGTACCTCCTTCTCGCTGTCATGAAGCGCACTGTAAAAACTGCGTAAAGATCAACACCATGACCCTGTTCCTTTAACCTTCCTACTGATCCTCCTGTACTGTGCTGTTGTCCAAAACTTGCAATACAATGTGGTCTCTACATTTTTCTACAGGTGCCAGAGTGAACACCATAGTAAAACCGCCTGGTGGCTATTTCACAAATGAAGAGATCGAACAGGTAGCTTTTTGTTTTCGCAAGAAAGGATAAGTGAAGGTTTTCGTTAACTTTTATGTAACCTGCATTTTTCCAGTGTGTTAATGCAGTACCTCAAGAGAAGCTTGAAGTTGCCTGCATCTTCATTCTAGCCTGTTTCTGCAAGTGTGTTCAATGCAGACTGCTCACCTGTTGAATCTGAACAGGAGTGTCCTGCTGCCCCCCTTTAGGCTCTGGTTGAACACAAACCGGTGCTCTTCTTTCTCACACATGGAGAGTCCTCTTCGGGGGTTGTTCATCCTTTGGATGGAATTGGAGACCTGTGTCACAGGTGAGCTGGATGCTCTTAATGATCTTCGTCACCACACATTTTGCTTGACTTGACTACCACTATGGCAGTTCCAAGTAAAGGTATTAAGTGGCCTTTTATGTAGAATACAAAACAAGTGAACATTTTCTTCTTCCATAGGCACAACTGTTTGTTCCTAGTGGATGCTGTGGCATCCCTTGGGGGGTCGCCTGTTCTCATGGATAAGCAAGGTATAGCCAGGAAAGTAGTGTGGTCATTGCATGGCAGCATTTATTATTTAGCTGCCTGAATCTAAGTCACTGTGCACACACCCTCTCTTAACCGGATGATTGACGTTCAAATGGTTGCCTTTTGCAGGCATTGACATCCTGTACACAGGATCCCAGAAGGTGCTGAGTTCTCCACCAGGAACTGCACCCATTTCCTTCAGCGACAGGGCTTGGTGAGGAAAAGGGGGTCTTTGTGGAATATAACTTACAAAATAAAAATGTCTGCATTTCTTATTAACATTTAACATCTCTGAAACAGCAAGAAGATGTTTAACCGCAAGACAAAGCCACCATCCTATTTCCTTGACATGAGCTGGCTGGCCAGTTACTGGGGCTGTGATGGAAAACCAGCGCGAATGTAAGCACTCTACTGCCACAAAGTTTGCATTTTCTTATGTATGTGCACGTGTGTTTCAGACAAGCGCCTTTAGAAATGCATCGCATCAGTGCGACACACCATGTGATTTTGAGGCTCATTGCCAAATGCACTTCTGGGGATCTTTTTCAGGTACCATCATACGGGGTCGATCTCTGGGTTCTTCACTCTGCGGGAAAGTCTTGCTATCCTTGCAGAAACGGTATGAAGATCATAGAAAACAATACATTTCTATAGACAGATACTGTTGAAATGTACAGTATATGTTACCTCACTTATAAGTATTATAACTATGCATGCAACTTATATGTACATTAAATGTACTGAGTAATAATGGCTTGCATGCTCACTGTAAAATGCAGTTCATGCACAAATGGTCTCCGTTGTGCTGCTGACTGCCTTTTTACAGGGACTAGAGAACTCGTGGAGTCGCCACAAGGAGGTAGCAGAATACCTACACAAGGGTTTAGAAGGCTTGGGTTTGAAGCTGTTTGTTCACGAGAAGGTAGGCGGTCGCTGAAAGTGCATGCCTGCTCAGTTCACAACCTGCAAGCTAGTGCAGATTTCAGGGAGGATTCTCCTCGCATCATGTTTCTATTTGCCATGTTTACTAATAAGTCCTGTATGTGTCTGACAGAACGTTAGGCTGCCAACGGTTACCACCATTGCAGTTCCACCAGGGTATGACTGGAGGGAGATCACAGCGTATGCCATGAAACACCATAACGTTGAGATTTCGGGAGGTTTGGGGCCTTCCTCTGGTATGGTACGTGCTTGTGGTCCATTCACTGTTGCCTGTATAGGGAGAAGTGAGGAAGGTGTGCAATAAAGTCACCAGATATGTTTTCTCTGTGCCTTAAATGCTTCAGGTGCTGCGTGTAGGACTGATGGGGTACAACAGCACCAAGGCCAATGCTGATAAAGTGCTAGCAGCCCTGAAGGATGCGCTCAAGCACTGCCATAAGAGCAAGGTGTAAGAATTCATGTTTGTCTTCAGGAGGGAAAAATACAAAAAAAAAAACCCAGCTGGGACTGCAGTCTGCGCAAAGGCAGACCTGCAGAACCTTCAGACCTGATTTTAATTTGCTGTAACTGTGGTCTAGTCTGTCTTAAAAGTAAAACAAGGACTCTAAAAGGAATTCACAGGTTACTGTAATGCATTGAATTACAATCATTTCTTTTGGCTCTTTAGTGTAGAGCATACGAGTTCACAATAAAATGACTGACTCAAAATATGTCCAAATTTAATTTGTAATCCAGGCAATGTTGATGAATTTCAAGGGGTATGAATACTTTTTCACTTGTTGCACCGTGAGGACCTTTTTCAAAGTGGTATGGTGAGCCACAAAACTACGGCAAGAAATATTTGCTTTAGCCCTCTAGAAGCATTCTTGAGGAATTGAGCATTTAATGGGGCAGTGCTGGAAGAGGTCATTCATGCATCATCCTGGTATCCCCAAATAGGAGCCTGATGCGTTCCAGGAAATGGGCTTGCAGGTGAAGGCTGCCGAGTCAGGGGCGTCATTTCCATTAATGTAAATGGGAAGCGCTTTGTTCTCGGTTCCACAAAGTCACCCCCATTCTTGCTGAAGTAATTCTGCAACCCAAATAAGAATATTTGCATTCAAAAGACATTTCCTTTCATTAATAATGCAAAATATGCTCTATGTTTTATGGGTTTAGGATAGTAGGTGACAGATACACACATCTGCAAAAGGAGCTGTGGCAAAGTCACGTTTTAAACATTTCACCCAGCAGCCACGGTGAATACAGCTTCCACGTAACAAATTATCCAAAGCTCAAACACAATTAAAAAAGCAACTAAAAACAAAATAAAATAAATAAATACCAGACAGTATTGTAGTGTACTGTCATAAAAAAAGTGTTTTTGGCTGAGAAGTTCTTATTTTAAAATAATGGGAAGTAGGCATTCGGTGGCTGCAATTTCAGCTCCCGATGCAATTTTGAGGACGAGATTAGATTCATACTGCAATGACCAGACTGGTAACCGAATATGATATTGCTTACCAAGGCAGTTTATTAGCTTAATGATCAGTGGATTACTGTAATTTTCCCATGGCACCCGGCCTTCACACACACACACACACACACACAAAATGTTAGCTTTTGCTTTTCCTCTTAATGGTTTATCAGTTAAGCAACGAGCAGGATGGCTGGGCACACGAATCGGAAAACAAGGCAGAGAATTTTGCAGGATGCCAGACCGGAGTGATGGTGAGAAAGAAGATCCATCTAAAATTTGTGTATGTCAGTCTGTGAGTATGTAAATAAAACTGCTTAAATGAAAAACCTCCAGTTAAACATATTTTAGCAAAATTTGTCACGTGTACGTGATATCCAATGTAATAACCTTTTTAATGGTCACTTTTAATATATTAACTATACACATATAGGTACTTTGCTGAGTTACCTGTTCTTTTTTGGTCTTTCAAACACATTGGCTTAGTGTCAGCTCTGGACTCCAAATGATATTTGCACTGATCTGAAATTAATGGGTGGGAGTGCTAATAGGATAAATGTACTCTGAAGAATGCTAGTTTTAGTTCTCCTAGCACATTATGGAGCAAATTGTGTATAAAAGCACAAAGATCTCCAGTGAATGGAGAGCGAATTGCTCTGCAATATCTCGTGGGATGAGCTTAACCTAATGTCCATATCTGTGACTGAAAGAAAACAGGACAGGATGTCGTTCACAGGGGCAGCTGAAGGTTTATGGCTCTACGGAACCTTCAGATAAACCCAATGCTGTTAATGTATAAATAGGAATTATGAACGGGCCTAGCAGGATGTTTGCTCCGGTCTGCCTCCTGGTCGCTACCTTGTTGGCTTAACAACCAGATCTCTCCCAGAAAGAGAGCCCTTCAGTGAAAGTGAAAATCACATGGATTGCTGAGAGATGTGTGGAAGATGTTGGCCAGGTTTACGTCATTACATTTCCGCTGACTGTTTGGGCAGATGTGATTACTGTCCTTTGGGTTCTGTCTGGAAACAGTGGCTATCTGATGCATCATCGCTCAGTTTTTCAAAACTTACAACAAGCAACAGAGGACAAAGAGGAGTGCAGGCCTGCATGCGGCAAGACACCAGGTGGGGAAGCAGCCAAGTGATGGCCATGAGCTATCCACATGCTGCTGCAGGTGGGCCACCTTGCTGTGGTGGTTTGGATGCCGGTGGCATTGCTTCACTCGCCACGGTTTTCTCCAGCAAACCCTCCTCTAAAATGAGGACACGCACTACACTCCTGGATGTATGAAAGCTTGTACATGAAAGACAAGCTGGAAGTAACACTTGGTGTTCCAAATATGATGAAATATGCTGTTGGTGTCATTGGCATGTATTAAAATAGCCTTCATTTTGGTGTTATACTTAGTTTTGAAATAAATAATATTCATTTGATCCTTTCATGACAGGAATTTGTGGGATAGGTGTGTACAAAGTATTTTGATCATATTGCTTTTTTAGTTTAAATATGAAATGAGCTTCAGCACATTTTAAATAATTATGTGGGTAACAAAATAAGTAGATGAAGATTCCTGTTTGGGGCAATAAAATGGCCAAATATAAGTTGGTGTCAAATTCTGTAGTGACATTTTGAGAAACAGTATATTCAGTCAAGATGAGAAAATGAGATTCGGGTGTACCTTAGAGATAAAAAATAATTTAAACAAAAGAGAGTTGTGACACGATAAAAAACCAGAATGTTTGAAGTGACCTTTGGATTTGAGAAGATCGAAGCAACTTATTCCCCTGTGTGGTTGATGCTCCCCAAAAGCCCTATTTGCAGCCTCTTCTGCTAGTACAGGGAAGGGGGGGGGGGGTGAAACCACTGTTGCTGCCAGTGGGGGGCATCATCGCATCCTTGAAAAACTTGCTTATGGTGGCCAAGATCATCAAGGACCACTGGGGCGGGGGAGAAGGGGGAGCCGGAGGCAAGGGTCACACATTCTTAAACTCTGGCTTATGTCAAATTGTGAAACTTTCTTTGTTCATTGATATGAAGTTCAAACATATTTCACTTGTAAGTTGTGCTCTTCTGTTAGCGCTGCCAGGTTCTATCAGACTGTCAAGTCGACCCTTTGGGGGAGACAAAGAGGGGTTTGGAGCAGCAGCAGACCTGGCTCCATAAAACGGCCACCACGAATGTGCCAGCTGACATTCGTAAAGACTTCCCTTCTTGCATCTCTGAAATGCAACATTTTCAGTCCCTGCTGAGGAAAGCAGTCTCTTTCTGGAGTCCTCATGCTATCAGCTGAGTAGAACTTCTGCACCTCATAATGACTCACTTGAGCTGTCAAATTCAACGTTGGCCCTTGGAGCATCTATGACGCTGCTTGTCCAGGGGAACTGGGCAGCAAACCAAACAACGGCGTACATAGAGGATGACCGTGTTTCTACCATGTGTGGAGGAAACAAAATTATTATGCAAGTTTTTTTTAGGAATAATTTCAGTTTTGGGCTTCATTTTATCTATTTTGCAGTCCAATTTAGAGACAAAATGATGCAACCTCTTATTCACTCTATATTATTCAGATATTTTTATGTCATTATAAAAGCTTGATAATTGACTTTAATGTCATTAATGAAAGACTGGGATGCAAACACTTAATAATGGTGGATAACAATTCCCCAGCTTAGAAGGACACCAGTGCCAGGCTCCTGCAAGGGTGTGGGGAACATCTCAATGGTCAGGCCTCTTTTATTTGCTCCTTAGGTTGGGTCATGAATACTTTATGCTGTGTGTGTGTGTGTGTGTGTGTGAGAGAGAGAGAGACACGTGCCTGCAGGGTTCCTGTTTGCACCCAGCACTACCTTAGCACACAAGTTAGGGCGTCTGAATTCAATCAGTGAATCACTGCCCACGCAGATACCGAAGCAGCAAAAACCTTTTATTCCCATTTCTTGTCCACATCTGTTGCACATTTTTAAAGATATGCATTCATGCACATCAATATGCAACACATTGTTTGGATTCTCTCAATGAAAACTGTCTGGAGAACAATGGCCACACAAACTTTCCAAACTTAAAAGTTTTCGGTCACACGATTACCTGCAGTTATGACACAAACAGTTCTTGTCCCTGAAAGTCAAATGAGTGTGCACTAAAAACACAGAGTTGTTAAGAATACGTGTTGGGTCACAGCTTGTTAGGATCAAAATCAGATATATGTGCGACGAAGAATAAGAATTAATATTATTTGGGAATAATAAATCTTGTAAGGGTGACATTGCACAGACAAACAAATCAGCTAATGGGACCAATCATCATCAATTATGGGATCTATCTATCTATCTATCTATCTATCTGTCTATCTATCTATCTATCTATCTATCTATCTATCTGCCCACCAGCCCAGAAGAAGAGTACATGAGGATAAAAGTACAAAGGTACAAACAGAATGTGTCAGGGAGATGAAAAACCAGGAACTTGTAGTTGGATCTCCCACGAGAATGAGAAGAGGGTAAAAACCTCCACTGTGAAAGCAGCAGGCATAACCAGGCGAATATCAGCACAGGGAACAGATAGCAGTAAAGGGGAACAGCAGAAATAAATGTGCATCCACTGTGTCAGCTAAGCAATGAACTGTGCTGCTCTTGAACTGCTTTGTTCAAGTGGTTTACTTGCGGATGCTTTCATTGCAAACAAACCAGTTGTTGAAAGATAAATAAAGGAGATTCCTTAAAGATTGGACAAACGGACACATTTGAAATAGAAGACATTAAAAAGCCAAGACTACTAAACACTGAGGAGGAATAAAAGTGGAGATAAAAAAAGCAGGCATTCTCGCAAACCCTTTTTATCCTGATGAAAGATGGAGAGGGTTTCTAGGTTCATGGCTGTGCACCGCAGCATGAACCGTAATGGATGCCATCTCAGAGGAAGCTGGGTTCTAGTGAGGAGCTCCTGCCGGGCAAACCCTTGAACCTGACTATTGAGCTCAGCCTTGAGAATGCAGTAATGGACTTGCTGGGTCCTTGCACTCACTGTCCCTTTTGCAGGCTATGCACTCGTACGTATTTTTGGTAATCGGAGCTTCCAGTGGGTCGCTCATGAATAAATGACAACTGGAGCAGCAGGGCAGCGCAGGGCAGCCGACCACAGGAAATATATTTAATACAGAGAGGCTCATGGAAATGCGACCACTGCCTTAAAAATAATCTTCCTCCACAAAGAAGCTCATCAAGGACCTCAAGCGGGGCTTCAGCAGGTGCTGCAGGCCCACCTGTGTGGGGGGAGTGATCAGTTATTCTTCCCTGGCAGCCTCACACAGAGCTCAGCTCCTGGGCCAGTCATGGGATCCCTGGGCTTTGGTTTCATGGTTTCTCTCGCCCCTCTGAAGTCCCAAATGGGGCCGCTTAATCGGAGGGGATTGGAACTAAGATGTGCTGCATTTCTCTTGGATGCACCTTATTATTCGGGTGTTATGAGTGCTTGGCACCTTTTTCAAAAATGGAAGTGGCTTCCTTTTTCCTGGCAGATACACCGCACAGCAAGACTATCGACAAAATTTCAAAAACTCCACGCCCTTCTGCCCTTTTGCTATTGTCATGATGCCTGATGCTGCGCTTGTGTCTCCTGCAAATGACACGACCATGATGGTGACAAAACCCTAGGTTCCCTCCTCTCACCACAGCAGGCATACAAATCAAGATGTCATCGTGGACTTTTCATGCAAAATTGGTGCTTTATGTCAAAGGTGGAAAAGGTGCGTGTGTTTTGTGAGAGAAATTTATAAAAGTTAAGCTTTTAAAGTTAAACATTAACTTTAAAAGTTTAATTGCGTGTACCTGTGTGACACTTTTAATAAAGCTCCAGTACAGCTACTTCATCACTGCTTACAGTCTTCAATTTTAGAAACTTCATACTGCAGAGTGCCATTCTTCTGGTTTTAGGAAAAAATATCCCAGCTAAACAACTCAATGAAAACATGCTTTCCTTACATATGCCACAGTTAAATAAATGTGTGTACTGACTACAGTCTAGTGCATATATACTGTATACTGTGTAAATTCCATATTACGAACAATTTATGACCCCAGTAAGAGCTGCTTTAATCCCACCTCCAGGTGTAGTAGCCCTGTGCCAGGTACTGATGCCAAATTGCTTCAGTATCAATGGATAAATGAATAAATCATTTTAAGCAACTTTTGGAGGAATGAATAAACGTGAATTTATACTATTGCATGTATATTTGTATTTAAAACAGGCAAATCTGTGCGCATGAACATAATAGAATTCTTGGCCAGTGAGAAGTAACATTTATTCAGTCACTCAATGCAATAACAGTATGGCGTTAAATATTTGGATGCACAAGAATCAGTGCCTTTTAAAATGGTCTGCAACTGACAAGACACTGCAGAGCACAGTCCAGCAGCCTATTCACGCTGATCCGGGAGCACCGCTCGGAATAGAAAAGTATTTCAGTCTCATGATGTACACCTGAAATTCCCTTAAAATATGCAGATGACCCAGGTGTTTACTATTCTTCCAATGGAAAAATTAAGGAATTCTGCAACATCTTGACACACTTCTGGAATTTATTAGATAGTCCAGCTTGATCACATGCTAAGCTTCTGGCCTTAAGCGCTTGCTCTCCATTTATGGACCCATTTTCAGGTTCTCAGGATGGTGACTCTGCCTGTATGGTGCTATGGCCCAGTACTGTTCACAAAGCTAAATAGCGGCAGCAGCAGCAGGAGGTGTCAGACACGGCTGTCAGGATGTAAAGATAAATACGCCTGGCGTCATTCATCTAATATTTTCTCTCTGAAAACAACCATTTTCAAACATGAGGAGCTTTCATTGCCTACAGCTGAGGGATGCAAAGGCATTAATCTGAATAAACCGGAGGCCGGAGTCATTGTTACGTTGCCAGATCGTGTAGAGCTGATTGGAACTTTTCAGAGCATCAGGATGATCATGGCAGATGGCCCCATGGGTTCTTAGCTAATGAAGAGCCCGGAGGAGTAGCTGCTGCCCATTGTTAAAAAGAAACACAACCACCACATCACACACTTCCAGGGAACTTGAGCAATGGCTTACAGGCCACTGTCAGTGGGGCTGAAATCAGTGTGGTCAAGCGATCAGCCTTCCCTCCATTTGCTGATCCGCTGGTGCTTAAATTAGACGGATCTGTTTCTGTCTTGTCCTGCCAGTACCGGCCTTGTGATTACAGGTGGATGGGATTAAAACAGCAGCTTTAGCCCCGTTGCTTCTATTGCTTCTGGGAAATCCAGGCATGGTTGGTCACGTACTGTAAGCTATGGTATGGGCTTCATGCTGGCTTGGCCGCTGTTCCTCAACCCCCTCCTCATCCAGGACTCACATTGCATGGCAATGTTGCTTCATTCCTGCATCATTGACTTTTCTGGCTATTCAATCCTGCCTTTAATTATTAACAGCGATGCTTCGATTTCCGTTTATTGTTTATTGCCTGGTGATCCTTGGGCTTTGGGTTGAGATGCTGATGACTATGGCAAACGGTTACAAGTTCAGACTCAGGACATCTTAAGCAGTAAGGACAACTGCTCCCCAACACTCCTATCACCTCTCTTTCGGGCTGTAAGTAGCTTTAAGGTTTCCTGCTCGGCACAGTTCTCTCTTTTCTATGACCACCATGGGACTTTGCTATTTAAGAGCCAGATAAATATTGAATAAGTGAACATTTTTTAGAATGCTGGTCTCTGGCTTTTGTTTGATTTCACCTCTTGTGTGCTACTAAAGTTATTTCGCCCGGTGTCTCAGGTGTGTATCTTGCTTTGACCAAAATGTTAAAACCTCTTTGGCTGCGGTATTCATAAACTAGGACTGCCCATGTTCTAGAATAAAATGTTTCTGAAATGTTGACATTTTGTGCTGCACAAAATGTGCAGTTTTACTCATGTGAAGTTACCTTAGCTGACATTTAGAAGTAATTCCATTTGCCAATTCATAAACAAAAGTGTAAGTGAACAGCACGAAGATGACAGTCCGTACGGTTCTTTACTTTTCGACAGGCAACAATAACATTTCTGCAACGGTAAGCCTCTGAGTCAGGGAAATGTTCTCGTGAAGCCTGTATTTCAGGAAGATGTCAGGAAGAAAAGCTGTGTGCAAAGTAAGATATGTTAGAATACAACATTTTAGCTACGCAAGTGTCAAGTTTTTCATTTGTCTAGATCTGTGGCTTTTTGCTAGCAGTCAAGTGGAGTAAAACAGTCGTATTGGTGCTTAAATAAAATCCCAAATTTTTCACTCTTGTGCTGCTGCTTCTGCGTGTAAATAAATGTAGAAATGTTTTTGAAATGACCTGCAATGAAAAAAACATGACTACTGTACCCCCGCAAATCTTGGACTTGGTAATGTGTTAAGCTTTTCGCAATAATAATACAGTGGAGTCTCACACAGCAACAGGATATCACAGGATTTGAAATATTTGCTGGTGTAAAATGCACTCCACTGCAGTGAATAGAATTTAGGGCTCACACTGGAAGAAAATTGCAGAAATGCTCACTGTTTCATGCTTTATGACTGGCCTGGTGCAATAATAGTGCTTTTGGCTGGCTTTCACGCATTGTCCAAAGGCCATGTGCTGCTGGGGTTTTATTCCCAGAGGTGCGCCCGTTCCTGTTCGCTTTGCTCGCTTAAAGGCAACTGCAACGCCCCGATATTTAGGCACCCATTGCTGGGTGTGTGGATCCCGTGAGAAGCTGGGGGCTCTTATCTGCTCTTAGGGATTTGAGCATCAAGTGCATGACGGTAAGAACTGATGGAGCCCAGATGTGCCAGTGTCCCTGGAATCAATTAGACTGCGAACCGCAGACACACTGCAGCTATGAGGGACGGCTGACTTTTGTGAGGACATTGCAAAACAGACACTTTTCCCTGTCCGTCCACTTATGTGCAACGTAACTGCTGGGAAGTTGTGTGTTTTCAGCACTAGAAAGGGGTTGCAACACATTTCCTGCTGCTAGAAAACAAACTGAAGCATAAATGGGAACACAGGGGACTTCCTTGCGGGAACAAAGCACATCTCTGCTGTATCTCTGATGTTTTATTTTTTAATACTTTACTGGCACACTGAGTCTGAACTGCACAGTGCGTGGAGTTCATTAGGACTTTGTGCTCCTCTATTACATCTAAGATCTAAGGGTTTCCATGTTTCCGATTGTCTTTTGTACTCTGTGGGAAAAAAAGCTTTGAACTCGGTGCTGCACAGCATCATTTGCGCCATCTTATTAACTTTTAAATTTGATGAGTTTTGTTTTACTGTAAACCCTCCACTTGACTCTCCTTAAACGCATTACGAGTTTGACTAAATGTGCCGATTGTTCTGTTTTATTTTATGCTCCCATAAGCTGGATTATTACAAGTTTGCTCGGTGTCAGTCATGGTGTCCCTGCATTTCCTCCAGCAGTCTGCTCCACAGAGGTGCCTTTCTGCCATTTACATTAGCAGCCAACAGAGGAGTGGGAAACCTTCAGGATCCTGGCTGCCAAACACTGCGTGCAACACCCAGCCCCCAACAGCACCTTGCGTGAACTCTGGCAGAAGTCTGGAAATGGTGATTTTTAGTACTTCTTCCCTTAAGACACCACAAATGTGGAGATGTCTGCTAGGTTTCTTTTAGCTGGATTGGTCCAGCCTTCACCTTTTGCCACCACTACGCTGTCAGCAGCCACTGAAAGAGGAGTTGCCAGAACTCAGACACCCACCTCCTGCCCCAGACTTCCTTTCCCCAGAGGCACTCAAGAAACCAGATGCTAACAGCGTGAAATGCACCAAGGTGGCATCGTCCAGTAAGGAATTTATTTTGCTTGCAGCACAAATTCAAAAGTATAAATGTCGCATCATCACGTCATTGGTCAGCTGGTGATTTAAATGAACGTTTCTAGAAGGCACACGATTTTCTTCCTTTCGCTGGTTGAATAACTGGCAAGAGAGGCTGGGGGGATTAAGAGTAATGAACAATATTTAAACACTCTTATTTATAAATGTACAATAGAATCAGTAGTTGCTCTGCTTTGAAGGAAACTGCTTTTTTATTCCTCACAGCTATGACCAAGACAGAGGCTGAGAAGAGGATGAACACTCATGCAAGAAACTTTAAGTCTCTAAAACATGCAGGAAAAACTGCAATCTTCACGGGAAAAAATGTACGATTTTTCTTGATATCATTACATCTCATCTCTTCTCACTGTCAGCGTATCATAGTGCCAGCGAGTGTACAAAACTCTCATTGTGGCTCCGTGTCACTGTGTGGCCCCACAGAACCCAGACAAGATGATACTTCTACCCACAGAGGAGGCAAATTTGTGCGACATAGATTATCTGGTGCCCACCACTGATGAGAAGGGCCGACCCATTGCTGAATGGAAACGGCAGGTGATGGTTCGCCAGCTGCAGGCTCGGCTGCAGGAAGAGGAGAACCAAAGGAGGAAGGTACATGAGACATTTGGGAAACTCTAAGTGCATCTGTGTGGACACCGGCATCAGAACGGCACCTTCAGTACAAGAGAATGTGGCAGTGAAAACTAAAGATGACATTTTGTAATGCTGCCTTTTTCATTTTAAAATGTCTGCCATACCCAGTAATACATAGATTAGTGCTTTCTCCTGTGAGAAAAATGTACTGCATTTTTTAGAAATGAAAAAATTCATATGCAAATGGTTGATGGATGTATTCTGTGTTGTGTTGGCTGTGCACCATTTTCAACCTTCATTCAAGCAATATACTCTACTGTTGACCTCTTAGGGGACCATCGCTCATGAACACATCTAGCGCCCCAGTCGGGATGTGGGCGCTGTACATGTTTTTATTATTTCCTTCAATTTCAGAGATTTGTTCACCTGCTTATCACTTCTCACTAGGAAAATGGGAACAAATACACTAAAATGGACAGCTGGAGGTACTCCCAAGCCCGAAATGCCATCCTTGGCCCTTTCGGGGAGATGCTGACTGAGGACAACCTCATTTACTTGGAGAAGCAAATTGAAAATGTTGCCATGCAAAAAAACTGCGAAGGTTATGAGGAGGAATTGGCCCATCTTGCCAGTGAATTGAGGACCATCTTGCCGGCCCCCATCGTCAACATCACAGCCAACACGCAGTTCAGGAAGGCCAGTTCAGATGCCAGTGCCTCTCTGCCTGTGTGGTGCAACCGCATATCTGGCATTGTGAAGAGCATGTCCCTGCTCATGACCAACCTTGCCGACCAGCCTTGCTGCAAAATACAAAACACTGAGCTTGTGGCAGTCTTCACACAGATGCCAGAAACACAGACCTTTTCCAGAGGAAGAAGAGAAATGATCAAAAGAGAGATAAATGAATTTGGGGTCTCGGTAAGGAATCTAAAGTCAAACTTTGAGAGTCAGAACCCTATGTCAACAAAAGAGATGGCTGAAGCATTACTGAAGCCACACACACAGGAAGATGCTGTTAAACCGGCTGAGCAAGCTTTCAAAGAGATGAACCAGGCTGTTGAAGCAGACCAAACCTGTGACCCAGATCCAGGCTGTGAGGAAAAAATACATGAAGTCGTCGAAACGATCGGCCTGAGAAAAGAGCGCATAGTCGTCCTGTTTCTGGGCCACTGGAAGAAGTCGGCCTACAGCGTCACCCTGAAAAGCAAAGATGCTGGCAGAAAACAGAGTTTAAGTGGACTGGGAACCCCCAGCAGGGCTGAGCAGATAGCAAAAGGGGATGCCTTCCAGGAAGTCCAGTCCAAGAAGAAAGCTGAACATGGATCTCTGAGTCACTTCTTCAAGCAAAGAAGCACCATAAACAAAATGATCAGCAACTGGAGGAACATGGACTCGAGTGTCCCATCCAGGCAAATGCACCATCTCCACCACCAGCGAGTCACATACTCACCGGAGCAGTTTCTGCCTCGGGTGCACGGGGCTATGGTCAACCATGACAGTTTGTCCCTGGATCTCTTTATGTTGGGCTACTTCCACATCCTGGAGCTTGAGCTTCCAGCAGATGAAAGGAAGATGCGACATCTGCTTTGCTTTGAAGTATTTGACCACCTAGGCAGGTTTTCCTGGGACACCGTCCGCAGCTTTCACAAGGCTGTCCTGCAGGACATTGAATCTGGGAATCGGGAATGGAAGGATGGCTTTGAGGACATCAAGGTCAAGTTTTTTGGCTTCGCTGAGTCCAAGTCTTCTTCAACCCCCCGGGAGACCGAGACACCAGAGATCAAAGCAGTGCCTAAAGTAATCATCCAGAGCCCAACCCCTGATGAGGACACTGGGTTACCTGGGGGGGCAGAGGTTTCCAGCTTCAATAATGAGGAAATCTGCAAATACATTGACCGTAGTTTTGCTTTCTGGAAAGAAAAAGAGGCTGAAATTTTTGATTTCCAGTAGCAAATGCATTTTCCCTGGTATTTTGAACGGTACTTTTTAAACAATTAATTTCTTATTCTTCTACTGTAATCAAACTACAGTGACAGCTGAAAGGTACAGTTTATGCAGTTACACTGCAAATGCATGACATTTTGCTGTTTGTGTAGATGTGTCATTTTTATTCTAATTTGTTTCAATAACCAAAGGTAAAGCTGTAAAATTAAAAGGGAGAACTTGTCCTGAACTACTGAAAGGAAGCATCAGTTAACTTCTGGCAAATAATGGAGCAATTTAAGTACAGATGAAAGCCTTAACAATCCACTACAGTCCACTCTTGGTATCCATCCCTCTCCTGAGGCCAAATGTACTGACTGTGCGAGTGGCAGTTTTTGTCCAAGCCACCAGAGCACCTTATTAAACTCAAAGTTCCAGCAGCGGCTGTCAAATTCCAGCCATTTTCTTGTTCCTTGCTGTCAGCCAGGGCTGTTATTTCTGTGACCCTCACCAACCACATGCTGGCATGGAGGTACCTGTGATGACCCTGATGCTTGGTGACTCCAAGATACCACAATTTGTTGCCCTTCCCCAGCTGTAATCCTGCATTCTTTTCCCTTTCTCACCATCTTCTCACCACCTTCCCAAATAAGTCCATGAGCAAAATACATTTGCATCTTTCTCTCCTGGTAATTAAATGCCGCTTTTCTGGTTTTGTATTTTTTCACCAGCTGACTTACCTTGGCACTGCCCGGGTCAGATAGCAGTTGCATTTGGTAGATAAATATTGTTAGTGCTGTGGAACAGGTGGATGGTGCACAGAGCTGTGTGTGCAGGTTGTGCTCAAGCGGAAAAGCTGAAAGGGAAAAATAATAGCATAATGAACATGAACCACCTTTGCTACATTTACATTACAGTGCCTGCATGCGTCATGTATAATTTGTTATCCCTCTCAGTCGCCAGTTTGGGTCTTTTGTCCAGCACCCCTCAATTCCTTATCACCCCTCCCTGGTGTGTGTGTGTGTGTGTGTGTGTGTGTGTTGCTATCCTATAATGGACTGGCTAACCATCCAGGGCATATAGCACCAGGTGACTCCAGGATAGGCAGCACACTAGGACCAATCTGTTACAGATAACAAATGGATTTTAATTCTATTTTGTATTATTTCTGAGCACAAATAACAAATAAAAGGTACAATCATTTTAAAAACAAAGTTTTCAAAGAAAGCACAGTATAGTTTGCGTCTGAATGTTTGCTGTGAAAGAAGTTTCTTTGAAAAAACTGTACATACACTGTGGTACACAATGCTTTATAAATCCTGAATATTACAAATGTACCAAACTGAATGTTTTAAATGAACATCACTTCAAACAACAAACAGCTTTAATGGTTGCATTAGTATTTTATGATTATAATATTTTTACATCTCATGGTTCATTATTTGTTTCCTTCTGCTGCATGCACAGTTCTGTATACTGGTAGACTGATTCATATTTTGCTCCCTCACACAGCGGTGTTTTGCATGTTGGCCCAGCAGTCCTACTGGTTTATTTGTACCCAGTGCAGTTTTCCATGCAGTTCACACTGCCATACTGCCTGTTGCTGCTTTAAGAGCAGGTGTGGAGCTTAAGATCACACAGTTGGAATCTGACTTCAGTTCCAGCGCTTGGTAGAGCCTAAAAATAGGACTGTGAGCAGCAGGCGGGCCCTCCAAATGACTCGGCAGAAGTTTCTCTTCCTCACATGGTACCAGCAAGCTTAGGGCTCCTTTGTCAAGCCAGATTATATGCGATCGCTGAGCTTCTCAGGTGAGTTGCATCTGATCTCCTTGTGTTTTATTGAACATTTAAAATTTGTGTGAGGCACATGTACAACTTCATGGGAATTTTATTAAACTGTACAGTGAAGGAGTCAACAATCCATTATGCTGTGATAAATGAAACCTGCGTGAATGAAGCCTCTGAGCATTTGTTCTCATCCACTTATAGGTAAACACTGTTTGTGAGTTGTGTGGCCCAAGAGGGAAGAAAAGAGAGAAAGTAACTGAAGGCTGGAGCCATGGTGCGCAACGTTGATGATCTGCACTTCTGCCTCTCTTCGCACCCTCAAAACATTCTTGAAGGCCTGCGGTCCCTCTGCTCACATCCTAAACTAATCGACCTGACCCTGAGTGTGAACGGGCACGAGTTTCCTTGCCATCGAAGTGTGCTGGCTCTCTGCAGCCTCTACTTCCGCTCCATGTTCTGTGGTGATTTTGTGGAAAGCATTGCTGCCAAGGTGGAGCTGCATGATGTGGATCCTGACACATTCGGCACCCTCCTTGACTTCGCCTACACTGGCAAGCTCACTATCAACCAGGAGAACGTGGAGGGTCTTATCCGCACCTCCAGCCAGCTCCAGTTCCAGACTGTGCGGGCTGTCTGCAGCCGTTACCTACAGAACCAGATAGATTCCACCAACTGTCTGGGTATCCTGGAGTTTGGGGAGATACATGGTTGCCCAGAGGTGGTTGCTAAGGCTTGGGCATTTCTCCTGGAGAACTTTGAGTCTGTGCGACATGAGGAGGAGTTCTTGTTGCTAGAAAAGGACAAGCTTGTGGCTTGCCTCTCTGCTGAAGGTCTGCACATTCGGGATGAGTGCACTCGTGTCGAAGCTGTACTTTCTTGGGTCAGGCACCAAGAAGACTCTCGTCTGCCCTACCTTCCAGAACTCCTCAGTCTGGCACATCTCTCTCTCTTGCCCCAAGAGTACATCACCGAAACCCTTCTGAAGGATCGTGTAGTTCTGTCATCTCACAGCTGCAGGGAGGTTGTAGAGAACACTTGCCGAGAGGTTAGACCCGCACACTCCTGCATACTGAACATCTTCAGTGCTAGGTTTAGGGTTTGTATTGATTCTCAGGTTAGAGGCATCTTGAACTGTTTAACAACTATTTCATTACTGAAAGGCTGGGAATGACCGTCTACCCTGTGCTGGTGTTTATTTCAAACATTTTATATTTAATGTGTTCAGTATATTAAATACAGGAAATAGTAATACCCCCTAATCAAGCTTGCATTTGGGTTCCTCTGTTTTGTACTAAACACCATACTTTTGCTTCATGGAACAACAATGTTTTGTCCCTGAAAAGCCGACAGTAAAAGAGTTCATTTGTTTGCTCTCAACATCTTTAAATGAGTAATTATATCTGCAGACAGGAGTTTCAGCACAAGGGAAGTTCCAGAGTCCTCAACCAAACCTGCAGGAAGTCCTCTTTGTGCTGGGAGGTCGGTCACTCGATGACTCCGATGATGAAGGAGATGAGGAAGAAGAGGAGAGGCCACATGACGTCCTTCCTAGAAACTCTGCGTTCTACAACACAAGGACCAGTGAGTGCCAATTTCTCGCACCCTGTTAGTGGACACAAGAGAACAGGCGTTAGGATAACATTTTAACGTAAAACATAATACTCTCCCCAGGACAATGGCATCTGCTTCCTGATTTTCCAAATTACAACATGTGGGGCTTCTCGGTGGTTTCTCTGAACAATGACGTGTATGTCACAGGTATGTCGAGCGCCGAAACAAATGCTTTTCTTCTTACTGTAACTGTACAGCACTTAAAAGCAAAACTCGTGCTTTGCGACCAAATGCAGAGACATTTAAGCTGAGCCATGTCCGTAGCTGAGGAGCTTCTTTTGAAGAGGTTCAGCAGCTGAGAAATTAGGATTTAAAGGTATGATGATTTGACTGAGACATGAAAATGTGGTACAGGACAGCACTGTCAGGGTAAGACACTTTACTGGCTCAAATCTCTTGCCTCAGCAAGAACATTACATTTCATCCAAGCAGTACTTCAGAGTGGAACAACTCATTTTTTCCTGTGTACAACATGCTGCCTTGTGCCAGTTCATCAGCTCCAACATGGAAACCTTTCTGGACCACTGTGGACTTAATTTAATGTATTATATATAAAAGAATACTATTTTTTTCTGTTTTGGACCATAATATATAGCTTTGGCTGAAACAGAGAAGCAAAATTTTAGTTACAAAGAAGAAAATCTACTTGCAGCACAAAAATCTGATTGTGTCAGAAAAGGTTTCATTTTATGTTGCTTTTTAGAGAAAGAAAAGTCATTCCAGGGCCTGAAGACCCTTGCTAATAGTATGTGTGTGCTGTTACTCCAGGAGGTTCCCGAGGCTCCCGTACTCACACTTGGTCAACCACTGAGACCTGGAAGTACATCACTCGCGAGGGGAAGTGGGTAACAGTGGCTCCAATGCTGAGGCCCAGAACAAACCACACCTCAGCGGCCCTTAACGGAGAAGTTTACGTCATTGGAGGTAACAAAACAAATGAAGTCTTCCATGTGCAGACACGGAGGTAATGAAATGGAAAAGCTCTGTAAGCCCATTCAGTTAATGTCTTCTCGGTAGCTAATGCAGTTCTGGGCTACTCTTGAGGGACCTCTAAGGAAAATTAGGTAGTTGTTTGAGTTCAGTAAAAAAACAACTGGCTTCTCCACATCTTCTGAAATTGTAAAACTTTTGCAAGGAGTGCTGTTGTTGAATGTTAGAAAGAGAAAAGAGGTCTGTGCCAAATTTCAGGAGTCTGCATTCAAACAGTAAATCTACTGGAAAGGCTTGGCCACTGGAGCGAGGCCAGGAATTGTGTGTGACTTAAAGTTGGGCTCCTTCTTTTCCAGGCACCAAATCGGACAGTGTGGAGGTAGAGCACTATGATCCCTACAGTGACGGCTGGTCTCTCACAGGTCCTGCGCTGAAATACGTGACAAACTTCACGGCTAGTGCGTGCAAAGGAAAGCTCTACTTGATAGGCTCTTGCGCTGTCAAGTACAACGCCCTTACCTTACAGTGCTACAACCCTGTCATCGGTAAGGAAGCGTGAAAATACAGTAGAGATCCTTTGTGCTTACCTTACTTTCTATGCACTTGGTATCCCGGAGAGACCAAGGCACAGCCTCGTCTCATGTGAATTACACCCTTACATCTCTCCAGACTGTTTAGCCCAGACAAACCTTTTGCAGGAGGGTTGCTGTTTTCTAACCTGTCTGCGCCTCTCCTGTTTGTTTGTTTCTTGCCGAATGTGAGGTGAGGAAGGTGAGGCTGTAGATGAGCTACAGACCAAAAAGCTGCATTTCCTGTGCTGTTCTTGTTACAGAGAAAACCGATGCATGTGGTCTGCAAAATATGACCACTAAGGGTCCAAAAAACACTGAATTATGTGACAAGATGGAGTCCCTTGGAGGCCATTTGTTTTATACAGAACCTGATGCTCATATTTAAAGGGGCACATAATGTACTGTGCTATACATTTTGCCACAACTCATGCTGGACAGAAGGAAAATGTTCTTCCGTAGAGCCTTTGAGCAAAATGCTGCTTAATGGAAATGCTCTAGTAAAATAAACTTTCGTGTAAATGGAAAAGATATTTCTTTAGATAAAATATTTGTCAAATATCAAAACAACCGCACTCATTTCCTCTGTGCTATTAATGCAGTCATAATCCTCATTCTCCTCAAACCTCCTCTCCTCTGTTGCTCTGTTGCTCATGCCATCCACTGCAAACCCTTCCCCCGCAATCTCTGCTTTCTTTGAGCACTTACCCTCTCCCCTTGGTAGTGGTTCTGGCGCCTTCTGCTGCACATGGCACGAGATGCCCGTCCTGCGTGCTCATCACTCGTGGGCATAGTCTCGTGTGTGTTTTCCACTGGCGTGTGATCTGAACAATGATGCGGAGACTTGGACAAATGGTCAGGAGGAGTCTATGGTAGAAACACTATGGTAGAGGAGTCTATGGTAGAAACACACGTATTGCAGGAACTGTGAGAGAACACACAAAGAGAATGCCAGCCGGCTAGGGAGGAGGAGGAGGAGGAGGAGGAGAAATCACTCAAACTCTCTTCTTACTGCATTTTCCCTTTTTGTAGCATCTCAAGGCTCTCCTTTCACGGTTTCACGGACATGTAGAATACGATGAAGCTAAATAAGAAACAGCAGTTTGAGTCCAATGATTTTCAAGAAAAGTTTCTTATTGTTGTGTTGTATTTGCGTTCTCATCTATTTATAATGACCATACATTTTAGAAAAAATGCGTTATTATTATTATTATTATTATTATTATTATTGTTGTTGTTGTCATCAAGCAAAGAACTCAGCATCTTAAGAAAAATGTATGCCATAATATCAGTATCCTACAGTAGTACAGTGAGCATTAAAATATTCAAGCAGTGATATTTTGAAAATTGCCAACCCAGTTCTTACATCAAACATGTCAGTGCCACTGGGATTTAGATTTTTTTTTTCTGTTCTTTGCAGATGGCTGGAGCATCATTTGCTCACCTTTCATTCCCAAGTACCTGTCCTCTCCCCGCTCCATCAGCCTGGATGGTGTCATATATTTAATTGCCGACAATACTAAGAAAGTGTACTCTTATGATCCAGAGGCTAACATATGGCAAAAGGTCAGTATTTACAGTTAAATGTATGCTTTTTAAAAAATTTTATTCTATTATCAGCCTGCCATTTTTTTCCCCTCTGTGCTTCATTTCATTTATCCTGTCTCTCCCACAATACTCTCCAGGTACAGTTCCTTCACACCCTCCATGAGAACGGGAGCATAGTGGCACTAAGGGGACAGCTGTATGTAACTGGGGGACATTGGAAGGGCATGGAGGGGGATTATGGGGTTGAACTGGAGGTTTACAACTGTGCATCCAATTCCTGGCACATTGAGTGCTACCTGCCCAGGTTGTGGTTCTACAGCGGGTCCTGTTCCATCTTCCTGGACCCCTCGCTGTGGTCAGAGCCATTCCCTCAAGAAGAGCCGTAAAGGAAGCCCGTGCTGGAGGAACGCTGGGGCCTGGGGCCGTTGCTCTTACTGCCGGGCCTGAATCCCTCTTCTACTGCGGAGCAACAACAGTCAAGAGTTCTCGGTTTTATCAGCTGCTGCTCTTTTTGTGTTTGGAAATGGTGGTTCTGCGAGTCACTAGCAATGTTTTAAATTGGTCTGTTTCCATTGTTTTCCCCTATGGCTAGTGTTAGACAATGTTACTTGTTTTGCGGACATCATTAAAAGGTTTTTGTGAATTTATTTTACTTCTTTATTGAAGCATATTAATCATTTTTATTCTGTTATTTTTGTATAATATGAATTTGTTTTTTTTCTACAAAATAAAATGTAAAAAGAAAAGGGGATAGGAATATAGGAAAACGTTCGACAAAAACTATGTGGCTAGCATTATGGTTTTATTTTGTTTGTCTGTGGTCAAAGATGCTGCTTACGTGCCACATTCTTACAGGGACATAACATCTTCAAAAAATGGCCACATGCAGTCTTTACAGAACACCTTAAAATTCGGACTGCGAACATTTCAGGCTTCTTACTGCAAGTTTCGGTTAGATAATTCTGTTTAGAAAAATGAACGCAGCCCTAACGCTGTCCCCGACGCAGTTTCGCGTACAGATAGCAACTGTGGATGTGGAATGAACCTCCGGCTCACTTGCTGGATTGAGCAGCTAAAACGGACGGACACCCTCCACGGAACCCCCGCTTGAGAAGCACAACACGCACAGGTAAATATTTACTCCCGGAAGCGCTGCAAGCGACTCTCTCACCATGGAGACGCGTTCGCGTTCTGTCTCCATGGTTACCGCAGCGTCTTAGCGTCCGACGTTCGGTCGCTCGCAACACAGAATATGAGCTTCGCATATCAATAAAATGAATTTCAACAGCTGACCCGGGGTACTTAGACGCTGTGCTTTTTTGACTTTACTTTTTATCTTCCTCTTTGAAATTTTCTCAGAACTGCACACAAACTGTCAGCTGTACGTTAGCCGCAGACGGCTCGACAGAGCAGCTGGTTTTGAACGTCCCAGGTATGAGCTCTCAAAGCGAGCAGCCCGCCGGACTGGAGGCTGTCATTCAGGTTAGTACCATTCATTCGTGGACAAACTGTCACCTTCTTCTGACTTCTCCCATCTGAAACACTGAACTCACGGAACCCACATGAAGAGTTGTGCACAGCAAGAGCAGAGATTTAAGCACTGAGGAGAACCCTGACCTGCTGAATGCATTTTGTCTGACCTGTACGGAGTCAACAGTCAAAAAGCATGACGGAATGGAAAGTCAAAGTACTCCTTGAAAAGTTTACTTGCAAAAAAGGTAAAAACATGACTCAAGTATCATTTACTTTGAGTCAGATTTGACAGTTCAGGAAGTTTTGAACTCGTAGCAATGTTTACAGCATGTGAGTGAGTGGCATTCTGAGCAATGACCTTCAGCTTGTCTGTTAGCCTCAATGGGTGAGCAAGAGACTAACCTGAACACATCAGCTCACCTTAAATAAGAAAATCCACAGACAAAGCTTCATGATCCAGGGCAGGCAGTTTGGTTGCTCAAAATCCAAAGAAAGGCAGAAGTCACTGGGGTTCGTCACACTCTGCCAACTTGCTCCACTCGCTCAGTCTACCTGCTAATCGGTCCAGGCCACGGTGATCCTGGAGTACCTGGAAGAGTACCTGGAGGAAACCATGCGGACACAGCATCAGTAAGTCTGTATGATTTGGTAGGTTTCTAGTCAAAGGCCATTTTTGGACTTCCAAGTCCAGACAGCAGCACGTGCTTCTTAGATGGCACTTTATTACTTGACTGCAGCCAGTTAAGCGACAGCTGTTTCAATTTATATTTATTCATTAAGTAGATTCTCCAAAGTAATAATGTTTGACTCAGACTGAACCAAAGAGCAATTTAACAACAGATAACAAGGCGCACACTGGATTCTAGACTGTTTTTGGCAGCATACAGTACACGGATCGCTGCCTGTAGAATGGAGAGGGAATTCATTTCTTTTTAAAACGGATAATGTAATGAAATTTATGGACCCAGCAGGAGATCAGCAGAGAGGTGGGCCCAAAAACACGTGTTTTGATGCCCTTGAATGTGCTGAGGGGGACCTCATTCCACCATACCGGAGCCACAACTGAGAATTTTAGTGGTTTTGATTTGGACCTCTTTTTGCACTGCTGCAAGAGTGGTTATGTCACGGTCCCCTCACACAGTTAATATTGTTCTGCTTTACTTAGTAAAAGTTCATTTGTTGTACTTTCTTCCACCACCGCCCCCTCAGAATTGCTCTTTACAACCTACCACCCGCTGGTGTTTCTCAAGGACACAACACTTGCAGCTTCGTTTTGTTTGTTACAGACATGAGTAAAATGAACAGCAGGATCCCCGCTTGCATGCGTGTGCACGTCTCTGTGCCTCTGTGTGATCCTCTGTGTGCCATGCTGCGCACTACAAGGTGTTAACTGTGTTTTAGTGATATTTTGGAAAGTTGGTTTGGGGGACTTTGGACGGAAGGGCTGGGAAGGATCATTTTTCTTCCCATAAGGAATAATGGAAATATTTGTCTCAGTTTGTGCATTTTTGCACAAGGGCAACTTTTCACAAACCAATTACATGTGTAAATTGTGGGATGACCGTACTGTGAGTTTTCTTTTTGCAGCCTTCTGATAATTTAATGAAGCCATTAACCTCCAAAACTCACAAATTGACTCCATGGTGAAAAATAAACCCTGAGCACTGAAACCCACAGAAAAGAGCTGACTGTAAGGAGGTGTTTGTTCACATTTTGCTTGGTTTGGTTTGGTTTGTTTGTTTGGTTTAGGAAAGAACTGACTCGGTTCATAGTGTTGGCAGTGAAATTCATAGAGCAAAAGCAAGCAGACAGTGAGGAGAGGAGGCATTACCAACAGTCTGCAGTAAAATTGAGTCAAACTGAATTTTAAGAGGAAAGAATTCTAGAAAGTTGTGAGGAAAAGGGCAACTTGTGGAATGGAGTAGAAGTACCTGTTTTTTTTAATATACCGAGTAAAAGTGTCAGTGGCAAAAATGGCTCTAAAGGTCAATTTCCCTTTTTTTAACTTGTTACTACATACACTGTATATCCAAAAATATGTGGACCCCCACCCCCCATTCTAATGCCTGACCTGATCTGTGCCAGCCACAACCACGCAGCATACAAACACATTCCAGATAACTGCGTGCTTCTAGCTTTGTGGCCACAGATTGGGGAAGAAGCAGCTCCTTTCCTGCTCCGGCATGACTGTGCCCCCCCAGCTGAACTCCATAAACAGTTTGTCCAGGTTGGAGTGGAAGAACTTGAGTGGCTGCACAGAGCCCTGACCTTGACCCCACCAAACACTCTTGGAATGAACTGGAATGTTAACCGTGAGCTGGACCTTCTCACCTGACGTCATGGATGCTCTTGAGGCCAAATGGGCTCAAATTCCCAAAATGTGGTGGAAAGCCTTCTAAGAAGATTGGGGGCTGTTATAACTGCAAAGGGGGAACAACTCTATATTAATGCTCATAGGTTTGGAATTGATGGCAAGCACCAGTGTGGGAGAGTCTGAGGTGTCCACATATCTGTTGGCTATGGAGTGGACTTTGGTACCTGTCAAGTGGAACTTGTGATACATTCCCCTAAGGATGGAAATGACTGCCGTGTTAGGGGGGTTTGTTCTTATGATGCAGGTCATATATGTAAAAATAAATAGCTTTTTGAACATTAAGCATATGAAACGCTTGTTATTGCTCTACTCCTCGCTCAGGTTATAGCCTGAAGTTCAGCTCTTTTTCCAAGCAACTTGTGGCGTTCAATAGCGACCTTACGGTGATTTTCCCATTTATACAGCTGAGCATTTTACCCCAAGAGTCATGGAAAACTGCAGAATGTAGACAAATTGTGAAGGGGTCCTCAGGAAATGTCAGCCGTGGCCATTCACTGTGAGTGGATTTGCCTGCAGAAGCTGGAGGAGACTCTGGGGCACGAAGGCAGCAGGGAGGAAAGGACATTGATGCTTGGTGAAGGAGACTGCTGCTCATCGCCTGTGCCCATCCCCGCCTGCATCCGCCAGATCATCACGGGCAGCCTAGCTGAGCAACCTTCAGGTACGTCAGCCTAGAAATGAACCCTGTGATATTGAGTTATGAACTTGAAACGGATATAATACTGTTGGTCTCACACAGCAGTTGTTCAGTCATTGAGTCCTTCACTTAGTTGCTTTGATGCATCCTTTGGAGCTGATTGCTCACAGAAAGAAAATCAGCTCTTGTACAAAAGTGCCACAGTCAAACATAACAAAGTTTTGTGGAATGACCTGGGGAAAGAAAGGAGATAGAAGAGTGGCGGCAGTGACACGCATGGCTCCTGCCGCATCTACTGAGTGAACTTGTTTGTTTGGGTAGGATTGTAAACCCAGTAGTCTTTTTCTTAGCCTCCAGTGAAGAGATGCACAGGGTCTCCTTCCAGGATGAAAACCTTGGACCCAGCAGGAGATCAGCAGAGCTCTTAAAGGGCCTGTTCTCGCACACCTGTATGGACCGGGACCAGAACCAGCTTCCTGTCAAGCAGTCTGCACGCTCTGGCAGGGTAAGACCACGCTGACCCCTGCATTGCCAACACAGGGACACCAGGCCAGCTAACACCACAGTCGAGCACGAAGGAATCATCATGTAGCCAATGAGTGTTTTATTTCCATTGCTGTGATTTTGCAGGGAGATGAGCTGCCGTTCAACGTAATGCAATGATGCAGTGAACACAGCTGCAACCTGACTTCTAAATTACCGATCTGGTAGAGCTGTTCAAGGTGTGTGGACAGACGTGATTGTAAGGTGGCTTCGGTCCCAGGTGCTAAGAGGCAACTACACGTTCCAGAAGGTCCAGTTTTGGTGTCCTCATCTGCCACGTTATGAATTAGGTGAGATCAGAAGAGCAAACATTCCTAAAAAATTCGTGGCTGAGCTGAGGCTGCAGGGGTCCCTCCGAAACTGGGAAATTTTGTGCTGCTGCAGGCTGTTGGTTGTAAGTGGAGGAAAATGTCCACACGGTCCAAATTGTTTGGGAAAGAGCAAAATTGCTTTGAAAGGCAATGTGTACACAGGACATGTTGGTTCTGCCCATTTCTGTAGATGAGGAAAAATCTCTTCTCAATTGTATAAACAGTAAAGTTTTATGTAAAGTGAGTGTTTCCTTAAGCAATAAGGTATTTATTACTGTTTAAAGCATGCTGGCTCCCAAGAGCTAGAAAAACAACTTTCTTTTTTTATTTGGCCAGCAATTCATATTTTGATATCAACTACAATTTTTCATCCCTTTCTTTCATTTTTTTTGAGAACACAAGATGCTGAAAATTTGCCAGGACTGCGGAGGATGAAGGCAAATTATGGGAAAGTTAGTACATTAAATAGTTTTTTTTTTCATGAGAAGAAAATTGTTTTTTTTTCATGAGAAGAAAAATTAAAGTTGTTAAACAACCCCCTTCTGGGGCTTGGTAAGTCCAAACTAGACCCCCACTCACTGGATCCTGATACACCCTTCAGTGGAGTCCCTCCCCTCACCTAGTGGCTGCTGTATTTTGGAAAAATGTGCAGGTCAGAACTCTACTCCTTTGGGGCTTCTGAAGAAAAGGCTCATTTTTCATCCCTGTACAAAGCAGCAGTTTGTGATAACACTGCCCTTTTCTTGCTGCCTAACCCTAATGATGTCCAACTGGTTGCTTTACTACTGGAATTTATTTTAAATCCCTTTTATAAATAATTAGGCTGGTATATAAAACATTTGGGCTGTACACGTTTGCAGCAATCCCAAGAATGTCAACGTGAACAAGTGCACCAAAATAGTTTTCAGGAAGAAAATGCAAAAAGCAGGTTGCTGACAGAAACGATCTCAGGTTTAAGCAAAGCTCAGCAAGCAAGAATCTTCATGTGAGAATTTCATGATTAGTGGAATCCCGGGCATCCAGATTTTCCCAAAGAACCGTTTTTCTAGCTTGCATCTCATGTTGGCTGTTGTCATCGTTCACAGCAGAAGCCAGGAACGCTGCTGTGCACTGCTCTCACCTTTTTGGCAGTTGGCTGCTCTTCCAATGCACCGCATTAACCAAAGATTTGCAAGAGGCATCCTGGGATAGTTGTGAGCCCTGGGGCCAGCGAGTGCAACAGAATGCACGGGCAAGAGGCACCCCTGGGCAGACCTGGCAGCATTCACTGGATTTGCAGGGCTGCAGGGAGGGCAGAAGCCCGGTTCGGGGCCATATCAGTTACCTCATGATGCCCCCTTGAACAAACCTTAAAATATGCAGCTTACAGGTACGCGATTTATGCCAGTGGGTTTCGCCCCCAGTCAGTCGATGTGATGGAAGTCAAATTACAGAGAAAATAGAGCAGAGTGCTTTTTAGCATTGTATTTTGAACAGTCCTGCTTTGCAGGTGAAGTGTGCTCTCTGGATGTGCCGTCTACACCAGGGGATCCACTACTCTAGAGAAGATCTATGGCTGCCATCTTCCAAGCAACCTTGTTTCGAAGGAGAACGCGCAAAGCAGCATGTTAGTCACTACATGGGACCCACATGTTTGCTTTGTCTGCCTTTAATAAAGAAGTTGAAAGCGGCAGTTTTGTCTCCCGTCATTAAGGCACAGTGCCTGAACTGTTTATGGCAGAAATTATGACGTAACCCAGCGAATGGGTATCTGCTGGAGGTCTTCTGCCTGCTCCTGGATTCCGAGGCCACTGTGAAGTTCCAAGCTGTGGGGCAGCCATTTTCTGGCAAGGAAAATAACAATTTAGTAAAGATTTGGAAATAAGCCAGCACAAGAGTTGCTTTACTACACAGTGTTCACTTGTTTTTAAAATGCGGGCTTTGCCCATCTATAATTTTGTCCATTGGTATTGCTCCCATTTATTAGCACTGGTGACAGCAGGAGTAAATGTTCCCCACACACAAGATACTGCGTGTGAGCACTGGCCACTATGGTGTCCCCTCGAATGGCTGGCGTTGCCATCTGGAGAGCATTGCATTACTCATTAATCTTGACTGAACAGCCAGCTCGTCTCTTGTCAAGGACAGAGGAGACTTTAAAGCAATACTGCTCTGAGGTTTGTTCCACTTGACCTCTTCAGCTGAAGTCTTCTCACCAGATGTGGAAGAAAACCTCGGCCACGGTTCTTATTAATTAGTCCTGCGGAGCTAAACTGGATGACTTGAGCTGAGTTCAGGGCGCCTCTACCGGACCTTCTCCCCCACATTAGATTGTACTGAGACTGAAGTTGATTCACTGCTGCCCTTTGCACGGAAGAGGAGGAGAAATGTGCGGTTTATCTGCTTTCCCTGAGTGCGCAGGGGAGAGGAGTCATTTGAGATGGAGGGCTTGAAGCCGCCTCTGTTGAGTCACCACCACTTCTGGTGAACTGTGAAAATTGTCCATGAACCCAAGTGAACCTTGACCCAGTTTTGGAAAGCTGGAAAGTCTCAGGGGATTAGAGAACAAGTTGGGGTGACCCGTGACCCCTGTGTTGATTTTGAAATTGTGCCAGCTTGCAGTTTCTCAAGCTGAGTGACTGTGTGTATATATTGTGGAGCCCACGGCAGCCTCTGTGAAGCTGAGTAAGATGTGCGCGATCTCAGTGTTTAGTGCACGAATGAAATCGCGACGCAAGACGAAACTCGTGCTTCCTGCAGTAACGCAACCACATAACATGACCGAGAAGCGCATTCAAACCTAAGTGGGGGAAAAAAAGGTCCTGAGAATGGACGACAACTTTGCGTGCTGGTTTTTGATAAGTTGGATCATCTACAAGCACAGCTCGCAGCTGTTTGCATGAAAATGTCCAAATGTCCGCTTAATCTGATACATCTCAGAAACTGAGAATTTCTTTTCCCAAATTTTTTGGAAATACTTCGCTATTTTGGGGGGAAAAAATGGCCAAATAAGTAGGCAAATAAACTTAAACTACACTTAGGGACCAAAAGAAAAAAATGGCAATAGAAAGCGCTTTGATCTTGGCCATTTTTTGCAAAATTTCAAGTGTCCATGTTTGGTTTTTCGTACCACCTGATTCAGTATCGATCCATCATTGCCTTTGAGCTTTTCTTTATAGAAGGAAACAGTAAACGCAGGAATCGCAATCCAGCGTATGGAATTTGTTTGGAATTCTGATAAAGAAATCGTTCCCTGTTGGCGCTGCATTTGTGCGAATGTTTCCAAACTGACTGTATTCTTCTGACCTGGGAGGAACCCGAGAGGCTCCGATTCGTACGGCTGTTTGGTCGGTCCCCGCATCCCAGGGGACTCCCTGGTGACTGCAGTCTCATAGCACAGCAGCGAGTATCCAGCTTGTGTTTGGCCTGGGGGGAGCCTGAGGCTCAGCTCATTGCCCCGCGTTGTGTAATTCCCACTGGTGACACACAAACAGCTTTCACAATCAGCTGGGGTTCGGCTGTGGAGGCAGCGCCAAAGGGGCTGTGGGGGAAGGTTGGGGGAAGGGGGGTGTGGAGTGTTGGAGTGGGATAGTAAGGTACAGGAACGAGGGATTGGACATCCGCTCCAGCTGTGTTTAGGAATCTGACAGATAGTGCACACCACTAATTCCCTTTATTAAGCCTCTGGGTTGAGGCCAAGCCTGAGAAACCCTTGCAGCTGTAACCCTTTGCGTGCCACGTGTGCCGTGAATGGGCCAGGCGTGTGAACGTGCAGGTGTTCTTTCCAGGAGCCCACACACTTGCACCCGATCTTCAGAGCAGATGAGTCTGTAAGAAGATCGGTCTTTGCATGGGGAAGTAATGACGAGATGATTTGGAACTGGGATCACTTTACGGTGCAGTCACGCTAGGCTGCTGGGTACGTGTTTGTGAAAGGCAGCTGACTGCAGTGCTTTATTTTCAGAAAGAACTCTTGTAGAAGGTAAATTTCACATTCTATTAACTGACAAGTTGTAACATGGAATTCAGGTGAAACTGGGGGACTTCCTCAAAGTTTGAGCAAGTTTGCTTGACATTTTCCTCAGTGATGGAAAAGGTACAAAGTAAAACAATGCAGCGACTTACTGATGAATACAGATTAGCAAATGTGGCCCAGGTGCACTTCTGAGCAAAGTCCTGCATTACTGTACTGTAGTATGGATTTTAAGACCACAATGTAATGGGATAAATCCGATGACGACAACCGGAAAAGCAGACCTGTGAAAATCGCGATCATGCTTCCTGCAAGTCCGCACGCACATCCTGAATGCAAAGTTATGATCTGCAAGCAGGGAACTAAGCTGCATTTGACTTTGCGCACGGGTGCAAGAAGGACGTTAGGGCCGAGCTGTGCAAAAGGAGTCTGTAAACAATATGAACTGGTGACTTGCTGTCTTTGGAGTGATGTGTAAGTGCAGGGGGCGCCTTCTGCAGTTCCCATATGGGAGTGATGCTGAATAATGAATTCAGGATCACTTGGCAGGAGGCTTGGTCAGATTTAATGGCACGAGCAGAGCAACATGGTCGGGCCTCTGCAGCAGGCCATCATTGCGCCCCTTTGGGGCCTTCAGTCCACCGAGCATGGATAATCCAGACCAGCCCCAATCCTCTGCTTTACAGCAGACCTGGGAACAGATATAAAAACTCTGGGTTGCTTGAAGTTGGCAAGAAGCCTTCGCTGATTGCAACCTTGTAAGCAAGCGACACAACTGGACCCCAGATATGTCTGGTTGGAGGCAGTGTGGCGTTGCAATGGCTGGGGAGAAGCTGAGTGCTGCCGGATGCAAAAGAGCAGCAGGAATCTTGCACCATCGCACCTGACAAGTCAGGCACACATTCTGCAGAGTAAAAGGTGTGGCACAGACATCTGCTCCAGTCATTTGAGAAACTGGCAGCCTGTCGAGGAAACGCTGCTTAAATGATGTGAAATTTAGGGTTATGTTTGACTGAAGGGGTCTGCGGGTTGCAAACAGTCATGCTTCATAGAATTTAATTTGTAAGTGTAGGCCATGCAAAACACCACCAGCATAGTCTCAGTCAACTGGGTACAAAAGGCATTAAAATCATTCTGTCATTTTTCAGTTAACTCCAAAAGATAATATTTTGGGTTCATGCAAAGACCACAATGCTGTGGAATACCGGGGAACCGGGAAATTATTAAAAAAGTATAGTTTTTTCTTTTTTTATTCCAGTTGGTTGAAGCCACTTTAAATTCAAAAGAAGTCCACAAATTACATTCAAAGTGGAAAAAGTAGTGGACGTTCCACATCGTGTTCCAAACGCATCAACTGTTGTAATTTGACTTTACACTTCAGTCAGCGGAAGGGCTGCGGTTTATGGCCCATGAATTAGGATGCCGCTCAGGTCACAGGTGAGCCGTTGCTTGTCCACTGTCAGTGTACAGTACTCATTAAGTTGACGTCAGAGGGCCCCAAGTCACGTCAAAATATGGACGCTGATATGAGAGCCTCCGAACACCTCCACAGCCACCAGAAAAGCTTCTTTTCAAGCGCAAGCTCTTAACCTTGCCAACGGAATGGATTCTGTCTCCCCTGGAAAATGGCTTTTGGGTTGCTTCCTGCCCCTTTGGTGAGGACAGAAGTCCCCCCTGCCGTGCCCACAGGTCAAACAAACTAACTGAACTTTGACCTTACACTGTGTGACTTTCCATCTCCTTATCTGGCTTTACAGTGCTAGTATTTCACAATGATGAAAATCAGTTTGTCACAGGAAAATTATGGCCAAATCATTCAGAAATTTTGCATTTTTTGCCTGGCTTCAGTGAGGGGTTCACTAAAGTGCAGTTATTTTGGAGTGATACTGTCAAACTCGGTTTTTTTTTGCCCTTTCGGTGAATGCAGCACTCCATGTGACATCCTGTGGTGGCTTCTAAACAGACTCTAGAGGCCTCATCCGCAAGCACCGCTTTAGGTGGGGGCAACTGCTAAGGCCAGGAATCTGCACAACGAACACCGCACCGTACTGCTCACAGTTCACTAGAAAATATGAATGTCACTCAAACCAGGCTGCGGTTTTACCACACAGGTTGTTATCCATTAACCTTCGTGAAATAAATCCAATTTTAAAGACTTGACAGTTACAGCTCCTGTATTAATGAAAGAGACATCCGTAATGAGCCAGCGTAATACGCTTAACGTAATATTTTCTAGATCACCTTACTGTGTCTTTGTGGGTTCATCTGAGGCCCAGCAAATGAATGCCATTTGCAGAAGACATCTGTAGATTTATTACAAAAAATATGAAATGTATGTGAACACACTGCTGGCTGTCGACGCTGAATTGCTGAGCGGTGCACTTGCAGCCTGGTAGGGCGAGGATGTGTGTGCGAATGTGAAAATGTGGGGCTCTACATGCTGAGGCACCCTCTACATATTAGAATGTGAACGCTACACTGCGCTCTGCATAACGCACGTACAGTACAGTTTTGTGTATGAACTCACAGATGTGCACTGGAGGGTTAACCAAGCGTGCTTTTCCCACCGGTATGTGCACGAGCACCAGCTTAACGCTTTCACCACTTATATACAAATGAAGAGCATGCTTTCAGTCAGCAGTTACAAGTGAGCGATATATTTTCCATCATGGAAATTTGCACTGACTACAGCCCTTGCCGTGTTTTTTTATGGTCTCGGTAAAATATTTGGGGGGCATTTGAAATGGTAAGAAGCACATGGAAAATGTAAGTGAACTCGTGAGAAAAAACATCCTCTGACAGTTTGAAGGAAATGTATAGTAGATATTAATGCACCATCTGGTGGCAGTGAAAATACTGTCCTAACTGGCTGTCGGGAAACAGAATTCGCTTCAGAATTCAACAAACCCGTCCTCTTTTCCCTCTTATCTGATGACATGAGCAGGACTTCTCACACGGGGCCATATTTCTTGCAAGAGCAAAATCTCTCTTGCAGTTACATAGATATTAAAAGGGCTTCTGTTTATTCTACGTTTAGTGCCAATTTCTCATTTCACAACTGACTTTTGTCTGCATGCAATTATGTCAATGAAATATGGTGCAATACAACACATGTAGCCAAACTTTTTTCAATTGCAGCGGAGTAACAGTCATGGAGCGCTTTGTGTTGTTTGTGGTCTAATGTTATGAAAGTTAGGGAAAAGTTTCGAGGCACAGGAGAGCCTCCGAGTTACGTATTGCACGGGCTTTGTCTACCTGCCGTTCTCCTCCTTTGCGGCCCTGTTTGTAAGTCTGCCAGCTGTGCTCCTGTGAACGGCCGGCCGACGGACCGCTAATTCAATAATAATGGCATCAATTTTATCAGCTCTGTAGGAACCTTGTGTGGCATCCCTGTGCACGTGAAGCTTGCCTCTAAAATGATTCTCTTCCTCTTGTGGAGCTGTTGCAGTTTGTGACTGAAAAATGATAAAGCCTTTAAAAGCAATGGGTGAAACTGTTCTGCAGCTCCCAGATGTTTCCAGAGGTGCCCTATAGTCCAGCTGCTGTTGATTTCCTTTTATTTTCCACCAGGTTCTGTTCCCTGCCTAGTCCTCAGCAGCTGTCACCTCAACAATGAGCAGTGAAAAATGTTCAGTTGAGACTTGAATGCCCATGTAGTTGGGTGCAAGTTTGTCTTTTTTGCAGTTTGTGGAATAGAACTCTGAAATGGCCATTTGTAAAGTTTTATTAATGGGGAGTAGACTTTTGGCTCCAGCACCAAACAGTGAGGCCTTTGTCCCAGCTGCTTATTGAGCCTTGGAGAGATTAAGCACCCAGAGCTGAGATGAGGAGGTTGGGGGGGGGGGTCAATTTAAGGGGTTGTGTGGTGACCCCTCCCCCCCACCTGTAAGGTATAACAGAGTCTGTGCTATCAGAGGAGTGCAGCACTGCAATCGGGCCTCAGAACATGTGGTTTGTGTTAGTGAGGACAAGCTTATCTGGCACCATGTGGGAGAATGGGCAGAGGGAGAAAGAATGGGGGTGGGGTGACTGGGGGGCACTCTTTTGGGTGGAGGACACACATCTACTTAGGAAGATGAGATGAAAATCACAAACAAGCTCCCTAAAGGCCGTCCAAATGTGGGCTTGGTGATGACCTCAGAGCTGACCTCAGGGCAAAAAACAAGCCAAACGTGTCCTGGCCCCGTGTTGTGCTCGTGCCCAATTTTTTAGAATGACTGTAGAATTATATTATAAAGTACACGAGAACACCCGAGGACCTTGAGTAATACAGCAAACCCTTGCTTTACGCCAGTAGTCCTGTACATGTTAATGTGATTCCATAGTCAAAATTTGTCAATGTTTCCCACCTTTCTTAATTGTTCTTATTGTTGCTCTGACTTTCATATTGTAGCCAATGCTTGGATACTTGCTTTAACTTTAGATATAGTAATTTATATACTCTTAAAGCTGTTTAAACTTGCGCTAAATAAGAAACTGTGGATTTACAGTTTGGCTAAATTTGTGTGAATGCGACTACGTGTGATTTAAAAAGCCCAATATTTTCAAGATGACAAAGCTCATTGTTATGACATGAATACTTTGCGATCCTGTATTTTGACTTTGCTCAGAGAACAGTGACTGTCAGAGGTCATTGTCCTTGCATAGGTGGAGCAGTTGCTGGGGACACAGACTCGTGATGTGGATGGTGACGCTACCTCCATGGAACATCAGAGGCTCATAGAAGTAGAGAGAAACTACAAGAGAATGCTGCAGGCTTGCCAGGAAGGGCAACAAAAGCAAGCCCAGCTGGTGCAGAGGCTGCAAGCTATGGTACCTGTAAGATGTTTCACACCACAGGGTTCAAAGCAAATTGACATGTAAAGATGCATTACGGCTTTTACACACCTGAAATATGGAATTGCACTGCTATGAACACACTGCCTCCTTTCCAGTTCTCTGTTTCGCTGCAGCTTTTTGCATTTTAATTTGATCAGCTCACTGAGTTGAAGCTGAAGCCGCGCAATGAGAATTAAAAATATTTAAACTATGGAGCTGCTGAGTCAGTCTTCATCTGAATTCAGATCGGAACTGAATCCTGGCAAGACCTGACAAGAGCCGTCGATGCTTAAAGACCTGCAAATGATGCTAAAAGTAAAGCATTTATACAGGGTGTGGTGGACTAAGTTTCCTCCAGTGACGTAAGACCCTGGTCAGCAGCTGTAGGAAGCATTTAGTTGCAGTCATTGCAGCTAAATGTGGTGCACCCAGTAATTTGCTATGAAAATGCAATGAAATTTTTACTCATTCGTTCCACTGATGTACTGGTACACCTGACAAAAAAAAAGCCGATCAAATTTGATGTCACAAAGCTGCGGAAGGGGGTGAAACGGTTGTTCTCAGTCCTATTTTCCAGGTCAGCGAAGAAGCCTATGCTTCACTTGGCCTAAAAAGGAGCAGTAATACATGAGCTTCTCTCCCAGGTGCTGCACTACAAAAAGCGGTGTGGAGAGCTGGAGGAGGCAGTTCTGGAGAGAACATCTGAGTGTGGGACGCTCCAGCTCTCAGTAAGTCAAGATGGAGCACTCATCTGAACCACATCTGCCACAACTGCACAGTTGACAGCTTGAGATGTCAAGTACCGCTCTTCCTCCATGTGGAAACAAGGCAGAGTTTTGAAAAGTGTTTGTTGTACCATTAGAATGAAAGGCAAAACTATAGGACATTTGGAAAAAAACACATAGGTTGTGCCCTTGATCCACGCCTGGCAAATATTCTGCGAGTCTGGGTGTGTCAAACTGTCAGACACAAAAAGCATTAAAAAGCTTCAAAGCAGTGACCTATTGGATAATTCCGCGTTATATATTCTGGACCTGTATGAATACTCTTTTTCATGTTTTATTGAGAAAACTTGCTAACACTCTGCACCATTTACACTGGAGCTGTTTGTTTTCGACTGGCTGGCCACATTTCTGACCTCAGCCCTGCTGCGGGTGACTCACTGGTTGTTTTGGTCGAGTCCAGTTGCAGGCCCACTTGGATACATCGGCAGGCCGTCTGCACCGGCTGGAACAGGACTACAGCATGGACCTCCGGAGGAGGACTTGTCAGCTAGAGGAGGAGCAGAGGAGGTGGGCTGAGCTCCAAACAGCTCACTGGGAAGCCAATAATTGTATTGAGAGGGAAAAGCCAAATTCCATGACCGTACTTTGGGAATGAATACCTTAATAGTAATAAACTGACAGAAAACCTGAGCAGCAATTGAGCAATAAATTGGTAAGAAACAAACGGACGTGTCCAAGAGCGTACTGTGTAAAAGTAAATCAAAAGGGTTTCTGGGAAGTGCGTGGCAAAGCAGAGGTGCCGTCTCTTTCTGCCCTTGTGTTCCGTACCCGCTCTTTGCAGGGAAGCAGCCCGGCACCCGATTTGACCCGAAGTTTATCCGGAGACCCACTCGACTCCTTCCTCGAAGGGATTGGTTCAGTGGCGACCTTCGCCTTTCAGGCTGAGGCATTGTGGTTGGAACAGATGCAGCCTTGGGCCAAGTCTGCTTCACTTAACATCCCTCTACTGTAACACAGCAGTTTTCATTTTCCACCAGCAAATCCACTGTCCCTGAACCTGACACAAGTCACCTGTCTGTGAAAAGGGGCAGTGCCTTTGATCTTGTGACTGACTTTACAAGCCCCCCTTGATGTGTAACCGTATCCTGGTTCTAAAGGTCTCAGTTCAGTCACTTGGGCAGACAGCCATGCTTTTCACGTTGCCCTCCCATCTACGGCTGTATTCTGTGTGCCCACTGATGTAGAAGCCATGCTGTTTGCCTTTTCTTCCACACTTGCATGCTTGTCTTAGTTGCTTTTTCATACCAGTGCTCATCACAAGGATGGCATGGCAGTCTAATGTGAACTGTGCGCTCAAGCCTGCGATGCCTCTGACAGACCGGGGGCAAAAATGGAGATTTGTAAATGCCTCTGAAAGAGGTGTTTATGAAACCGCTATTAATATGGGAGGAAATAATATGAATGACACAAGGGGCGGTGAAGTGAAGAGGGAAGTTAGCTTGAGTGTAATGGCTGACAGGCAAGGGTGCCTGCTAGTCCCTTACTCCCCTATAAAAACGCACCATGTGTTTCCCAGGTGTGCCAGCCTCAGTCAGGTCAACGCCATGGTCCGCAGGCAGCTGGAGCAGGCGAGTACGGCCAACAGCAGCCTCGTCGAAAGGTTGACCAGGGCCCAGGATGAGGCTGACCAGAAGGAGGCCAAACTGCACCGGGAGCAAGAGGTGAGCGCTGCATAGAGCGAGCCATTTTGGCCCAGTTGTCAGAAATGGGAACAACAGCCACCGTGTTTCTAAGCAACACACACTATTCTGCAGCCAGATTTGGCAGTCCCGATTCTTCCTTTGTTTAAATTTTTGTTGTGATTTTCCCAGCGATCGTTTCCTGTGAAAACATTCCAGCGTTAAAAAAAAGGATTATTGGACAGTATAGCCATCTGGCAAGATTAAGACTCTGATGCAACATACAGTAAATGACCGCCGCCTAGCACACGTGGAAGGGTTTGTGGGGAACACGGCTAACGCACACTCCTATAACCAGGACACACTGGAGGCTTCTGCCACGAGCAGCTACAGCTTATCCCCTGAGGGAGCTTTTCCCAGTGCAGACCTGGTGGATGACCAACCCCCTTTCATCCCAATCCCCCATTCCACAGACATGTGCATCCCGGCTGGGCCGCGAACAAGCCCGCGTAGGAGATCTGTGGCGCCAGACAGCCTCTCTGCGGAACCGCTTCACCCAGCTGAGGGCATATGCTGACAGGTGAGAATGGCACCCTGCCAGCCACCCTGGTCCTGGGATCACACCATCATTCCTCCCCCCTCAGATGAAAAATTATAGCTGCATCAGGTCAACAGATGAAAGGAAAGCAGGTAAGGGAGCATCTTTGCTCCAAGCTTCCCTCCAGAGAAATGCTGGCTGAAGGTGCCTCCCTGTCTACAATGAACCCATCCATCAGGATCGGACCACTTGCTGAAGAGTTGGTTTGTGTCAGATTTAAATGCTGGGATCGCTGTTGAGTAATTTGCTGTAATGTGGATTACTCAGCAAGTTGACATAGATGATAAATAAGGTTTGACGCTCTTTTTAAATTCTGTTCAAAGGGTTTGTCTCAGGTCCTGGTTTTGAGCCTAACTGCTTCAGACACCTAAACCTTCCAGCTCAGAGCAGCATTCCCATTTGCTGTATGCTGTGCCTTGCAAAGGCATTCAAACCCCTTCCAGTTATCAACATTTCCTGAATTACAAATCATATGTACACAGATTTTTCCAATCAGAAACTCATGTGCTCCAGTACTAAATTGTCAGAGCCAAGATAAATTATTTGTTTACAGGTATTTTAAAGAAAATGAAAACGTGAAATATGCTGCTTGTTTAAGTATTGAAACTTCCCCCGAGTTCTGGAGGCTCAGTGTTTACAGAAATGAAAAACTGCTCCCTAACAAAGACAGGGTTGTCTCTTAATTGGACATAACTGGTTTGTACCTGCGAACCTGAATGAGAAGCGTGAGAATGAAGATACTGCAAAAGTTGGGAGATAAAGGAATAGAAATGCATACATTCAGAACAGGGTATAAAATAATAGCCAAGAATTTGGAGGTGGAAGCTGCATTGCCCCACCTTGACACTACCTGGACAAGGTTGTTCCTCAAAACTCAGCTTCAGAGCAACAGGTAGATGTGTGAGAAAGCCCAGTGGTCACCATGAAGGAGCTGCGGAGCTCAGTGGTTGAAAGTGAAGGAAAGTCCTCATGAAAAGAGCAGTCCACAGTATCAAGAGTGCTGCAAAAAGGGGCCTGTATAGAAGTGTGGCAAGAAAGAAGCTGTTACTGGGAAAGAATCATATGAAAGCATGTCAGCATCTTGATGTGGGGAAAATGTTGTGTGGTCATATGAGACCAAGATAAAGCTTTTTGGCCAAAATTTAAAGCGCTGTGTGCTACGCAAACCTACCACTGCCCACGCCTCAAGGAAGACAATCCGTACAGTGGACTATGGTGGTGGCAGTGTCATGTTGTGGGGATCCTTTTCTTCAGATGGAGCATCTAGGCCAAAACTGAAAGAACAATGAAATACTGCAAGAGAACCTGCTTCAGCCTGCTAAGAATGTTCACCTTTCAGCAGGACAACGATCCCATGCACAAAGCCAAAGAAACATTGGAGTGCCTCAAAGACAAAACAGCAAATTTTCCACAGTAGCTCAGACAAAAGTCCTGACCTCAGTCCCATCGAGAATCTCTGTCAGTATTTGAAAATTGTAGTCCACAAGTATCAGGCAACCAACCTGAATCAGCCTGGATGCCGGGATGAATATGAAAAAATATCTCGGGTGTGCAAATCTGGTACATACTTACCCCCAGATCGGTATTACAGTATAAAGTGGATGTACCACGTATTAATGTGTGGGTCCTGAATATGTATGTGAGCAGCATATTTCCGTTTTTCATTTACTTTAAGAAACCTGCAGACAAATGAATTATTTTTCTTTGTAATGTTGAAAATGTAATCTTGGAGCATTTGAGTTCACAATTTTCATTGGATTTTAATAATTATGCAAAGCACTGTATCTGATAACCAAGTGTAACATTGCAAAATAAGTGGATTTCATGTTGTTTAAATGTACTATATGTTGCCATTTTTATTTAACTGACTGTCTGCACACTTTGGCCACCATGATATGTGCTGTATTTATATCACATTTGTTTTCAGGAGTCTCTCAGATATGTCCATGGAATGCATTACTATCAGCCATCGCCTAAGTGGTGCCTGCAAGAGGCTTGAAGGCAACTTGGCACTGCAAAGTGGCCAAGAAGGACAGGAGGTCTCATCGCTGGAGAAAAAGCTGAAAAAGGAACTTGAGGAGGCCAAGCAGCTCCAGGCTCATTGGAATTCAGAGAAAGTGGAACTGGAGAACAGGTCTGGCTGCCCTTGTGCACGTCCACTTGCATCTTCTTTTAAGCTTGATTTAAGCAAAACTGCTTCCTATTCATCTTCACTAGAGAAAACGGTTGTTTGTGAAGACGTAGGCCGAGATCAGGTCACAGAAGGGCAGCCTCTTTTGTGGCACAGATGCTATGATCTGCTCTAGGAAGCCGTTGTGGGGAATTTCTCATTTTCTCATTAATGGCATCAATAATTTGGCCAATAATTTTAAAACTTTGTACTGCAAGTAAATACATTTCAGAAAACTTGAACACTTCTGCCTTGAACTGCTATTGTAATGTTTTTAGCAAACTGGGGAACTGAAAGAAACCTGAAATAAAGTAACCTATGCCCCATTTGGGGCTGTTCTACTGCATGCTGGGCATGAAGTATTTATACAATAGAATGCATTGCTTACTTTATGTGTTGCCAGGGATAAAAAGACCTTTGTGGCCTGAGGATGATATTTCTGACACGAGTGTATAACCCTATAACAACTTTTTCACTTGTATTTAAGAAAACTGGAGAAGAGAAGCTCAAACAGTTGGATGAGTCACACTGTTGTTGCTTTTAGTGGCTACATGATGGAAATTCTTTAAAAGCACCTGATACAACTATTAAATACAGCACAGCTTCTGATCTTTTTTGAATTCAGTCAGTTAAAATTACAGGAAAGTCAATCCCACACAATGATCTGAAGATGTTTGAGTGTGTATGTTCTTTAGCCAAAAACCTTCAGAAACATTTTGCTTTAAATGTCTCAACTGCAATTGTTAGACGCAAGATCAGCATCTGATGTTACGAAATGCGTTGTTTCACTCTTACAAGTAAAAAAGTGCACCGACTGAACAAATCTCATGCTTCCCAGTCAGTAGATCTGATATAACACCTTATTATTTATAGCAATAATGAAGCAATATTTTAACAATTAGACGTAGACTCAGAAAGTGCTTTCATTTCCAAAAGCTATCTTTGTCACAAGAAGCAGTGGGATCCAATGCTAATTCTGCATTTTGAAGGTTGCGCTATAAGGAGAATGAGAGATTTTTACATAACAGTGATTAAGTTTATG
This sequence comes from Heterotis niloticus, assembly GCA_018136845.1. Classification (NCBI taxonomy): domain Eukaryota; kingdom Metazoa; phylum Chordata; class Actinopteri; order Osteoglossiformes; family Osteoglossidae; genus Heterotis; species Heterotis niloticus. Next base: position 16,217,974 of record CM030903.1, on the reverse strand, counting down.
CTGCCGCTTTATCTTTTCATTTAGATCAGTTGCTGGTGCAAACTCCAAGCAAATATTGCTAATATGAGGATGTGTGTTTGTAGAATCCTGGGCTTCAGCAGCACTGTGACGCAGCTGAAAGCAGAGATGGCAGAAAAGGAGACAGACCTGGCCTCCCTGAGGAGCAGTCTAGACAAGATGGTGAGGTTGCTGGGGAGGCACAGGGAACCTAGGCCCACTCATTTCTGCCACTGATCTGCTGGCTTGGCTTCAAGGCATTAGTCTGGTGTCAGCACTGCTCTTGGGCTCCAGGGACCAAATTATTTTTTTCTAACAGGAGGAGAGAAAGGCTAACGGCTGCTCTGAGATAGAAGTGCTCCGGAGAGAGATCAGGAGCCTGCAGGAGAACCTTCACAGCATCACTCAGGTCAGCATGTTACTATTAGCTGCCCAACATGTGGCTCTTTCCTGTGATAATCTATTTGTAGTCATAGTAGGAGAGACATGATGGTCCAGGGGGTAGGCTATTGAAGAGTAGGTTTGGATTCTGCTCAGCCTGTGTAGAGGTTGCATGTTTTCCTCATATTTGCCTGGGTTTCCTCTGGTTTCAGCTTAACTGGTCACTCTAAATTGCCCACAATATGTGTGTGTGTGTGTGTGTGTGTGTGTGTGTGTGTGTGTGTGTGTGTGTGTGTGAGAGAGAGAGAGAGAGAGAGAGAGAGAGAGAGGGAGAGAGAGACTTGGCTACCCATTGATGAAATATTTTGCCTAGGTCTTATCCTTCATAGTGTAGCTACCAGTGACTGTACCATAGACCAGGATGAGAAGCTGAGGAAAGTGAGAGTGAGTCGGTCAGCGCAACAACCATGGCAATTTCTACACCCTGATTCTGGAAAATTGTCTCAGTGCCACTGTTTCTGCACCTGGTTTAGTTGCTATTGCTATGTCATTGGTGTTCTTCTGTATCTACGTTTGTCTCAGTTGGTTTGCGGAGACAATATTTCTGAAGATGGCGTCCAGGGCCTGCAGACCCGGCATCCTCCTTCTCGTCGTCCTCCGCAGAGCAGCCCTTCCCCATGCCATCCTGACAGGGTGCTCATGATGGTGCAGAGTGCCCTGTGTCGTTACAAACTCCAAGTGCAGGTTTGGGACCAGCATGCTCTCTCCGTTTCCCAGCAGGCCAGGAATGAACGCTACCTCTTGCACATACAATACATGAATGGCTCATCATATTGGTTTTGTATTCGTGCCACAAATTATTCACACCATTTTAACAGCTGTATTCCTATCTGCCTGCCATGGTGGTGACAAACAATTGGTGCATTCCTACCTTCATTTGCTACGCTGCCATGATGTCCCACACGGTCGTGGCTACGCCAACATGCTATCATGGCAGGAACTACGGACACAGTTGGAAAACAGCCAGGAACAGATGGCCACGCTGCACAAGCAGCTGCAGGAGGGAGAGGTGGCACGTAAGGGCATCGCACAGCTGCGGCAGGAGAGGCAGCCTGCAGAGAGGGCCTTGGAGGAGAGCTCCCGGGATGCCCAGCAATACGACTCATCCCTGGACATCAAGGCCAGGTATAGAAAAAGCAACCCTTGCTGCCAGTGCACTCGGTCTACCTTCACAAACCTGCACCTCAGTAAGCTGTGTCATGTGCAGCTCAGCCATGTCCCCTGCTCAGGAGCATAAATGCACTCCTGAAATCCCACATAAGCCAGGTATGAAGTCACCATTATGGTACAAACTTGGAAGATTTCTCCACGCTCGGCTTCCTTACTTGTAAATGCGAAAAATCAGCCTCCTGTTTGGCTGTAACTGTAAAGGATATTAAATACTTGCACTTATATGCACAAAAACCCATAAGTCAAAGCCTTGTGTCCTGAGGGATATCCATATTGCATAGAGTATTTACTCAGGAAGAAGTCCTCGAATATTTAAGATTAAGTCCAAAGAAAGCAAATGTTGCATTGTGACTGAACTTGTAAGGTGATGATGCCCCAGTGAAACATGCATTTTATGTTATGTTAAATATTAAGACAATATTTTTGCTTTGATGCATATTTGGTTTCATACTCATATTCAATGCATGTGAGGTCACTGTGTAGTGCTTGCCTACAAAGTGGAGGCACTGCTTTATGGAGGTGATGCGCTCTCTGCCACAGTGATAAGGGCAGCCTGGAGAAGCGTGTGCTCAGCCTCAACCAGCAGACTGACTCCCAGAAGGTCGAGCTGGAGGCACTGAGGAGCACCGACCTGGAGCTCCGGCGCCAGCAGGACCTCCTACAGCAGCAGCAGGAGGAGCTCCAGAGGGAGTCAGAGCGCTGGTGTGCAAAGGCGGAGAGAGGGTACGGCAGGGGAACCAGTTGTGCAATCCACCCCCGCTTTGTTTGCTTGTTTAGGGCCCTGATCAGCAACACATGGCATCTTTAGAGCTGCACTTGGCCCAAATGACCTTGTGTAAATGTGAACCTCTCTAAAGTAAGCAATGCATTCTTTTTTCTTCTTGGTTCTCATCTGACTGCAAGGATTTCATTAACTCAGCATGGAAAGAGGACGTGTGTCCCAAGACTTGAGGGATTCATAACAATTCAGAGAGCAAGATTTGAAACTTTTGCTGTAGTGTTTCCTTATAATCCCAGGTAGCAATGAATGATGACTGCGTGCGTGTGTCCATGTTAGGAACAGTGGCTTGGAGCAGCTGAAGGAGAAGAACTCGTGCTTACTGAAGGAGGTGATGATCCTAAATGAGACCCTCAGTAAGGTCACCCTGCAGAAGGAAGTGCTGGAGGATGAGAAAGCCAGTCTAGCTCAGGCCCTCAGCAAGGTACCAAATGTAGAGGTCACAGGTATTCACCTCTTTAGGGGACAACTGAGGCATTTATATACAATCATAATAGTTGGGCTCTAACACTGTACTGCAAAAATTTCCAGTTAAGGAGAACTAAGTTCTCAGGCTACTATAAAGTGTTTGAACGTGACTCTTGAAGGTTCAAGGCTCATTTTATTGTCATTCTCCACTTGTGAATGAAATGTACTTTCTCCTGGAAAGGTGGTCTGAATGATGGCTAGGGATTTTCTGGGGATGGCCTGGGCAGTCCTCACTACCCGCTGCTCAGAAGCAGGGCAGTTACTATACCAGCCTGTGCTACAGGAGCTCAGATTGCTCTCTGTGGCACTTCTGTAGGAGCTGGTGAGGATAAGGTTGTGGAAATGAAGCTTTTTCACTCCCCAAGGAAGTACAGGCTGCCCTTGGCTTACGAATGGGTTAGGCGCTGACGGCCAGGATGTGTCGGCTCTTAATCGTGACAGAGTGATTGTTTCCAAGTGTTTGGCCCACTATACTGTACCTTGTTCTCAAACACTTGTTGATGTTTTTGACCTTTTTCTCTGCTCTGCTTTTTATACAATATCATTTAAAATAAATTAGCAGATCAAATTGCAAAGGGAGGGATTACAACTGCTATGAGGTACTGTGGTAAATGAGAACATTATTATTGTTGTTGTTATTATTATTATTATTATTATTATTATCCAATTTTATCAGATTTTATTATTCCTTCAGATTTTGTTTAGAATCTTGAGAAATGAGAAAACCTTCAGAAAGAAGTTGTAAGCAAGCAGAAACAAATTAGCAGTTTACAATAAAAAGAAACCCATTAAAAAAACTCAGTGAAAAGGAGCTTCACCACTGCCACTCAAACACAACAGAATGATATTAAAGTTAAAACAGCAAGACAGCCAGTAAGGAATATCCAACTGAAACTGAGGTTTGTTACACACAAAGGTTTCAGATGTGCATCTCGGGCTGACCGAGTGCCTAGGTAGAGTCCGCAACAGGACCCTCCCTTAGGCTTATGAGTCTTTGGTGTTGAGGTCACTTCAATGGCCGACCGCATAAATTTTCACATATAGGCATGTGTACTGACCTCCATAAGTGGGAAGTATCATGCCTGGCATGTGTGACCGGACTCGTACAGGTTGAGCAACAAAGGACGGAGCAAGAGGTGGCCCTCGTAAAGATGCACAGTAGAGAGGCAAAGCTGCAGGACTCACTGGCCAAAACTGGAGCCCTGAGCGAAGGGTTAGCTGAGGACAAAGTGGAACTGAACCGCATGCTGCTCCAGGTCTTGTATTCAGATACCTGCTTTTAACTTCTTCTATCTTACAATAACAGCAGAATTATTTGTTATGTGAGTTAACATCTGTCTTCTGAAACTTGTGCGTGTATGACTGCTTAGGTGGAGCACGAGAAAGCAGAGTTAGCAGAACGAAAGCGGGAGATGAAACTGGAATGCAGAGCAGCCAAAGAGAAGGTGGGGCAGTTGGAGCAGGAGCTTCTGGACATTTCTACAGCAAAACAGATCCTTGAGTCCTCCCACAGACACCTGCTAGATACCCAGCAGACCCAGGAGGATGAGTTGAGGTTCTTGAAGAAGGAGATGGCCCAAGCTGTGGAGCAGCATGCACAGGTCAGAAGCAGATATCAAGTGAGATACTGTATACCTTACCCACTTGTAATGTGTAACTATAAAATTTTACTGAACTTTATGAAATTTTGATCCAAACTGATCAAGTGAGTTAGGACTGGGAAGGTCAAACTGGGGCAGAGGCAAGCCCAACCCCCTTCCCACCCAGAGCCCACTGCACTCTGGGCCTGGGTGCCCTGGGGGTCCCAGTGCTCATCCCTATGCCCTGAGCTGAGCTGAGCTGAAAGCGTCCCAAGGACAGACGTGGACATGGAGTGACTGCCACCCTGGAATGCCATTCCCACACTTGTGCCCTCAGTAATCCTGGCACGCTGAGAGTTATTATATAGAAAGCAGTGCACTTTTTCACCAGTAAAGCAGTGCATGAGGATTCTCTACACATGCACCACATACAGTTTTACCACTGTAAAGCAGCTAAACATTTTGGCTACAGCAGTTTAGGTAATGTTTTTATGTTCAAGGGTTCAAAAGCAACACATTGGGACTTGAACAGAAAACTGCACATATATTGTCCCTGCTGGTGAATGTTTTTTCCTACATTTCTTCCTTCTATGGCATAAACACATGCATCCTTACACACCCTAAGCTGTCTCACACAGCTTGTGACCACTCCAGTTCTCACTTTCACTTTGTATTTCATAACCCCTTATTAAATAACTACATATTTGTAGTTTGCCATATGATTCAAACAAGTGTTAAAACAAATGCAGTTTTACAACACTTTAGTATCAAACGTCACTGGTAACTGTAATTCATGACAGACAATAAAGAACAGTTAGAACCCACACCCCAACATACTACTGTTTGTGTTCATATATGTGGAGCTGAGCCCATTACACCATCTTTTCCTGCATTGCATGCATCTGTGTTTGTGTTTCATGGCTCTGCATGTGTACTCAGGTCAGCAGACAGAGAGAAGCTCTATTGGAGCAGCTGGCACTGAGCCGGCAGGAGACGGAGCTCCAGGCTGTAGCCCTCCAGAGAGGCGTGCAGGAGAGGGAAGCTCTGGCCAAGGACAAGGCCTGCCTGGAGGTCCAGCTGAGTGTGGCTGAGCGCGGTGCCCTGGCGCTGGCCCAGGACCGCATTGCTCTCCGGTACACATGTTTGAACTGTACAGGTGTTCTAGTCAGATTTAAGTTGTGTTGCTCTTATTAGTTCTCCTGAATGTTCTCAACTTCTCTCTAAGGTCTTTTATGTTTTTAAACGTCTCAAGATCACTCTTTTCACTGTTAACTCTATTTTCTCATCCTGGGCTTTCAAATTAATTCCTCAGATTACCAGTGAGCTGTATTCGTATATCTGCTGAGTTCAAGATCTGCTGGAGACACCCATCGTTCAGACAAGAAAGCTAATGCATTCTGTAAAAGCAGCGCCTTAATCTAATTCCTCTTGGAATTAGGAGGTCAAGTTACCACGATATTTTATGGGAAAAAAATCTGTTCCTGGATGAAAAAAGTCAGCTGAAGTGAATGAACATTGCAATAATAGCTGTGCTACAGATTATTTCTGGTTGGATTTTTAGTGGCACATTTTCATTCATTCATTCATTCGGTCATTCATTCATTGCCAATAACCACTCGCCCAGCACAGGATGACAGAGAACTCAAAGCTACCCAGGAAGCACAGGGTGTGCAGAAGTCCACTGAGGACGGTCACTGCAATCACAAATGTTTATGGCATAAAGAAACAAAGTTCCCTTCCTGGAGAAACTGCAAAGCATTGCTAACAAATGTTCTATCCCCACTCCTGCTTTATTGCTCTTGATGAAAAACCCCAAAATGCTCCAGTAAAAATTTTCCTGCTATATGAAAGGAAAAATCTTTGTAGACAGATTAAACTGTAAACTGCTTTAGAAAGAGGGCCAGTTAAGTGTGAGCTATAACATTTGCAATAATACTAATAATAATATTAAATTTACTGAAATCATTGGTTATGTTTGGTTGAGACTGCCAAGTTAGAGTGAAAGACACAGGAAGCAGTGAACATTTGGAAATATAATGGCCACATAATGAGTGAAAAATCCAACTGTACTGAATAATAATGCTGCACTGAATAATAATGCTGCTCTATGAGGAAAGGATGTATATTTTCTTAAGCCTTTGTAGTAGTTTTTTGTTGCATGGGATGCCATTATAGGAGGGCTAAGTGCACAAGCTGAAATATCTGAAATATTCAGATGTCATTCACATTGCTTTATTCATTCCTTTGAAATTATTAAAATAACTACTAATTGTGCAACTGTAAAATGTTTGCATCATAGCAGCATTACCTTTTCAAGAAATGTTTGCATATCTGGATTTTGTTAGTGAAAGAACATCTGCGTACTTTTCCATATAAATCTATGTACCTTTTTCAGAACTTTATGCACTTTAGGTCTGATGGTTTGCTTTCACCAACTCCTTTCTGCGCCAGGGCTGAGAAGGAGGCGCTGGAGAGTTCTGTGTTTGAGGCCCAGGAACTGGTTTCAGCTCTGGAGGGGGAGCGGGGGCAGCTTGTGGCCCAGAACCAGAGTTTGCTGCAGAACAACGAAGCCCTGAGACGTGAGTTTTCAGGCAGCCCACCCTGCCCCTTCGGCTAAGACGTACAGCTGCTGTCCCACAGGGTGACGCAGCTCTTTGGGAGCCCATCATCCTCTACAGTCCTTCTCGGGCCAAAATGAATGTGGACAACACAGCCCAGCAACACTCATTCAGGGCTTCAGAGAGACGCCAGTTTGTACCTTACAGTTGCCTGAGCTGACGCAGTCTACACTACTAACACTCCACGCCTACGTTTTGTGAGGGCGATTATTTTATACAGCATAAGAGCTGCTCTATTTACCTATGAATGCCATCATCCTCATCGTTGTTGCTATGTGATGTATTGTTGACTTGCACTGTGTGCATTCAAATGTGGCCAGAAGCATTGGTACCCTTCCATCCTTTCAAAAAAATTGGCAATTTTCTCTAAAATGTGACAAAATTTTTTCTGGTACCCCTATTCTTTATCCCACCTTTAATAGAACAGAAACTTTGCTTTTGATTTATGACTTAATGTTGCTTTAAATAGTAAAACAAGTGGAAAAAGGTAAAGAAAAATATTGGGACCCTTAGCTTAATCTGTGCTAGTTTAGCACTCTATGGAGACAATAAGTGCAATCCAGCGCTTTCTGCACCTGTGAATGAGACCCCCACACTTCTCCATTGGTAGTTTGATCCAATATTCTTAAGCAAACTGCTGCTTGATGGGTTCCTTCTCCCAGCGGCAAGATTCAGCTCTTTCCACTGATGCTTTTTCACGTTGTTCCTTGCCAACCAAAAAAAAGGCATGTATGGATGACAAAAGATCTTTTAATTACAACACTTCCCAGGAACAATGATGCGTTATAGGAAGAAGATGCAAGGGCACCAGGACTTTCGGCTACACGTTGTTGCTCACGCACCGTTGTTATGCCTCGAGTGCCTGACTCATTTCCCTGGGATGGAGTGATAACCTGGCCATGCTTTTCCCTGCCTTCATGCCCTATGCTGTAACACTGCCCTGGAGTGGTTAATAACAGTGTCCAAAATGTGCACTATTACTAGTATATTCTGTCATGTTGTACTCTACCTACATATTGCTACTACACTATAAAGATTTCTGTGCTTTTTTACTGTGCACTGCTGCGTGGATTGTTTTTGTAAAAGGAGGAATCGTGCAAATGCTTGTGGTGTGCTGGCTCAGGTGAGGCTGCACGACTACAGGAAGAAGTGGACCTGCAGGCCATTCGATGCGAATGCGATCGAGAGACGCTGGAGAACAGGCTGGCCCAGGCACAGAAAGACACCCAGTTGGCCCTGAGCAGCAGCAGGGAGAGCCACCAAATGCAGCTGGATGCTGAAAAGGTGCTCATGATACGATGCCTCTCAGAAGTTAAGCATTATTATGAAGCCGTGTTTGGATTCTTTGCACTCAGTGTTTTTATACATTTTACGCTGAGATGCTAACACTAAAAGTCAATATGCCAAGGACAGTAGATGTTTTTCACTTTAACTGCAGCACACTTGCTTTGGAATTTTGTGTGGAACATATTGCCATGATTTATGTTAAAAAAAAAATCACTACAGTTTGGAAAATTGACAGAGAGAAAACAGCTACTGTAAAGATGAAATAGTGCCTTGTTTGGTTATTCAACATGTAGAGTGAGCCTGTTCTGCAGGCAGTACAAAGTCCCCAAGTGTCTCAAAAATGATTTTTCTACATTTTTTTCAGTAGAAAGCAGCAGTTTAGTATAGACACAAGGCAAATATTCCAGTTTGTAGACGTTCAGTCCACGGCAGATGGAAAGCAACTCTTCCACCTGGAATAACGGTCAGTGCTAATGTTTGCGAATTCTCCCATGTGGTACTCAGGAGCAACTGCGTGCAGAACTTACTGCCCAGTGGGAGAAGGTAGAGCAACAGTTACAGCAGGAGTGTGAGCAGCTGCGAATACAGAAGCAGGAGGAGCTGCTCAGGCTGCGGCAGGAGCTCGAAGATGGACTCCAGCAAGCCGAGAGCCACAAGCACCAGGTCTCTTCCTTGAGTGGAGATGGCAGGGGACTCAGAAGTGACAGACATCTTAGAATGTACATGCCTGTATAACAGATATTAGTACCATGCACCAAAATTTACAGATTACGAAAATGCTATTCAGTGCTGTGAAAATATATTTGCCCCCTTTCCAAATTTCTCTGCTTTTGTAGTTGCTTGAGTACATTTTGGCCCTCATTTTGAGGGCCTCTGGGCACCATAATTTTCGTCTACTTTCATTCTCAGTCCTCAGCAGCAAGTGTCAAATTTGCAAAATATTTGATTCGTACAAGTATCTCATGCCAGGCTCAAAAGGAAATTTCCAAAGACAAGTTGCCAAAGTCTGTGCAGGCTTACACAGCCATGTTTAACGCTCTGAACCTCAGTAGAACCATGAGAAGAGCAATGCTCGATACCTTTGGAAGTTTGGAACCATGGTGAGAGCCCAGGAGGGGTTCTCCTGTCAAAATATTTACCCACTCAAGACATAAAATCATTAATAGACTCAAAATGAAACCCAAAACAACATTCAGGGAATTGTAGGCCTCTAGCCTCACTTTAAGCCAGTCTTCATGGTTCCACAATTAGAATGACACTGCAAAGGACAGAAATATCTGCTCACTGACAAAAAAAGGAAAGCTCACTTACAGGCTTCTGAAAAATCTGGGAGTGAAACTTTGAGCAAGACTGTTACTGCCACATTTGACAAAAACCAAATGCAGAATTTCAGAACAAGCACAACAGTCAAGCAGGGTGAGGGCAGCAGTATGGTGGTCTTGGCATGGTTTTCTGCCAGAATGAGCACCTGTCTGGTGTCATTGAAGGAACCATGAATTTGGTTTAGTACCAGAGAACTATAAAGAATTTCAAGCCATCAGTCCATGAGCTGAGGCTAAAGTGTAGCTACAGCTTGTAACACAACTGTCAGAATTTCATATCAGGACCCAATTGCAAATTCAAGGGTGTGAAGATTAATTTTAGGGAAATCCAATTCATTGGGCAAAAAAAAAAGGGTCAAAAACAAGATCAAAAATCCAGAGAAACAAACATCAAACAATCTAAAACAGTTAGCAAAAAAAAAAACAGGTGAAGAGGAACAGGGCATTTAATAATAAAAATAAAATCAAATTTGTCAGTGCCTAAAACAATAAGCAACAGGGACAGGCTATTGAAGGAGCACGAGAGGTAGTAATGGCGATCAGGTGGGGAAGGCAGGGGAAGGAGCACAGGGGGCAAACAGAAGCACAAGGCCTTGCGATGCACAGAATGGCCAGCAGGACAGCCAAGAGTCCCGACCCAGACAGGAGTACCGGCAGCAACAAGGCAGTTTAAAAAATAAAGGGATGGAATGACAAAATCATGAATGAGATGATGTGGCAACTCCTGTGCTTAAAAACCTGCATGGTTCATACAGAAGGACCCTAGTTAGCAGCTACAGTGGTTTTATTGCAGGTATTGCAGCTACAGGCAGTGCAACTGATTGTTGGCTGTGCATTACTCTTTAATGCATTTACCATTCTGCAGTTTATTTACCTCCACAAAAGAACATAAACATGCATGTCTTTTGCATACTCAGAAAAAACTAGAACATATGAGAAGATCTGATCAAATTTAATCTCAAAAAGCTTCACAAACTTTTCACAGCGCACTGTATATGCGAGGATGCTTTCTCAGCTCCTGTTCAGTAGCCACATGAGAGGCTGTGCCCCTGTCTCTCAGGCCCTCTTCCTGAAGGATGCAGAGAAGATTGCCCTGAGTAAAAAGCTTGCTGCCCTTCAAAAGGAACTGGCAGCAGCTCGCATGGAGATAGAAACGTTGAAGAATCAACAAGAGCAGGACAAGGTGAGGAGACCCTGATGTTCTTTGCAGAACTTCCTCACTGCGGACCTGCTGACACTCTGGGTCAGGTCTCCATCTCCCCTCTGGACCACTACTGTTTTATGAGACATGAATGCTTCCCTTCTTAATAACATTCTGCCATGCCTAAATGAGCAGATATGAAATATTTGCAGGACAAATTTCAGCAACTGTCTCTCCCTCTCCAGAACACCATCTCAGACTTAAGCTCAGAACTGCAAGAAATGCGCCTGCATCTTGAGGAGTTACAGAGCTCCCAGGCAGAAGCAATGCAGAGGCTGAAGCTGCAGGTCGAGGAAGAGGCCCATGGCAGGGAAGTCGCACTACAGGAGGTGAGCTCCAGCCTGATGGCCCGTCTATAAGAGAAGCTCATTACCTGACAATATTGAACACCTTCACCCAAGTGCCCACTCTAACCTATTTACTGATCCCTAAACTAAGCAGTAGGTTAATACAGGTGTGTGTGCCCACATATGAGCCAAACTGGCAAACAGTGAACCCTGTTAGAACATGTTTGCTGCTGCTTTGAGAGGATGGATTTGGGCTTGTCTGGAGGTTGGGATCTCCTCTCTTTTCTCACAGATGGTATGAGGACAACAAGGGGCTTTGAGTTAAAGCAAACTTTACTGTAATACTGGACACCCAAGAACCCGACTTGCTTTATGAGTAACAGCTTTGTTGCTGCCGGTCATCTGCCTTGTCCCCATGTCTCAGCTGGGACCAAAGGTTGCTTGTGTGGGTCCTGGGACTGCAAGATGGGCTGCGTTGTCATCAGATGGATGGATTTTGGAGCGCTTGGGGGCACAGAGGCGAGTAATGCAAACTGATGGGTTGTTTTGGTTGGCCTGGCCTGCCTGCCTGCCCTGGCCACACTGCAAGGCCAGTTGGAGTTGAGTTTATACCAATTAGCACAGTGCACAGAGAGCAATTTGGTGTGACTCTTTGCTGACATTGGCTTGGACTGTGGTCTTCACCACTGCCAGGATGCCACCAGCTGCACAGAGCACGAGGGGCGGTGAGGTACAGTGAAGGAGAAAGGCGTTTCCTCCTCAAGACGCAGCTTCTCTTGTCCCCTGAAGAAGAAGGTGCTCAGCTTTATGTTTTTTGCACCACCCTTTGGGACTGGGAGACCCTTCTGGGATTTGAGCAGAATTTTTGCCAGTTGTGCTGTACTGTTTCCACTTGCTGCTTGCGTACAGGAGTTTAATAATGGGTTTTTCCATTTTCACCAGCACTTGCTTTATCACCACAAATGTTCACGTGGGACAGCTTTGACCTTTTTATCTCACCGCATGTGAATGTTGGATCCTCTGAAAACTGCACTCAGTCATACCATTATGCCTACATGCACTATTATTCATTGTACTGCACCTGTTGTAAAGGTATAAACTACACTCGCCACAAGGGCAATTGGTGATGAATTCTTTCATCCCATTTCAGTTTGAATTTCCTTGTTTGTTTGTTTGTCTTCTTGTAGCTAAACTGCTCAGGGTATCCAGCCAGTCCCTGTTCAATAACTTTGATTAATTCCCAGCCAGCGAAATTCGGTTTTTCCGGCATGTACATATGGACCAGGAGGAAGAGATCTGCAGAGGGAAAAGTGCACGAGGCGAGACGACTGCTCTTAACTGTGCGCAAGCAAAGTTCTTGTTAACCCCTTAGGAAAACAAGCAGGTCACAAAGTGTTTATTTTATCCCGCACAGCAGACTCCTCTGGGGTTTTGCCTTCGGGAGGTCTGATCCATGCAGAATGCACCCACACTCATTCCCTTCCGTCTGCCTCTGGTTATAAAAAAGAAGCAGGATGGCTGGAACTGTACTGGGTTGTTTTTCTCACATCAGAATTTATGAGAAGAAAACATCTTGTGTGGCCTGTGTGCTAGATAGGCTTCACTGTGTCACAGTGGTGTTTATCCCCCCCGTTTGCCAAGGGCTCTTGACATCGTGTGGAAACAGCCTCTGGCGCGGTTCCCTGCCTGCTACCCGTCATGTCCTCTTCTCCCCACCATTATTTAGGCTTTTCCTCTGCACTCTGGCTTCACCTGCACAGCTTTGTGCCATTATACAAACGCCTGTTTCCCATTTCACTTTGCCAAGCAAACAAAATGTAGGTCATATATTTGTGTTTTAGGCTGAACAAAAGCACCAAAGGAATTAATTCTGAACCTGGCATTCACAGCGCTTCTCAGATCTTGTCTGACGCAGTGAACTTTGACTGTAGTTTTATACAAGGTGGCTCTGTTGTTCCCCGTGAGCATCCTGACGGTGATCGAGAGCGACGTGTTCTTGGATGCCTCACCCATGTGTTTGAAGCTTCAGCAGCTCCATTGTGGAGAATCCCAGCCCCCTGTTCCTCTGTTGTGCAGGCAGAGGTGTTGCAGAGGGAGCTGCAAGCAGTGGAGGAGGGGTGGAAGGTAGCCCAGCAGGAGCTTGAGGAGGCACGCCGTGAGCTGCAACAGTATGTCCAAGGTCAGGATGCCCACCAGAAGGAAGTCCAGGATTTGAGACAGGCACTGGTTCATGAGGCCCAAGATAAGGAGGCCCTACTGAACTCCAACCAGGCGCTGAGGAGCTCAGTCGAGAAAGCCGGGAGTGACTGCAGCAGGTACAACGGACTCTCAGCTTGGCAAGCATGTTTCAAACTGATGAATGGAAGGGTTGTATATGAGAATTCTTTTCAGGACCTTTAAAAAGGTCTCCTCCACAGTTTAAGACGAGCTCTCGAAGAGAAGGAGCAGCGACTGTTGGCTCTTGAACAGTGCAAGGCCTCCCTCCAGCAGGAGGCAGCAGAGCTCCGAACTGACTTGCAAAATCTGGAGCGATCTTGCCTAAAGGCCCGCAGAGATGCACAAGAGCTGCGCAGACAGGTTCGCCACCCATCTGTGCTGGGGTCACTAAGCTGGTCATTAAGTTATGGATGATAACATTTTACCAGACCAGAAAACAATGTACAGTCCCATGTATTATTGGTAATCTCACCAACAAAATCTAGTGCATAATCCACTCATGTGTATTCATACCTTTGAGATTCTGTCTTTTGCATGGTCAGGTGAAGTCACTACAGGGAGAGGCTGGGCAGCGCGCTCAGGAGCTGCAAGATCTGCAGATGCGTCTATCAAGGGAAGAGCTCCAGGAGGAGGCAAATCACCGTGAGGCTCTTGGCCTCAGGCAGAGAGCACTGGAGGGTGAGGCTGCTAAGGACGCGGCTCTGAAAGAGGTGAGCGTCACCCTCCACCTCCCTGGTCGATGCAGTACAGCAAGGCAACTCTTCCCAAAACTGTGTGTGCTTTCACTGTGCTTCTTCCCACTCCCAGACCTTGAATCACATTTGTTTAAGCTAATGGAGAGCATATAGTTCAGCATGTACATTGCTGTCCCATTTTATAAACGTTGTGAGTCACACATTTTGAAGATAAGAATATTATCAACTTTATTTCTTATGTCTTGCTTGCATTTTCTTAACCACTTTTTTCCTAAAATGTTGCAGAGTGAAATGAACGGTGCTCCTCTTTGCAGCTCTTAGCTGGCAGCAGAATGCACTCTGATGGTGCAGAGACAGAGTAGTCGTGCTGGACCCTCGCTGCTACCTACACCCCCTGCTTCTAGCTCCTGCCTGATGTTTGTGACCTGCTCAAAAACATGAGAAAGAACTTTGGACAAGGTTATGGGATGACTTGGTCAAAAATCTTAATCGAATAGGGTTTGTGGAGGGAATTTTTCGTCACTGATATATTTACAGTAAGTTTAATGTAGCTATATTCTATAGCTTTATTCAGGATCACCCTGTGATCCCATTCCTGGTATAGTTTCATAGCCTGGCACCCAGTGTTGGTGGGACAGGCTCCCAGCTGCCCTGAGCCTGACCCTGATGGAAAAACAGCACTTAATGATGATGAATGGATGGGTGGATGGATGGATGGATATATCCTACATTTATTGATGCTTACATGTAAATAAATTGAGGGGTGTCTGTCTTTTCTACATGTTGTAGGGGATAAAATTGAATGCAGCCTATTGCTGATGAACTTAAGAACCTGTTTGTGCTATGCATAGGCCAGCAGCATTGAATGGGAAGTTGTGAGGATAACACATTTCACTTCCAGTAATTTTGAACAAGTCCAATGTTTTTTAAGTTGCTAAAAATATTAAATAGGAGTGTTACACTGTGAGGCTCTAGCATCATGTTGAGAGAGGTATCGTGTCCCACACCTTATTATAAGGGGCCAACAAATAGCGTCAGCAGAACCTAAAACGTCAGAGGTCCACAGACATACGCGTTACTCAGCTTTTGTTGATTTCAACATGGCAAGTGATGTTTGAGTTCCTGACAAGCTTTCTGGTCCCAATTTTCCTGAGCACCCAGCATGTTTTTCTTCTGCGTTGCTGGTTTTCTGACACTGTGTTACTCAGATAGCAGTGCGGAAGTGTTAGGGGCGCAGACATGATCTTCCAGCTTCTGTTCATTTACCTTCCTTTATACAGGTGAGAGGCCTGCGGCACCGCATAGCAGAGCTGGAGGTGGCTGAGCGTCATTGTGTGGAAGAGCTGCAGGCATCTCGGGTGAAACTCCAGGAGAGTGAGAGAAGGCGCATAGAGGACGTGAAACGGCTTGAGCGGGAGTTGCGGGATGCGGCGCTCCAGATGAGAGAGGTCAACGAAAGGGCCAGCTTGGCTGAAGGCCGAGTTCAGGCCCTTGAAAAGCAGCTGAGCCAGAAGAACTTTGCTCACAGGGAGCTGGAGAATAGGCTGACCTGCCTGTCCTCTCTTCTGCGCTGTACCCTGGGGATTAGTTGTCAAATCCGCAGCTCCCATTGCAGAGTTTCTCCAGTTAAGGGTACACCAAGCTTCTCTCTGCTAACATTATTTCATTATCTATCATTGAGAGGCAGCACAGCCTCCTCTGGACTTGGTCTCAGTGACGGTGAAGTCCAAGAACAATGGCCTTAACCACCTGCCTTCTCAAAAAACCAAATTCCTGCAACAGTGCATGTGACGTTTTGAAAATAATTGCTTGCAAACATGCGTCCATAAAATTGTGCATAACTGCTGGATGTCCTCGCTGTGCTGTGGTTTTACTTGTTCAGTGGCAGAACATTTAGATTCATTAACAAGGAATATTGCGAGAACCTTTTGATATGCAGTGGATCCACTGTACATGGAGAGGGAGAGGGTGTGCATGGGTGTTTCTGATAAAAAGTCAGGCCAGTAGTGGAAAAAAGAAGGACCTTAGGGTTGGCGGCAAACCTTTGCCTTGATCAGACAAGTTGGGAGGAGACCAAGTTCATGCTTAGTATCTTTATGAAAAAAATTTATTCTGTATAGCCCAAATATAAAAGTACAACTATTTAAAATGGCAGAAAAGTACGTATATGATTATTTGTTTGCATAGCCACCCCTGTGTCATTGTCTTATTCTCTTCTGCATCTCTTTGGTCTCCTTTACATATCTGTGGTGACTTCATTCTGTTGTGTATGTGGTCTGTTGCTTTCAGTTCTGTCTGTGCGTCCTGTCCCACACATTTTTGCTTCTGACCCTTTCAGAGGGGCTTGTGTTTCACTCTACAGGATGTGAGAGTTTGGAAAGGAGCAGCCCCACCCCGGGTCGAAGCACCAGCAGGTCCCCCGTGCGTTCGGTGCCCACCCTGCATGCAGACACCTGGGATGCTGAGCTGGAGTCGGTGCAGGCGGTGCTGCACCAATTCCTGCATGAGCTGCAGGACACTCAGAAGGGTCGGGTGAGTGCGAAACAAGGAAACGACACACACACACAAGGGTGACCCTGACAAGGTCTTACTGGATATGTTACTACACACATGCAGGAGTTACTGGACTCACCCCAGTACTCCACCATACTGCAGTTCCTGACTGTCGTGATGTCATGTCATGGGGCTCTGCTGTGCAGGATGAAGCCCAAACACAGGTGCACAGTCTGACTTCTCAACTGGAGGAGCTGCAAAGTAGCAGGGACTCAATTCATGCCCAACAACAACAGCTGCAGAAAGCTCTCACCAAGATTGAGGAAGGTGAGTGTCATCTCCAGTGCTCTCTGGTCATACAGATGGAGCCTGGCTTATCACCGTGCTGTTTTATTTTTTTTAAAGGAAATGCCCTTTTGACCTCTTTGGCTATGTTGCTGTCATGTTCTAGACAAGCGGGAGGCTGTGGATCGACTTGGGGAGATGCAGGCACTTCTCGCTGCTCAGGAGGACGCAAGGAGGCAGGGGGACAAGGAGCAGCAGAGGCTAAGAGAGGAGGTGGCCACCCTGAAATGCAGCCTCCAGGCAGCTGAGGCCGGCGCAAGGACTCTGCAGGTCAGCTGCCTTCTGTCTGGCATTTCCAAAAGTTCTGAAGGGAAGTGTGCAGGAGACTGAGGTTTAGTGCAGCCAGTTAACAAAATATGGCAAGCAAACCTCCCCATGAATAACATGGTCAATATCTCTTTATTTGACAAAATATTAAAATGATAAAAAATCCGGCAGTGCAGACTTATGAGCCAGCCTCATGATGTCGCATCACAGCATCCCTTTGTTGTGTAGGTGTTCGCCATATTTACAGGTTACTTTTGAGTCTCTTTGAGGATTGTCGGCTGGGATTGGATTTATCCTGGATTTGTCCCGCAAAGGCTCTTTGTTGATATTGACTTCCATGGTAATGATGCTAAACCCTGAGGGTAGCTGTGAGCTGACTACTGAAAAAGTTTTATTCCAGTGCTGGCAGGAGAAGCTGCTGGAGGCACAGGCCTCCGAGGGCAGGTTGGATGCTGAGCATCAGAAGCTGAAGGATGCCCTGGAGGTAGCAAAAGGCAGGGCCTCCCAACTGCAGCTGCACCAGCACAGCTTGGAAGGGGAGCTGCAGCAAGTTCGGACACTTGCGGCCGAAAAGGAAGCTGAGGTGGGCAGACTGCAGGAGCAGATGGCAGCACTGCAACGGGAGCTGGGAGAGAGCAAACAGAGCTGTGGCACCTTGCGGGTGGATGTGGAGAGGCTTGGTGCACTGCTGGCCCGTGCTGAGAACAGGGAAGCCAAACTGCAGGAGCAACTGCAGAGCCTGTCGGCCTCCCTGAATGAGACCAGCACCAGCGCCGGGGCCCTACAGGAGCAGGTCGCTCAGCTGCAAAAGAGCCTGGTGGCCAGTGAGCAGGAGCACAGGAAAGTCCAGGTGAGGAGTCTGTAGTGTCTGCTAAGGAGGTCTCCTAGGCACAGGCAACATGACAGGTTTTTGAATCAGTCATCATCCTTCTCATCGTTGTCACACTCATGAAATTTATACAACTTTTTCCTCAGGCCCAAGACCAGTTACATAGTTACTAGCAGCTGAATTATCACACTGAGAATCTCCAGCAAATATAACAACTGAATAAAATCTAACATCACACATAAATTTCTATTACTATTATTTGTACTTTTACGTGATGCTTTTCTTTAAATTGAGTTATAGTGTTAAGGTGCATATATTGGTTTACTCACGAAGCAGCAAGGTAATTTTGAGTAATTCTGGGTAAATACATGGCACCAAGGTTCTACAGGAGAAGGTGGGAGGTAACCAGGGGTCATTCAAGTGCAAGCTGACTTTTATCCTTTATGCCACTCGCTGCCTTTAAAAGTTGAACAAAATCACAGCATCGAATTGAATATAATTCATGGCAGCCATGGAAAAAACTGCCCAAAATGCAGCATCTCCCCAAGACAGCATATGTGGGAAGTGGGAAGTATGCCAGGTCCAGAGTTTTCCAGTGAATTCTTAATAATCCATCCATCCGGACTGCACCCTGGATGCGACACCAGGCCATGGCAGAGAAGCCACATACACACCTGTACACGCCATGCGCAGTTCTCAGTGATCAGTTAACCTGAAACGCATGTCTTTGGACTGTAGGAGGCAACTGGAGCACCTAGAGAAAACTCACACAGACACAGGGAGATCCTGTAAAGTCCATACACACAAGCAAGCAACCCAGGTTCTCAGAGGTGCCTCTGTGCTGCCCTGAACCCACGACACTGTACTGTTCAAATGTCACCATTTTTAAAGACGTAAAAATTGCGATTGAGTTTCTTCTGAATTCCTCACATGATAAATGTACGTTAGGTGTGCTTCTGCATGTGAAATATATACAAATACATGGTTCTATGAATGACTGTTCAACGCATTACATCAACCCTTTTACCAGTTTCCACACTTTTTCCCATGCCAATAATTTAACTTTCCAAGTAAATGAGTAATATTTGTACACGATTAGTGCTTGTATGATTTATGGTGCGGCTGGGTAACTTCTCAGCTGAGATTTTTTTGCCATTGACCTTTCCTGCCATGGTCTCCCCGAACGCGTACAGCAACTGTGCACTAAAACGCTCGCACAAGCTCATTAATTCTCAGTGCTCCTCTAGAGAGCTTTCAAGGCTTAGTTTGGGGCGCCTTTCAAAGTCACTGTGCAAACACAAACAGCACGTGCAGCATAAATCTCTCGCTGTGCCTCAGTCCTGTTGCACCCTTCTCCGTCTTCCTCTGGCCCCCAGTGTCCAACTGGGGACTACTAGTGTTGCTGGTTAGAGCTGCTTTTTTTGGTGTCAGAGATCCCAGGTTCTAATCCCACCTCCTGCTGAGGTACCCTTGGAGAAGGCAGAAATGCTGACATGCACCAACAAAAAAATCCAGCTGTAAATATACTTTCATAGTTGTAACTCACTTAATATTGTAAAGCGTTATATAGTGTGTATATAACATGTAAATGGGAGAAGGGAAATAATCCTTTAATGATTTTATTACCATATATATATATATATATATATATAAAATAATTGTAGGTAAATGGGAACTGTTTGTGCCTGGTTGATGTCCCCCAGGAACAGCTGGAGACAACACAGGAGCTGCTCTCCAAGTGTACAAATGAGAATTACGGACTCACAGTGCAGGTCAGCAACCTAAAGAGATCCTGGGAGGAGACAGACGAGAGGAGACGTGAGCTGGAAATGCAGACCAGGACATTTCAGGAGGTGAGGCAGTTGGGCTACTGTTGGTAGGTGTGAGTTGGGGAGAAAGATGGAGAATCTTGGGCCAGAGGATGCGGTCTAGTGAGCCTATGAAACGGGTGCTGGAAAACAGATTCTAAAGAGCTGAATCTTGTGTGTGGCGCTGAATGGGTTAAAACACAAAGCGGGAGTGACCTGGCGGGGGGCTGCCAGGGCTGAACAGGCCTTCAGGGGGAAGGGCACACCAGGCAGTTCCCAAACAGCACTGCAAAGTGGCCAAAGTGGCTCTAAAGCACTCGTGCTTTACCTTGGTATGTAGTATAAACTGCAGACAAGGGATAATGCACTTAAACAGATGCTCTAGCTTTTATGTTGGAACAGATAAATTATTAATGATGGAACAAATGTAATCGTCACAGGTGAGTTTCTTTGTTAATAGTTGTCCACCACCCAGTAAGTGGCAGGTTTTCCTTGAGCCATGTGTTATATCTGCTTGTTTGAGAGACTTTGAGTTGCTTTGCAACTCATAAATGGAGACACTGTAATGGCACTGAGCAATAAGTGGCCTTAAACTTAGGTTAAGTGGACACGTTTGCTTACCCAGAGGAGTGTTTTTGTTCTGTCTTCTGCCCAATACCCAAACCACATGGAGCCGCAGTGATCCAGCATCTTTCCCGCTATCACTGGGTACCAGGCTGTGAAACTACACCCTGGATGGGACACCCATTACATAAATTAAAATTAGTTTCATTTCAATTTGTTTATTTCATTGGGATTAATAATAGCTGTATTTTGTTTTTGCAGCCTCCTGTGTATGCTTTTACAGTTCATATTTGGTTTTTCTATGTAAATGTGTAGTTTTTGGATTTTTATTTAATTCTATGTTTCAAGTACACATGAATCCTAGAACATTATTATTATTATTATTATTATTATTGTTGTTGTTGTTGTTCTTTGGGTTCAAGGGTGTCACAGCGCAGTGAGTTCTGTTACTGAAACAGGTTGAACGCTGCTGCGGCAAAGTGACAGCGAGTCTACATTTTTTCCTACTTGGTGCAAACTTCATTCAGCCAATTCAGACACAGTTCTGTGGTCAGGAGAACAACAGCACGGCCTCCCTGGAGCTTGAGCTGGCAGCCGCTTTTCTTTCCACTTCCTGCCCCAGGCCCAGAGGCAGAGACAGTATGATGAGGAGGAGAGATCCCGGCAGCTCCAGGAGGAGAAGGACAGCCTGCACATGCGGGTTGCCAGCCTGCAGGGATCTCTGGAGAAGCTGCAGAACGAGAGGAGCCAGTTGGCGACGGATGCGATGCGCCTGGGCAAGGACAAGGCCTCGCTGAGGAAGATGTTGAACAATGTGAGCTGAGCCTGGAGAGCACAGCCGACTGGACGGGGATGCCTGTCACATTCCGATTCATAAATGTTCAGTTTTTCTACTCTAGGACAACAGCTTTTTAAGAGCACCGAGCCGCTAAAAACATACAGTAAAATCAGGTTTTGTTTTATCTCTTTTAAACTAAAGGGAAGAAGTTGTTTCGGTGTCTTGGGGTAGTTTCTCCTTCACCACTGTTAGTATTCATGGGTTAACCTGTGTGGAGAAGAATTACTTACTGCTTGAAAGGAACTCATTTCTACCCGCTTTCTCCAAAGTGCATGCATCTTACGCTTTTCTTGTACCTTAGTCTGGTCCAGAGTTAATAGCAGGTACACAGCAGTGCTCCGTGGAAGTGCCAAGCCGTGCACACCTCTGCCACATGGGCCACCAGGATGAATGCGACTGCCCCCAGCTGAAGTGACGGTAAAGCCATGTCTTTTGGATGCTGTGCTCTCAGGTGAACCTGGAGAGACTGCAGTTGGAAGAGAAGCTGGCACTTGCCGTTCATGAGAAGCAATGCCTAGAGCAGGACTTGAGCAGCATGCAGGCAGAGGTGCAGCAGCTGCAGGTGGGCTGTCAATGGAGCTGCTCCAGTCTCCAGGCTTTCTGTCAACCCCCCTTTCGTTGTGAAAAGCCGGGCTCTCCTTTACTACCACGCTGCAGAAATCCAGTGGCGATAAATGCAGTCTTAGTTATGTTTTTTTTATTTGTCTTGCGTGTATTTTGTGAAAGTAAACTTCAGCGTCAGTGAAATCCGTGGCTCCTGGTGATAATTATGGAAATATGGTTACAAGGATATAACTTGTATGGAGGAGCCTTATTGCATTTGTGTTTGAAAGCAAGAATATGACAGCTATAAACATTTAACTTCCAGAGTTTGTGAGAGCAATGTGAAATATGAATAATTTAAGAGAGGGGCAGTGTACGGTGGCCACTAACTGGTGTTTTGGTAAGATCTTTGCTCGAGGTGACTTACAGTGCTAGACATACCACGCTAAACTGTACAAATATCTTTTTACGACAGTCACTCACACATTTATACACCAAAGCATTTTAACACCCACATGCACACACTATGGGGCAATTCAGTCACAACACAAAGCAGTGGCCACTGTGGTGACCTCACTGCGTGTTTAGCTTATGGACATGCCGGCGGAGGCCGGAGTCACCCAGCTGATGGAGATGTCCTTGTCTGAACTCTGGCATCCCGCACCCAGGTGAAGGTCTCCGAGCTGGAGCGGACACACCCCCTGCATCTCCTGGAGATGACGGAACGTCACCAGCAGGAGCTGGAGCTGGAAACCAGACGCCTGAGGGCTGCCCAGCAGCAAGCAGAGCAGTCTCTGGAAGCACGGGAGAAGGCCCACCGGCAGAGAGTCACCTGCCTGGAAGAACAGGTATGCCACCACTCGTGCCATCGCTCATGTGGGAGGCTACTGACCAGCACTGACCAGCTTTCTCCAACCCACCCTGTAGGTGTGCACGCTGAAGGAGCAACTGGAACAGGAGGTGCGGAGGAGGCAAGCCTACGTGAGCCAGATGATTCAGCCGGAGATGTGGCTGGAGACCAGGGCTGCCCCATGACGTTCAGCCTGGTTGGTTGGGCTTTGGACACGGCTCACTGCTATCTCCACACCTCACCGTGTGCAGAGATTCAGCCGGGGAGACTGTACAACCTCACACTGTGAGCCGCTTGGGCAGCAGGAGAGCTTCACATGGAGTCCTTGGGCTCTGGGTGAGGTCTGACGCAGCAGGAGTGCTGGAATTCAGTAATCCAGGCACATATTCACAAACAACAACAAACAAAGAAAGGGCTGTTTCGTCCCTCCAGCACATTGTTTAAAGGACTCGCTGTAACCAGTTGCAGAAGTTAGAATTTAATTCTCTTATCTAATCTCTTATTCACATTAGCACTTCAGGAATAGCTCGCAACAGCATGGGACATCGCTTTTCTGGCCAGAGCTACTGCGAGTTTAAGGGTGGATTATATACGTCTGAATAAATGACCATAATGAGTCAAAATCATTGAAATCAGCTGAAAAGATGATCTGCTTATTTTATGAAAGGATGAATGAATTATGAATGAGTGGAAGCTTCATTAATCTAAGAGGAAAACTGCAAGGTTTGTTTGTTGTAGCACCGCAGGGTATAAACATGCATGCAGCACAGAAACGTAGCGCAAACAAACAAATAAGTATTCTTGGGCTCATGGCAGAAATTTGACCTTAACCTTTCAGTTAGGTCCATCAAAGATTTATAGCGAATCATTCAGACGGTTCAAGTCTTTAGCCCAATGTTACAATGATGTTGTTTCGGTGCAAAAATAAAGACAAAGTCAGTATATGAGCAGATATTTCCTGTGTTCTGTAAACTGGTGTTGACTGCTCTACACGAGTTCCTCTATATTTACTGCGTACGGTCAGCATTTCCACACCTCCAGTCACATCGGTGGTGACCTTCCTTGAGGCTGAAAGCTGCAGCCGTCCCTGTTCCCCACTCTCCCTCGCTCCGCGGAGCTTCCACATGCGCTCCAGCTGTTCTAGGCCATTGTTTGCTTTGTTTAAAACAAGCAAGTTCATTTATCTCTGGCAAGCGCTGTATCAGATTCCACCCAACACCACATGCCGAATTTCGGTGGAATCCGAGCGACTTTGTGTTTTGCTGCTTCACTGTCGAGGGACGCGCTCGCCGTTTCACGGCACGGCGCTTTCCGCAAACGCGTCACCGGCATTTCCACTTTCCGGCTTCCCGTGCGGGCCTTCGCAGCCTCGGTCTTTTATCCTGGTGTCGACGCGCACGTGCCCGAGCGGCCGGCTCGGCCGCCATGGTCAGAGGCGCCCGGCGGCTTTACCGCAGCAAGGGTTAAGAAGTGAGGGGAAGCCTTGACAGAGCGCCTCTAAAGCAGCCCTTTGATTATCATAGCTCCGCCCTGCGCTTATCCAGTTACCAGCCGCTCTGCACCCATTGGCTGTCGGAATCTAATTATGCAAGGTAGTGAATCCCAAGAGGGCTGGGTCTAAGACTGAAAGAACTCTTTTGGCAGGCATAATAGAGCTTTTATTGAGGATATTTCTAAGCTAACCATCAGGGACCAAATAGCTGGATTGTAAAAATTTCAGAGCTGAATCACTGTGCTTCTTTTTTCATTCTTTTGCTCCTTTCTTTCTGTGAGATCCAGCGCTGCTCGCAAAGCACCCAGAAGCAAGCAGAATGCAAGGAATCTGCCCCCGGTCTTGGATTATCAGCCCCAGTAACGGGGCAAATATTTAAAAAAGAGGGAGAGAGAAAATAGGCAGAAGAAGAAGTGAGAGAAGTTGTTGTGAAGGAGGTGCACGGTATAGACGCCTCCTGCCCCCGGGTGTCTAACACCTCCCGTGACCTCTCCCGTGCACCCAAGATCCCTGTGAGGTCTCACCTCGCTCACCTCCTGACTGACAGCTATGGAGATGAGGCTGGGAGACCTTGTGTCCTGCCTCTGCATCCTGACCTGCTTGGACCTGCTGGCCGTGGTGGAGCCGGCCGTGCCCCTGGAGGACTTCTACCCTTTCGGCCCGGACGAGGGGGACTCCCAAACCATGAAGCAGGATGATGGGGGCTCGGGGCTGGTGGAGATCTCTGTAGCGATCCCCTTCTTTGGTGACAGGCACACAGGGCTCTACGTGAGTACACTGCAACTTTCACAAGGGAGGGCACTCGTGTGGGGAGGGCTGCCTCTGGTAAACAGCACGGCCGCAAAGTGGATACAGCCAGATCAGGTTGCATAACCACGGGGGGAGATGGCCCCGGCGGCGAGGCCAGCACCCGCGTACCGTGGGCTTTGCAGCCTGATGCTGATGGCTCAGGTGTAGCATGAATGCACTTTGTTGTCGTGCAGCTGGAGATGTGAGCCTGCGGGTGTCACGTGGCTCTCCTGCTGTGGCCAAGCGGCCCCATGACCACAGGACCATCGCAGTGTGTGGCTTCTCGTGCATGCACAACTGTGGAGGTGAGGCTAGACTCAACATCGACTGCAGAGCAGAGGGCCTTAAAGGAAAAAAAAATGTATGGATTCAGGGAAGGAAAAGAGCCACTGGGAAAAAATTTGGGAGTTGGGATGCTTTGGCAATATTTTTGTGATACTGCAAGTGGCTTTGGAATGAACTGCATGCATAGAATTGAGGGAGTTTAACAGGGCTCGTGCAAACCACAGCGGAGCATGCTTTGGTCTGGGCTTGTCATGTATTAAGTTCAATTCCAGCGCGTTGGAAGTCGGAGGCTGTAAATGAACACCACCTGCCGTGGCTGTGCATCCTCATTTACCCTCGGCAGCAACCCTCTGCTTTTTATCACTCCAGCAGCAGGGCTACAGGCAGCGCAGCTCCAGGCTGGCAGTCCTGACAGCCCTGCAACTGAGGTCCACTTAAGCATGGCTCTCTTGAACATGAACGTGGCTAAGCCGAAACATTCAGGCACAAGAACAGTGAGGCAGAGCTCTCTCGCCAGTTTTGCCAAGGATGGTAAAGCTCACCGTGGCGGGGAAATAATGCGTTGTCTTAAAATGCAGTGTAGAATCGCCAAAAACGGCAGCAAAATTGCCAGCAGCAGGTGCTGTTCTGGAAAGATCTGCGCTCAGAGGACCTGGGTTCAAAACTCATCTCCTGCTCTAGCACCCTGGACCACAGTTCTTATATTTAAAAAAAAAAAAAAAAAAAAAATTGGTCCAATGAACCCTGCCCCGTAGCAGCAGGTAAATCTGTAAACAGCATAAGATTTCGAGTCTCTGGAGCAAAGTGTCAGATGTATGAATAAATGCTAATGGTGCTGCGCCTGTTAAATTCCTGAAACATGAAGACGGGATGAGACATGTCCCAGAATGTGGCAAGGATTTAAAATGCACGTTTTCAGAGATGCGATCAGAACAAGAGAGACCGCGCATCGCTCTCCTGAACGCAGTTCCATCTGTTCCTCATGTGATGTGCAGCGGAGGTGACCGTGAGTTCAATTGTGCTAAAACCTCTGGGCCTGTTCTGCAGCCACTGTCCCACACTTTGCAGCAAATGTGTCCGGGAATGCGGTCAAGCGTGCTTTTGATCACGTGGGACTCCTTCATGAGTTCGAGGCAGATGTGATCCCTGACACAAGGTTGCTACTTTGAACAGGTGAGCTTTCAATAATCCCATGAACCAGGTGAACGTGTGCGCGTGCGTGTTTTCTGCCGGGACAGCATTCTGAGCCTTTGGGCTGCAGTGGTCAGAAGACTCGTGAACCAAGCGATTTAAGGTGCGTCTCACGGTGTGAATGTTTGCACTCCACCTTGAATAACAGCGACACGCTGAATTTCTGGCTCCCGCTCTCCTCAGCAGCCCACCGTGGCTTTGGTCCTTTTCAACCCCCCCCCCTTTCGGATGCGGGCAGGGCAGCTCCCTTCTCTGTGGGCTGCACATCTGCTCCCTGGACCCCCAGGTCCGGCATGGGTCTTGAAGGTCCCCTGGCCTGGACCCCTCCCCGTGGTTGCTGCGCTGCCCTTTGTTTTGTTTGGTGTCTGGGAGTTTTCACATGTTGTTGAGCCTCACCCTCCCCCTCAGATAACAGTGCGGGGTCTTCCCTCTGGACCCAGGCAGCTGTGCATCTGAGTGAAGAACAAGACCTTTAACAGAACACAGATGCATCTGTAAAGTGTCTGAGGAGCACAGAACAATACACCTTCGGACTAACTAATCTTACGCATGGCTGCGCTCAACGGCTGGGAGGGACCGATCCGCCGGCGGTGGGAAAACGCGGACTTTTATGGCCGACGAAACAGGTTGAAAACATGCAATCACCTGCGTTTTCAAATGTCTGTTCTGCGAAATATCTGGTGCACAAAAGACTCTGGTGTTGCACAACATTTTGATGTCAAGTTAAGAAGGACTGTAAAAAAAACAAGGAAGAACAAAATCCCGTGCTGTCTACAGCAAAGAACAGGAACGTAATGCCCTGCAGACAGTTTATGTATATGAATAATAATAATAACTTTTTCAAAGGAAGACGAGCAAAAATGAGCAAAAAACATGGGCGGAATCTGCCGCAGCTCAATCGCGTCAAGCAAAGCCACCTTTGAACGACTGGCAGGAGTAAACCCCCTGTTTCACTTCAGCCGTAACCAGATCGGTCCACATTATGGACGAGGTGCTGAGTCCAGGCCATCGGTTGATATCAAGAAAAGTCTGTTTTTTCAAGCTTAATTTATACCGGATAAACTCGAGCGAGAAGTAATGGAAATGAACTTTCCTGAAAGTTATTTACTTAAGATCGGTTGTCTGCTTTGTACTTTACTGTGGGGCATCTACATGGGTGGTGGTGAGTAAGGAGGCAGCATACAGCACCCCCCCCCCCCATCTGACGCCGTGCGTGAACCCTGGGATGTCCTGTTGTGGACGGCTTTGCGGAATGGAAAGCAAATCAGGGCAAAGGTCCTGTGGGCGGATCTCGGACTCCGTCCTGGGGTTAATTTAATAAAGGAGATGGGTGAGAAGGCCTGTAAAAGCTCCCCTCTGACAGGGAAAGTCTGATGTTTTCCCAAGTTGATCCTTGGGCACCTTTTTTTTCATCTAGGGGTTTATTTTGGCCCGAGGTTTCCCAGATGAAAGTTTATTTTAGTCTATAAATTACTTGGCTCCAAAGAAAGCTACCCAAGGAAAACCCAGGATATATCCGGCAAAGAATTCCCAAAAAATAACACGAGGTGCTGGAGTGTGGGTCTCCCCATCCCATGGGCGCTCGCAAAAGCTGCCGCGCCGCTGAGGTCCCTCGCAGCTCGCGCCTGGGTGCTGCTCTCCTCCCTCGGCACTCGGGGCTGACGGAGACAAGGTTTTGTTTCCCGCAGACACAAAAACACACCAAACCTTCGTGCGACGACCGGACGCCACGTTCCAGCGGCTCGGAGGACTTGGCTCCGCTTTCATGAAAGACGGCCCGAGGGCTTCAAAGCCTTCCTGACGATCCCCTGTGCTTCCTGGGAACTCATAGCAAAGGCAGTTTTCCTGCTATGCGCGCACCTGGATGGGCCATTGCGGCCAAACGTGTGTATGAACTGCAACAAATTGGTGTTGCTCTTTAGCTCTGGTTACCTCAAATTGCACCAGCCTCAGTTTAAGAAAATACTTGGAGACCAAGAAAAAGACTTTTTAACCTCTTCCAGATGGTCTGAGTGATGGGATTAAAAGCCAAAACATATTCCGGCATTAGCGCACAATCGCTAACATATAAGCCTAAGGGCCGTTTCCTGCCACCCGCTTGCAGCGGGGGGCGCTGTACCATCTCGGGAAGTGCGAGGCCACGCACGAGCGCTCGGCAGGAACAGAGGCATCGGCGCGTTTGCAAATTCCAGCTCGAGTGCCGCCTTTGATAGGTGGGTCCACCATAGCAAACACTCTGCATGTTTTGACAGCCTGAGCACACCAGCGCTCTGACAAAGAAAAGGCGTCGTGGAAGCTGGGGCAGGGGACACAGCCAGAGGTTCTTTCCGGTCTGTCGCGGGCAAACGCAGGCACGCACGCACGCACGCGCTCGGCAGCGCTGCGTCCCTCAGGTGGCCGCTATGCTCGCGTGTACCGCGGTGCGGCTGACTGCTAGAGAAGTCTCATCCTTTGCCCTCGGTTTCTCCCGGAAACGATTACGCTCTCACGGCGTTGTGTTAGTGCAGGGCAAGGCTGTGGTCTGACCGGGTAATGAATCGAATCCTTGTGCCAGGCCAAGCACAACTTCCTCTGCTGTTTTTACAGGAAAAGTCCTCCAAGTTATGGTTTCCATAAATGCGCGGAATTAGATCTGTCTGTCCGATGTTGCTTTTCGCCATCGGCTGCCGCGGGCCGCGGCTGCAAAGAAGCAGAACTCATCAGCTGACTTTGGAAGCAAAATGGGAGTCCTGTAAGCCGTGTTTACGGACCTGCACCTGCTAAGCGGGAAAAATGGCATGAATGAGGACTGCTCAAATGGGCTCAGTGTCCTATTTGACAAACTGCATTTTAACAACACATTTCCTCTTGCTGATTTTCAGTATCCAGGTGACCAAGTTTAAATGTGGACACAGCCCATTTCTCGCAGGGATTTTTCAGGCTGCAGTATAAGGTGTCTGTGTTTTTAAGCAGCAGTTATCCTAATCCTCACTGCAGCAGTGTACATAGCAAGTTCTTCAGCATTTCGTCTGGGACGAAGCTCTGCAACAACGTATGCGAAAATTTTTATGTCGAACGTCTTTGCTGGCAGCATTTTCCTGCATTTCTGTTTAATTTCCACTGTGTTACGATAACAGAGCAAGAGCTTCTTGCAGGGAGGGTCATGTGGATGGGGCCGCTGCTTTCAGCAGTGGCGCAGTTTTGTGGCTAAGAACACTTTTGATCAACAGGACAGCACCGAAGGTGAAAACAGCAGCTTTGCGGTTCCGTTGCTGTTGGCAGGTGCTTGTGGACTTTAAAGAGACCTGAGCAGTTCTGCCCTGAAAGTGACCCTGATGTGATGGTGAATGTGGGTGTCCACAGGTTTCCTCAGCTGCCATTCTATGCTGAAACAAGGGAGCTGTTTGTACGCGCAGGATGTGGACACATCCAGTTTGCAGCCTCCCTTTCCTTGAAGCAACATGGTGAACCACTCTTTATGGTCCTCCCTTTGCCTCCTACTAGCTGGCAAGGCCACCTGTCCCTGGCATTTTCATCACCTTTACAACCATGTGGTGGCCCTGCATGCATCATGAAGCACAGTGCAGTTGTACTCAGGTATGGTCCCTGCTCAACCTATGTTGCAGTTTGCTGTGGGTGGTCTGGTTTCCTCCTACAGTCCACAGATGTGTTTCAGGTACACTGGTGAGTCTAAACTGGCCGCTGTGCGTGCTGCATCGCTGTGCTATGCAAATGGATGGCAGATCGGCAGCGTACTGACACCCAAGTTGCCTTACATGCTGAATATCCATCTCTGTATGTTGCTCTGCTGAAACATCTTCTATAAATGGATAGATTTAAGCTCTACTGATAACATTGAGGAGCACAGTTAGACTGATGTTTAGAAGTTTCTTCAAACTATAGATCAGCAGACAGAATGAAGGAAACAGCATTTCCTTCCAGGGCTCGTAAGTCAGGACTCAAATGCAGACTTAAAGGGCAGGAGATGTATTGCAGAGAGATAGCAAACAACCTAAAGACATTGGGCAAAAAACAAGTCAAGAGGAACAGGGTCAAAAATCCAGAGAAGCAGGCAGAAAACAATCCAATTCCCCTAGCAAAACAGAGACCACAATCATAGCACAGGAAAACACAGTCAAAGCTGACAGGGAACAGTGCTAAACACAGGACTTAAATACTCAACGCAATAAACCAACAAGACAGGCTATTGGGGAAACACAAGAGGCAATAATGGGGGTAATAATGGGGATCAGGTGGGGTCAGGCGCACACGGAATAAAACAGGAGCCCAACGGGCCCTTGCAGTACACAAAATGGCCAGCAGGGCAACCAAAAGCCCCTGAGTAGGTTGGAGTCCTGACATTTTTACTTTTACTTTTTCATTTCTACACTGAGCAGACACTAGAATGGGGTTTTTGAGACCATAATTTGGGAACTCAAATGTGAAAAATATTGAAACCACAGTCAGACAGTGTTTACAGTGCAGGCCAGAAAGGAGGTCATCTTGGAACTTCTGTGTGGTTCTGTGTCCCAGGTCAACAACAACGGTCTGGTGTCTTTCCTGAGAGAAGTGTCCCAGTTCACGCCTGTGGCCTTTCCCATCGCTGGTGACCGAAAGGTAGTCGCTCCATTCTGGGCAGACGTGGACAACAAGCGGGCAGGACAGGTCTTTTACCGCGAAACCAAAGAGCCAGCCATTCTCCAGAGGGCCACTCATGACATCCAGCAATACTTCCCGGAGATGTTCAACTTCACAGCGACCTGGGTTCTCATCGCCACTTGGCACAAAGTCACCTTCTTTGGCGGCAGTTCTTTTACACCGGTAATGTTCAGACTCTGCCTGAAATTCTCACTGTAACACACTGTCATGGTTTCTTACCCAAGTGTACAAATGTCAGTTGTGAGCCTGACTTTAGACCTGATTTTAATCCCTTCTACAAGCAGATGATTACTGAAGTTTTAGCTCCTGAATGCACTGTGCTTTCTCAGCACCGAGGAATTCCCTATGCGGTCTTCCATGTTGCCTGTCTGGCATTGATCAGCGCTCGGAGCCTGTAAAATCATAAAGTCCCATTTTTGACAGGTGAACACCTTTCAAGTGATCCTCATCACAGATGGAGAGCTGTCCTTCACAATCTTTCAGTACAATAACATCACTTGGACTACTGGAATGCATGCAAGCAGTGGTGGAGACCTTGCAGGGCTCGGTGGGATTGCTGCACAGGTAAGGTTACCTCATTCCCCCTAGACAAATCAGGATCTTCTGTAAAATACGTTTGTCACATCCACCCATCCATCCATCCATCATCATTATCTGCTGAATCCTGAGCAGAGCGGTGGTGGTCCAGAGCCTATCATGAAATCATGGTGCACTGTTCTATGAAAGAAGCGTTGGGTGGGACACCAGCCCATCACACGGTAGCCTCACACACATTCACACACTAGAGCCAATTTAGAGTGACAAATTAATTTGCAATGCATGTCTTTCCACTGTGGGAGGAAACCAGAGCACCCCACTTGGACATGGGGGGGAACTTGCATATTCCTTCCAAACAGCCCAGGGCTGCCATCCTGTGTTTGTCAACAACTGACATAAAATGCATTTGTCAGCAGTGCAGCAGGAAAGCTGAGAGCACAGAGAAAGCCCGTGCAAACATGAGGAAAACTGCAAGCTCAGCACATTGATGCAGACCCGGCCGCAAACTGAGCTGCACCAGCACTATCCGCTGTGCCAAATATTAAAATTACAGAACAGCTTCTAGCCTCGGCCGCTCTTCCTTGTGCTTAGGGACATTTGTAAAGAACTCTACTCATTTAAAGCTTTATCTTTTATCTCTTTAAAGCAAATCAATTCACTGTTGTTACAACAGTGCCTCAGTGCCATCGAACAGCATCTGTAGAATTCTTTGGCCATCCTTGGTGTTCAGCCACAGTTAACCCATGCATTCAAAGCCTCAGCGAAGTGTCCAAGCGGTTACATCTGAGGTGAAAATCCAATGCCTCAAATTCGGTCTGTCTTTATACAAAAAGAAAAACTTAGTTGTATCATCAGTTTGCATAGCACATCTATTACACCCATTTATGCAGCACGGTGTTTATACCCAAGCATTTCACAAGAAATTCTTTCCTCGGAGGCTTTGAAGCAGTGGCAGCTCCAGCATTCAAGCCGAAAACAAGTCAGTTGTCCCATGGCCAAGCAAATCACAAAGTCACCCAAAATCACATACAATCCTATGGATGATCGCACATCGCGTGTAAATGACATAGCAGACGAGAATATGTAAACACCAGAGAAGTTCAAATTTCTCTGTGTGAAGACACCGTTCAGCGGTTAGGGGTGGCAGCTGTGTTTTGTGTTCACTTTGGTTCCTGTTTGACTGACAACCCATTTCAGTCATAGGCAGGGAAAAGTAAAATTGCTTAAAGATGTTTAAAAAGCGGAGCTTTCGGTACTGTGGGTGCTGAATTTTATGAGTGTTTGTTTAACAAGCGGCAACACGTTGGCTGCTGCTGTCTTATTTTTCTGTCCTAAATGAGCGAAGTGAAGGATGCACACACTGTAGGCTCTAAACTCCCTGTGGGTTTGAGTATCTGCACTCACCGACCCTTTTCCTTTCCTTTTATTGTTAGCAGTGCCACAGCTAAGGTTAAGACCTTCGTACCTATGTTCGCCCTTTCAAATCCTGGCCCTTGGACTAAAGGCATCTGCTAAGTCACAGTAAACAAAATGCATAGCAGAGAGTGGACCTCTGTTGCTCTGAAGGATGTGTTCATTAGTTATTATTCGGTTTATAGTGGTTTGAAATATAATCGGGAATAGGGAAAAATAAAATAGCGACCAATTCTGATAAATTCGGGAAATCCAAGGCACAACTTGATCGAATGATAATGGTTAAGGACCAAATGTGAGCAAAACCTCTGGACCCAGCATCACTGCTTTTTTTTGTTCTGGGCAGCCTTCTGCTTAGGTTTATGGCAGAGGTGTCCCCACTTCGTCTGGGCACCTTCTTGGGAGCTGTATGCTGTCTTCCCAGGCAGGCTTCAATGCAGGGGATGGCCGGCGCTACTTCAACATCCCCGGCTCTCGCACTGATGATGTGGTGGATGTGGAAAAGACCACCAATGTAGGCTTCCCTGGGCGCTGGGTTTTCCGGATCGATGATGCGCAGGTGCAGGTGGGCGGCTGCAACGACTCAGGTAGGAAACCTTCAGGAGGAACAAAGGCTCGTGTCACAGGGGGCAACCCATGCTTTTGCTTTTGCTTTTGGACCAAGGGTGTAGCATGAGATGTTTCTAGCTAGTCCTCAACTGTCAATGAATAAATCATTTTGCAGCAAAAAATGTGCTGTCATCTTCAACTGGCCTTTGCCTTCTGATGCACATTTCTGCTCAGTTCTCATTCTGTCCACTGTCATAACCTTAACATTGGTGAAAGTGATGTTTGTAACGCTTAAAGACGCAGAAACAGGGTGAATGCACACTGCCCAGAGCACGTGGCTTCCTGGTTACTGACCTCACAGTCCTCACAGGTCAGTGACACAGCACTTGATGTACTGCCTTCTTCCTCCCCCAGCATCTGTGTGCCAGAACCTGAGGCCCTGTCTACACGGAGGCCGCTGCATCGATGACTGCATCAAGGGCAATCCGTCCTTTACCTGCTCCTGCCTGGCTGGATTCACTGGCCGCAGGTGTCAGATAGGTACACAGTTCCTTTGCTGAATTTCACGCCTTTGGGCTGCTGCTTCTTGCTCTCGTGGGAGCTTTGAATACGGCACTCCGTAGCACCACATCCTCCCTTCCACCCCATCACGCTGTCATATCTGCATCCGCTTCCTCCGATCTGCCCTCATGCTGTCTCCTTCTGCAGATGAGGATGAATGTGCCTCATACCCCTGCCAGAACGGGGGCATCTGCACGGACCACACTAACAGTTTCCTTTGCCAATGCCCACTCGGGTTTGAGGGGCGCCTCTGTGAAATAGGTACATTTTACATTTGCCCGACCTTTGTGTTTTCCCAAACCCATTTCACAACCTTCTTTGAGGTTCAATGGACTAAAACCTTTTTGCTCTTTTTCTTGACCATCCTTACTATTTAGTTTGACTTTTGTGCACCTCCCACCCTGGTAGATCATCACGACGAGACCTCTGCAGCTTGTAAGACTGCAGGCTGATGCCTCAGAAGCTGTTAACCTTTAGCCGTTTACCTGTTAACTGGTAACCTTTTAACAAGTCGCTTAACCTAAACTGTTTCTGCACAAAGGCAAGCTACATACCTGCAATATGCGTGATTTCCTTTGAACAAACCCCCTCGACAAGAGCGAAAATGACCTTCTATGCAAACGGTCCTCAGCCGCTTTCCTTCCCTCTTCACATCTCCACCTGTCTACCAGCAGCAGGGCTGACCCTCATCTGTCCCCCGTTGCCACAGCCCAGCTCACGCAAGCATATTAATCCTCCACTAATTCTTTTTTAATATCTGCCGCTGTGAGGAGCAGCACGGCGGACATTTGAATCAACGGAATGACGGTCCGTGTGCGTCTATGTGTCCGTGTGTGCCGCTTGCAGATGTCGACGAATGCAGCGAGAAGCCATGCCTCAACGAAGCAGAATGTCTCCAGGGCCTGGGCAACTTCACCTGTGTGTGCAGAGCCGGCTTCACTGGCGCTCTGTGTGAGACAGGTGAGCACGTGGCTGTGTCGCACGGGGACAACAGGTGACCCCCCCAAGTTATTAACCTGAGCCACTATCAGTGTCACAGTGTGATGTGCACAGCAGACATGACCTTGCGTACTGCACTGCAGTCCCTTCTTGTAAGTCCTCTCCATGTGCATTAGAGTCTAGTCAGAAGGAGCACACTTGCACCATTGGCCAGGTATCAGATGGCCAGAAGTTTCCTACAGGGATACAACGTCATGTCACAATGAGTAAAAAGCCACCTGGGCAAGAAAGGCAGTGCTGCTGTGTCACAGCTCGTTCCTTTCAGTCATGGCTGTGAGCGACAGACAGACTTTTGCTCTGTTGCTTGTGTTGGTTCAGAGATCAACGAGTGTGCGTCCCAGCCCTGTGTCAACGGAGGGGAGTGCGTGGACCATGCAAACAACTACAGCTGTAGCTGCCTTGCTGGCTTCACTGGAGCTCACTGTGAAACAGGTAAGTTGGGTGCTGCGCTCACCTGTGAGCCTCTTTGCTGCTGCTGCTATTGCTCTGTTCTCGGCGGCCACCTTTCCCCAACTTGTGCACTTCTGTTTTCTTCTTTCTGTGCTCTACGGCATAAATGTTTACATAGCCACAAAATTACTTTCCTTTTCTGTTTAGTTTCCTGCAATATAACATTTTTCCAACTGGGACAGGCATGAAACGAAAAGTGAATAAACTTGCGAAGGGGAGCAATGCAGCTGTGGCTGCAAACCACATGTTGGAGCGATTCTCCCGCGCTGTGGTCCAGCCCCTCTGCTCCTGCGGTTTTTGGTCTTGCTGTGGTGAACCGTAAGGCTGCTCTGCTGACTTCTCAGGTGCAGGCAGGACTTCTCAGCCGGCGGATGGCATCCTTTCTCTTTAGGCCCAGGGGTTATGTGCTGACAGCCTGCCCGCGTGTCTGTGCTGAGCTGTGCGCGTCTGTGCTGCATGGCTGCGGTCGCCTCGGCACGCAAACTCTGCATTCTGGTCTTGTTGCACAGGTCGCTTCAACCTTTGTTTGTGCTTGGACTAAGATTGCTTGGGTTCCCAAACAGCCTTGCATGCAACATTATGCCTTGGAAAGGAGGGCAAATATTCTGTAAGTCCTGTGTTTTTTGTCTGTAACCCTCTTGGATTTTTTTTCCTTCCAGAACTCGAGGTCCAGAGGAATTCCTCAATTGCGGTAACAGAAACAGCAACAGGCATGTATTATGTGTTTATATATGCAGTATAGATTTCCTCTTTAATGCTTAAATGCTTTCATTTTTCAGATGTAAACTGTCAGATAACAATCAATGTTTAGTCTTTTTAGAAACAACTAGAATGCCATCTGACTGCTGCCATTTTTATTAGCACGGTGATGTGGCAAGAGAGCACAAAAGCACCGAGACAAATTGCCCTTTACTGCAAAGTCACTTTGTTTACAGTGAGTTCCAGGGATTCGGCCCTGAATTCTAGCAAGTTTTACAGAGTTTCTAGGAAGTTTGTGAGCCTGACCCCCATGTCAGTATTCTGACTGCAAGCCCTGACCTCTGACGGTCTCTCGCGAGAGCGATGGCTGTGGAAGGCATCGGAAATGCGAAAATATGAGCATGGGAACTTACAGCTGCACATGCCTACCAGGTTACTGTGGAGACAGCCGTGCAGGTGAATGCGCTGCTGAATCACAGCAGCAGAGGCCGCAGTGCATGTATGGGGTTAAGTATCGGAGTTGCGGGCGCAGCTTTTGAAGTGCTTGCGAGGAAGGTGCTGCCTCGATAATGAACGAATTTAATGGCCGCTCATAGGGAGCAGTGACGGTTAATGGTGGAACCCAAGGAACAGCAGCACAACATTCGATGCTCCTGAGCCTGACTTTATAGCCCATTTTACAGGTTAACCAACAAGAGGAAATGCTTGTCTAGACTGGAAAGGGCCTCTTAATGAGACAAAGCAAATATCTGAAATTCACTTAATTTCTGGAGAGGAAGTCGGTCAACTGTGTGGCTTTCAGGTGTCATCTGCTCCTTTATGGCTGCATTTTTGCTCCTGTTTTTCCACAAAGCTTCCACTTCTAAGGCAGCTGCTTGTTTGCATAACCGCTTCTGAAACAATTTGTCCATGAAAACCGCAAAGCCCTATTATTCTTCCCGAATGCACTTTAGCCCTTTGGTCTGTCTGTCGTATTACAGCCTAATATACCGTTTCTTTCCCAGCATTTATTTATTTGTCCTGTTTGCATCAGCAAAATATCTGCGCATTTGTCTGCGCCATTTGGCCTGAGTTTCACCTGCTGAAACCGTTGTCCATGTGACTTCTCCCCACACCCTTTAACCACGTGTGAGCCTCCACAAACCCAGCTACTCCTCACCCTTAAGCTGAAATAACTATCAGCGCTTATATAGGCTCTCTTAAATCTCCGGAATACCTTCCTGCCTGGCTCACTTGGACGGCGTTGTGGAAAAAGGCGCCGGGTCCTCCAGGACCGGGTGGGGTGGGGGTTAGGGGGTGGGGGGACAGCAGCGTGGCGACAGGACAAGAGGAGTCCCGGCCGGCAGGGAGATCAAAGGCTCCCGCCCTGCAGAAAGCCAGCGAAAGCCTCTGTGCGCTGTTTGCAAGCCATTAACTGCCGCTGCACCCGTGCTTTCCGACCAACAAGCGCGTTCCACATTAGAGGAAGAACAACATCCTCTTGCGGCTCCTCGGGCTTCAAAAGAAAGCCCTTTAGCGGCGATGCAGCCGCTTCCTTTGATCGACTGCAGTTACGGGCAGGAGGGCGAGGGAGGAAAATAAAAACATTCTTGTCATTTGTACGGCAGCAGCGCTGAGGTTTGTCGTCTCGTCGACCGGCCCGGTGAAATATGTGGGAATAAAGCGTGGCTGTGAGTGTGGAGAACTTTTTCAAATGTTTCAGAGTCTTTCCACTTAAACATACGTTTGGGCCTTTTATAATCTCTCACGTTGTGCCAGTAAACCTGACGCTCATTTGGCAAAATTTGCTGAATTTTTAAAATGTCTTACAATTTTTCCACATGCGCAGTCATATGATGGTATTACCCTGGTATGACTGATGCTTATACAGAGGGGTGCGTGCACATGCATTACGGAGCGAGCAGCTGCCTTAAAGACCCTTCCGTGGAATTATATTTAGCAAGAAATATTTTTTAAAGACAACTATTTTACATTTTAAAGTTTTGCGCCTTTCTGCCCCCCCTCTTTTTGGTCTCATTTGGTCTCTCCTCTTGTCTATGCAGAGGAGTGCCTGTGCCAGAACGGGGGCACCTGTGTGGATGCGGGTGGCAGCTGTGAATGCCCGTCTGGATACACGGGTCTCTACTGCCAGTTTGGTAGGTACTCGCCCCGGACGCACGGACACAACCCGGGGTGGGGACAGACAACACAGAGTAACACGGTGGCCAAGAACGCCGGAGCGCACAAGGGACTTGACATC
The DNA here is from genome assembly GCA_018136845.1 of Heterotis niloticus. Classification (NCBI taxonomy): domain Eukaryota; kingdom Metazoa; phylum Chordata; class Actinopteri; order Osteoglossiformes; family Osteoglossidae; genus Heterotis; species Heterotis niloticus. The sequence continues at coordinate 16,179,534 of CM030903.1, read as the reverse complement.
GTCTGTAGGGAAGCAAATGAAATCAAACGTTAAATTTGTTTTTTAGCTGCTTGGGAAACATGGCTCCCTCGTGTCCGTTTGGATATAAATTGCCTGTGGGAGAAAACCAGCTCTCCTGTGCCCCGCGGTGTTTGCTCACTGCGTCAAAGCTGCTCTAAACGTCTGCTCTATTTGTTGTTTGTGATGGAAATCATGCATTAGCTTGGCCACGCGCTTGTGCAGGGTCACCGCCTCTGTCACCTGAACGGCGCTGCGTTTTTAAATCTATAAAGAGTGAAACAGCGTTTTGCTACATGAGCCGTACCTGCAGAGAATTTACATTTGTTCTATTTCGCTATACGGCTTTAGTCCCTTTTGTTCATTTCTCCAACCCTCCGCCTCGTCCTTCTGTTGTCCTCATGCAAACTCTCTCTGTTGTCCAAGAGGTCACGCAGACCCCCTGCAGCAGCAACAGGCCCTGTCCGGACGGGGGCCCTTGCCTGGAATATGGGGGCACATACCTGTGCACCTGTCAGACAGGCATCAGCGACATCGACCACAAAGACTTCTACCCCTATGGTAAGCAGAACACCCGTGGACAGACCACCTGCCAGCACCTGCATCTACTTCTAAGTGTGGAACTTTGCGTCTGTGTGAAGGCAGTACCTGAGCAAGTTTTTTCACCATTGGTTCATTCAGTTCAGCCAAAGAATTTGATGTCTTTACAGGAATTTTGTCTTGCGGCTCAGATTCAAGGACTGTGCTCATCTGGACCATTACGGGCTTCCCATTTATGCCTCTAAAGTGCATTTGTGGGTCTGCAAAGAGCATGCAGTCTCTGTTGATAATACAACTGAACAACTGGAGCTTATTCTGAGGTTTGACTTGACGTGATCAGGTCAGCGTATGTTTTCCAGTGCAGCCCCGCTCGGTGTGTGACTCTTCCCCCTGCCTGAATGGAGGTTTCTGCTACGAGCGCGATGGGGGCTACACATGCGAGTGCCAGCAAGGCTACAGAGGGAAGCACTGTGAGAAAGGTAATTCGGCTAAGTTCTGGCAAGTGGGACAGCACCTGTGAGACATGAGCACATTTGGCCTTGGGGGGGTCTAAATCCTGAAACTGCCTCCAAACTGCTCACCTGAGCTGTTCAGTACAGTAAGGATAAAGGTGAAGGATGCAAGTTACTAACAGTGTGAGGGAAAGATGGCAGCTTTACACTGAAAATCGAAAGAGAACAGAGTTGCAGTCGTACCCCAGGGCTGTGAGAATTCCGCATTATGAGGACTTTGATTTAACCCCCCTGCTTTGGCTTACCAGGCGTTTCTTCACATTTACAAGGACTGAATTTTGACGTTGCCCCCCCGCCCCCAGTTGTAGAGCAGCAAGCAGCTTGGCAGTAACTGTTGAGCTCTTGTTGGGTTAAGTTCTTACCCTCCATTGGGCCAAGTTCACCGGTGAAGATGTTAGCCATTGTGACACCAAATCGGTAACCACAGACCCTGTGTGGACCTTTCAAACCGCTTGTTCAGTGCGAGCAAATTCATTTGAATAATTTTGTTCATTTATTCTGTCTTTACTGTTCTGTTTTGCTTGTATGCACAAAATCTGAATTAACAGTGCATGCAAACATTGGGTGTCATGCGCGCCTACGTTTCATTTGTGAATGCCCAGTACGTACGAGCTACAGGTACTGTATACAGCGTTGTGGAGCAACAAATGCAGGGAAACTGCTTTGTTAGTGGCGTTATGACAACTTGTGCTAAATATGGAAATCATTTTAGTTGGATCCAATGATATTTTACAGAATCCATAAAAAGTTTTACGGTCAAACTTGTGATTATGTGTTTGGTTTACCAGAATTGACCCTACAAATGGGACTTTCAGAAACCTCTGTAGATTGCATTTACATCCAGGCTCAACATACATAGTTAAGCAGGCGATTTTGTCCAAATTTTGTGCAGTGCGTGCACTGGTTTAATAAGTTCACTGTCTTTTCTGCATTCTGATGAACATAAGGATGGAAGAAAATAAGTACAAACCCTAGCGCAGCATCGATCCTGTTGGATTCTTCACACTGACTCTTGCCCGTGTCTCCCCTCAGTCAGGCTCAGTATCTGCGCTTCCAGCCCCTGTCGCAACGGCGGCTCCTGCAAGGAGGAGGCGGGCAGCTACTACTGTGTTTGCCCCTACAGGTTCATCGGGAAGCACTGCGAAGTGGGTAAGCTTGAATGTACACTGCCGCCTCCGTGCTCATCACAAGTCCAGCAAATGCGCTGCTGCTTCTACCCCTCGGAAGGAGGCGATGCTTCAGCAAATGAGCGCCGCAACACAGCACGGGGGTCCACAAAATTTAACAGCGTGAAATCCCCTTACTGTGAGGCGCAATGACATTTTTTCAGTTGGTGCTCCAATTACTGAGGGTCAACAATCCCCCAAACTCCCCACAGTCCTTACACAAAACTACTGGCAAGCCTGCGGCAGCAGTGCATTATGGGAGAGCCATGCCCCCCACTGCCTCTACAACATGAGTAAACACAAGAGAACCTTTTGCTCAAACATACGCAGTCGTAGTCAGAAAATCCTGCACATTCACCGTCATCGCAACAAGGGGTTTGGAAAGGGGGCAGCAGGACAGACATATTTTATCTGAGTTGGTTTTATTGCAGAAGGCAGTGAATGATTGGTGGCTTTTACTGTCTCTGTCACCTTATACTGTGACTAAAGGACAGACGGGCAACACCTTCAGATGAGCACTTGTTGGATCATTCAGGACCTTGGTGCAATTTCTCACCTTTATTGCTTTTTGGAAACTACAGCTACCCTTTGCATTTGTCAGAAAAAGCTGTACAAAAGCTTCTAGTCGAGAGCTCGGTCTTCTGGGCTTTGCTGAAAAGTCCACTTCTTCCGTAATTACGCAGCTGCCAGTTTCAGCAACGCGCTGTTTACAGTTCTGTTCCAGGGTTTCTATACAGTACGTCCATTAGGAGCAGGACAGCAGGTGGCATAGCAGTTGAAGCCGTAACCCCGCATTCAAAGGGTAACGGATCAAATCCCCATTCCTGCTGCAGTACTCGTGAGTGCGGTGCTTATCCGTAATTACTCTGGTAAAAATTACCCCGATGTATACATGTGTAAGTCATTGAAGAAGCTCAGAATTTCAGAGCTGTCACTTTGGATAAATGTGTCAGCTGAATGAAAAGATGGTAATGGTCACCCTTTGAATGCTGATGCAAGTTTTGAGCCTTTGTTCTGCTCTCAATTTTCTTATGTGATGTGGTAGAATTTCTCCCTCAAAAATGGCAGAACATGGCTGATTTGTGCATCCTCTTATTACCAAGTCCTAATATGCGCACTTGTGCTGCATGCACAGCGGGAACGGGTAACTGAAAGTGCTTGACTACTCAGCGATCAATGCCCGCACAAACATGACCCCCTGAACCAGTGCACATGCTAACAATTTCACGGTCCCCTTCAAATGAACACTGAGGCTTGGCTGCTGTAACCTCTGCACCCCAGGAAAGCCGGACCCGTGTTCATCCAGCCCGTGTCTGAACGGAGGCACCTGCTTCCACTACATTGGAAAGTACAAGTGTGAATGCGCGGGAGGCTACAGTGGAAGACACTGTGAGATCAGCACTGCAGCTGAAAGGATGACAAGTAGGTAGACTCCAGCTTGGGAATCCTTTTTACAGCAGTGTCCGAATATACGTACCTGCTCATAGGTGGATTAAACATGCCCGCACGCACGGGTAAAGCAGAGAAAAACTGAGCTGTGCTATTGCAAATTATTACATATTAAATGTACAGCCACTTTTTGGGAATTAAATTGTGGCTCAGGACTCAAGAGTATTAATTATTATTTTTTGCTCCTTTCAGGAAGAGCATAGCAAGTTGTACAATAAATTTTTTTCAACGATTTAGACCCAGTTCAGTTTCAAACATCCTTTAATCGAGGAGCTACTTATTAAGCTCCATCCAAGTATTTAGGACCATAATTGCCCTTGAAGCTGCTCTAATTTCACCTTTAGAGATGTTTTCACACCCGACTTCACATTTCCTCATTTTTCAGACTTCTGTAGGTTTCCATTTATTCTAGTACTTCTGGCTTGAATTGAACCCAAAGCCCTTTTTACATAGAACCGTTTCAACACAGAGGTCCACTACTTCAGAATAAAACTTTGATACAAGCACTTTGCATTAATGCTGAAAATGTAGACAGAACTCTTTCTCTTCAAATACAGGCATCAAGTGGTACCCAGAGTTGAGCCTTGCACCCTCTACCTCTATCTGCAAACATCCAACCTATGAATTTGTGGACATGCAAATATTTCAGAGTTTAGTTTCTTCTGAGTTTAAAAATGTTTAGGTTGTAGAGTGCAATTAGCCTGTGTTTTCTCCTTCTGCCATCAGAGGGCAGCAAAACACACTCAGGTACAATGGCAGCAGTGGTGTCCAGGGAAGAGGACAGGGCCACAGCCTTATGGAACTGCGCAGCAGTGATTTGATCCACCATGTACTTTTATTAATTACAGCTATACAGCAAATAACCAGAGATGAACTTTTTTATGGTCAGGTTTTCTGAAAAGCAGCTTCTGACAAACAGGCTTCTGTGAAGAGTCACTCATTTCCTTGTGCCTAGTTAAATCAAGGCAGCATTTCAATGAATCCACAATCACCAGACAAGTTCTGAAAACACAAAGAAGTGCAAATTAAAGAGAAGTTCTGAGTGAAACCATTTCTATCTCAAGGGATAGTAATTCTATCACTTGGAGACTTTTGCTTTGTGTGCTAAGCAACTGACTGTTGGTAGCCTCTATATTTGTCTTGTTTCCACTGTGATTTACAAGTAAAATCAACTGCAGTTTAATTGTGACCAACATCAGAGCGCTTTATGGAAGAGCTAGACATGTACATCTGGATACGTCTGACTGTATTTATGCAGCTTGAGTACCTGTACATCTGTTCCAGACCTTGACTGCGGGCCACCTGCACAGGTGAAGCACGCTGATGTGCACTTCTCCTCCAGTATGCCGGGCTCCATGGCGCTGTACACCTGCCACCCGGGTTACGCCCCGCACCCCCGTGCAACACAGAGCATATGTGGGAGCCAGGGGGCCTGGAGCCAACCTCCAGTGTGTGACGGTAAAGTCCCGGGACTCACACGGCCCTGCTGCTCATTTATAGCCTGTGTGAGGGAGGGTGTGGGTCACAGTAAGCGGAGTGAGGTCACTGCCTGAGGGAGCTGCGGAGGCCACCAAGGCAGTAAACCTCGGACATTGGAGGTGAAGCACCGCTGGTGCTCACATTTATGTGTTGCAGACCCATGGCTGAAAGTGTAACTGAGAAGGAAAAGCTGGACGGAGCCTGGATGCTGCACAGTGTGGTGGGCAAACAGCACACAATGGGTTCTGGGTTGTTTATTTCTTTCAAGCACAGTGACTGGAAGTGACGCGCTTACACACATTTAAAACCCCAGCAGGCTGTGCTGACAGCTGAAGGAAGTTTAAAAATGTAGAAATTGTAAAGTAATTAAGTAAAGTAAGTTTTGCCTAAGTTAATAGGGACTCAACACCACTTTGTGGTTCCATCTTAAAGTGGATTTACTTGCCAGCTGTGTGCTGGTTGCATGAATGACTTTTCTGCTTTGCCAGAGATCAACGAGTGTCTCTCCCAGCCCTGCCTTAATGGGGGCACCTGTGAGGACCGCATGGCTGCCTTCACCTGTCAGTGTGAGGAGGGCTTCAGTGGCCCCCGCTGCGAGACTGGTGAGGAACCAGGAGCTGTGGATCAGGTTGAGTGTATCAGTGTGTGTGTGTGTGTGTGTGTGTGTGTGTGTGCGTGTGTGTGTGCTGTACTACACATTGTCCGGGCTGTGTGATTGGACATTGCTTCAAACCTGGCTCAGTTTGTGTGGAGGCTGGATGTTCTCCTCGTGTGAGCATGGATTTTCTCTGGGTGCTCTGGTTTTCTCCCACAGCCCAATTTTTTTAAGCCGTTCTGAAGAATCCAGATTACCTTTGATGTGTGTATATTACATTGCTCTACTGTACATGTTTCTTGCCTTGGATAAAGGTTTCAGTTAAATATTAGCTATGTACTGTAATAACCATTATATCTTTGAGAAAGATGTCTGCCGAAACTTTACTACGTTATTGGTTAATTGTGTATTTTTTTTGTCCTCTGTATTGCATCTGTTTATTTTCCATATTTTTGTTGAATTGTGTTCTTTGTTCACTACACACCTGTGCATCCATGTCTTGCGCCCATAATGTAGGTGTTGCATTGTGTGTGCATTCAGACCTCTCATATTGTGTGTGTGTGTGTGTGTGTGTGTGTGTGTGTGTGTGTGTGTGTGTGTGTGTGTGTGGAAACGGATGTGTTTTCACACACATTCAGATGACAACGAGTGCCTGTCAGAGCCCTGCAAGCATGGAGGGACTTGTGTGGACCAACCCAGCTCGTACTACTGCCACTGCACGCTGGGCTTCACTGGTCGCGACTGTGAAGCAGGTGCTTATCATCTAACGGGTCTCACCAGCCTTCTGATGCTCCGAATAACCTTAGGGATCCAGAAGATTAAATTCTGGATGTTCTTAAAAACCTTCTAAAGCTAAACTATGAGATGCACTTCAGTATGGTGGAAAAATTGGAAGCAAAAATGAGCCTGATCAAGACAAGCATGTACTGTGTATGAGCATAGGTCATGCAAAGGAACTGAACTGTGGGACATGAGGATGCCGGAGCACTCGGATTTTAGCAGCAAAGATGCTTTGAAGTTTCAGCATTGTTTTCACCTTTTACGTATATGATGCTTTTCAAAGGCAACTTTCAGTGCTTATTTTGTGCACTAAACTGTTGACTAGAATTCACCCATTCAGACAGTTGGGTAACTTGGGCTTAGGACTGTGATCAGTGTTGCTGACGCTGCCAACGTGTAGTGTCTCTGCGTATCTTGTTTCTGTTCAGCTAAACTAAGGACTGAACAAAAAAGACACCTCTGCTTGTTTTAACTGCCATATGTTTTCAGGTGTGATGGTCACCAGCAATATTAATAATGAATCTTTTTATCCAGAATATGACTCTGTTTTTCTTATGAGCAGCCACGATGTGTATTCATGAGTGTGTTTTCTGTGCCTCCAGAACAGGACGGGTGTGAATTAAACCCTTGTCTGAACGGAGGGTTGTGTCGGGGCTACCGGGGGAGCCGCCTGTGTGTGTGCAAGGAGGGTTTCACTGGAGAACGGTGCCAGACCTGTGAGTTGAGGGCACGGCTCTGTTGCGCTTGGACTGCCCGTGCTGTTCAGCTGCCACTGCATAATGAGCACACTTTGGAGGAAACTCGCACCTGCAGCAACTCCTAGTGACGCCTGCTGGTGTGTGTCGCCCCCCAGTGGAGAACCCCTGCTCACTACAGCCCTGTGGAAACCGGGGCTTCTGCCACAACGACAGGAGGGGGAACTACAGCTGCATCTGCAGGGTCGGCCACACTGGCAAGGACTGTGAAAAAGGTGAGTGACATCGTGGCTGCTGCTGCTGCTGTTGCTGCCGAGCCACAGCCACGAGCACCCTGAGAAGTGAAGCCACACACGGCCTCTGTATGCAACTGCAGTATTAAAACAAAACCGAGGCTGCTGGGCTCCACACCTTACAAACCAAACTGGAGCAACATTTGTCCATCAGGCCATTTTCATCCTTAAACTTTTCTGCATTATGCTGTTATTTTTTAGTTATCTTAAATTACTTTGGGATTAATTTCATTGTACTTGAAAAAAAAATCATCATTTCCGCAGCGTCATAATGTGTCATGCCAGCTGACCAGAACGGGCGCCATGTCTGCTTTCAGCTTTTAGTTGGCTGCATAATCAAAAGGTTGATAACAAAGGCGCTCCTTTATTCCCTTTTATGTTCCATCTGTAAAAGTCTCTTAAATTAACCATAATAGGCAAAATTATTTGACATTTTAACATTTGCATTAATGTCACACGGCATTAAATCAAACCCTAATTTAAGTTGGGGTAAAAACCAGGTGTCCCCTGTAGTACTGGTTCATGCAGACGTCCCCCAGACTGGAGTGGCGCACCTCACCTTGGTTTTGATCAGTAACACAGGCACCACATGGAGGTGTAAACACTGTGGAGGGAGTTGAATGGAAGCAGCCCAATGCTCCTATGCTATAATCTTGGAAAGAACCAGACTGCAGTGACACTTTTTTTAGCAAAACACGTAGGAGTTTCTTAATTTTATTCCCTCAGATGTCAAGAAATACAGCCCTTGACTTGATGATATCCGGTCAACCCTTTAAAAGGCTGCTTGTGCAAATTTGCACTGTAGAGGTAATATTCAGTCACAGAAACGGTGATGGATTCTGGTTAGACAATCGGTGTGGTCTTGCCCTCAGACCTACTGCCACCCTCTGGCCTGCATGTACTTCGGGTGGAGGAGTCAGAGGTGGAGCTGCGCTGGGACCCTCCTGACATCCCTCGGGGCCTCATTAGTGGCTTTGCTGTCACGTACGCCCCGCTGGGCCGCGGAGCCCACAAGACGGACTTCCTGGACAAGCAGCAGTCAGGTCACTTGCTTCGTGGCCTGGCATCTGGACACCTCTACAACATCTCCACCTTTTCCGTCAAGCGGAACACCAACAGCAATGACATAAGTCAGCCTGCCTTTGCCCTCATCCGCACCAGTGAGCACAGTCCCTTCTCTTCCTGTTTCTCCAGGGCCAGCTGGGCTTCTTCTCCTGTTGGTTGGGTCATACAGTGGGATTTTCCAACACCAGATCATTCATTTGTGCCATTTGCTCATTGTGATTGGTGGTGGGTGGAAAGAAATGAAGGTGGCACGAATCTCCAGATTGTTAGCCTCTGATGGGCCTGGAATCCTTTGAAGAATCAGACAAAACAACCCCAAATATGGAGAAAATGTTCTATTCATTTACTTAACTGGATTTTGCTTCTCTGCATGTAAATTAGTGCCACCTATAATAACAGCATATTTATATTTTTATTTTATTAACTTACTCGTTTATTTTTCTCACTTATTTGTAATGGGTAGCACTGGTGTCTCATAGCAACTGGACATGGGTTTATATGGAGTTTGTATGTTCTCCACATGTCTGCACATCCAATCCCATGTGAGTCCTTGTCCTGGACATAAGGAGACTAACTGGAGATTATGGATGGATGGACCTCTCACTTTTATTTCACAGACTGTGCTCCTCAAAACGTCCATGGCATCTCCAAAGTCCATGTGCCAGAACAAATTCCGTGGTGTCTCTCTGCACACTGGCTGTTTCTTTACTGTGATTTACTCTACAGGACCACAGAAGGTTGAGCAGCTGCAGGTGGTCAACGTCTCATCCTCGCAGGTGTGGCTGAGCTGGGTCCTGCAGGTCGCTCGCCACTCAGCTGTGAGCCAGGTGCGCGTGTCCCTAACTCCATCTGACGGCAGCGGGACCCGAACCACCCTCCTCAACACAAGCGTGACTGGCTACAGCTTCAGGTCAGAGTCCTTATGGCACGAAGGGGCGGGAGGTGGGAATGGACATGTTAGACAACGTGCTCATGTATATACTTGTCTGCAATCATGGGCAAACACTGCAGAGTTTGAGCAATGATCTTCTGCAGGTACAGAGTTGCAAGTCCCTGCTCTGTTTTTGTGTCCTGTTCTCTGTGCTCACATACAGTAGGTCAGTTACTGAGCCGAAATGGCCGCGAAAGCTTCTCTTTAACTGCAGGAATGCGCTTCTATCTGCCCTGCAAAGTGTTCTTCAACTGATGGTCGTTGCTGTCCAGATTAGAAAATGCTCAGAGAAAGAGGACTGATGCACGGACGAGCCGACTGACAGAAACTGGTGTAAATCTTCATTTTGGTGGTGGAGCATTTAATTGTGTTTCCCACAGTTCCTTGCTTCCTGGACAGCTGTACACAGTGGATGTGCAAAGCCAGAGTGGACTGAGACCAGAGGAGCTGCCATCTACTAGCCACTCTGCTGGACCACTGCATGTCTGGACCAGTGTGTATCGTTCCCTCACACATAAACTAAAAGGCGTGCGCGCGCGCACACACAAACACAAACACACACACACACACACACACACACACACACACACAGTACATTGCACATGAGAGTATTTCTCACGCTGCGTTGGACTTCTTCAGCATAACAATTAACAGTTGCAAAGTGAACGTTACGATAAAAATAATACAGGCAGCTGAACCCGCAGCCATAATAACTGTAAGCAAAAGTTAAATCATTATTCTTTCAATGAAACAATCTTCATTACGCATTTACACACTGGATTTTCAGACCACATCCCATCCAGGGGTTTGTTTCATAACCTAGAACCCAGTGGTCTGGACTGTCACGATCCTAACCACAGTAAAGTGGTTTATGATGGATGGATGGACGGAGGATTTTTCTTTTCAGACACAGCACTGTATCTTATGCACTGCATTTATTCATTTATACAGAAAGTAATGCAAAAACTGTGCTGTGATGCACTGTATTCCCTCTTCCCCTTCATGTATCCTATGACATGTTGGGCATTTTTCCATTATTTTTCTTTACACAATCCGTCATAGTACTGCTTATGATGTCTAATAAACTGTCGAAACCCACTTAGGATTTAATAAGTTGGGGAGTGGAAAGATGGAAAGAAAAACGTATGAACCAAAGTGGCATGAACACAGTAATAGCACATCATTCATCATCAAACTCTGTTGATTCAGTCCACATCTCTAATGTGTGTGTGTGTGTTCATCCTGTTCACTCTGTTACACTGCTGCTTTATAAAAAGTAAAAATACGTTGAACTAAACTGAATTGAGCTGAACTGTCCTGCTACAACAAACAAATGAAAATGTCCAAGTTATGAAATGTGAAGTTAATCACCTATAAAACCATACAGATGCAGGCTGTACCTTCTGCTGTACTGAAGGCTGAACCTATGGCGACCAAAACGCTGCTACTTCCCTTTTCATGCACACATAAAGTCACTTTTAAACACAAAGCACAAATGAAAACTACTTGTCTTTCTCATGCCTTTCGCAGGACCACTCCCTCCTCAGAACCTTTCCCTGTCACGTGTGACTGCCACATCAGCCCAGGTCACCTGGGACCACCACCCCTTGAATGTTCCAGATGGTTTTATGGTCAATGTGACCCGGGGTCTCAGCACGAGGAGTCGCTATCTGCCCAGCGGACACACGAGGCCCTACACCGTCCGAGATCTCACCCCGGGGCAGCAGTACCAGCTGTCACTGACAGCTTTCCGTAACTCTGATCGCCAGCGAGTCCACAGTGAGCCGCAGCACCTGGCCTTTACTACCTGTGAGTGTCCTTCACTGTAGATACTGGCTGGGGGTTGGGGGTGGAGGGGACCTTGGGCTTGAGCCACTGTTCAGACCCTGCCTACACCATAGCTGCAACCACTCCAACCAGCTTAAGACTGCACTGTGTTGCAGATGAATGGCCTCCACAATATATGGCAAAGAAAAGCAGGTCAGCTCACTTTTTGTCTAGTGATTTGGCTTCGTTTTCCAGGTTCTGTTTGGTGCATTCTGCAATAATGTTCAAGACTCTTCAAGACAATATTAGTACAGTTTGTGCACCGTGCCTGAGTGCTTTGTGCAATTTATTTGATATCAGAGAGACGTTTCAAAGTTTCAGTGTGCGGGTTGTCACCATCGTCCACGTAACTGGTGACTTGGAGCAGAAGGTGAACAAAGTTTGCACAAAGCTGAGAAATTCAGCTGTCTGTAAGCAGCAGTTGACATTGTTGAATCCATCCAGATGTAGGGTGTGTGCTGTGCATGGAACCCACTTGGCTGGCATATCGATGTCTTTGATAGTGGCTTACAAGTACGTGTAAATCCTCAAAAGCCTTGCCGCATGGTCACAGCAAGGCCCCCTGCAGTCACCATTATCAGTCAAACAAAATCCAACGTGAGTGTGACATGGTCTGTGTGTGGAACAACATAGCTTGAATCAGCGATTGCAGAAAAGTATTTGGCCATTTCAGCTTAACATTTGTGAACCTTGCCAGGGGAATAAATTCTTCACAAATTGTGAAGGAAGGAAGGAAGAGGTTTTTCTTGCTGCTGAATTACTATATTCCTCTATGCGTGACATCAAACAGGGATCAGACTCAGTTATTACTTCTAGGAACCCCATTCTCTGGTCTGCCAGACATTTCACTGTTGTCTTGGAAAGGTGCTCACTGCTCCAACAAAACTGTTCCAGCTACCACCACCCTTCTCAGAACTTCAGTCCATACTGTGACTGAAAGTGTTCCATGTCCATTTTTCTGCCATCTCGCATCAGTTTAGTGACATCGGCATCGCCAGACTCTGATGTCGACTTAATGAGTACATTGACAGTGGACAAACAGTAATGGCCCACCTGTGGTCAGTGGCCATGAACTGCAGCCCTTCCACTGACTGGAGCGTAAGCAATCAACATTTAAAGTTGAATATGAGACACTTATGTAACAAGCATACTGTACTTTTTTGAGTTTGAATGTCATTTTTTTGCCTCGATTTATACCTAATGGGGGCCTCACCCAGTCCAAATTATATAAAAGAATGAATTTTTTTAAACATAAACATAATTCTGGGCCCCTGGGTTATAGCCCGCCCAAAGCAAGAAGCATTATGCATTTTTGTGGGTGTAGCAGCCACAGAGTACAGTACCGAGTATACTCTTCCCCTATTGTTCGCTGCCCTCACCTTTCATGTCTCCACTCTGCAATTATTAATATCAACAATCATTAACTGGTCTGGATTTTCGGTCTGAGTCTGGTGCAGAAAACCGAGACACTGAAAAGTATGTGAAGAAGCCGTGTGAGACACCGAGAAACTCCGCATTCCTGTTGCTCACGAGTGCTTCCACACTACATGGCCTTGGCTGTAAATTCACGCTTGTGCCTGTGTTGCAGTTGAACTGTCTGTGCCCTTTCCACCCAGCTGTAAGCTACTCTTGAGCAAGACATTGACCCTAAAATGCTTCGGTAAAGTTGCCCTGATGCACAAGTCAGTCATATTCTGTGACTTTTTTTGGATGACAGACAGTTGAGGAAAGAATTATGAACTAAATAACTGCTGTGTAATACGATCGGCTGCCATGACTTGACATTTTATTGCATCCTGACTGTAATGAGTGTCTTCTGTGGGATCAGTGCCCTTGGAGGCGCCACTGAGGAGGCGGGAGAGGCCTGCAGAGACTCAGCGACTCCCATCCCAGGTCACGCGCCCCATTGCGACCCCTGCGGAGCAGGACCTCGGTGTGGCTGCTGACCGGGAGCATCCAGAACACTTGCCCAGGTAATGGGGACAGGCAGCACTGTGCAAATGTGGCACTTTAACACAAGTTCCAGTTTTGAGGAGCCAGTTAACAGCTTTTTTAATTACAGGTGAACGTCCCAAAAATGTTAACCAGCAAAATAAACCGGAAATTTTCAAGTTCAACTTTGTCCATATAACCTCTCACATGCACATAATGTATAAAACATGACCTCTTTCACTTGTGACTACCATGTTAAACAAAAATTGAAAATTTTAAGATATTTTCAAAAAAATGTTTTTGCTATTTAATTTATGCTTAATGACTTATTGGGATTTGGATCAGATGTTTGCCAGATTTTCTGATAAACAGTACAGAATATTTCACACAAACATTTCCACGGTTTTGCGGCAGATACACAGAACTTGTCGATGGAAGGGGGAGGATAACAGCCAAGTTCACAAACTTGTCGAAAAAGACCATCAAGCACCGAGCAAGTAAGGCCATGTAAATTTGTCAAATAGATGTTTTTTAGTCTGAAAAATTAAAATGCCTCAATGACTCTATTTTGTTGCATATTTTTGTTTGCTTAGAAAGAAAAACAAGTAAACGGTTTTGCCCGTGCTATAGACCATTTCATACAGGTTCATAACTGATTAGTATGTCAGCTTCATTGTGTGCCCATGTTTCCTGGATACCATCATCATTTTATTTGCATTTACATGCGGTAGATACTGGTAACCCAACTTTTGGTTGACATTTTATTCTCAATCCTTTTGAACTGATATTTCCTCACAGAACCTGAACCTCCGATGAAACTAGAGAGACTGGAGGAGACAACCAATAAAATTAGCCTGGCGCTCGAAAGCACAGTGGATGAGGCAGAAAGACAGTCTGGTAGGTTCCTCTGTCGCCCTGTCAGTCATTTGTCCCTCGGAGGGACCATTGCATTCTCATCGGCTACAAATCATCGTAGAGGGCTCCCCTAAGTCCAGTCATTTCAGTCAATCGCATCTGGGATTTTTAAAATCTTTTTGACATGATGGTAGTCTTGTTATTTTCAATTAAGTGTAACATAGTGAAATATATCTGACCCTCTCCAGTTCTGCATTTAATAGCTTCCAGCTGTTTCACTGTGGCTGTCACTGAGGTCAGAGGGTGTCATCTTAGCACTGTGATAACAGCTGAGCCTGGCCAGGTCCCACAGCTGAGGAGATACAAACACAAACCTGCTGGGTGAAAATGTTCATGAAGGCAGCTGCTGTGTTTCAGATGCGCCAGGGGACTGTCGAAAGCAGTCCTGCCACAATGGTGGCACCTGTGTGAATGGGGGGGATTCTTTCACCTGTGACTGTAGCCCAGGGTTCAAGGGCAGGCACTGTGAACTCTGTAAGTATTCTTCAGTTCCAGGTTTACTGGCCATAAAAAGGGTTCTGTTTTGATACTGGGAAGTTAGCCAAGAGTTTTCAAAAGCCATTTGAGTTTTTTTGCAATTTGCAATTTACGTAAATGACCCAAAAATGTTGACCTCAAGCAATCTGAACTGATTCACCTGGTTAACTAGGCCTAAAAATCTCTAGTGTTCCAGAGATAAGAAAACTATAATTATCTTTTTTCTCCAAGATACTTCATACACTGGCCCTTCTACAACTGGCGATGGAAAACTGTTCATAATTCATAACTCATCTCGATTTCATAACCACAACCTCACAACACTCGTACCATTTTCCCCTAAGTCATGATCAATAAAAGGTTCGTAACACACATATCGCTAGGTCCTGGTTAGAGTCTATAAAAAGCTTAGATATAATCACAGTAAAACTTCGCTGCAAGTGGCACCAGGTGGCATCCAAAAAATTCAATTGATTAATATGTGATGTTGCTTTATTGTGAGGTTTATGAAAAGCAATATTCTTTAGTCAGTCTTCCAGTTATTGTGTGTAAAGAAAATGGGAACAAAAATGTTTTTCACTTAATAGCTGTGTAGAAAGTAAACCAGTTATTACAAAACAAAACGTACATGTGACAAATGTAATATGTTCCGATAAAATAATATAGTTATAATACAGTACTGAACTGCTTCCACTGTACTAACGGCAGTAATGTGACAGCAGGACTCAGGAGACTGGACTGTGGGAACACAAGCCTTGTTTCCCCCTGTAAATTTAAACATCAACACGTACAGAGCAACCAACATTCCTGCCCAAACCTCTTGAACTCTGTGGACACCGAGAAGTCAACAACCCACCTACAACTCCGCACAACAATTATGCAGAACAACTTACAAACATACAGCAGCAGTGCATTATGGGACAGTTACAGCTCCTCCCGCTGCCACTAAAAAACTAGTAATGGGAAAGTTTTACTCAAACGTATATCAGCTTCAGTACTTCCTGTAGATTTGTTTACCTTGAACATTTGTGACCTGAACAACAAGTGTGCAGGTACAAATGCAAAGGTGATTCATGCTGGTAGCACCGAGCATTAAGCACTCAACTGCTCAGGTACCTTTGTATGAACTTTGTATGAACTGATGGCCCTCCTGCACTCTCGCTTGTGACTGTGCTGCAGCATGCCAGAAAGTGCCACATCCCTGCACCCGCCTCTACTCAGAGACAAAAAGCGTCCCTGTCTGGGAAGGTGGAGTCTGTCATTACCTGTAAGTGCCATATAATGAGGGATCTCTTTCAATCATGGCTCACATGACAGGACTTTCGAAGAGATGTTTCTGCACAGGTTGTATCCAAGGTCACAAGAAGCAGACAGCATTTATATTTAAATGAGCAGGAAGTTGATGGATGGATGGATATTAATAATACTAATACTTTTGTATAGTAAATATTGTTTTCGCTTCTATCATTGTATATGTATCTGGCTGTTGAATGAACATTTCTCTTAAAGTAGGGTTGTGGTGATCCAGAGCATAGGGAAGTAGTTTGGCATCAGTTCATCACAGACTAGCCACATACATACTCAAAAACACACACACAACCACAACTGAGAGACACTGACCCACATGAAATTGTCTTTGGACTGTTGAGGAAACCCTGCAAACATGGAAAGGCCATGTAGCACCATAAACACCGAAAGAGTATTGAACCCACATCCACTGTTATGGTACAAACACTGTTGCATCACCAGACTGCTTGTATTCGTGCTTTTGCTCAGATACTTTGTTAGTGCTGTTTTTTGTCAAGTTAATAATGTCTTTCAACCCAAACTGAATACCCATGCGAATATCATTACCTCATAGGTACAAACGGACCTACAAGGTCCAGCAGGATGTCTGCTACAGAGAGGTCTGTGAGACGATGCTTTCAAAGAAAACTCACAGTAAGTGGTTCTCCAAGTTTGACTGTACACAGCACTGGTTCTCTTATTCTGAAAAACACTGCAGTAGAGCTACTGCATGTGGACAATGGCAGAAAACACTGGAGTAAATTAACTTTTTTACTTTTAACACAGACAAAAGAACTGAGAGGCAGCAATGAACCATTGGTACGCACATTTATCTGTCACTTTTTATCAGCAAAAATTTTCCTTTTTTATTCGTTCATATAGATATCTCAGGTCAATATGCAACTGTTTATACTGGGATGTCATTTCAGATGTAGTTTGACATGTTACAACCTTAAATGGTTAACACTGATGTAGAATAAAATATCACAAGTGAGCATTTAGACTAAATACGACATAATATATGATATGATATCCTCCTCTTTTTTTCAGTAGCCTTTTCTAACCATTAAAACTTTCTTGTGTTCTTATGCCCTCAGGAAGCTTTTCTCTGAACGTCTTATGAAAGGAACGGGCTTTCGTGGAATTCACTGAAACCTTATGAAGTTGCTATGGTTTCCACAAGGACATTTTCCATCTGGAACTGTTTATCTTACCCGGGGCCCAGTGTCTCCAACCCACATTGTTGTGCCTTCAGTCATTTTTGGATCCACGATAATCCAGCAGTTCTGTATGCAGTACTGATACTTCACACAGCTGAAGAGGCTTTTTTTTACTCTACAGATCTGCAGTGGCATTGAATAAATACATTCCTTAAGTTGTCAGTGCTGATGGTGGGTTGGAACATAGTTACTTAAAATGGCAGTTTTGTCCCTCAGGGAACTTGGTATGCAATATGATTGCATCTCCCCATCTTCACCTTGCACGACAGTGTTTTCTTCCTAAAAGAACCTCTTCTGTGTATATGACTGTGATTTATGTAAAATAGCAATTGTTTTCTTTCCCTTTTAAACTGGTCAGATGAGAAGAACTGCCTGGAATTCATCCTCAAATATTTTTCTTTAGAATTCCCTTGATTCCGCTCTCTCTAAACCAAATTTCTATGCTAGCTATCATGTAAATAGTGTCTATAGGGTTTTTGTAGGTGAATATTTTAATAAAAAAAGGATAAATTCTAATCTGTTTTGTGTTTATTTTTTCGCTGTAAATTTTGACAACAGTTTTACACAATTAATAAGGTTATTACTAAAAAATATCCCTCAGATCAAACTCAGTCTGAGCTGCTTTAACAGATTTTGATAGTTCCTTGGAGTTATGGTATACACAGTATGTGTAATGGAAGCTGCATTTTCTCAGTGTGGAAGAAAACATACACAGTTCAATTACATATATATTTCTTATGACATATCGGTTAGGCAAAGCAAGTTGCTTACTTGTTTATTCATTCTAGTTGTATATTTCCCTGTCATAATTCAGCTCAAGTATTATCTTCAAAAACAGACAGACTGCTGTTACCAGTCTAGATCCTGACCTGCAGCTCCTGCCACTTAAGTTGTTAATACTGCTGCCTTAGCAGCACAAGAGAGTTTTCAAGATCAGAAAGCAGGTTGTTGACAATGAACCTTAAGATGCTGACCCATCTATACAGCTGGGCAATTTCTACTATTTGAGTGCAGGGTCAGTATCTGGACCGAGGAGAGGAACTGTCAACATCACATCCAGAGAAGAAAGGCTTTGAGACAGAAGGATGCTTCTGACAAGCATCCTTCTGTCTCTTCATTTTGACAAACGCTTCAGATGAAATTTTAGAGCAATGAAAACAAAGTGCTACACAGTCAAGGAGCAAAGACAATCGCTTACGTTATTCCACAGTGGGACGACACCCATGTCCAAAAACAGCAGCACCGTGGGGATGCGCACTAACGCGTCGAAACGATGTCGCTTGCTGCGTGCGATGTCATGCGTGACGTGAAAAACACACGCGTGCTCACGGCCTTGAGGAACCGGCACCCCGCTGCGACGTGACGGCTGTGCGGTGCGTGTAAGCGACCCCCTCCCGCACGGAACGCGGGGGCAGAAGAGAAGAGGGGAAAGCGCAGGATGGAGCGGGCGGAAGTGGAACAGCGGGGCCTTTTTGTGCGTGTCGCTAAGTTTCTCTTAAGAAGCAATGCGGCTGTTAGCATCCAGCACGGGAAGGGAGGCATGAAGGAGCGGGCTGCGCGCTGCCGCCTCCCGCCCTTCTGAGCTTCCCTTTGGGAAAGAGGGGGGCTACGCAGCCGTGCGAGCCGTGGGCTATGCCACTTCCCAAACTTTTTCGGCTGCGCTAAGGGCTCGGAGTTGGAAAGGTGGAGTCGAGGCAGCGGCCATGTTGGCGACCCGCGCGTGGCGGCTTTCTGCGCGTGGGGCGAGCGGCCGCCCCGGGAGCTTCGGGCGCCTCGTGCGCTTCGCCCTGCTGCTCGCGCTCGGAGGCGCGCGCTCCGGCTGCGCGAGCGTGAACGTCTACATGGGCCAAGAAGAAGTGCAGAAGCTCCTCGGTAGGGCTGTCAACGTCAAACATTTCGCATTACATTCACTATCTGTCCCTGACTGGCATGGCACTCTTGGTGTTTTATGAGGATTTAAACGTTTAGCGACAGGACATTCAACAGGGCCGGTTCTGTTCGAGGCTGAGTAAAGGTAGGATAAAATGCCGGTGTCTTTCTGTTTGTGAAAGCCCTACCTGCCACAGCTCAGGATAAACATTTTTAGCAGACGTGTTATTTGTAGAGTACATGACATTTCAAAGTGCAAAAGTATATGCTGTGATATTTTTGGGCAGAAATGGAAACATACAGGAGAAAATATTACACATAATACAGATTTTTTTTTTTTTTATTCGAGCCAATTTTCAAATATAGGCATTTGCATTTTCTATACGTGCAGTCTAATCTAATTTTACTTATTTTTTGAATATATAATATACTCATACATACACACAAACAGATGGATAGAAACATGCACCCCCATTCCTGGGAAACCAAAAACTTAGTTGTACTCTGGCTTATACTCTGTTTGAGATTCAGAGATTTATTTGTCACATACATGGTAACCAGGTATGCCAAGCAGTGAAATGCGCACTGAATCGACAGGAGACTGTGTGCGGTGACAGTCAAAGGAAATCTAAGCCACACAGCAAATAGACAAGCAAACAAACGAAACAGTAAATAAAAATAAAGTTAAATAAAATTAAATATTAATTTTGGGATGTAAAAAATCCCCAGTGAGTCATTACAAACAAGGATCCTGGACATATTGATCTCTATCATTTGCTAAGCAGTTCTTCGTGCCTGGCCATCATACAAAGCCATATTCATTGACCTTTGGGATGGACTTTTCCAGCTGCTTAACTCCTGTTCCAGTAAAAATTTCTGTGTATAATTTTCATAAAGGTGATTTATTTATGAGCATAAATATGTTTGTTCCCAAGTTTTTACTCAGTAAAGATGTCTTTGTTATTGCCAATACTGTGCTCACCATATGTATGTTCAACATCTGCGGATAAGCTTAAAATGCTGGCAGTTGTCTTTGAGCTTCATTTGTTCACAAAGCCGTTACAATCTGGCACTGAACTCCAGGAATCTGTTAGCAAAAACAAATGATAGGAAATGTCTTATTGTCTGCTCTTTAATGTGCAAATGTGTTTTCTGTGTATTTGTAAGCTAATTATTAATAATGTCCTTACTGGCCTTCACTGAAATCAGTTTTTATATTCCTTCGTACCTTGTAGCCATTATAAAGTGAGGACCGTGTGCTGATACGCTGTGTATTGTTTGGGTTTATACTGTAAATGTTATACAGGGTTAAGGGTTAAGAGCAGTAGCATTCTCATTGTGATTATCATTGATAGGTAGCTCATACCTTAGCTTCCATGTTCCTTTGATGCTATACATTTGACACAAGTTGGACTGACTACCTTGTTTTTGACAGTGAGGTTGGGAAGTTTGACAGTAGTCATGTTAGACTCCAGAAAATCAACTGAAGCCTGTTTAAGAACAGGGGAGAGGCTCTCAAGCAGATCTCTGTGATTCTGTATGTCATTGGAACTGGAGAGTCCCATGTGTTCCTTTCCTTAGGGAATCAAGTTAAAACAGTTAAAAGTCCTAGGTAAAAGCAGTTTGTTCTTTAAATGCATAGATATTTGTAATGAATCTGCTCTATTTGAGAATCTTGCTGTACCTTAGGCTGGAAACAAGACTACAGTTTTCACAGTAGTCTATAATTTCTGCCTCAGTCAAGAATGGCTGATTATCATCTCATGGTGTGCAGGATATGAAATATGGGCTGTATGCCATTACATATAAAATGTCCCACACAGAAGAAAAAACAAAACTTTGATATATCCTGAATGTAGTCATTTTGCTGTTATTGTGGTTTCTCTTGAGTCACAAATGAGTCACTGTGATGGCCAGGACAAAAATGTGCTGTAACTTACATGCAAGGGGCTGGCTCAGCATGGCCCACACACAAGACAGCTCATATCTGTTGATTTCTCAGCCTTTTCCTTTCCAAGTAATTTTTGTCCCTCCGTCAGTATTCCAGGGTAAGTAATTTTTCATGTCTCTAAGGGTTTTGGAAATATCTTGAACATTGAAGTTTTTTTTTTTTTTTTTTTTTTTGTGGAAATTCAAAACATTTACGTTAAATTGGATGTCAGCAGGGATTTATTCCCTCAAATTTTTTAATTAAAACGTGCGGCTTAAAACTGGTATAACTTTCATTAATTCTTTTGTATGTTAGTCACACTGTTCTGAAAAACTTGCATTCATAAACAAATTATTTGGTGTACTGTATTCTGCAATACTCAAAACATGACAATTTAACATTTTGTTCTGTCACTCTCATAATGGGGTTGATTTCTTTCATAAAATTAGTCCAGTTTTCATAAAATAATTGAATTTTGATGCAGGACTACATTATATGTTTTATTTTTTTTGTTATTTTTTTTTTCTGTTCTATGTAGTAAGTTTTCTTTCACATTGATGGTGTCAATGTAATTCTATTGATTTATATATTAGTTCTTTCTTTCCTCTTTTACCAGTGCAGGTTAGTTGTGATGTCCACTTTTTTGTAGTGTATCTGCCTGAAGCACTGGATTTTATTCTGGCTTTTTTCCGCAAAGTCAGCATTTGATATGGTAAAAGTGGGGCATTATTTTTTATATACAAATAAAGTGTGTTCCATGAACTCCATACTTCTGCTCTAAGTTTAAAAGGTAAAAAATACTTTCTTTGGGAAGTATAATACAGTGTTTCATATTACTCCAAATATATAATGCAAATTATTTTTACGTGCAATGAATCAAAGGTATCTTAAATCCAGCTCAACCGAATAGATGTTAACACCATCCTTGATTCATATCTAGGCCTATGACTGTGTGGTTTCAGCAAAAAGCAACATATTCAGATATTGGCTGTTAACAGGAGTTTTTGATTTGGCCTTTTGCTTAGACACGCTTATGCTCAGGATGTCATCCACCCACAGCAGGCCAGTGTTGAAGCAGCTGGTACCTCTACCTCCATTGCTCTTCTTTGCTGTACAGGTGGTCTTCTGTACTGTCTTTTATAGGAAGATGTTCTTGTTCCTGAGCTGAGGCCCAAGTAACATGTTCTCATATCCCCAGTAGAATTCTCTTTCAAAAACCCTTTGCCATTAAACACTGACCACAAGTGCAGTTAAAACAGCAGGTACTCTATCATGACTTTGGCAGGTTCCTCACTAGGACCAATTCAGGTTGCTTTGTGTCAAGGAGCAACTTGAAACTGTGTTTTTCTAGTTCACAACTAGCACATGTTCTAAATGAGGAATAGGCCCGGTTAAGAATGGATTTAGTGTTTGTGTCAAAGCTCTTTCCTGTGTGTTTGAGAATGTTAAGGAAAGGGAACATTCTAGGGATGGGTTGCGATGGAAAAGAAAATGCACCAACTAGAAATGCAGGTGATGAGATTAGTTTTTCTTTTTTTTTTTTTGTAAATTCAAGCTACATATGTTTTTGAGGGTCTCTTTGCTTTAGGTGGCTTGTGCTTTGGGTTCAACTAACCAAGCAGTGCTTTAGAGCAGCGGGCTTCAACCTTTTTTGCACCACGGACCAGTTTCAGTTTTCCATGGACTGGCCATCACACACATAATAAAGTGCATAATAAATACAACTTACCATAATGCAGAATTAGTGGGAGCCCTGAGCTTGTTTCCCTGCAACGAGACATCTGCTTTTTGCAGGGCGAAAGTAATGTTTTCCAACAATGTTCACAGACAGATTATTTCACTTTTTATTGACCATATCACAATTCCAGTGGGTCACAAGTTTACATACACTTTGTTAACTGTGCCTTTAAACATACAGAGTCTACACTCTTGCTAGCTGGCTGTCCACAGCATACCCTTTTGACCGTGGAGACCTGAGCTAGGAATTGTAATTGAATTCAAAGAGACTAATGCATATGGGAATGAAAGCTTGTTGAGGATTCAGGATTTGTTTGCAGGAGAGACTGGCTTAAGGTTAGAGCAGAACTTAATGAATATATGTTCTTTAAGTAGAAGGACACAAATTGTGCCTGCAGTTCAGCATTATCCACAACAGTCCATTGTAACACATTAGACACTTAAAGTTCCTGAGAGTGAAAGCCCATCGCCTTATTTACTTTTTTATTTTATTGTCAGGCTGATGTCTTTACCAGCATGTCCTGCTAAGAAAACCTCCATGTGCAGGGAAAGAGGCTGATACTTGAAGTTTACCCTTTCAGTGCTCAAAAGTGCACATGCTCTTTTAGTCCATTATGGCATTTGCACATGCAGCCAGCAACCACATGCATAGCCAGGCAGTGGCCGCAGTAAATTTTATGTTCTTACTGTGCTGTCCTCAATACTGCTGTTCCATGACCTTTTGTTCTGTTTTTATTAATGGCTTTACTGACACCTATCTTAGATGAGTCATAGATTTAGCCATTCATAGATCTAGTTATTAATACTGAAGCAATAATTTTTAGGCACCTTTCATAAGTGAATTGCAGAATGGCCCCGCTGTTACTTTCAACGTTTTACAAGCATTTTTGGTTCACTACAAGGTGAGTCAAAAGTCTAAAGCAACCCTAGTGTTGAACTGATCTAACGATACCCTTTTGCATTAGACTAGTGGCTGTATCGGTGATGTGTAAACACACCTTGAAGGCAAACATTTTGAATTCATCTCCATAATTCCAGGTGAAAATAGGGTTATGTGACTAATACTGTAGCATGTTTAAAATGTCATGTTTGAAGCACCAACAATTGAACAAAATTACATGATACAAGTGTCTGCTGTGTTCCACACAAAAGAAGGTGTAGAAAAAAACTTTCAATTTGATATTGGTAACACACCAGATTTTAATTTATATAGCAGTTAAAAAAATCTTGAGACTACAAAAAAATCAACTAAATTGTCACAAACTGAAATGTTTAAGGTATGTAGTGGCATCGGTGCTGCTTTAGATAAACACTTGTGCAGGGTATACATTTCTTTAGAAGATTACCAGGCAATTTGATCATGAGCCTATGAAAAACAGGCATACCTATCAGTGGAATTCCCATTCTGTTGTATAGCCTATTCTGCCCGAGAAGGGAGGCCCAGGGCTATTCACCTGAGGTTTATTAAAAGTGAACAATGTTATGTACTATCAATGACTTGATACTGCTTCTACTGCATTTGGCTCAAAACTTTAACTAAAATATTCCCACTAAAATAGCATTTTTTTTCCACCTCTTTTTTTCTCACCCCTCATTTCCCAATGCTTAACAGCTTCAGGTATTGTAATTAAATGCCTCCTTCTATAAAATTACCTTACTGATATGATCTTTGCTAAATACATGTCATCTCCAGTGAAACTATGCAGTGGTTCTGCAGATAATGCTTGATAATGTCAATTATTTTTTCATCTTATTAAAGCTTGGTGCCTGAGCTTTCATTGCAGTGACTCTTTTTGTCAGTCAGCATCAGTAAGACCACTGTTAACTTAATGTCCACCAGGCCCTCTTTGAAAAACCTTTCAGAAACAGGGATGCTGGATGAGAGCACATGCAAAGAAACCGAAGCACCTCCATACCACATAGCTACAGATTGTGCAGCCGAGGATGCAGAGCATTCAGTTAAAATATAGTCTGACTCATTCTATTGCTCAGTTAATGTAATAACTTGTTAAAGTAGTACTTGTTAAGCATAACAGTGACATGAAAACTAACAATGTTGTCATGAAATTGCAAGTTGAAATAAAATTGCTTGGAGTGTATAATGACCAAGTGTGAGACAGTATCCTTTGGCTAAATTACAGAAGCACAGGGAGCCGATGGCAACATTAGGAAGACTGGCCACAACAGCTCTGTTATTGTTCTGCCTGCAGTTAGACTGTAAAGTTGTGGTGAGCTGTTAATGTAAACAGCTCTATGTACAAATTGAGTCACATCTGAAAATGTTTTCCATCACCGTACTGAGACTGCTATCGCTCATCCCCCGGCGTGCCCTCTGCACCTGTTGGGAATTAAGATGATTGCTGTCTCGTGCCCTTGTAATAGTGACCTTGCAGCAGTATAGCATGGTCAGCTGTGGAGCATATTAATAATCAAAAACCCTTGTCTGAGTATGACAGTCTGTTCTACCAGTTCTGTAAAACTTTCTGCAAGTCCCCGTGATAAGTTTATGATACGGTACTGTGTGAGAGAGCAACTTGGCTCTGTTTACAAAGCCTCTGTTACATTTTCAGAAGCACATGCATGATAGGCTTATCATTTTTTTCAGTATAAAGGAATTGATAGAGCAACACAAGACAGGACAGGATGTCAACATTTGATGTCCTTCACATGATGGACTTATTTTTGACAAAAAAAGTTGTAATTAAAAAAAAAAAAAAAAAGAAAAAAAAAAGAAATAGATGAAAATTGTCAATAAAATTAATTTTGGATGATTTCCAAGATTCTAGTAAGCAATTGAACATCTTGTAGCTAATTAAAACATGTACACATGAACACTTTGTAATACACAATATACAGTACCTGTATAGTACATGTACAGTATAACATTGTAACAATGATACAGCTGCCAATAGCCATACAGGGCATACACTGTGACACTATTGATGATGAAATAAAAGATGAAGGTGTTATGAAAACACATGAAATCATTGCACTTGTGTACCTGTGCAGTATGTATGTGTGATATAGTCTAAAGACTGCATAAAGGTGTACAAGACTGTGCTACCACATGATTGAGAGCCCGACTCATGCACAACCAGCAACCTTCTTCTCATGCCTGTCCCACCAGGGCCCCTCTTCTTTCTCTCTCCCTTCCAAATTTTGGGCAACACATAGGGTTAATTGTTCTTACTGTTATAGCACAGAGACACGGACATGGCAGATTAATTGCCTTTCCTTTATTGTGCATCTTGCCAAACTGAACTCCCACTAAAAACCCCACACATGCACCCCTTGGGTTTACTGATGCAACAGTTACAATAGGCGAAATCGCTTGAACTTAATTCATCACATAGTCATATGGCACAGAATACTGGAGCAAGTCTTGATTGTTTCTTTAATTTTACTTGTGCACCACATGTTTTTTTTAAAAATTATTTTAAAGTTACGTAACAGCTAAACTTGTGTGTTTGTGTGTGTTTCCACACATACCTGGCACCAATTAAAATATCTATAAAGCCAGATCTTTCTGTTTGTTTTTCATACAGAACTGTCTTTAGTCCCCAAACCAACTTTTCTAAATATCATTAAAAACACTGCAAACCATCTTGTAGCACCTGCAGCACATCACAAAAGAGGATCCAGCTGTGAAGTAGCATACACATGCACTGCACATGCAGGGATTGTGCTGAGCAGTACATACATGCACAGGCACACTGCTTTGTAGTACATTCAAACATGTGGAGATTGTACCATCCAGTGAGCGCATGGAGCCACAGGCTGGGATCCTGCACTGCACACACAGAACACCATACAGGGGGAATTTGTTTTGTTTTTTTTTTTGTTTTGTTAATACAGTTTTATTTGGATGAAATTGTAATGTTAAAATTTGGAAATTGCATTTTTTTTTTCTTTTTGGCCAGAGCACATCATATAGGAGCATAGGAGGGTTTAGGGGTTTTGCATGTCTTGGTCCTTTATCCAGCTTCCTAGCTTCAGGACTTGTGATTTAAAATTTCAAGATGTCATTCTTTCTGACTTTCATTTGATCTCAACATCTGTTTTTTTTTATTATTATTATTTTTTAAATTAACACTTCATTGAACACTTTTTCAGCTTTTTTGCTACCAAAAGTTTAGAAATTGTCTTCTGGGCTATTACTTTGCTGTTGTGTCATACATGCATAAAGTCGCACACCAACTGCCTGTTGTGTTAGGTTTCTGTTGCTCCCATGCTATATTTTGTGGAAGGAAATAACAGAAACAAAAGAGCGACAGAGAGCATGGCTTGTAGGGAAAAAAAAACAAACAAACTTTCAAAGATGAACGGACAGACCAATATATGTTCATTCTTCCTGCAGGTAGTTCAAAACCAGTTTGTTTCATATGTTCCGAAACCATGGCTTTAGTAAAAAGTAGCAATGTGAAGCGCTACTATGAGACAAAATACGGATCGTTTGCGCAAACATATCTGTGGCAGTCCGAACTGAGAGCCCGCTATGACAGATCCACCAGAGTCCTCTCACATTCATTTACAAAATCTCTGAAATGCATTGTCATTATAGAGTACTGAATCCCTGAGACCTGTCAAGAAGGTGCTTGGTAATTTTAATGGTTGCAAGTAAAACTTAAATTTACACTGTTACTGATGAGTGAGGTAGTTGTAATCCTGGTGCCTAAAGCCACTGCAGACCACACTAGTGGAAGTATTCTCCAACTAGCCCCAGGGTCACAGCTCTTTTCTGTCTCTCTTTGCATGCCTTTTCCTGCTCATTAAAACACAAAGAGAAGGCAACTAGAGCTCAAATTGCTTAATTACCTTGGCCTTGGGCTTAAACCGAGCACAGCCATAACGCTGAAACCCTAAACCTAGCACACTCTCACGCTTTCATAGCCTCACTTATACTGCTGTTCCTCTTCAGAGGAGGTTTAGCACATCATACAATCCTGTGTCTGTGGCAAAAGCCAGAATACTGCACAAACAAACTGTAGGATTGATTAAAGCATTGTATAAGGCTATTATTTTGTTTGGACTAAACAGGCAGAGTGAATAAATCATGAATATATTTTTAAAGATTGTAATGTTTAAAAAGTGTTCTCCTTTCTGAGAATAAGGTCTGCTTTTTAGGTGATTGGAAACTGCTTGATGGAAGTTCAAAGCTGATACCACCATGCTAAACAATGAACTAAGAGATACACATTCTGATTGGCCATATCAGAGCATTTCCAGTTACAGCCTAGTCACATAATATTATTGGTAGATTTAAGGGAATGCAGAGGTGACTAACTCACTCTTCCAGTCATCTGGCTGGAATGAAAGGCCTAGTTTAGATCACAGAGTTGGGGGTGGAGACCAGAATTGAGTGACCCACCATCTCACTCTAAATCTGGGCTCCAGATGCTAAGAATCAGCTGACTTTTTTCCCCATTTTCTGTGACTTTAGTGGTCACTTTCCAGTGTGTTTTGATTTTTCATAATTTTTAATTCAGAGGTTAATCAACAATCAAATCTCCCTCACTGATCTCGTCGCATGCCCGTCTTGGTTTCTTGGTGTTAGCCTGCACCAATGTGGTGACAGCAGTGGACCAGTTGGAACTAAGCAAGATGGAGACTTTATTAGGGGGTGCATGTATTTAAGGAAGCCTAACCCTACCAGAGGGTTTACTTCCCCTCCATGGGGTTTTGCTTCTCTAACACTGCTGGGGTCTGGTGTATGGTACAGTTTTTCTTGTATTGGCAGTGGAATTTAATACCTTATTTACTGTGCCTTCTGTGTATTGAGATCCCTTTTTGAAACTTTTTTTTTGTTGTTGTAAATTTATTTTTAATAAATGTGCAAAAAAAATTAAATGTGTTTTCACGGTCAATATGTCAATTGTGCTTCTAATGAAAAGTTTGGTCAACTTTGTTTTATTATCCATTTTTTTGTTTTCCTGGCTGGTATCCTTAAATCTCTCTCTGTGTATAACAACATAACTGAGAAAAAAGTGACTTTGCTACTTTTGCTCCCTTTAGGCCTGAAGGCAGAGCTGTACTATGTAAGAGACAACGTGGTCAATCACTATGCCCTTGCCTTCATTTTACCTGTGCCAAGTGAAACAAGCAGCCTACACTTCACCTGGCAGTCCAAGAGCAAGGTGCAGTAACCACAGGAATGGTATGGTGTGGGCAGCTCTTAATTCAACTCAAGATTGCAGTAAATGATCTGGAAATATTGGCTGTAATTTGTGCTACAGGTGGACTACAGACTAGGATTCCAGGTGGACAATCCTACTGCCATGAGTTTACCTCAGAGCAACATCTCTACCCATGGGGAGGTGCCTCGCAGCCCCTCAGGTCTGACACTTCTTTTACTGTTACTTTTTTGCATTGGTGAGGTTTTTATCAAACACAGTTAGATGCTATATGTCATCCTACAAAATTAGATTAAATATCTCAAAGATACAACCCCAAATTAGAAAAAGTTGGGACAGTATGGAAAATTCAAATAGAAAAAAAGAAGGAAAAAAACGCAGTGATTTACTTACATTTACTTTGACTTTTATTTCATTGCAGACAGTATGAACCTAAGATATTTCATGTTTTGTCTGGTCAACTAACCTTTCATTTGTTAATATACATCCATTCCTGTATTTCAGGTCTGCAACACATTACAAAAAAAAGTTGGGATCGTAGAGCATTTACCACTTTGTAATGTTGCCATTCTTTCTCAAAATACTTAAGACAGCTTGGCACTGAGCATACCAAGCAATGAAGCGTTTCAGGTGTTATTTTGTCCCATTCTTCCTGCAAACACATCTTAAGGTGTGCAACAGTATGGGATTGTCATCGTCGCATTTTTCATTTTAAAATTCTCCACACATTCTCTATTGGGGACAGGTTAGGACTGCAGGCAGGCCAGTCCAATACCCGTACCCTCTTCTTCCGCAGCCATGCCTTTGTAATGTGTGCAGAACGTGGTTTTGCATTGCCTTGTTGAAAAATGCATGGACATCCTTGGAAAAGATGTCTTCTTGAAGGCAGCATATGTTACTCTAAAATCTCAGTTTACTTTTCTGCAATAATGCTGCCATTATAGAAGTGTAAATTACCTTTGCCAAGGGCACTGACACAACCCCATACCATGACAGGCCCTGGCTTTCGGACTTGTTGCCGATAACAGTCTGGATGGTCCTTTTCGTCTTTGGTCCGGAGCACACGGTGTACATTTCTTCTAAAAAAGATCTGGAATACTGATTCGTCTGACCACAATACACATTTCCACTGTGTGATGGTCCATCCAAGATGCCTCAGAGCCCAGAGAAGTCAACGCCACATCTGGACACGTTTAACATAAGGCTTCTTTTTTGCACAGTAAAGCTTTAAGTGGCATTTGAGAATGTAACTCCGTATTGTAGTACTTGACAAAGGTTTACCAAAGTAATCCCTTGCCCATGTGGTTATATCAGCTATTGATGAATGACGAATTAGTATACTTATAAAATGATTTACACATTATGTAATATTCTGAGATACACTACCGTTCAAGTTTTTACTTCTTTTCATCAAATAAGTTGCAAAATGAATAGTAGTGAAGTATAGTGAAGACATTGACTAGGTTAGATATAATGATTTCTGCTTGAAATAACAATTTTATGCTTCAAACTTTGCTTTCATCAAAGAATCCTCCATCTGCAGCAGTTATAGCCTTTCAGACCTTTGGCATTCTAGCTGTTAATTTGTCGAGGTAATCTGCAGAAATGTGACCTTACGCTTCCTGAAGCTTTTCTGGATTGGCTTGATGGGGACTTTTTCTTATACCATTTGGTCAAGATGCTCCCATAACAGCTCAGTAAGGTTGAGGTCTTGTAACTGCACTGGCCAGTCCATTAAAGACAGAATACCAGCCTGCTCCAGTGCTTTTGGTCATTGTTCTGTTGTCTGATGAAATTGTTCCAATCAAGCATCATCCACAGTGTATGGCATGGAACTGTAAAATGGAATGGTAGCCTTCTTTGTTTAAGATTCCTTTTACCCTGTATGAACTTCCCACTTCACCAGCACCAAAGCATCCCCAGACCATCACATTTTCTCCACCATGCTTGACAGATGGCATCCAGCATCTTTTCATTTGTTCTGCGTTTCACTTCTTCTGATCCAAACAGCTGAAACGCACATTTGTCTATCTATAACACTTTTTTCCATTTATCCTTTGTCCAATGTATGTGTTCTATTGCCCATTTTAATCTTTTTCTTTTGTTGGCCAGTCTGAGATATGGCTTTTTCTTTGCAACTCTGCCTGGAAAGCCAGCATCCTGGAGTCTCTTCTTCTGCTGAAGATGAGGCTGATGTTTTCTATTTAAGAAAGCTGGTGGTTGAGGACCTGTGAGGTGTCAGTTTCTCAAAATAGAGACTCTGATGTTTTTATCCTCCTGTGAGGTTGTGCACCGGGTCTTCCCACTTCTCCTTCTGTCCTGGTTAGACCCAGTTTGCATCATTCTGTGAAGGGAGTAGTGCATACCTTTGTGAGATATCTTCAGTTTCTTGGCAGTTTCTTGCATGGAGTAGCCTTCATTTCTCAAAACAATAATAGACTTATAAGTTTCTGAAGAAAACTCTTTTTTCCTGGACAATTCTCAGACCATAATCGAACTCACAAATGCTGACGCTTCCGATTCTCAAGTAGCCTAAAAAGGGTCAGCTTTTTTGCTTCCTTAAACAGCACAATGGTTTGCCGCTTTTCTAACATAACTGTGCAAGGGTTTTCTTTCCTTTTAACATTATAATATTGGATTAGTGAACACACACTGGAGTGATAGTTGCTGAAAACAGGCCTTAGTATGTCTATGGAGATATTTAATTAAAAATCTGCTATTTTCAGATATAATAGTCATTTACAACATTAATGAGGTCTAGACTGTGTTTCTGATCAATTTAATGTTATTTGAAATGGAAAACAATAACTTTATTTAAAAAAAAAAGGACATTTCCCAGTGATTGCAAACTTTTGAATGGTAGTGTAATTCTTAATACTATTTTACATCTACAGTACATTATAATCTAGGTTGTGTGTAGATTTGCACTTTGTGTTTATGAATCTGCACAAACCCTAGATTAGTGAATGAGTTGTGAATTTCCTTTTACTTGTGTGCACAGCAATAAAACCCACAGTTTATGTAGCATTGTGGAATGAAAAACAGTACTATAGGCTTTTCCCACTCTCCCCTACTTTATAGTGTTCAGAGTGGACCTCTTCTGCTTGGGGAAGGTGGATGCGGAGGTTATTCTTACCTTGCAACTCAACTTGACTCTACACCCCAACAAATTCACAATTCTCAATTTCAAACAAAGACGAATGTGCTACAAAAGTAAGAGTAAGTATTCTCACACACATTAGTCTTAGGTGGGTACTTCCTGAGGATCTGGCTCAGATTCAGGTCACAGTGGCCTAAAGGAGATGGGAAAACTTCTTTCTTACAAAAAGGCCTAAAAGAGGCAATCCAGGAGCTGTCTGTGTCAGTTACCTGAAGACACAAAGCAGGATGAATACTTACAGCTGTATTTAATTCCAGACTTCTGTGATCATCTGGAGATCACAGCTGAAAATTTGACTCATGAAAGACAGTATCATTTACTGTATGATATAAAGTATGTTTGTTTATTTTAGTTTTCTCCTAGTAATGAAAACTCAAGCTAGTGACTAATGTGCTGAAGATGCTTTGAAGAAACACATATGTAAAATGAAAAAATGTAATGTGCTGAGGCTGTGCATTAAATATAATATGTGTGTGGTAGTGTATACTAATATAATTGTTATTTCACAAATGAGTTATAATGTTTTAACCAAGTTTTTCTTTCATTTTTTCCCTGCTGTTGAAGGAAATGAGATCTCAGATTACATGATGCCACGCTTTCCAAATAAGACTCAGAATAGACCTGTGTGTAAGTAATAACAGTGTCTGTTATCCCTGGCTGGTCCTGGCTGAGAGAATCAGTCATTCTCAGCTGCTGTTTGAGTACTTTTGGCATAATGACTTACTTTTTGCTTTAGAGTGTTTTATTCATGACTCTCCAGCACTGTCCAGAATAGTTTCATTACTTCATTGTATAATGTGATGTAGTGGCAAACATGAGATCAATGAATTGGGATGCTGGGAAATTTAATAAAGCTCCAGCAATCTATACTGGGGTACATGTATTAACAAAAGAAAGAAGATGACTTCAGCCAGGCTTCCGACTGTATAACTTTGGCAGCTGTAAATCAACACCATTCCATAATAGCCTCCCCAGTGAAATTGCATGTTATGTGCTCAAGCTGAAATCATGTAAAGTGATTGTTTTTGTAACAACACCCAGATGCAGCCATATTTACTTTTGATCTGTTTGGGTTTTTTGTGTTCATGTGCTGTGTGTTTTGTTTCTTCTGCCACATCCAGATGAGACTACGAATGTGCCCCCGACCACCTCAGCCCGGGTCTTCTACATAAGTGTGGGCATATGCTGTTCTGTTATCTTCCTGGTAGCTGTAGTTCTGGCTGTATTGCACTTGCACAGTTTGAAAAGGTTCGAGGTGGACAGGTGGGTACTGTAACATACCCAAATGGTTACTACACTACCCAAGCCCATATAGAAATTATGTCCTAATTCTTGCTGTATCATGTACAGGTTCATCAGTACTTAGAAATTTAGTGGAACCTACAATCCACAAAATTATGAAAAGAAAAAAAAAATTCATGCTGCATTTTACCTGTTAAATCAGAATTATCTCTCAAATTATTAGTTATACATGATATAGAGTAACCAGGGCATGGGATGGAATTTGCTGTGATGAACAGCTCTGTATTTCCTGGCCCTGCTTTAAGAGAGGAATGATGACCAGTTGCTGACAAGTGAAGTTTCATTAGCAAGGTCTTTTTATGCAGCTGGTCTGAGGTCTTGGGGAGAGACTGGAAGAGACTCTTGGGAAGTTTTGGCAGGGATCAGAAAGGCCCTCCAAAATGGGCCTGGATTTTGTTTAAGTGGACCATTTTCTATTGCTACATTTTGTTTCTGTGGTGGAGGCATTTGCTGTTTGAGATCTTCCTCACCAACTTCTGTTTGTTACTTCTCAGGGTGAGTAACAGCAGCATGTCCCAAGGGTTGTCTCAACCATCCACCCAGACCACACAGTATCTGAGGGCAGACACTCCGAATAATGCTGCCCCTGTTGCAAGTAAGTAACTGTTATTGTCTCTCATTGACACTCCCAGCATACATAAAATAATGTCCTGTTGTTAGCAATTTAGGAACAGGACTGGTCTATACCCTCCTTTTAACATTTTTATTGGGTCATTTAGACTCTTCGTTCTTTTCACTAACTTTAGAATGTATTGTCTTAGAAGTACTCACTCAATGTTTTTACATTGTTTACATACTATTACAAACTGATTATGTCCTACACATTTCAATCCGATTGTGAATTCAAGTCCATTTCTTTGCTAAGCCTTTGTCATCTCTCTTTGGCCATCGGATAATTATTCAGGTTCTGCACCAGTCCTTCAGCTTCCTGCCTCTTCCTTCTCGAATCCTGCTGTTCCTTTGCATGAAATCAAAAGTAAGTATCATCTATCCAAATTCAGAAAGGTGTTACAACTACCATTTTCTCTCCTTTTGTACGTTATTGTTTTACTTTTTTCCCCTCGCTTATATACATTGTGAAATTTTGTATATTGTATAGCTTTATCTCTTGCCACATTCAAATTTAGATTATAGAGCACTCTTATTTCTTATATCATACATTGTGTACTGTATAGGTTTCTACTTCCTACATCTTATAAATGTTTTTTCAAATATTTTTGTCAGTTTATCAGCACTGAGTGAACTCCAAGTTAAATATTGTATTTAAGATGGTTGACTATACATTAATCATCTTGCCACCTCCATATTGTCCACACATTTCATATTTAATTTGTTCATTTTAATTATATAAAAATCTGTTGCTCTCTAGGTCAAATAGGTGAGTAAAAACAGGTCGGAAAAGTTTTATACTGTACATATACAAAGTACATTATGTAAGTCCCAGACTGTTTTACCATTTAAGTGATTTAGTTATTACATAAGTATTTTTCGTGCTGTCAGACAGATGGATGATATAAAGTGACATTTGTGTTGACCATAATTAAGTGGAATGGGGGAAAAAAAAAACTGTGTGTGTGTGTGTGTCTCCAAACCATATTGCCCTTACAACTATAGTGTGTATGTCATGTATAATTTCTTACTTATTTTTATATTTTCATTTGTACACATATGTATAACAGCTACTGTCTCCTTTCTTAGAACATACAGATGGCACTGATAGCAACCAGCACACCAGAAGTAGTGGCATACAGACAGTAATAACAATTACTTTTAAATATTGCCTTTAAATTTGTTGAATTTAGTGTGCATGTGGGGAGTGACAAAATCTGTCTGTGCATCTGTCACTATGTGTTCATCTGTATGTAGCAATAAAATCCATCAGCATCACATAGTATGCATGCATGTGACATCACTACTTCTGTTTTTCCAAGCCTTGTTTGAGACAAATTTTTAATTTTCAAAATAGTATCTTTTTTGGAGCCTAATGAATGTGGCTTTGCAAAAACTTCACTTAGGGTGAAAAGTACCTGGGTGTCAAATTTCAGATCTGTGGCTTGAAAAACAAAGATGCTGTACAGAAAGAACAAAGAGGTTGATCTTTATCGAGATCGTGCCACTCAGTTTTTCCCTTCTAATATTAAATGTTTTGTGTTAAAATATATAGTTATTACATAGTTATTTGTCTTTTTAAAATATGGAAAATGTATTTTTCATAGTGTACTGGTTACATAAATAAATTTGATTGTACAGAGTGCAATGTTTTGCAATTTGCTCCTGCTTTAAAGATGGTGTGCTTGAACTTCAGTATCACTCTTCAGTCTGACCATTAGGTGGCAAAATTGAACTGTGTTTTGTACTATAAAGTGCCAGCTTTAAAAACAGTGAGATAATCGCAGTTGTTGAAAAGTAATTCCAGTGCAGTCATTCAGACAACAATCCAAATACAGTAAAAATTACAGTTAAGGTGATTGTGATGCTCAATATGGCTAAATCAAATGAATAAATAAATCAACATGTAGAAATAAGCTGCACAACCCTATTGGATATGACTAAGCAAATGAGACAGAGTTAATTTTTGGGAGAAGGACTTTGGAGGCGAGATCTGTGTACCAAGTCAGGAGATGAGGATTACTTGTAGTTAGATAAGATGGAAGGAGAAAGTGAGAGATTAAGCAATGGATGGAGGCCCTAAAGGATGAAAATAGCCTGTGCTTTGTGTACTTAGGGTAGTAAAGATATAAAATGCATAGCAGATGCCAGGAAGGGCAAGAACATATTGTTGAGTAATACATAAATACAACCAGACAAAGATTACAGATGAGAGTTCAGGACAACTGATACCATTGCTGTAGCGATTTTTAACATCTTAGTATTTTATATGGCAGCATAGCCCATTTAAGATAAGGGGCACTATTTAAGGGTCAGCAGAAAAGTTGAGAACATAAGGTTGTAAATGGAGGATATAAAATGGTGCACATTGAGAGTGGGCACATCATGTCCAGCAAGCATGGTTATTTTTGCAAGCATTTTGCACAATAGGAGGAAAAGAAAGATTTTGTGTTGTCAGCACATTCAGACAGAAGCTCCAGAGATATAGAACAACATTAGGAGTAGAATGGAGACTGGCCAACACATGCATAAACCATGGTGATTGCAGTTATAGTTTCTCTCCCAAGCAAGTTCTTGAGAGCATTTTAATGTACAAGGTAATTGCATAGTTATTAATATGCTGTTTGCTCTCTAAATTTCCCTGGAATATGAGAAAAGGAAATGGACAGGAGTTCTCTGCAGGTGTCTATATGAGAAAGAGCATAGTCTGATATGGGAGGAGAGTAATGGAATGTGTATTAGATTAAAGTGGAGTCTGGTGGCAAATGTAGGATAATATATTAAGTGAGAGGGAGAGGGCAGCAATGCAGAGCTGGGAAAATGAATGAGTACTCTTTGTTCAAGGATGACAAAAGGAAATCTCTAATAGGGATGAGACAATGTGTAGTTGCATGCCTTTTTACTAGAACTTCTGAGTATTTAATTATTTTGGTGAGCTCCAATGGCGAGCTGAATGATGCTCTTAGGACAGAGGAGGCTGCAGGAGCAGGAAAAGGGAAACGCATGTGGAAGTCATTGGTAGCAGCTTTTGCCTCTCTAAGGCACAGCTCTCTTGGCACATGTCTCAAAGTGGGAAGTAAGATAATCTGTTAGAGGATGAAATAGTGCAGGAACCCATTTATTTATTTATGTATCTATCTTGGATTGTGGACCAAAGCCCAGTTCCCTCTATGTGTCAGCATACTTGGCCAAATAAATGTGATTCTGATGTTTATGTCACTGAGGACATAATGTAGAAAGTCCAACTTCTCTAGAAGGAATTATGAGAGAAGAACAACACATCCTCTAAAGGTGATTGGAATTTTTCTGTAATGTTTCTGAATACATCCAATGATAGTGGAACCAACATGTAACTTGAGGTTACAGAAAGTTTTTCTGATTGGTATACTTAACCTGTTTAATTTTTTTGGCTTTGCAAGCAGGGTCAAATATGTTTAAGTAATTAAACTAAAATAAACAAGTAGCTCAGCGCTGGCACCATTGTGCCTAGGGAGGTGCGTGAGACGGGGCACAGGCGGATGAGGGCAGTTTGAGCAAAGGTACTGTCAGGTCAGATCCACACTTTGTAAAAAGAAGGAAATCCTGAAAATATTTGTGAAAGGAATTACCGGAGAGGAACTTTTTTTTTTTTTTAAGGCCCATTGGCAATTTTAAATTTCATCAGAGATGAAGGTGGGGGGTGGGGTGAAGTACAGGGATAAGAAAGAATTAGAATGGTTGGTGCCTTGACTTCTTTGCAGTGGCAAAATGAATAAGACTAGTAGTTGTCATTACAAGACCAGGAGGACAATAGAGAAACGGGAACAAGAAGAAACAGGAAGAAGTGCGGTCTGACCTAGGAAGTAAGTGGCGCCACCAATACTGCCTTGTTGTCCTTCCTCGATAGACTCCTTTGTGCTTTACACCTAATCTCTTGTTGACCTGGTGGAGATAATTAGCAGAGGTATTTTGGAGCCCTTTTTTACATTAAAATAAATACATACAGATGATCTAGCTAAAGCTCAAAGCAAATACAAATAGTTCTTTCAGTTAAAAGAGGCAACACTAGCTTCCGTCACGTTATCAAGTGGAAAATCTATTCTAAAGGAAAATTCTTAAAAACTAATTAAAAACCCAATTACCATTCAAATTTGGAAAAATGGCAGTGTTTATGAGATGCAGTTATTCACTTTTTTCTCTTTATGACTTGTTGATTTGTTCTCTTTGGCAATATGGTGCCACAAAGGGAAGAAATGGTACCTCCTTGCTCCCGGCTCAGCCTGTGCAGAGTTCTGTACGTCTTCTGCCTATGTTTGCACAGCTTTCTTCCCACAGTCCCAAGACATGTTTTTTGGGCAAAATAGTAACCCTAAATCTCACATTGAGTGTAAGTAAGTAAGTGAACAGCTGAGTGTGGTTGTCCTGCGACAACCTGCCAGGGTGACCTCTGCCTCAGGCTCTGCTTCCAGGATAGGCTTCAGGCCACCAGTGGTCTCTCCAGTGGTTTCTCCAGTGGACACGAGTAATAGAGGGACTCTGTTCTTGCTGTCATTTTTTTAAAATGTTGTCATTTTTCATTTTGTTTTATTTTGGAAATGTTTAAAGTGAAATAGTTTGCTTTAGAATTGTAACTCATACACTACACCACTCTTTTGTGTAGTTTCAGTGTACAAACCCCAATGAAACTGAAATTCCTACATATACCTTGACACTCTCCTACAGACCCAGTAAACCCTACAAAACTCTTAACTCTTACCTTAACCCTTAAATCTGTTCCAATAAACAGACATTTAAAAAAGTTACAGATGGAGAATGTTGAGGAAGCTTCAAAACCATCATTTTAGGCAGCTGACTCCTGTTCCTTCTGCTGCTTAAATCCTCCTCTAAGATTTTTCTTTCTCCCTACTCATCCTTACGCTTCTCTTCAGACTGCTAATATTTAATTCTTTCCTGGAGTGCTTTCATGTTGCAAAAGAATCTGCTAAAACCACTAACATCAACCCAGCTAATGTGGGGGAAGGCATGTGTGTGACTAAAAAAAAATCTTCAAAGTAAAATCAAGTTAGAATAAAAAAGCATAAAGCTTAAGTTCAGAATGTCATATTTATTTTTAAATGCTATTAAAAGCTGCTTTTAAGTGTTCTCTAAAAATTACACTGCCCAGCTAAAAAAAAAAAAGTCTCACACTAATATTTCGTTGGACTGCCTTTAGCTTTGATTACGACGTGCATTCGCCGTGGTATCGTTTCGATAGGCTTATGCAATGTCACAACATTTACTTCCGTCCAGAGTTTTATTCATTTTTCGCCAAGATCTTGTATCGATGATGGGAAAGTCAGACCGCTGCATAAAGTCTTCTCCAGCACATCCCAAACATTCTCAATGGGGTTAAGGTCTGGACTCTGTGGTGGCCAATCCATGTTTGAAAATGATATCTCATGCTCCATGAACCACTCTTTCACAACTTGAGCCGGATGAAACCTGGCATTGTCATCTTGGAATATGAAGAAAAAAATCCATGGAAAATTCCATTGATGGAAAAACCTGGTCATTCAGTATATTCAGGTAGTCAGCTGACCTCAGTTTTTGGGCACATAACATTGCTGAACCTAGACCTGACCAGCTGAAGCAACCCCAGATCACAACACTGACTTTTTTTTTTTTTTTTTTTGGGTCGGGCAGTATATTACAACTTACTAATATTAGAATAAAATTTTGTGCTTTTATGACTTTGCTACTTACACTGATATCGAAGACTTTCCTTGGCCTCTCTTCTTAGCACATTCTTGGGTTATGATCTTGTACTTCAGTTTTTAAAAAAACATAATAATATTCCTGAGATGTTTTTGCACAGGCATATGACTATAAGCTATCTGAGCAGTAGAAAACATACTCCCCATGGGGTGAGGGCCAAGGTATGGTGCAATGTCAACAAGCCATTTATTCTTTTTTTTATTGAAATGCTTAAAATAATTCCTTGCTGATTTTCATGCTTGCATTCTATTTATTTAGTGCTGGAGAAACTGAATCCATACAAAATTTGTATCCATACAAAATATGCTGTTTTGCAATACTGGGATTGAGGATTTTATGTATAATTATGGAAATTGAAATTAACTTTACCAATGCTATTAATATTTCTTAATTTATGACATACAATGAATGTTTGTAATGTTAACTGAAATGCAATAAAACTGTCTCACTAAATGTCAAGTAATATAACTTTTTGTTAGTGGACTTGCCAGATTGATTGATTTTGAAGGGCATGTTGCCCTCTTACCATTTGGTTTTAGTTTGTGCTTTTAATGGGTCACTGGTTACCCACATGCTGCATTGGAGTGATTTTGTATTATTCATTCCCTGTGTCACAAGTTGTAGACAAAAGAGTTCCAGAGAAGTCTGGAATTATTGTTCTTCAACAGGTAATGATGAGTATTTATGGCATCTACAAACAGGCAGATTATGTGATTTTAGCAGTCATATTACTTATATTAAATTTATCTTATTTCTTTGCTTGTTTTTAGATATAAGGTGTAACTTTGGGCTTCTCAGAATTTCCATCTTTGCCACTTCCCTGAACAATACATCTGTTTTTGTCTGCATGTTTATATGTAACAACTCAGGCTACTCATCTCTGCGCATTGAGAAGAATGACCTCAGGAGCGTTACACTGCAGGAAGCTAAGGCAAAAGTCAAAGACGTTGCCATCTCTCGTGAGAGGATTACTCTGCGTGATGTCCTGCAAGAAGGTAGTACAAATGTTTATTTATATTTGCTCATGTTTTGTGTTAAATCACAAAGCTTGAGTAAGAACAATGAACATGGTTTTACCTGCTTTATACGTGGACATTTTCTTTGTTCAATTTTCTACTGGCACAAAGTAATGCAAAGGCAAGTCCTTTATCAAACTTGATCCCACATCTTTAGAAGAGTACAAGTGGCTTAAGTTAGTCACACTCCTTTCCAGTTGCTGTTTTGTTATAGTACATTGCACCTCCATTCACTGTGGGAGACAGCAAAGCATTACATTTTTTGCAAATCTCTTCAAATAAACGGCTGTAGCTACAGTATAACGTGTGTGTGTGTGTGTGTGTGTGTGTGTGTGTGTGTGTGTTATATATACATTTCATCAGGACTTGGGGACTTCTAGCTCAATACATTATGTATTGAGCTAGAAGTCCCCAAGTCCTGATGGGAGGCACCTCCGAAAGTGGTTGAGAACAACAGAGCTAAGATCCTGTGGGACTTCAAGTTCCAGACAGACAGGCAGCTGCTGGCCAATCAACCAGACATAGTGGTGGTTGATAAGGAGCAGAAAACAGCAGTAGTGATAGATGTGGCAATCCCAGCTTGATAGTAACATCAGGAAGAAGGAGCATGAGAAGGTTGAGAAATATCAAGGCCTGAAGGAACAACTGGAACAAATGTGGAAGGTGAAGGCCAAGGTGGTTCCTGTGGTAATAGGAGCACTGGGGGCTGTGACTCCCAAACTTGAAGAGTGGCTCCAATAGATTCCAGGTACAACAACTGAGGTCTCTGTCCAGAAGAGCACAGTCCTAGGAACAGCTAAGATACTGCACAGAACCCTCAAACTCCCAGGCCTCTGGTAGAGGGCCCGAGGTTGAGGAAGGCACACACACACAGACCACCCCCCCAGGTAGGGGAAGGTGAGGGGGAGATTTTTATATATATATATATATATATATAGAGAGAGAGAGAGAGAGAGAATGGGTTCCAACTGAGGCTGTCTCTCCAGTGGATTATTCTATTTTTTTTTTTTTCTTTGTATACGCAAGACAGAAATGACGTTCTTTAAGAAACACTGACATAATACAGTATACTGGTTACGGACAAAGAATTGCTGTAGTTAATTTATTTTAGAATTCAAACTTTTTTCTTTTTTACAGTTTAGTAGCTGTCACTTTGTAGTCAGTTGTTCTAACAAATAATTTAGAGTCGTTTATTCATTGATTCACTGTCAGTAACCACTTGTCCAGTCCATGGTAGTACTGGTCTAGGTCAGACCATACACACATTTGGTCTTTTTTGTGCTTCACTGGTGAGAGTCTGAAAACGTTCTTCCTGAACTTCTAAATTTCACTAGAAACAGTAACTACCAATATCTAACTAGGATTCCAGTGGTGGTGGCCGGACTTTTTTTTTTATTTTAAAAAGGGCACTTAATGATTAACACTGTTATTCTTTTTCCCATACCAAAATCAAATAGTTCCTACTTCCTCTCTGTCGCTCTGATAAATGTCTTCAGCTGCATCAGCATCCACACTCAAGTGTCCATTCAGTAAGGCAGCAGAAGCGCTCAGAAATGTGGTTTTTTAATTGCACCCCTCTCACTACTCTACTGCTTTTGTTCCTCCTACTATTGCACTTCTTCTGCTTATATCATGCTTACAGGAAGGCCGTCGGCAGTTCTTTCCGTTTTCCTCTCCAGTTTTTCCGTTTGTCTTTGCATCCTGTGCTGTGTAGTCTTGACTGTTCTGCCGACCAGGCTGATGGCTTTACCTGCCAAAAATGTCTGCTCAGTGTGGAGCTTGTCAAGTGAATCCAGGAGCTGGAGAACCGCATAAGGACTGTGTAAGTTGTTGAATAGGATCATTTCTCAGCTCATTTTGCCTGCAGATCAGCAAAACAGCAGTCTCTCCAGCACATTATTGTGCATTTGAATTTGTCACCCAGTACAGAAAGCATTAATCAAGAACAGCAGCAACCTTTCACTTCTTATTTAAAAGAATTTCCAGATTAAAAATATCAACTCCACTGGTGCTGTGACCCCTTGGTTGACAGGCTCTGACTTCTTAAATTATTTTGTCTATAAAATATATTGCATATGATAACAGATTGAATAGGATGTTCCCAGTTTTCCTGCCATGATGACAAACCCCAACCCGACTGCTGTCTCACTTCATTCGAGTGAGTAGATGGCAATGCTGATCATGTCATTGAAATTAACTACCTGCCTGCTGGTACCGACAAAGCCTCTTAAATGGACTTGTCAAGCCCACATTTGGTATGATCGGTATCTCACTGACATCAGGGGTGGTTCTGGACTCTAATGGGGTGGTGCTGGACCAAGAAGCCAATGCTTGGATCTGTATCCTTCTTCCCTCAGCAGTTTTAGACAAAATTTCAAAATCTTCCATTCATTTTCAACAGTTCTTGAACAGTATTTACTGTTTTTACTGAACAGCTGGCCCCATGATTGACTGCAAGTGATCCGTTTTAAGAATTTTAGTTTCTTTTTTTTTCTTTTTTTTTTTGCCTGCCACAGTATTGGCGCTTCCCAGGTTAGAGTTATAAATGACATCCTCCTGTCAGCAGATAGAGGTTTCCTAGCTGTGCACATTCTTTTGGACTTTTCTGGAGCCTTTAGTACTATCGACTGTGGCATCCTTTTGCACAGGTTGGGTTCATGCCTGCACTTCTCCGGAATGATGCTCAAATGGTTAAACTCCTACATTGTGGATAGATTCCAGTATATACATCTTAATGAAAATTTCAGTCCTTTTGCACAGTTAGCATTCTGATATAGAATACCTCAGGATTCTGTGCCGTGATCATTTCTTTTGTAAAATACACCTTACCAATAGGTATATTAATTTTGAGTCATGCTAATGAGGATGGTTCACTTGTCCATTGAGGATACAGATGTACATGCCACCAAGCACATGCTCCACTCTTTCGGTGACATTAAAGTCTACATAGGTGTTAAATATCTTGCCTTGAACTCAGATAATATGGATATTCTTCTCCTGTGTCTGAAGATCCCAAGCAGTGAACTCCCTCAATTCAGTCTTGTCGATATAAATTTCAGCATCACATCATCTCCAAAGAGATGTACAATTCTCTTCAACCCAGTGCTTACGAAGTCATGCTTCCTTCAGCTGAGTAATATTTTAAGTTAAAGTGCCATCTCTCTCATCATGATACTGCCTTCCTCAACCAGAATGCTACAGCAGGGAAGCTTACTTGCTGCCAGAAATATTGCTACATTCCACCAGTTTTTCAACCACTTCACTGGATACTTGCTGCATATAGATGTGAGTGACTCTAACCAATAAGGCATCAAAAGGTTAAACACCATGTTCCATCTCTGATCTCCTCAGTTGCTATAACCTTGCATCCTATGGTCACAAGATGCCGACTTGCTTGTAGTTCTAGAGAGCTGTTTGAAAGCTGTGGTTGGCAGAGCATTTAGCTTCTGGGTCCCTAAATTGTGAAATGCTCTGCCTCTTGCAGTGAGGCGCCCCCTTCTGTCACTAGAGATCCAGGTCATCACCTTCGTTGTCCACTTCATCACTTTTGTTTTCCCAGTGGGGATTCCCTGGGCTTTTCCCTGTCTCTGGAGTGAAAGCTCTGCTTGTGCTGCTTGCGATCCATGTGAACGACAAGAAGCTCTGTGTCATTTTTATTGCTTCTTTCCAGCACTAGCTACCTTGCTGCATCCCTCAGGTCCATTCATTTGTTCCTCTGATTATAAAACTGCTTTCAGGGGTTCATTCCCAGATGCTGCCACCTGTGCTGCCTGCTCTGTACAGAAAGTCAGTCTCCAGAAGTCAGCTTATAAGGTGCATACGTGCAGAAGGGAGGTTCAGGAAATCTTTTTGTATGCATGTTATATGATAGTTGTGCCAGAGCAAGTGAACTGTCTTCATCCATCATTGTACAATGAAGCCAGACTGCTGCATCCACCTGCTGAAACCCTGGCTTCATATAGAAGGATTGGTGCAGTAGAGGACTGCTGGCATGAAGAATTTCTTGCTTGCAATTTGAAATTTACCTGCTGAGATTTATCATCAGGTTCTGACAAGCCTAGGGACAGGATGGTGACAGAGCACACAAAACCACACAAAAGAGACTTACACTGATCTTGTTTATTGGGTCATGTATACGCCAAGACTTGTGTTTTAACATGTATAAT
Source organism: Heterotis niloticus (assembly GCA_018136845.1). Classification (NCBI taxonomy): domain Eukaryota; kingdom Metazoa; phylum Chordata; class Actinopteri; order Osteoglossiformes; family Osteoglossidae; genus Heterotis; species Heterotis niloticus. The sequence continues at coordinate 16,134,721 of CM030903.1, read as the reverse complement.
TTTTTATTTTTTTTATTTATCTCAATCCATTACTTTAAGTACTTTTCCAACTTATCCTGAATAAGACATAAGACAGAACATAGGTAGAGCCAAACATTCTGTAAATTTGGATCTCATCTTCTTTCCTTTCAGGATTTGTATATTAAATAAACTTTATTTACTAAGATTACTACAGTTAGCTGAAACCCACAGCTGCAAACAGTATTGAATTTCTGCCATCGGACTCCTTCAGCTATAATAAAGGAAGGTAGCTTTGCTAAAGAATTTCTGCTTACATGCATATGGTGCGCCTGCCATGTTCACCTGTGCAGCTTGCAGGATGGTCGTGTGTGTTGAACACAACTGTTAGCCTATTTTGCAAATACTCTCGATTTCTCTTACAGGGACGTTTGGTCGCATTTTTCATGGAGTTCTTGTGGATGAGAAGGATCCTACCAAAGAAAAGCAAGTTTTTGTCAAAACTGTGAAAGGTTTGATTTTTAACTCTTATTGTTCCTTATGTTACTGCAAAATTAAGTTTGACTACCATTGTGTAATGTTTTGTTTTACTTTTTGCACTTTTTCAGCACTTTGATTTACTTGCAGTCTATGCTAAGGACTGGTGCTATAATTTCGAAGGCAGCACAGTGCATCAGCATTTGTAAACTAGGCCAGTAAAGAATCTCTGCATACTTTCCAGCAAGAAGTGAATCTGACAGTTATTCAGAATGTCATAGTCATCCCCCAACAAAATAATTTTTTTTGTCTAGAGGTTACAATCAATTGAACCATGCAAATTAAATCACCGTCCTTGAACTTAAAACGTGTTCAATTGATATTTCCACTTACTTATTGTCCATGAAATATCTGGATGATTATGTTTTGAATATAAATATAAAAATTGCACTACTGCGGTGTAATCAAATATTTGCTTTCATCAAATTAGTAAGCAACCCTACAATAGCCTGATGTCTTCTGTGAGCTTTGTGCCTACTGTTTCTGCGATTGGCTCCGGACAGCTGTGATCCCTACCAGGCCAAGCAGTTAAGGATAAAGGATGGCTAAACTACCTTGCTTTCACAGAAATAAACTTGCCAGCATTCTTAAAATACATTAAATGTAAAGTTTGATGTGTTTTGCTTAGAAAGTATACACAAAATGTAGAATGGAGAAAGTGGATATTGTTTCAACTTAAATTTTACAATTGGTATTTTGAAGTAGACTTGCACGAACAATTATTTTCATAAAGTTGAATGAGTAAATTTTGCTGATCAAAGCAGAAAAATCAATAGCCACATTTTATATAAATAAAATAGCCACATTTTCATAATAGTGTTGTCTTAGGTCTCTGTGATGCCGCATAAGGATTAAAAGACACCAGAGACTTTAAGTACTTGAACTTGTGTTGTGGAACAGTCACGTACCAGAGTGCATAACTTTTCTCTCCCTTACCCACTATGGATAAGGACATTGGACCAAGTTGGTGCACAATTTGAAGGAAAAGATTTAAAATTCCAACACACGTTTAGAGGATTGAAATAGAGCAAGGTACCTACCCTAAATTGTTCCATTTAAAAATGATCCATATTTCTAAGTTACTGTCAAAAATCATCTACAAATACCTTGAAAGTTGACAATCAGTTCCATTATTACTTATCCCACTGGAGCATTAAAGTAATTAAATGCTCTTAATTATTTTGCCCATTTTTGTGGTTGACATAGGCCACAAAGCTGTCAAGTAGTAGCTGCTCAATGATTGTTCATAATGGCCATCTTAACTTATTTCTCTACTGTTACTATGTAAGCATCTCTGTGGAAGAATTCATAAGAGGCAAACCCATACAGATGAAGTCCATGAACCCCAAATGGTAACCATTCCTCATCATGTTTTATCAGACCATGCATCAGATACGCAAGTCACCATGATGCTGACGGAGAGTTGCAAGCTTCGTGGCCTTCATCACAGGTTTGTCTCACCATGTCGGTGCCCACAGAAACAGTTTGCACACATACACTACACTTGCAAGTTGCAGAATAACACTGTTCCCCTTATTAAACCAAATGTGTGCTGAAAGCTGCTCACTCTTCAAAACTGCACTTCATTTAATCATATGAGCCACATTCAACTATACGACCTTCTCTTGATATAAATCTGGAAAATGATTCTTTATTGGTTTATTAGTGCCATTATAATTTAAAATGTCAGAGATGTTCCTGTACTGGAATTCATGATTGAAATGGTTGTACAATGACTCAGTGGCAGCCTTCACTCTCCTTCTGGGTTTTACTATGATTATTTTATTACTTTAACATGGCATGTGCCTTTTTTGCTGAAAAATTCATTATTTATTACTCACTATTTAGTAAAAGAAAATGATTCATAATTAGCACTTTGTGTTTATGAATCATTTTGCTTTACAGTTTATCTATAAACCAGTGGGTGAAGCATCTCACCCACTCATCTTGTCAATACATTTTTTGTTGTAAAACTTCCTCTTTCACATCAGCTGTTATTTCCCAGGTGGGGAAAAGCAGTATTATCATGTTTTGCAGTATGATACATTTTCCTGTAAAATTAATGTTTTCATAAATGGGTAATTCTGTAGTATTTTGGTCTTCCTTTCATCATGTGTACTGGTCTTTCAGGCTCAGTTTATAGCTGCTGTTAGCCCTCTCATATTGTGATTTAATAAAATTTTTGATCCTGCAGTCACTACCTTCTAATTGATTTAAAAGAAGCCTACATTTCAAAGAGGGAGAGAAATGATTAAGAGGAGTTGCCTGGCAACACAGGTCAGCGCTAGACCGCTGTGATGTCAGACAGTGCAAACATTTGTCTTTTTTGCTCAACTTCCCCTTTAATGCAGACAGCATCAAGGTTTTCCTTGCTGTCCCAACTGTGGGGAAGTCTTTTCGGGTCCTACAGTCCCTTTTTCAGGTCTGTGTCAAGAAAAGGATGAAGAAATATGTTACTAATTCTTAAATCTTATCATTTACAAGTACAGTATGCTGTTCATGAAACTTCATACTGACCCACTTAGTCCCCTTGTGCTCTTCTTTTTTTATGATGATTTGTATGTCCTGCACTGGTGCTGGCAACATAAGACAGCTGAAAGCAAATCATATATCCTACTGTGTTGTACATTTTACTGCCAGTTCTTGATGATTATGATGCTAATGCTGGTCAAAAATTGACATTTATGCATCAGTTAGGATTTCTGTTGCTCTTTTCATCAGCATCTGTCACTATGCCGCTTTGACTATTAGAAATGCTGTCATGAGGCAGGCAGGTCTTTTCCTTCATAGCAGGACTCACCAAAACTAACAGAAGTTTTTAAACTTGCCAAAAAACCACTGTATTTTTAGGGGAAAAATTATTTGTTTATGAAAAGAAATAGTTGATTAAACAATCCCTTTAATTTTAAGGCAGGACAAAGCCTGCATATATACTCTTATTTCAGAATACAATTTGAGAAATCTTGATGTAATGACAGGTGGGTAGGGGAATGATGGTGATCAGTACTACAAGTTCTCATGAAACCTGCTCTTCAGCGTAATGTCCGCCTACGTTCAGTGTGGGGCAGGCTTCCTCTGCAGTTGAGCAACAAGTCAGAACATGTCCGTAATTTTTCCCAGAATGCTTATGTCACAAACTGTTCCACTTACAGTGACATCTCCCTCTTTTAGCCTGGTGGTTCTTAGTTAAAATGTATTTCTTAATTTAAATTCCTTTTTTTCTCAAGCTCATGTGGAAAGTGTCTTGTATATCAAGTTGTGTCTTCCTTCTGTAGGCCTTAGTGCATTTACCATTGTGTTCCACCACTCATATAGAATTGGTTACGTTAAAAATAGTAGCAAATAACATTTTAAAAAAGTCGCCTTATTTTTGCAGTCTCCCTTAGTATTTAGGGACATTGCAAAAGTTCTCTGACACTGCAGCCTGAAGGAAAGGCCACAACCAAGTGAAGACTAATGAGAGAAGATGAAAGATTGCAGAATGATCTTTGTTCCAGGAACCTGTTGCCCATCAGTCATGTTTGCACAGAAGATGGGGAGAAGCCAATGGTGCTGCTGCTCTACATGAACTGGGGCAATCTTAAGCTGTTCCTGCGCCAGTGCAAGCTGGCCGAAGCCAACAATCCACAGGTAAAGGCTTACACGTAGGCAGAGGGCAGAGTCTTACTGGAGAGGTGTTGAAACCCAAGGGCCTGGGTGCTTAGAGAGGTGTTGTTGAAGAGCCTCTAAGCTCCAAAAACATTAAGACTTTTATGTAAGTGAAGCTTATTGGACTTCATGAAATGTCATGCTACCTCCAGCTCATAAATGAAAGTAAAAGCAAAGCTGCTGTTACAAGAAGATATCTTATGTGCAGGAAACAGAGAACCTTCTTTCAAAACCAAGCTTGCTGGTCTTTATACTGCCAAAAGTCTTTTATGGATTACAGTTATTTTATCCTCTCAATTCTTGTCCCATTCCTTTCACTACACACTTTAGGCAGTTGTTGATGCTGACAGAGGCTGAAATTCAAACCATCCGTGTTACAGTGTTGCAATACATGCAAATGTATAAATCAAAATTATATGAATAGGAAAACTGCTGAATGCGCAGTTTACAAATATATTTTATCTGGACTTAAATGCCTTGGTATTTTGTCTGTTTGTGTTGTGGGTTTTTAGTCATGTTTAATGTGAAATTCCATTTGGACACATTGTTAAGGCAGTGGTACAGATGTATATGCCATGATGGAGGTTTACTAGCTATTTGTCAGCACAGCAACAATTAATGATGTGACCTACATGTAATTAATGGGGGTTTAACTGTGTTGCCAGCTTAAATCATGCACATTTATAAGCTGTTGCCCATTCCAAAAAGCTTATGGGCTCCTGTTCAAATCCATTATTTGAGGTGGTAATTCTGGTTTCTGTATCAGTGTGGGTAAACATAAGCAAGATTTTCCTAATTTCTCCTAATAGCTAATCACCGTATAGCCTCTGCTTCTTTGAGTTGTGTAAAACATGCTAATGCATGGTTTAATATTAATGTATTTTTGTATTATTTTGTCATAGAAAGAGGAAACTACTGTATACCAATGTACATTTTTGTTTACAGGTCCTTTCATTTAGTTTTCATTCTGTATCATTTGGCCTTGATCATACTAAAACATAAATCTTACCAAATTTTCACTGGGGAGTTAGAGCTCCCCAGAATGGAAGGTCAAATGCGCAAATAAATATAAATCTGTAGTGTACAATATGTGCAAAGCTAAGTCCCAAAAACTATAGAACTGTGCACAAAAAGCATTGAAGCATTAATGGAAGAAGTAACACCTGCTTTCCCTATAAATTGGGCACAAAAGGTGCAATGGTCAGACACTGATGTAATTGTTCAATAAGTGTGTGCTGCAGTATGACTTTCTTATTTTCAAAGTTGAAAAATCCATTTTCTTCACACTAAAAATAAGAGAACTTTTTTCCATGTTTCTCATCCTTAGTGGTAAAAATGAACAGTATTCCATTTTGTTCAAAAACTGAACCTGTTGCTGTAGATTTGGTGCCTGTTTATCCCACAAAGAAAATAGTAAATAGTCTGCAAATAAAAATTGTTTTAGAGTCACAAAATGGCAGCTTCTGTGATCAGATGGGTACTTTAAACATAATCTGCCTAGTGCTGGCCTACACTGGAAACCATTTACATGCCTTCCATTCCCTCTCTTCTCTGTCCTTCCCTTTTCTTCTGTCTGTCCACCTGCAAAGGCTGTCTCACAACAGGACCTGGTGCATATGGCCATCCAGATGGCCTGTGGCATGAGCTACCTAGGACGGAGAGAGGTCATCCACAAAGACCTAGCCGCCAGGAACTGTGTGTAAGTGTATTACACATTTTTTTTTCATCCACATTTTCTTCTTGTAGAGTTCAAGTCACAGATGCATTTGTATAAAATTGCAGTTTGATGTATTCACAGTTTTTACAAGGTTGGTAGTTATGTGTATTCCGGTCTGCCATACCAGGGCCTTTAGTGGAAACCCACTGTCTGTGATAAAATTCAAATACCATTTGTTTACCCATTGGCTATGTGCTGTAGTCAATTTGTGCAATGATTATTTCTCTAATGCTGTGTTGATCGCATATTAAAATCATGGGCAGCCTAATTTTACGATTCCGGTCTGTACACAAAGCAGTGGTACTGTGTGTTGCAGCATTGATGACAGCATGCAGGTGAAGATCACAGATAACGCACTAGCCAGGGACCTCTTCCCCATGGACTACCACTGCCTGGGGGACAACGAGAACCGCCCTGTACGCTGGATGGCACTAGAGAGTCTGCTCCACAGTGACTTCTCAAGTGCCAGTGATGTGGTGAGATCATAATGTCCACATTGCTTCACCCTTCCTGTGCTCTTACTGCAGTGTTTAATTGAGGACACCCTGACTATATAAATAAAATCACCGCAGTGATCCACCAAACTACACACACACCCTGCCCTCACATAACAGACTCCCGTAAGGTGAAAATCTGCTGCAGTGGGTCATGGAAAAACGAGATCTATTTTCATACAGTGGGCATATTATTCAGTATGGACGTATTTTTCCAGTTACTGTCATTTTATTACAATAAATTTAGGGAAAAAGCATTTATAAAAATCCCATTCAGCAGGTTTTTAAGAGGAGCATTTCAGTCCTACTGAAACCTAGCTGCCATGGTGCTTTCTGGCTACCTTCCACACCGGTACAAACACTTCCACATTGGAAACAGTCATTAAAACGCAATAGACATGATTAGCAAAAGGAAGCCAGTTGTCTGTACAGTCTTCAACCAGACGTTTTCAGAGAAAACAAGTCATTCCATGGACAGGCTGTCCAGCAAATGCTTGTATGGACAGCTCAATAACATCAAAGGTATAAAGGTTTCAAATTACTAAAGGTGCAATCTTTAAAAACAGCTAAGATATTTCTTTCAGTGCTTTCTTGTGTTTTCTTGTGAGTGTGTTTGCGTCACTGCGGTACATTTCACAAATGTCACTCACCACAGATGGCTGCTGTAACTGCATCCCTCCAGTTCAAGAACTTTGTTCAAAATGAGTAAAACAAAACATTTTTGTTAAACTAGATAAAGTACACACTATGCTCCACACCTGTTGTGGAAAGTAGTCTCTTTTTTTTTTTAATTATTATTATTATTATTATTATTATTTATGTGTACCCATCTCCTGAGTGGTACCTTTCCACATCTTTATCTTGAAGTTCTTCTGAAGGTACCTTTCTGGTCATAGTGGATTCTTTTCTTTGAAATGCTATTTATTAGGAGCTATTTATTCTGTTGAGGTTATTCACTCATTAATTAAGGTCATTTACTGTTGTAATAATTCATTTTGAGAATATTTCAAAATTTTGTTTTTACTTAGCTAATATGTTGTATGCTATATAAATAAAAATGGGACAAGTTTAATAGTTTTATTTTCAGTGTTGTACAACGAGAAGCACAAATTTTCAAAGTGGGTAGTGACTTTACCCACTGTAAATATGTGACTTATTGTAGAGCTTGGTGTAGCGTCAACCATTTTCAGTCACCTAGGACAAAGGCATCATCTTAATACTGCATAATCACATTGTGTAATACTTTGTTTTGGAAAAGGTGTCTGCTAAATTAATAAGTGTAAATGTGTTGCACTGCTCACATTCCTTGTATAGACTTGAAAACATGTCTCCTAAGCCAAAGTAGGGATGTTAAATGAAACTTCTCAGAAGTAAAATTCGTGCAACTCCACTCCATGTATCTCAAGTTATGACTGTTGAACAAGTCAACCCCGTCATGTGTGAAATGGGTGCATAGTTCTTAAATTTAGAGCTTTGGCTTTTGAGATTAAGTCTTCTGAAATGAATACCATTTCTGTAACAGTTCTGTAAATGGGACAAAATGTCTTTGGATTCAGGAGTATTCTATAACTTTATTGCACACATTTATTTAGAACCAAATGTAATTACGTATAAACTAAAATCGATAATGTATGGCATTGAATTTGCATAGGGGCTACAATTTTGCTTTTGGTGTTTAATTGTGGCTGTTTTTTACACATCTATAAATTTATGGGTGTTTAGCCTGTCGCTAGTTTTTACCTCACTTTACTGTGACATGCTTTTCAGTGGCCTGTGACTAAGAAGGAAGGGAGGTGCAAGGATAGACAATGCAGAATCCAGCTGTCCTTTGTTGTTCATCACAAAGGGAATGGAAAGTTACTGTAGACCACCAGGAAGTGTCTCTTTGTTATCCTTCTGCTGCCGTTTTGATTGCTTTGCAAAAATGTTAGAACCGCACCGGTCCTAAACAAACTAATTGGGTTTCGGCAGCACCCTGTGCTACACTGCTGCCCACCTGAGCAACACACACACACTGAAACACATGCCTGCATCCAGGCGTGGACTAGCCCACTTTACGGTAAATGGAGTGTCCACAGGAAGCTGTCCACCCAGCTGACTTGAGTGAGGATTTGTAACTGCTGAGAAGCCACCACCCAGTGTCTACAGTACAGTTCCATTGTATGGAGTCATATCCTCCTGAAACAAAAGTACCGTTTGAAATGTCTGTGTAAATAAGCACACACATTTGACCCTTGTCTAAAGTGTCACAATGATCCATAACCAATTATGAGCATTCCTGGGTGGGGTACTGACCTTTACAATGTGAAAACATGCAGGCTTCAGAGGAGCTGTACACCATGTGCAGAGGCTTCCAAAAAATGGGCAAAGCAGACCAAAGAGCCTTTAATAGCTGTATGCTCAACAAATTAGAATTTCAAACTGCCACAGATGAATGAGATAAAGTATTTCTGCTGATTGCTTTACTTTTGTATAACAGCAATTTAGTGCAAGTTTAGTTTCAATTGTACCTGTACATTAAATAAGCATAAGTATTGGGTTAGATTGGGTTTCTATTGTTTCCAATTTCCAAGCCATTCCATACTGTAGATGTTTCATACAATCAGAGTTGGTGTGAAGCTTTATCCAAGGTTGAGATCTTATGAAACTGCGTCTGAAGTCTGCGTTTATTGGTTTATCATTACTTTTTGAAGTCTGCAATGTGGCAGACTGTACAATTAAGACCTGTGAATTGTGTCAGGAAGGAAAAGGAGAGCTGAGAGTCAACTATCTGCAGTGTTCTAAAGGAAAATGAAACAACTGAAGAGGTTATGAATAAGTAGAGCAGAGGATGTCAGCAAATGATTTAAATGCAGTCAGCAAAAAATGTTTCATAAGCCCAAATTCCTGAAATTAAAATCCACAATGTAGTATCCTGGTTACTTTCAGAAACACGGCAGCGAGTTTTTGTTGCTTTAGTGGCCTCCGCAGTCCCCTGGATCTCAACCCTATTGAGCCTCTTTGGGATGCAGTGGAAAGGCTCCCAAAGAAAGTTCCACACGGTGCAACTGTCCTGCGCAGCCCTTCCAGCACCTAGCAGAATCCAGGCCCAGAGGCATAACACCACCTTGTTGTATGCATAACTGTGTGTGCAGAAGTGAAATTAAAAGAACAGCACTGGTCAGCTTTTTCCAAAAATGTGTAGCCCAATTCTTTATTATTTATTGTGAATAACCTACAAGGATGTGAGCCACGCCTATTTTATTGATAGCGCTGCCACCCGTTGCTGTTCACCATCTACACCCGTTTCATTCAAGGTTGTGCTCTATGGCTGTCCTGCATTCTCATGTTCTCATGTATGATTATTACAGTGCTGTATATTTTTAATGAAAGCAATTTTCTGGGTTTTTAATACACAGTGCATGCTATTCTTTATCTGTGTTTTAGTGGGTTGTGGTGTTACTTAATTTCCAATAGGGCATAATGTGTGTAAGCATGACACAGTTAAGACAAATTCATTCAGAAAGTGTCTGCAATTTGTTGTTCACTTTGCACATCTCCAATTTGTCTTGTGTGATCTTGTCTCTGACTGAGCAGTGGTCATTTGGAGTAACACTATGGGAGCTGATGACCTTGGGACAGACCCCATACGTGGACATTGACCCTTTTGAGATGGCTGCGTACTTGAAGGATGGCTACAGAATAGCACAGCCAATCAACTGTCCTGATGAACTGTGAGTTACAGATCAAGTGATTTTCTTTACACTTTCTTCTAATTTTTGTATCTTAAAAGAATGTTATGCCTTAAATATTCAGTGTTCAAAATAAAGTAATAAATCTATGTAAAAGATACAGGAGGTAGTGGTAGCACACTTGAACATAGACTCAGTTTGTACAGTACATAGATGTTTTTTGGCAATAATCTCAATTTTTTTAATCACTGAACACTATACTACCCCCTGCCTACAGTCATAACAATTATTGGTTTATCTGACACCAGTTCCCAAGGCCACTTACAAGGCTTTGTTTACATGATTAGCTTCTTATAATGATTTACCCATTTATAGGTTTTTAATGAAGTAGTTTAGGTTCTTTGAGACTGCAGCAGGAGGACCTTCAGATTGTAAGGCAGGAGCCCTGATCCATGACCTTATGTGCTGCCTCTTAACAATCTGTTGCATCCAAAAAAGCTTTTACTCTGTATTTAAAGAGACAGTAATAGAAGTTGTAGCATTAGATGAAGCATTAACGACTGTATTTCAGTGAAACAATATGCATAGATGTACTCGGCAAGGGGATGTAGTAACCCCCAATGTGAAGTGAGGTAACGGAAATTCTTTGCTGTTCATAATATTATGTGGGCAAGTACTGTTCCTTATAACTTGAATTGAGTTGCACAAGGACACTTCATTTTATTCAGCTTATAGTATGCTCACTTACAGTTGACGTAACCCCCCCCCCCCCCACATGTCCCAGGTTTGGAGTGATGGCATGTTGCTGGGCCCTCGATCCTGAGGACAGGCCCAAGTTCCAGCAGCTCGTGCAAAGTCTCAGCGAGTTCCATGCAGCTCTTGGAGCCTATGTCTGAGATGCATCCATGGCTTCTTAAAATTGCCTTCACGTTTCAGCACAGCTTTAAAGCGGCGGAGCATGGAAATACACACAAAGTGCTGCAGAAAGACTTTTAAAAAGCCTGCCCTGTTTGCTGTTTCCTTTTTATACTCGAGAGATTTTGCTGTTGTTGACAATCCCAGGGAACTGTGTGTTATGTTGATATGGACACGGCCTCCATTTTCAGGCCTTGTTTTGGACACATTTGAAAAATGGCAAATTGTCCTCATTGTGGTCAGTTTACAGTGTTCGCTTCTATATGACAGGGGTTCCCCGGGAGTGCTTGACAACCATATGCTTCACGGGACACATTTGCCTAAAATGTTGCACCAGCTCCTTAAAATTCACGTGTGAAGTCCTGGTTTGGATAAAACCTTTTTTTTAAATTTTATTTTATTTTTATTTTTTTACTGTTTTTGTACAGTTTTTATGTGGATTGTGGAATGTTTGTATTTTGATTCTTTAAAGGCCCTGTGTGGGTGTTCAGCAACCATCCTTGTACCTGCAGCACAAACACAGACTCTTTGTAATGGGCTGATGGACTTCTGGGTTAAGATCAGTGCTCACAGGACATATGGATGTAGACAAATAAAAATGATTCAGGAACACCCTGTTTACCATTATTGTGAACGAAGCTGAGATATTGAAACATTCAAGCTTTTCCTCTATGATATATTTTTTAAATATTTGCAAAAATAAAGTCTTGTGACCTCTATAGCTACAAATCAGTAAAATATTGGGTTCACTTGGCTTCTCTCATTGTATGTGATAAACACATTAAGAGTTCTTAGATTTAAAAAAAATAATGATGAGGTGCTGATGGAATTATGTGAAGGGGGCTGGCTGGTTATTTCGTGAGATGATCACTAAGCTGTCTTGTGTTACACAGCAAATGAGGTGAGAGGCTTTTGCTGGTTAGTGGCACTGAATCGCTGCATCCTTGTGCCCAATGACTCCCAGTTTGCTCAGCTGCAGGCATCCTGATCAACCCTCAGGTTTGAACATCTGTGGCTAACAGGTACCAATACAGCTTTGCCATTTTCACACTGCAAACCACTGGTGTGACTCCTCATATTTTTACTGAAATACATGGTACAGGTGTACCTCTACTTAGGACTCTACGATGTTCTTGGAATTTTGCTTGTAAGGTGAAAGCTCCTGATTGCAGCAAACACTGAAAATCCCCCAACACTTTGCTCCTTGTTAAAAGGCAAACTCATATTTTGTCATAACTTGTTAAAGGCATGAGCAATATTCACTCTTATTTGCCAGAATTCAGAAGTCAAAGACTTGTACCTTGAGAGGTATCTGTAGGCCTCCCTGGAAAGATCTGGACTGCAGTTGGAGTTTTATTGTATCTTATAGTTGTGCATATTTATCGTATATTTCATTGCATTAGAGGAATGGTTTTACACATCTTACAAAAATGGACTAATGCCAGTTTTATTCCAACAATAAGTGTGAAAGGCATGCGTGCACTGCAGGATTTCCCACATTTCAGAAGGGGACGACTTTCAGCCCCTGCACTCTTTTTCTCTACATGTTAATTTAACAGCGTCTTGTACATTTTTGAGTTAATTCTCTCGAAACCCTTTACAACGCCTCCTGTTTGCATGCTGTTTCCTAGTTCAGGTCCTGAGATGTTAAAAGCTGCTCTCACACCCTGGGCTTGCAAAGCGCATTAACTGCTGTCATTTCTCACATGCAGGTATGGTTCAGAAGTGAGCACCCCAGCCTCATTCCGTGCAGCTGCTCAGTCAGAAGGTCCTTCAAACAATTCTGCTAAGGATCATCGAAAAAAAGTCTTGCTTACTTTTTTACTTTTGCCATTTCTGACGAGTGTTCTCAAAATTGGTGCCATTTGAACACCAGGTTTCCATCATTTGTGGGAATGCTGACCTTACACACCGCCATGTTGTACTCTGTGCTCCACTGAGCCAGACGGAAGAGCTCAGAAGGAGCAAGCACGCAGCCCATTTCTTTCTCCCCTAAATGGATGTGCCCCATACATGGAAAACATGTCAGCAGGTTTCATTTTAATTTTAGACTAAAGTAATGGAAAATTTGGTGAAAAGTTGATGAGATGTATTTAGTTTGTTTAGGCATCATAAAGTTGGAAACAAAACCCCAAATAATGTAATGTGTTGGCATTCATGAGAAGATGAAGTTGCCCACACTGTGTTCACATGCCTGCATGCATACAAGCAGGCACTTGATTTTGAAAAGCTCTCTACTTTGCTTTACCGCGGTTATGTTCCAGCCAGAAATCGAGGTAAATGTGAAGGAGGTGGAGGGGTCCGACGGGTTGTGGAGGGCAGTTGTGTAAAATGCATCTGTTTTTTAAATGTGAATTTAAATCAGAGTGCCAATACGGGACAATAAGCCATCTGAATGCATCATCATGCTGCTCAGGCACACACTCCAGTGTTTGAGAGCTGAAGCTCTGGTGGCTTCGGAGGTTGCCTGTGAGAAGGTGTACGAGAAGAGGTCCAGGTATAGCCTCTAACTCACCTGTTAACACCTGAGGCAACAAGATACAGCACAACTGCATCCCTTTAGGGTCCACCTAAGGGATATTTTTTGAAAATGTGACCAATTGTTGGATACACAGTATTTTTATTTGTGACAATTTCTGTCATTTAATCTGAGGTTTCGTAAGTGTCTAGTCAGGCAGTGTGTGCCTGAGCAGCATGATGATGCATTCAGATGGCTTATTGTCCCGTTTTCGCCGACTCGGCCAAGGGCCTCGAGCAAGCGATCGCCGCCACACCTGGACTTTTTCGGTTCAGCTTGTATTTGTCGTTCGGCAGTGATTTGCTTTACTCAGCCAAAAGTGTCAATTGTTGGTTCTGTCAGAAATAACCTTGGGGCGCTTTCTCAGGAACTCATTCTTTGTGTTTCTCTTTACTGAACATCACATCGACATTTTACGTTGCTTGAATATAAATGGTTGACCTTTCAGAGTTTGTTGGAATGTATGAATCAGCAACCCACTGTGCATTAATAAGAGTGGAACAATAATGCATCCCTCAGTACCAAAAGTTTTGTCACAAAATAATTCTGATTTTGATCCTGCTACCGATTAACACCCAAAGACAATTTTCCACAAAAATAAAAATGTGCAGAAGTTTGTGGACACGCTGAAATGCCTGCCACATTGTTTCTGCCAGATGTCATGAGTCCATAAAATTTGACTTGTGATACCTCAGTCCACAGGAGTCTTGGGAGGAATCCAGGTGCTTTCGGTAACCTGTAGATGAGCTTTCGTGCTATTTTCAGTGAGCAGAGGTTTCCGCTTTGCCACTGTGCTCTGTTCCCCATTCCTGCATGATGTCTTCTTACTTTTGTGCATAAAATACTGTCCAGGTTGATGGGCTTCAGCAGCTGCGCACCATCGGTCTGTTTAGTATGTAACACAAGTCGGTTTCTGTTTTTTCCTCTTGACTTTTGCTTGTAGGGGTTTTAGTTGCTGGAGGTTAAGCGTGGACTCAGCTGAATTTGTTTTGCTCGCCATCCTTATCAATGACCACTTTTCCAGCCTAGGGTCACAGTGGCCACAGCCCACCTTGGAACCACAGGGCGTAATGCTGGTCATGGCCTGGGCTTGCAGGGCGGTCGCGCACCCACGTACAGACACAGTGCGGGATGGAGAAGGAGCGGTGCGAATGCCGACGTGAACCCCACACGGACTGAGCAGCATTTGGACCAGCAGTCCAGCAGCTGCTCTTCTCAGGCCTTCAGAGCTTCAGAACTGCAAATCAAACAACCGTTTCAGTTTTTCCAGCATTTTTTTTTTTTTTAAACCATCAGCAACCATCCTTGTACCTGCAGCACAAACACAGACTCTTTGTAATGGGCTGATGGACTTCTGGGTTAAGATCAGTGCTCACAGGACATATGGATGTAGAAAAATAAAAATGATTCAGGAACACCCTGTTTACCATTATTGTGAACGAAGCTGAGATATTGAAACATTCAAGTTTTTCGTCTGCCCATTGAACACCGCACCAAACCCTCTTTTCAGTCTCCACCCCAACAAGAGGAAAAAGGGAAGTCCGCCGGTTTAGTATCGCCCCAACCTCCTATAAACACTGCTGTGGGCCTCGCTTCTTGCCATTTTGTGACTTATCAACCCTCTTGTGCAGTTCTTAAACTTCAACCCCACATTTTGAGCACAGAGACACAGCAAGAGGCCGGACGCAGGCAACAGAACTGAGGGTAGTGGCTGTGGCTGAAACTTCCCTCTTGAAGGGGTCACCCAAATAATGAATTCTCTTCTGCAGATTAAATGAATATGTGACCTCCCTTGAATTTATCATTGTGGTATTGATCATTATATTCGTAATGTGTCAAATATATTCATATATATATATATATATATATATAAAAACAAACAATTTCCATGCTATTATATAAGTGTAATTTACAAGTGTGATGGACGCACTGCTTGACGTAGAAAGTTCGTGGTGAGCCGCTCATTTTGTTCCGCAGAGGCGAAAAGGCACGTAGGATGCGGGGGGGAGAAAGCGGTTAAAGTTCAACTCGTTGCATCACTGAGGGCATAAAAACACCCCAAGGAGAAGCTCAAGGACAGCGGCACGGAGCCACACGCCGCCTGTTGCCTCCACAACTTCCGAGCCCGCGGAGCGCAGCGCAGCCGTCAAAATGCACGTTTACAGGGAGATGCAGAAGTCCAGATCCAAACACACGCCGTTCTTCTCCAGCATCAAGGTACTTATTATTATTATTATTATTATTATTATTATTATTATTATTATTATTGCTCTCGTTATTACTATTGCTATTGTTGTTCTTGTTGTTACTATTATTGTTACGCTAGCAGCATAAGTGTTACAATGTAACGGCACAACTGTATTATTTGTTTTGCTATACAAACTCTGCAGGAACTTTTTCACTTTTTCGCGTTCGTCTTGCACCGAACGCGAGCGCCGCTGGCACAGCCTTTGGGCTTAGGATTTAAGTGAGCTTCATTGCGTTGCTTTTCTTTGAATGAATGAAGCTGCCATTCTGGAGCTCCATTCAGGCTTAATTCCAGCTGTCCCGCAACGCAGTAGCGAAGTTCCCTGCATTCCCGCATTCGTTCCGTAAGGAATCTGCGAACCAACCGAACCCCCCCCGCGAACAGCCGCGTTCCTGGGGGGGTCGCCCTGCAGGTCCTCAGAACCCCCGGAGAGAAGAGGTCCACGGGGTCCGCTGACCGCCACCTCCCGCCGGGTCGCCTGCTGTGCGCTTAAAGCGCGCTTCTAGAATGTGCTGAAGCCCCTCGGCATGGAGCTGCCCCACCTGTACTGAACATCCAGTACCATCCAGCGTGGGGACCCCGGCGTGACCTTCGTAGAAGCCGCAGAGCCCTTGGGAAGCAGCTCATGAGGTTCTCGTGCGATTATTTTAGGAGCCCTCAAGTTAAAAATAAGTTGGGACGAAAATCCAACAAATCGGAGCTCAATCTCCCGGGAGAAGCCAGCATTTCATGTCGGTGTCTTTTTGGAATGCACAAACTTTTCGGCAAACTTTTTATTTCGGCGTTTTTTCGGCTCGTGGTCACGTCCAAAGCGCAGCATTAACTTTCTTTATTACGCCCCCTAGTGGCCACATCGCCGTTATTTCACAGCTCTGCAAAAGGCGTGCGGTGCGGAGGCAGCTTTTTGCAGATGCTTTGCTCCTTTTTCATCCCCACCGAACCGAATGCACGTCGGCGGGACCCCAAAAGCATGCACTGCGCTACTGCTGGCGGACGCAAACCTCCGGATCGGTCCTGGGGGTCAGACTGGACTCTGGGGTACGAAGAAGGACGGCGAACAAACTGCTGTCCACTGTGGACCATGAGTTTCACCTTCTGCACCACCCTGGCCGGACGGCAGCACCTTCAGCGACGCGCTGGTCTGAGAGGGGCCGCGCGCTGGTGCAGTGGTGCAGGCCAAGCTGCACAACTGCCATTCCATCCCATGTTTGGCCACAAAGGTCCGCTTCTTTTCTGTGTTTTGGCTGATCTTTTTTTCCAAAGTTAAGCTGTTAGCCTTTAGTTTTGTTAGCTAGCTACACACCATGGTAACTTTTACTGCCTCTAACTGGTGGTGTACCTTGCTCAAGGATACTGCAGAGTAGCTGGCATCTCACCGTGGACCTTTTGAACCCCCAGCAGCATCCGTAACCACAGAACCTGCTGCACCAGTGTGGTGCCGTCCCGTAGGGGGGAGCCAAACCAGGGACCTTTTGCCACTTCCTCGACTCTGAGCTCCTTGTGTCAGAGAAGCCCCAGACTTTTCAGTGCTGCCCGCATTCGCCTTTATATTTGGTCCTTGTGGTCTGTTGCCTGATAGCATAGGACATTTTACAGTAGAGACTAATGTGCGGTGACAGGGACCGGTGACAAGTGTGACTGCAGACAGCAGACGTGGCACGACATGGTAGTGGTGAAGTTGGTGAAGATACAGGACATGGAGGTCGGTGGTGGTGGTAGCGGTAGCAGTGGCGGTGATGCAGAACATAGTGGTCAGCACTGCAACGTGCGTTGGAGGAAAGGCCGAGCCTTGCCAAACTGAGCTGGCGGGCTGCAGCAGTGCAGTTAGTTAACTGCGAGGTCAGAGAAGCAGTCGATCGCTGTCCTACAGCTGCACGGAAAGGCATCTCCAGACTGTCTGGTCACAGCAACAGGCCGCAGACCGCTTGTTGTTCCTTCCTCCAGCACCGTGTTTGTGTGAGACCCTGGCTGCCGGACTTCCGGCACGCTGGTCCAACAGCTCAGTGACGGGTCTCCTCTCCCTCTTTCGGCCCTTTGCGCAGCTCTTTGTCCTGTGCCACAGCCTCCTGCAGTTCTCCCAGCTGCTCCACAGCACCTATTTCAAGAGCTGCCTGACCACCATTGAGAAGCGCTTTAACCTCAGCAGCTACTCCTCAGGCTCCATCTCCTCTTTGCATGAGGTAGGTTCACGGCCACACGCGCACACCTGAAAGCAATGCAAGGGCAGTAGTTCGTCCTGACCGGTGAGAGACCACAGGGAGCGCAGCAATTATTTTTCATTGTGAGTTCTCTAGACGATACCTGCACTATGGTTTCTTGCTGACTGCACAATTTGTAGTAAAAACTTTGCTCGGGGTGCTGCAGCAGCTGGGGGACTGAAACCAGCAACCTTTTACAGCTCTGAGCACCACATTGTGTGCTGGTGCCCTCACCTTCATCAGCATCTCTGAGCAGGCAGTTGGTTCTGAAAAATGAATTGAAAAAGTGCAGAAGCCATTTGGTTCGCTGGACTTGAAGCTTCTGTTTGACCTGAGAAAGGCAAGGGACATGGAAGTGCTGCCAGTCCATTGTGCCGCTATTCTCCTTGGGTTTCTCAGCGCTCCTCTTCCTTTAGGTGGGAAACACGCTGCTCATCGTGTTTGTCAGCTATTTTGGGAGCCGCGTCCATCGGCCACGTCTCATCGGGCTGGGCGGTCTGCTCATGTCCCTCAGCGCAGTGATCCTGGCTCTGCCTCACTTCGTCTCAGAGCACACCGAAGAGCAGGACATGCTGCAGGGTAAGAGCCACCACCATCCCATCATCACATCCCAGTGGTCCCAGTCAGCGCCAGTCACCACTGTGGTTTGTTTGTACTGTAGAACTGCTCGCACTTTGACAGTTAGCATGAGCACAGGTAACCTTTAGCAAATAAACCCTGATTTTACTGTCTGCTTCTGCTCCTTTTGCTGTCAAGGGAATATTGACTGCCAGGAATGTCGTTTGCTTCTGATGGCTTCTCCTGCGCGGAGTCTCCAGCTGCTGCATGCGTTCCCGCGTTGCCAAAAGTGAACCTTGTTGGTGGCATGAGAGTGAGGTCCTTGCCTCACTTGCGTGGCTTCTTCCCAGCTTGCTCAGCGCCTCAACCCGCCTGGTACCAAAGTGCATGACCACCTACACTGTGTAGCGGGGATCTTTTTTTGGAAGCCAAATCTGTACATAAGTAAACTTTTAAGTTTCTTCCATGTTGTTCACATGTAGGTGATCCCGTTTTAGATCTTCGCTTAATTTACTGCTTAACTGCAGTTTCATAGCTCGGTGACTGCAGCATAGGCTCTAGACCACCGAGACCCTTGTCATCAGCGAGGACTTCCTGTATGTAGTGCCACCCAGCTAATGTCCTCAACCTCATCCCAATCCTGGGGTCACAGCAGCAGCAGTAAACCCACACAGACATGGAGAGAATATCCACTCCACTCCATTCCAATCCACTCCACTCCACTACACTTGACAGAAATCCACATCTGAGCCCTGGCACTGTGCCAGCATACTGATATTAAATAGATGATAAATTTCGTGAAGTTTTCAGAAAGTAAATTGAGCCTGAAGTGTGCTTTGCCCAACTTGAGGAAAACAAAGGCTATTTATCTTATTTAAATAACTGAATAATATGAAGACAGGGCAAACGCATGAGTGTCGATGGTCACACCGCACCTGGGAATTACCGCGTTCTGCACTGCTGCTTGGCCTCAGTTTATCGCACCAGACTGAATGTTGCAGCCCAGACTGACGTGAGATACCAAAACTGTGAAAATGCTGCCCACTTTGCTGTGAGTGACATTAATAGAGCTGACGGGTTAAGTGGAAAGCTGGCCTGGCCATGAGGACCCACAAGGACGGAGGGGCACATGTCCCGCCCCCCACATGTGGTAATTTGCAATTTCAGAGCCGCTACATCTCTGTCCTCGCTGTGTCTGGTAGGCAGCCAACACACCTGTATCCTGCCCACAAACGCCTCCGAAACCAGGAGCTGTGGCCAGCAGGGCCCTCAGAGCCACACGCACCCCAACAATGTGTGGCTCATAATGGCAGTTGCGCAGCTGCTGTTTGGCATCGGCTCCGTCCCCATCCAGCCCTTTGGCATCTCCTTTGTGGACGACTTTGCTGGGCCAGGAAATGCACCACTGTATATCGGTAAGTTGCCGAGCTAAAGTCATCATACAGCGGGATCGTAGCAGTAGTAGGAGCATAAGCGCTGCACATGTTTGACTCTCAGTTTCCCAAAGATATGGACATCATGCAGTGCACCTGTTAATAGTGAACATCAGCAAAACACTCCTAAGCAGAAGTTATTCACCTCACCAGCACAGTGTTTACAGCTGCTGTGTGGTCTTGAGCAGTGGTGCTGATCAGAAGCAAAATGGCGAAATTCACATGCGTTCCTGAGGAGAATTAATGGACCACAGATCAGCACTGAACGCAATGTAGTTCTGTTTTCAGTCATTTAAATTACTTGTAGTTTTAATGAAAAGAACTGAAATTATGAGCTTTACACCCTAAATGGTTTCATAATCTAAAGTGCACGAAAGTTCAGTATTTTTTAACTTTAGTGTTTTTTCCAGTCCAACTCAGTTTAGTTTCACAAAGCAGTTCCTCTCACTCAGTGACCCAGAAGTGCTCAACAAAGATTAAGAAACAGAACAGGTGCAGCGGATATAAAAGTCATGAGAACAACAACCCCCCAAACCAAATGGTGAGGGAGCAAAATAAACCCCTGGGGGTCCGAGTGCCACCCATCCTGGCGATCTGATGCATTACAAAAGGCAGTCATTACAGCTGGAAGGGCAGTACTGTCATCCTGGTGAGCACGACGTGGTGTTAGAGGCTCAAAGCCACACGTAACTGCAGCATCCTGGTACAAAGGACCGTGAATGAGCTAGCAGACGAGAAACTGATTTCTGATCTTAGTTGTACTCCGCGGTTGAGGAACCAGTATATTTTTTAAAGTTAAACTCCATTCTTTACAGCGATTCTCTTTGCTGTGTCTGTATTCGGCCCCGCTTTTGGATATCTGCTGGGTTCTGTGATGCTAAAGATCCACGTGGACGTCAATAAAGGTACTCCCATACCCTTTGCCTCGATGTGGTGCTCCAGCAGGTGATCAAGGCTGGCTGAACCACTTGCAGCATTAGCAGCAGCACTCAGATAGCAGGGCATCTAAATGTGTTCTCCTTGGGGGGATCCAGTTCCTCCCACACAAATGGTTTACTTGAATTTTGCAGATTCAAGTAAAACTGTGGATCTGACCCCCTCTAACCCACACTGGGTGGGGGCCTGGTGGTTGGGCCTTCTGATCTCCTCTGGCTGCCTGGCTCTCACCTCCTTGCCCTACTTCTTCTTCCCTCGTGACCTCCAGGTAGAAGCGTCGGTAAAATTGCTAAAACCTGAAATTGTTGTAATGGCAAGAAGATTGTTTTCATTCTGCTGTGTAATTGGAAATCGTGGCTTCCGAATATGAAAGGTCAGCAGAGCAGACGCCAGGGAGTTAAGACAGATGGATTTAACCGCTCTGCTTCCTCTCTGCACCCAGCGAGGCAATACTGCTCGCTGGCCATCGAATTACTCGGTGTGGCCAAGAATTTTGCTCACTTGGCTGGTTTGCTTCAGTGATCTGGGAGCCACGAAAAAGTGGAGAGCACCTAGCAAGGATGTGCAGCACGTGCGCAGCTTTCCTCTGGGCGCTGCTTCAGCTTGCATGTGTGTTGCAGAGACACGGTGCTGAGGAGGACCAACACGAGGAGCCCAAGGAGCCCGATGTCACGCTATGCAACTTTCTCAAGAGTAAGTAAGGTCGGGCATTTCAGCTGCTTGTTTGTATTTCACGGCCACTTTTCATAGTGGCCGCCTATTATGAAACTAAGACGGTGGAGGTTTGGTTCTGGTCCGTTTCAGTGTTTCCCCGGCTCTTCCTGAGGATGCTGTTAAGCCCACTGTTTGTGCTGCTGGTTCTGGCCCAGTGCTGCTTCTCTTCTGTGATTGCGGGTCTCTCGACGTTCCTCAACAAGTACCTGGAGCACCTGTTTGGCGCGCCGGCCAGCTACGGCAGCCTGCTGATCGGTGAGTCCTGAGGGGGCCATGGCAGGTGCAGGCATGCAGGGGACCCCTTCGCACACCTTCGCACCCCTTCTCCATCCAGCTTCTCTGCATTACTGATAAAGATACCGAGCTGGAGTTGTATTGCAAATTTCTGCACAAGCCATTTGAGTTTATCAGAGAATATGTTACTAATTCAGGCTAAGCATCTTGCATCTACACTTAGGGTGGTGAGTGGGGATTTGACCGGCTTTAACCACAAATCTCCTCCTCTGGCAGTATCGTGTGAGAATAACAGTCTTTACTGCTAAAGGGGCCTTTATGTTTAAATGTTCCCTCATGTTGTTCTGCCAACTGTGTGTGCTGTCATGCTGGACATTTTGTGAAAGTGGCCATTATTTTAGCTGTTATAGAGACATTCGTATCTTAATAATTATATAGAATGAATGTCCTAAAGACTTCTGTTGAACGAATCACCAGATATTTTGTGTACAAAGGTTCAGGATGATTTGCAGGTGGCACCTCCTTTAAAAGCCACAACTTCACACATCCACCTCCTACCTCAGACTCCGGCTTCCGGCTCCTCCGTGAGCTTTGCGTGCTGTCTTGCGCGAAAAGACCTCCGCAGGTCCTCCACAGCTTCAACTTGGCCATTCCATTCTTCCCAAGTCATCCTTTAGTGGACTTACGTGAATATTTAGGTCCCTGTCTTGTTGAATTAATAGCCTGGCATTCTTCTAAAGAATTCCTTGATAATTTTCAGAATTCACGATTCCCTCAGTGAGCAAAACCACCCCATCGACAGACACCCGCACCGCCCTGCTTCGACCTGGGAATGAGGCTTTGTTGTTTTACACTGTGTTCACTCCTCACCAAAAACAGGCTCTTTGGACTGATCTGACCTTAAGCCCAAACTTCCACAGCTTTTCCAGATGGTCAGTGGCAAACTTCAGACAGTCAGCTGTGTGCTTTTTGGCTAGAAGAGGCTTCTTTCGGGAATTTTGTCGGTTCGCGTATTTCTTTTTTTCCCCTCTAAGGGTCGCCAGAGGTTCGGTGGGGGCCACTTGGCAAAGTCGACTTGTGTGTAAAATTGGGCTTAAAGCATCAGTGATCTAAATGTGTGATGCAGCTCATGCTCAGTTTAACCTACCCCCTTGGCGCAGTGGTTTTCATTGGGAATGGACCCCTTCCCTAGTTGAGATTAATTTAATGAACTGGGATATAAATTTGGTGGGGGGTGTTTGTGCATGATGTGTAAAATAAGAGGCCCTGCTGAAAAAGGGTGGGAAGGCATTGTTGCGAGTCACAGTTTCTGCATACTGTGTACGTGGTTTTGCTGGATGGACATTTTCTTTCAAAACACTCAAACTGGAGAGTAATTTTACCCTTATTGCACTGGGGGGGGGAGTTGATCAAATATCCAATTTGTGACTAAAAACATGAAAATGATTCAATTTTGCACTGGGTTTACAAACTTCCATTTGTTTGTTGTCTTGATGTAGCCTGCACACACGGGTGGGGCATCCAGCTGAAACACATATGCGTGTTTTGTTAAAATTGTATTTATTGAAGCCTTAAAGGCCTGGCCCTCCTTGCAGTGTAAACGCACATACAACAAGCAATCTCTGACTTGTGCAGAGTGAACTATGTGTTGATAGAAGAACTTCTAACACCTGTATTGCTCCTAAAAACAATGTCCCTCCCCGCGCAGGAGCGATAAACCTGCCGGCAGCTGCGGTGGGGATGCTGCTTGGTGGGGTGGTCATGAAGCGCAGAAGCCTCTCCCTGAAGGCCATCCCCAGGTTCTCTGTGGCTGTCATATTCCTGTCCACATTGCTGTGCATCCCCCTCTTCTTCATGGGCTGCCCCACACGGAGCATCGCTGGGGTCAACTTCCCATACAAAGGCCAGGAGATCCCAGAGTAAGTGGGAGGATAAGTGGGATGCGTTACACCATCATTGCTGCATTAGGTTGAAGGTTCCCATCTGTTGGCATAGTAGCAGTGAGCAAGGTAGGAACCCTGAAAAAACATCCAGCTTTATAAACAGGTAATCAATGGGCAGCATCTTAATACTTTTGGAGAAAAGGGTCAGTTAAACGAATGAGTGCAAAAGTAGCTGAGGAACGCGAAGTGTGAGTGTGTAAACTGCGTTTGAGACCCCCAAATAATTTTACTCTGATTCTTCTGGTCAAAATGACAACAGCTTTACTAGAGACTGCAGTACAAACGCAACAGCTTGAATGACTTGCATGTAAAATTAGCAACAAGTGTGAAGCTGTGAGCTTTCTCAAAAACTAAAAGCCATGTGAACCCTCCAGAATGTTTCCTGTCATTGGCAGAGAGTGGGGAAAATCCAATCTGAAAAAGTTGTAACAAAAATTGACTGACTGACATCTCCGCTGAATGTCACAGCTTTTCTGTGAATAAAATCGACATAGCAGCTCAACCCCCTTAACAGTGAAATCCCACTCCTGAAAGCAGTTCAACAAGTTTCAGTGCAGTACTAAAGGCTGAAGCGGGGGGGTCCACCTGGTTAGTCATGCAAAATGGAATAAAATACTGCTTTTTGAACATATTTACTGAATTCAGTAGCCATACTTTAGGAACGCATCAGAGCTGCAGCTCCATGCATTCATTATCCTTAACCTCTTGTCCTGGTCGGGTTCAAGACACTTCGGAACCCAACCAGGTGAACCTCACCTGAGCAGCCCAGGTGCTGTGAGGTGGCAGTGCTACTGGCTGTACCATTGTGCTGTCTTGAGTACAACAAATGTTGTACAGTTAATGTATTTATCTTGAAAGTACAAAAAATAAATGGCTTTGCCCTGACTGTGCACCTGCTAACAGCTGCAGTGTTGTAGTATGAAACTGTTTGTGTACTTAAGGGTTCCTGTTTCAAGCCAACTAAGTGAAATTTAGTAAATTACTGTAACTGTAAAATAAAATACTATGATTATCAGAGGAGAGAAAAGCAAATGCATATTAGAGATATGGGTTTATTAGAGACTGTGCCAAATCTGATATGAAAGACATTCCAGCATCCCATAAATATTTACTTTTAAATAACGACACACAGGCCCAGGGGCTGGCCACTGTTCTGCACAGTGAAATATTCATAATATTATAGTAAGTACAGATAAGGAGATTCCCATCGGCCGCAATATACAGTATACTAATACGAGATGTGATATTTTTAAATAAGAGGCGATTACAGTATTTATGTGTGTAAAAAAAAAAAAAAAAAAAAATCCATCTAGATGTTCACCAGTTGTGAGAGAAGGCATTTGTTTCACTGATACCTCCGGGTTCTCTGCAAATGATGTGTGCCTGTCTCACCCCCTGACATGCAGGCCTACAGCCCCATGCAATCGCGACTGCTTCTGCTCCAGTACCACCTTCAGTCCCGTGTGTGGCTCAGACAATATAGAATACATGTCGCCCTGCTTCGCTGGCTGCACAAACGTCACCAGCGATCCCCAGAACCCGCGCAAGGGCCAGGTGAGGCGTCACCCCTTCTCTGCCTGGTAGAAAATGGCACAACACACCTGGCTAATGGGTCACGGGAGGGGCTCATCGGTGCGCTGCGAACCTTTAAGTATTAAAAATCGAATGAAGGCAACGAGTTTGGTGTCAAGGCACCTTGCACTAAAGAGTGAGGATGCTGAGGCGCTCTGTGGCCTACAGGATGAACTCAGTCAACAGCCAGGCCGACCCGTCCATCAGTCCATTAGGTGAGGCGCACAGTGAAGGTCACCTGAATAATGGCAAATATCGTCCACTTTCTACAGCGTTGCAGCTCTTCCTCATAATAGAGACTCAGCAATGCTGAGCACCTACGAAATCCAGCGCGAAGAGAGCGGCCTTAATTTTGTCACAACTTTGTTCAAAAAGCTGTGTGGGAAATGATCTTATGTGCTGAGCCAATATAGACAAATACGTAAATGAGAAAGTACCCCATGCAAACAGTTTCAGACAGTTTGCCACTTTTTATGGGGTTACAACCCCAAATAAGGGAGTAACATCATGGCTGTGAGAATGTGCTCATTGGCAGGAGCCCTGCTGGCTCTGTCCCCCTTCCCTCCTGCAGATGTACAGCAACTGCAGCTGCGTTCCTGATGGGGGCATCCCAGGCAGCGCCCGCTCGGGTCCCTGCGCCAACAAGTGCACCTCGCACCTCTTGCCGGCCATGCTCCTCGTCTCCCTGGCCGGGCTCATTGCCAGTTTGTCCCACAACCCCGTGTACATGATGGTGCTCAGGTGGGAAGGCACCTCCGTCCTGCGAGCTTTGTCTGCTCACCATCAAAGCTAAATGACATCTTTACGACATCCAAGCTGCTACAACAATATTTGGCAGATTAAATTCGCTGGGGTTTGTTTTTCGTTGCCATATAAACTAAGCATCTGTTGTCCTTCGTTCAGAACTGTACCCCATGAAGAGAAGTCTTTTGCAATAGGACTTCAGTTCCTGATCATGAGACTACTTGGTAAGAAAAATTAACTTTTCAGACTGTTTTCATTTCTCGGTTTGTGTGTAAACCTGCATTTTGAACCCTACAGCGTCAGACAGATACTGTGAAAAACACTGTAAATACTGAATAAAACCAAATATTATGTTGATCACGGAGATGTTGGATTTGCACACAAACTAATCCACTTACAGAGCTTTTCATTTTGGCTTTATAACTTGCCTCGTACATACTGGATAAGGCATAACGTTGAAAAATTATACAGAACAGTAAAATGTCCACTAATTGCAGACAAATAAATTCTTTTATTTCACACAAAAAGATGCACTGCTTGATCTCAGGAAGTTGTTATAGCCTCTGTCGAGGAAAACTTTACGTGAATCTCCGCCAAGCAAACATTCATACATAAAACTGCAGAAGATGAACGTAAATACTACCTGAGAGATACTGTAAATTAAAGACAGAAAATGAAACCAATGGCATGTGGATGTGCAGAGTGCCAGTTCTGTAATCTGTGCTCTGTGTTGGCAGCCTGGCTACCTGCTCCAGCCTTCTTTGGAATGGCCATTGACTCCACGTGTATTCGCTGGAAGCGCGTCTGTGGGCATAACATGGGCTTCTGCAGTTACTATGACAACAACCTCCTTAGAAACAGGTGAGGAATGTAGTGCTGTACCTTTTTTTACCTTTGTGTTTGTTCCCAGAAAAAGATCATCTGAAGTAAAACAAGCAGCAACACATAATGAAACAAGCAGGTCTTCAAGGCGGCATAACATCACTTTAGAACCCACCGTACCTGTACTAAGACTGTCTATAATGTACAAACTTGGCACAGATGTAGTGATGTGTAGCAGGTAAACAAAAAACAGTGGCGTGGAAAAACGTGTCAGTCAGCTTTGTCTGTTGCAGGTACCTGGGCCTCCAGGTGGGCTTCAAAGTGATGGGCATCTTCCTGTTGGCGCTGGTGGGCTGGAAAGCGCAGCGCATGCAGGAGTACAGTCTGGAGCAGAGGCTGGACGAGTCCCTGTAGCCCAGCAGAACAGCTCGGATGGAGGCCTTTGCTCAGCAACGTGCCTCCTTTGTGAGGAACACCAAGGGGTGCAAACAACAGCATCTCCGGCCTCCTCTGATATGATGGCGTGAAGCTGAAATGCTGACTCTTGGACGTGGAAGCCACCACCTGCAGCCACTCTGCATCAAGGCGATTCGGCTCCTGATGAAGCTTCTGGCATCCCTTCTAACGTTTTCCTCATGTTTTTCATACTTCAACCAAACAAGTCACGCGATACATAACGTTTCACGACGTCATATACCGCAATTTTGTACATATATTTTTAGAAATACAAATAAATGTGCCCATGGCACCCTAGAGATATCTTTAAACGGTCATTTAATGTCGTACTCTATAAAATAGTGGCTTTACGTTGGCATGTCGTATTAAATGTAAATAGTTTTTCAGCAGCACGCAGTATTATGAAGAAGCACTTGGACTATTTATTACAAAAATATTACAAATAAATGGACTTATCATTGTCTGTCCAGAGTACTGCTGGTCAATTCTGTTACTACGCTTCAGTGAGAGCAAATTCAGTTTAGCCCAAAACTGGCAGCCACTGAAATTTCTTTTTGCATCGTAGCAAAGCTCTCTTCTCTCTCTCTCTCTCTCTCTCTCTATATATATATATATAGTAAAATCGCATAATTTAAATTGTCTTAAAGTGAGAACGGCTCAAACAGGTGATCTTGAGAACGCAGGTTTGTTTCGACTTCGTGAAGGGAGTCGCTTATATTTAAGTCTATGGCACTGCAGCTGTTAAAACCTGTCTTGCTTATAAAGATTCACCTGAGTGCAGCCAGTGACACCGTTGTCTACACGGGGGGTGGCCGTCGCCTCAACTCCGCCGCGCTGTAAAAATCTGCGGCGGCGTGAACTCGATAAACTCCGCCTCGCGAACTCGATGAACTCCGTTGTGCGCGGCGCCGCTGCGGAAGCCCGGTTCCGGCATGACGTCATGCGTGTGAGAGGGGGGGAGGCGCTGCGCTGCGCATGCGCGCCGGCCCGCGAGCCCAAGGCGCTCCGCGGTGCGGCATTCTGGCGCCGTAACGGTAGCGCGAGCACCTGCGCGCCGGGACCCAAGCGCGACGGAAAGAAAGACGCCGAAGTCGTGAAATAACACGAAGGAGACACTCAAGCATGTCTGCGGGTGCTGACTTCGGGAACCCTTTAAGAAAATTCAAGCTCGTCTTCCTCGGGGAGCAGAGCGGTGAGTGGCGATTAAAAAACAAAAAAAAAAAAACGAATCCTTGCGGGATCCGGAGGGACGGGCGCTGCTGCGCCTCAGCTGGAACGCGTGCGTTCGCGGTCGTGGCGCTCACGGTCGCCGTTACGGCGGAACGCCCGCTGCCGTTCGGCTGCGGCGGTGGTCGCCCCCGATGCGCTCCGTCGGCAGGTTATTTTTGCACGTATTTGACTTGTTTTAAATGCTGGTCTGCTGGGGACGCCGATCATTCGTGCATAGCTGTGGTTTTCTCCTAAAAACGCAACTTTGGTGCGCGGTCACTATCTGCACGTTTTATATTTTCTTACTCAAAACGGACACGAATATTCCACTACTATTATTTTGACGCAATAGGGAAGAAATGTTTATTGATAAACGTGACGGAACCAAACTTAAGATTTCGCCACCGGGGCAACGTTACCTGCTTTTATTCTTTATTTGCTTTGGAGCAGATGAGCAGATGAATGAAGGGAAGTGAACGAATCCCCGGCGCCGGGACACGCCCAGGTCGTCCCTGTCGCCACAGTAACTTGCCTGCATGCGGTCTGCTCTCCTATTTCTGTGCACGAAGAGTATAAAATAACATTCCCATCTCACACGGAAGAAATGAAAGAAATTCTTATTTAAGTTGCATTTGCAGGTTAATGTTGCCATGGCTAACAGCTGTGATGCAGCTCAATGCAGAAGCCAGAATATTGTTTTTGCTCCAAATATGTTTCACATTTTTTCCTCCTCCTCATCGCTTTGCCGCAGGAGGGCTGTGGGTGAAGCCAGGCGACGTTGGGGGGCCTTCCGGCGATTCCCGTGGATTCCATCGGGACCCCACAGGAGTAGAATTCCTTCTGTTTTCGGCATCAAATGCTGAGGAGATTCCGTTTCCAGCAAAAGTCAGAAAGAGGGTTAAGCAAAGCCTGCGCCTGAGCTGTCGGACCGCATTCTGTTCACAAGGCCTTGCTTGCCGTTGTGCTTTATTTGCTTCGGACTCGGCTTTACTGTTAATGTGCGGTGGAGAAGCAACTCTGGGTTAAATGAGCGTTTGTGTGGTCAGCTGGACCGCTCCCGTGTCGCTGCGCCAAGCGGCTCCACTGCCATTCACATCAAAATCAAATAGGACGTAAGCTGGGCTCTTAACTTTCATGCAGTAATTTCAGCACCCAAACAGAATTTCCTCCGTGATATTTTAGACTTTTGTGTGGTTTATCTGCTGTGTGGTGAATCTTATTTTAATGAAAGTAATAAATAGAGCTCATTGTGTGTTCCTTCGTCTTACTAGTTGTGATGTATTTTCTATTTGGTTAAATTTATTTCATATTTGCATTTACATGTCAAGAGGTGGCAAAGCATTGAATGAAGGTTCATAGGAATTATTAGTGAAGGGACTGGGGTTCAATCCCACTCCTGCCTTAGTGCCTTTCAACAAGCTGCGTACCTTAAATTACTCTGGTAAAAATAACCGAAGCTGTATAAATGGGTAAATCACTGCAAGGAGCTGTGTTTATAAACCTATAACTGAAAGCTGTATGGGAGAGAAAGGATTGGCTAGATGAAATAGTAGTAATAATAATAATAATAATAATAATAATAATGACAAATAAACTCTTTTGACTCTTTTGACTCTTTGAATAAAGAAGGGTATCGTGGCGGTGCTGAAGAAGCTGTCCGAGGTGCTGAACCCACCGTGATTAAACATGCCTGTGTGCTGAAACATTCCAGTGTGCGCCAGTGTTTCTGGATCAGCAAGTTGCAATTCACATGGTCACTGTGGCCTGATGTCTCGGTAGAGATGGAATCCTCCTGTCTTCCAGGGCTTCTGACAGCAAACAACGTTGCCCCCCAGGCGCTCACGGCACTTACGCGGCTGCGACTCCTCATCAGGTCCAACAACGTTATTTATTAATACACACGACAGGATTCCATCTGGGAGGAAAGGACCGGAAAACAAACAGGGATGCAACGGCACACCTCGGCCAGCCAATTTGAAATCACAGAGCCTCACGGCTGCGTAGCAGTATCGCTGAATTTGGACATCGGTGAAATAAACCAACAAATACGCTTAACCTGTGGCAGGAACGAGAGGAGCACATTAACTCTCAGGTTATTTGAGAAAAAACAACACTACATGCAGGTGCTTTAAAATTATACGTATGGCATTGTTAAATGGAGGGAATTTTGTATATTTTATAAAAGGAATAGAAGTGCTAGAGGGAGAAAAAGGAAAAAGAGAGAAGCAACAGAAATTTGAGGCATAAGAGACAGTGCCGTTTGTGCCGCAGGGATATTAAGTGAGTTGTTTGGGCCTTTTCCTCCCGGCTGGAACTTGGCCATCACTCCGGCGCCTCTGTCCGTTAGCTGTGCTGCCAGAAGCTCTGCGCTTCTCATCTGTGATCCGATGCCCATTGCACCGATTCCAGGCGCACGGGGTCTGACGGGAGCCTCTGCAAGCCCTGTTTGCGACAAATTCACAAGATACTTTGCTATCCTTCCGCCTTCACTTTAAATAGTTTTTTAGGGACCTTTTAAGGGCTGCTGCATTTTGTCCATCTGCATAGCAGATATGAGACAATAAATGAGCTCAGCTGAAGGAGCAGATTCAGAATTGAAATTCTCTTGTCAGAAGCTTTGCCGAGTGTTTTCTGAAAGGCCAGAATCGCACCACGGAATTAGTAAACAGATAACTGAACGCAAGTGGGGTGTTTATGTACTAAGAGACCCGACCGGGGCAGCACGTCGACGCATCAGCTTTCAACCTGCTCGCCTGGGGAGGAATGCATGCGGCTCAGTTCTGTGCAATGGGGCAGTTTGCGGCCACTGCTTGTAATCATTGGAGCAAATGAGCTGCTTCGCTTGATGTCGGCCCCCTCAAAAGTAACCTGCTTGCTTTACAGTGGGGCCTGAACAAAGCAGGGAACAGAGTCAGTGGCCTCGTGCTGATGCGTGAGAGACTGCCGTTTGTTTGCAGTCACTCCGACATTAGGGCAGGGGGCTACTTTGCGCAGGAACCCAGTTGTGTCTCCAGCTGCACCTCAACAGCTCAGACCAAGGCAGCAGTGTTAATTTAAACTGTGCACTTACATTCTAATACAATCGTGGTGATAAGACTTCTTCTAAGGATGCTTATTACAGTTTTCTGCTTAAGTTTTGCCAGCCGTGATGTGTAAAGTACAACAATAATAATAAAAACAAGACCAACAGAAGTTTATTCAGCATGGAATAATAGGAAAGCGATGCAGGAAGGCAGTGCATAGATCCTTTGCTTTGCACTTGAAGGAGCTGAGTGCTGACTCTGAATTGCTGCAATAAAAAAATCTCAGCTACATTTAGTGTTGTGAAAAAGTATTTGCCCCCTTTATGATTTCCTCTACTTTCAACTTACTTATTTAAGCAAAAACAGCTGCTTTTTCTCTGGTCTCCAATTAACCAGGAGCTTAAATTTTTCTTTTTTTTTTCCATCTGTCCATCTTTTTGCACCACCAGTCAGAAGCCTGGCATGTCTGTTATTTTAGATTTTTCATATTCAGGGATGCAAGACTGTCAGCATGACAGGAAGTAGAAATGCTGTTAACTTAGTAAATTGTGTGAAGCAGAGCATCTGTGTGCTCGCAGAGTGAAATGCATAGTAAGTAGTGAGTTACATGTCTGTCGTAGGTGTAAAATTACTTTGTTGTTGGGGGAAAAAAAACTGTAGAAAAATGTGCAAAAAATAGTGGAAGGTCAGACTGGACTCACCAGACCAGTGTGCTGAAATGTCCCTCTGGTTGAGGAAAGTTTGTAGTTCCCACTAATTATTGTGCTAATAATTGTACTAACTGTCATTGTACTAACAGTTTAGTTTGCTAAGCTGCTGTAACTATTTTCATTTTACCAGGCTTTGCATATAAAGAGGTGCAGCATGAAGCCATGAAGCTTTTGTCAAGGGGACAAAAATGTTAACATCTGCGTGTTACTGAATAAATCTTTTGTGTGATTTTCTCAAATATTTTCACTCATGAGAATTCATTTTGTAGAGCCAAGGTTTGTGTATTACATGACCTGTGACTAAGAGGGGGCCAAAGTACCAATGCAGAAGTGCAGAGGTGTCATTCACAGCTACAGAAAGTATTTAGTAAGCAAATATTTTTATCATTTTCAACCTATTTCAGAGAAAACTGTTTTTTGGAAAAAATGGAAGGGTACCACTACTTTTATCCACATCTGTATATATCATCAAACGTGTGTGTGTGCTGAGAAAATCTGTCGGTGTCTCTAGCCTGAAAAATGAAGCCATTCATGCAGAACAAGCAAAGTAAGAGACAAACAAATGGGTGAC
The DNA here is from genome assembly GCA_018136845.1 of Heterotis niloticus. Classification (NCBI taxonomy): domain Eukaryota; kingdom Metazoa; phylum Chordata; class Actinopteri; order Osteoglossiformes; family Osteoglossidae; genus Heterotis; species Heterotis niloticus. Next base: position 16,101,892 of record CM030903.1, on the reverse strand, counting down.
TAGAGACCGAGCTTCACAGATTTACAGAAAAGAGCTTTTAACGCTTATTTAACCCCCGTGGTGTCACAGCATTTCACGTACATTTAGTACAGTCGCACTTTAAGTAAAGTTGCAGTAGAGCCTAAAACAGGCAGTTTAAATGTGTTCGTGTGTAGGATGTGTTTGCGTCTTCAAACAGTCACAGCGCACAGCAAATGCGTAAATGGATTAGATAATGAAAATAATAAATATTTAGCAGCAACACTTTGAAACACCGAACCTTTTTCAGGACAAGCGGCTCTGCAGCTCAGAGTTGTTCACTTGGGGAGTTTAACTGACCTGATACTCAACATTAGTGCTGGGGTTCAGCAGGCCGTGATCTCTGGGGTGTCTAGTGTGTTTGTAGGATAATGCCATCGTCTTTCACTACCTTCAGTTCCCATTTCTTTTCCAGTCCCTGGGCCCCGCTAGCCGGCAGCTTGGCCGGCAGCCCACGGTTCCCATTAAATTCGATCCGTCGACCATCGGCCCAGTGTGCGGCACTGCAGTCGCTGGTCCCACTGCAAATGCGTTTTGGGCCCTGAGTTCTTCGCTGCAGCTTTCCCCTCCTGGTGCCACCGATAAGCTTGTTGGGACTGGCAGGTTCTTCAGTCCACAGTGGTGATCCAGCAGTAACCTGACATCTTTGTGAGGTCCTGAGCCACAGCACAAATCAATTAGAAGCCCATGTCCTCCAGAAATTGCGTGTAGCTTGTGTCATTGTAAATGGGGTAATGAAACATTGAGAAGCCCTGTGGACCCAACCGTGGGTGTGTAGGTATAAGGTTCAGGGGTTGCTGGGAGTTTGGGCCACAGTCCCAGGCCAGGCTTGTTGCTTTCTTGGCAGCACCTAGAGATATCTTGCCATTTTTCAGTTAGCATCTGAATGGGCTTTTCCACAGCAATACTTTCTGGCCACGCTGGATGGGGAGAACCTACAATATTCCCAGGTACTTTGATCCGCTGTGGACTGAGCTGGGCAGTAATTGATCCTGTGCTGGAAAGATCCTGCTACAAAGCTGCAAAAATTCCTGCGCTGCTCAGGTAATGATGTGAGGAGGAAGCTGAGAAATGTGTTTGTAAAATCCGATATAACGTTACACCGTTGCCAGAATGTGTGATTGTGGGGAGTGCAAAGTATTGATTTAACACATAGCGAACAAAACCATTTTGACGATTACAGCCCCAGAACAGCGTATTGGTTCATTTGCTCATCCACTTCTGCAGACAGCGAACCTAGGATCCGCCTGCAGTTCTGCTGTCACAAGCTGTGGGCTCACGTTGAGCGCCACCAAGTAGTGGAGCATTGGATCCATACATCTGCCATGTGGCCAAGTGAATGTGGTGGGAAGCGAAAACTGCAGCACTTAGCATCCCAGAGGATGAAAGGACTGCATTCTAGCATCCTGTGTTGGCAGTTGTAAGCAGCAGCTTCGTGCACTGTAATGCCAGGCTGCGCTTTCTGAACATTTGCTCCTGTTTTCTCATAAATATGTTACTGCAATTCAATTCATTGCAAATATGTTTTCTCTCAAAGAAAGGTGCCATTTTGGATATTTCAAAACGCTCTTTAAATGCTAAAACTGAGAAATTCACCAGTTGGATGCCACATTCTTGCATCTTGGCTATTTTGGCCATCCAGCGTCGTCAGCAGCGTATCAGATCAGTGGTGGAAGTATTGCAGTCAAAGAAATGAATTTACTTGGTTGTTGAAGTGGCAAAGGTTCAGGACTGGAATGTTGCTGCCCATGAAGCGTTAAAAAAAGCCCAGTCACTTGCACCACTTAAAAACCCCAAGTGCATCCTTGGGTGGAGGATGGCAGTCATTTTCCCAGCATGGACGCTCACACTCCGTTGGCTTTGTCTGCATTAGTACACACATTTCCACTCTCCTCCCATCGTGCTTGAATGCTTGGCTTGAGGCGGCCAGCAAATACTTTTAAGCTTTTACTGTGATCGCCGAAATGTCGGCAGGGTCAAATTATATTCCCACACAGCCAAAGGAAAGCCTAACTCAATCCTGAGAGGATTGAATGCCTTCCTGTGAACAGATTCTACAGCAGCTTCACTAGTGCCATTGGATGAGCGCAGCAGAGAAAGGTGGCAGCTTCATTGTGTGCCACTTTATTTCCTTCGGTGAAGCCATTTTTTGAACCCTGATCTCTCTGCGATGCCTCTATGAAAAGTGTTGATTATCGTCAAGGGCAACCTTGCTTAAATATTTTAAATTGTATGGACTCTCACATTGTAGATGTAGGATAAAGAGGATGAAGATTTTTTGAAGGGAATCATCTTGAGGCTTTTCTGTTTTTGCAGGAGGTCTCACGACAACTCAGTTCATAAACCTCAGTCTGCCATCTTTATGTCTTCTCTGAACTGATCTCCATTAAACTTATTACAGGTAAAGCAAAAAAAAAACACTGAACAATTTATGCCACTTTTTAGCTCGGGCCTTGTATGTATGAAATGAAACTGCCGTTTCACCATTTAGAACCATTTAATGTGATGACTGTCATTTGCAGAAACACCTTTGTTTCATGCACATTATCTAGATTTTGAGGTGGCTAACATGATTAGGGTTTGGAATACCATTTTGCAGTTTGAGGATTCATAAGAAACTATTGGCATTCTGCTAAATTTACTGTGTAGCTAAAAATCCTATATGGCTGTTGAACTTGGAGTACAACTTAGAGCATTTATGAAGCTTACAGAAGGCATAAGAAAACACAGCTGTTCCTGACATGAGCACAGAGCCATTATGGAGATAAAATTTCCCATCCTGTCTACAGATATCATGCATCACTTGAATTATAATAGAATTATGTTCCCTCTCCACTGTAGTGAAATTCAGCTGTTGAAATGGCACAGGTATTGGATTGTGCTTTTAGACACTTTTAAATTCATTGTTTGTTAGGTTAGAAACTTGATATCGACATCCGCTTGTGTATCATCCTGATGTCCTCCCAGGTCCAAAGTTTTGGTAGCTGTCGCAAGCACAGGTCGCATAGGTTCAGGTTCATCTGCTGCTCTGGTCATGAAGGTTTGTATTTTTCTCATTGTGAGGATCCTGTATGGTAAACATCCACGGCTTCAAAAATCCACCTCTGAAGCAAACAGCTTTGCTCATCATTGTATCTGACAGATGAGCTCTCAGATTTGCTGGATTTTGAACAGAAAGGACTTGATGGAAGCACACAATTCTTCAGATAAAATCCTTGTTATTCACAGCTCAGTTGAAACTCTCGTTCCTCTGTGAGTTCTTAGCTTTGGATGTGTGTCGTGATCTTATTTTTACTATCATAGTGGCTGATTCATTATTTTTCGTGAACTCTATTCGACTGCTGTGAAGGTAAACTTGGATGACACAGCATTTGTTTTATAAAGGTCATTTTTATAAAGGTATCTGCTGTGTGTGTGTGTGTGTGTGTGTGTGTGTGTGTGTGTGTGTGTTTCACTATTCAAAACTTGGGCTGAGAAGTACCCAGCTTCTGTAGCCAGTGTGTATGTTTCCAGGATGAAACTGCTTTAAATGGTTATCCTGGGTATCACACCTAAAAATCATCCCCAAGCAAGGCAACCTTATCAGGTGAAAGTAGATGGCTAAAGAGCATTTCGAAGATGGAAGTCTTTCCCATTTTCACAAATTTCTTTTGCAGCTTCTCAGCCAAACCGCAGCTCCCTGCTTTATGCTTTGTTTTTGGTGATGCACTGTAGGTCCTCACAACCTCACTGTAGGTCTTGTTTTTTAGGCAACTGCATGTATCCTGCAAAAAAAAAACTGCCTGATTTATTTATTTGTTTAACGTTATCCCGCTGTGAAATTCTTGCGGGAATGGAGGAAGAATAAATATGTTCCTGTGACTGACAGCCTCACAGTCTCACCATGAGTCACAACATCAGTCTCACCCATAAATATTTACATGAGTTATGTACATTATGATTTTGTTTTAATCCTAAGCACCTCAGGGTGTTATGGCATTTTAACTTTTAAGTTTTCGTGTTTTTGCATGATTTGCTTGGGTTCTGTGTTTTAACACTGCTGAAAAACTTGCTTCTGCACTAGAACTTAACCTAGAAGCAACATTTTTTTCTTTAAAACTTTGCCATCTAAAGCACAATCTCTTCTAATGCACTGTACAGTCGTCTTCTGCTTTATGAGTACAATTTGTTGCTGAAAAAGTCTCTTTAAGCTGAATTCTTATAAATTGAAGCAGTACGTACAGTTAATTTCAATGGAAATTTTTTTTCCACTTCTGAGCCCTAAAATTGACACCCACTCTCATAAAATATAATCCAGTTCTATTAAAATGGATGGTTACCACAATAGTTAATATACTGTATTAATTATGAAAACCCCAAAAGGCTAATTTCCATTCTTTGGTTACCTTGTGAAACTGAATGGATGTACTTGCACTCAAGCAGCTCCTGTGCACTTTTCAACTTAGCAGCATAATAGACAAATGGCAGGTACAACAAATATAATACTTGCAAATACTTGTGATCTAAATATTGTTGTCCATGTCTGCTGTTGTAAAAAGTGTGCAGAGTTGTTGTATAAATCAAATATATTCTAAATTGCGTGGTCAAAGGAAATTTTCATCATTTATGCTGTCCTTACAGGAAAATTAGGTAGCGAGAAATGTAAAGGTAGCGAGAAATGTAAAGAGGAGAGGTGGGGATGAGAGACTTAGACTCAGAAAAAGAAAGACAGAATACAAAGAAAAAGTGTAGCTCCTTGGGCCAAGAGCTCTGGCAAATGTCCTGACGGAAGGCAGGTGTGACAAATGTGATCCAGCAACCCCATGAACGGTAGTCCTCCTCAGGGAGAGGCTGTGACACAGGATGGCTCCGCAGCAGGCCCACCTCTCCACTCAATGCCCAGGGCAGCATCTGCATCCGCATCCACATCCGCATCAGATCACACTGCATACCTGCAGGGGGTGGACAGGTGGGCAGCCTGGGGGTCTCAGACTACCCTTCTTCAGATCTGCCCTGGGGCCTCTGCGACTGCACGTGTGATGGGTGAGGAGGAGGGGGTTGGTGGACAGATGGAGCAGAAGCAACAGTGAGCACCTGGGGTTAATCCAGTGACTGGCAAGCTTTTCAAATGGCCGCTAAAGCACATAACTACAGCAGCTTATACTGTACATTTATACTGTACATTTATACACTGAGTTTTCTTCTCACTGAAGCACAAAACTGGTTTTTGGGCTTTTCCAACGCAGTTCAGATGGTGCAATGTAGTCGAATTAATAAGAAAAGAATCAAGTCTGCTCGGCCAAACTTTTATAATTAAGGTGAAATGGAGAGAAAACTGCTGTTGCAAGTGGGACGTAAGCAACGCAGTTTTCTATGTGCAAGTGCATTAACCTTCGTCCGCTGAGCAGATGCGTCTCTTCAAAGTGATGATATGCAGCTCAGGACAAACAAAGCTGATCTTGTCAACAGGTGCAGAAATGAGACTTATGAGACCCAGAAGTGACGCGGTGCAGTGGTTGTTTTGCCCGGCACTGAGCGGCAGGACCCGAACAGACAGAAGGAAATGGGCAGGTGATCCAGTGACGTGGGTGTGTGGAGCTCTTAGAAGGTCAGGAGAGAACCGGGTCTGAAGTAGCTGTGTTCTGCAATTCAGCAGTCCTGATGAACAGTACATCCAAAACAAAGAACCTTTGGATTTGGGACCTTTTGTGCCTGGAACCACTTGGTTTTTACATTGTTTTTTTTACCCACGCTAATGTGCCACTTGAAGCCACTCAGACCTGAGGAGCTTCTTAAAATCCAACAAATCCACATTTGCTGATGCAGCGAACATGCTAATCCATTGGATTCCTTCAAGATTTCACTCTGGTTTTATATTTATAATTGATTTTCTGCATTTGTTCATTTTGTTGCAATCTGGACTCCAACTGGATACTTAATTCTCATTTCTTTTAACCTGTGACGTTAAGAATTTCACAGCTGATGAAGTCTTGTGCTTTTATTTATTTCTGTGAGTGTAAAAATTGCCCCAACATGTACAACTGATGGATGTCTATGAACAAACAAACAATGGCAAACAGTATGTGACCGGGACCAGGGCATATTTACGCACGATGAGCGGCAGCCAGAACCAACCAAAGGGCTGAAATACTGAAACACAGCCTGCAAATGTGGTCACACTTTGCTCCCCACTGTGATAGTTTTTTTTTTGGGAAATGACCTGACCTCTACTTCCCAGCGGGAAACTTTGAATAATGCAGAGCATCCACAGACTATTTTCCTTTTTAATTTTATGTGGTGCACAGAGGCTGGATGGCTGTTTTCTCAGGATCACTGTTTGTCTTCAGATGTTCCATCCCAGGCCAAGCGTTTCCTGTGAAGTACGGTGCTGGAGAGTCAACCTTCACCCCGAGACACTGAGGAGCTCACGGTGGCTTCAGAGACAAAGAGCTCCTCAGGAAAGAGACCTCCTGATCCCATGACTGGTATATGACACCAGTGTGGCCCTGTGTACTTTTGAGTGCAGTTACGTTTTAAAGTTTGGATGAATGTGCAGTATGAATTTACTGCTGTGCACACTTATTTGGTGTGGTTAGCAAAAATGCTAATTGTTCTGGGATAGTATTGATGCTGAACTTCTGCACTGTGGCTTTTTCTGCTAAATGTCGCTGAAAAGAAGTAAAGAGGAGGAACTTCTGTGCTCACAAGGCAGTGTGGGCACTTGCAATCTGTCCAGGCACAGAGCAGACTCTTCTGCCAGGTTCTGAATCTGCTGCTTCTATGAGGGATGAAGGACAGAGTGATGCAGCGATATCCAAATCTGCAGATATGTTAGGCTGCGCACAGTGAATCTGCCTTGAATCCATCTGTCCGCACATTTGGGATGCTGTCACAGTGGAATTTGTAGGTTTAACCATGTTAAATGGCCTTATATTCTTTTTGGTGTCGAGCAATTGTTGGATCCAGTGACACCCATTAAACCATTACAGCTCCACAACCTTTTCATATTTGTCTAAAAAATGCTACAAAGATAATGAGACAATGCAGTTTTTGTCTGACTCTTTAAATTGTGTGTTTTTCTGTTATTTCCACCTGTTTGTACTCATTGGCTTGAGACTGAAACCTGTGCAGACTTTTGCTGAGCTTATGTCACAGAACTGCTGCTTTGCTTCTGCTCGTTGCCTTCATGTCTTTGCGGCTTGGTTTTGACCAAAGCTTCCCTCTGCTGCCCTGCTGGGACTGTCACTTAGAGCAGTTGCTCTTCATTCCGCTTCAGGTGTTCCGAGTTTCACGTATCTCGCCACAGATTTCAGTACTGCTCCTGTTTGCATTAAATAAATGTTAGCATTCGCATTTGCCTTTCAAGCTTTTTGCATCTTTGCTTTCCACAGTCTCAATGTGTTTCGTGTTGCTGTACAAACTCACGTATTGCTGGCTGATCTTTTGTAGTTTGCATAGCAGCAACTCCTGATCATCTTAATACTGCTTTGTGGTGCTGCCTTTTTATCTTACATTTAACGTTTGCGTCAAAGTTCAAGCTCTTCCTCAGTTTTCCTGCATTTCTTTGGGCTTTTGTCAGCATAGATTTGGTTCTGCTGAAATGCTGAACCAGGTCTTTAATAAAGGAAAGCAGGCTTGGTTCTAGTTGCATGAGCAGGTATAATAAATTCTAGGAAAATTTGGTTCTACGAAGCGTTGTGCTTTACCTGTGGTTTACCTGCAGTGTTTGATGTACGGGAGACAGAGGTTGACATTGTTAATGGACACGACGCTACCTGTTCTCCTCCTGGTGTAAGAAATTAGGTCCTTATTCTGCACTCCTGCGGCAGGGACTACAGCAGGTCAAGGTGCAGGTGTGCAGTGCATCCAGGTGGCAGGATGTTTCTTGCCTCTTAATTGCCCCTCGTGGCCATAACCCCTGCTGAAATGTGTTTGAACCGACGTCAGAAGGGATGCTCTTCATTACCGGAGCCCCTGCAATTCCACATCAACTAAAGGTGAATCGCTTTTCTGTTGCATCTGCTTGTTAAGCGGTCCTTTAATTTGACTTTGCAATTTGCTAACTGTGTGTGACCCCCCAAAAGTATCTCTTTCACACACACAGGGTTTTTACAAGCCCGCAGTTTCCTGCCCCGTCTTGTAGCTGTAGCTTCTCCTTGTCCATGCGGTCGTGCGCTCACCCTTACGCTGGTCTTGCTTCATGGGATGGAAGAGCATTTGTCCTGAGAAAAAGCAGAATTGAAAAGAAACACGAACGTTCACTGGAGCCAAGAGAATTGAAAGCAGCACTGGCAAGATCCGACCACTGTGTTCCTTCCAACCAGAAGTGCATTAAATGACTTCATTGTTATCATTAATTTTGCCAAAGTGACCGTTGTTAAAAATGGACATCGAGCTGCATCTGCATTTTCGGCAAAGTGTAACAAGCAATGCACAGCCCACCAGGGTTGCATTAAAGAAAGCATGAAACCTGTGTGCACATTCATGGAAAGAAGAAACTCATTTGGTCATAATGGTCGCCAAGAGACGAGGAAAATGAGCGGTGATTCTCTTGGTGCTTCAACTGGCAGAATTTTTGAAAAAAGCAGTTTTGAGTTGCATTTGTATTTGCTTCCGTTTTAAACCCAAATGACAGTGCCCCTTCCTGGGGGTCTCTGAAGGAGTTGTGTGGGATCCCACCTCCTGCCATAGATCTGATGGTCTCAGCTATCCAAGAAAGGCTGTCTGGCTGCATAAATGTTGACATCCTTCTAAGCTCTGTTACAGGGAAATGGCAGCTAAAAAAAAATAGATGCAAGTGTGTGTGTGTGTGTGTGTGTGTGTGTGTGTGTGTGAGAGAGAGAGAGAGAGAGAGACCCTGCACCATATTAATTAGGCTTTAATGGAAATCAATAGGTGCCAGACCCTGAAGAAAAAAACAGTATCGTTCAGCCCAAATGCCAAGATGAAACAGCTTTCCACAGCGACGGAGGTGGTTGCTGAGGCTCCAGGCTTCGGGGCTGCAGTGTTAGGACCACCGTTCTGCTGCCCCGTGAGCTGCTCTCTGCTTACATGCTCAGGTGCTGGTAGGTGGTGCCCAGCAGGAGTGCTTTCTCCCTCACAGCAGTCCCGTGCGATGACAGCTCATGATGTTTAATTCGCTCGTTCTCTGTTTAATTTATTTTTACTCTATTTAATTCACAGCATTTGTAGACACTAACTATGACCTCGGTGACCAGGACTAAATAAGGCGTTGAACATTTTTCTCCAGTTTTCTTTCTGTTAAGCATGAAATATACATATTATGTAGAAAACTATGCCCTAAATCTACAGCAGTGGTTTTACTGCTTTCATTCTAAATTTATTTTTTCGGCTTTTAATTTTTTCTTTTATTTTATCCCCAAATCTGACCTTAAGATATTTACTGCTTTAACAAGTAGCAATGCAGTTTGTGGAATTATGCAACCAAGCCGCTCTTTGTGTATTTATATCCCTGCATCCATCTATTATTTTGGAATTGAACATAAACTGCAGGGATTATCGTAAACAAATGTGTGGGTTATGGAAAGGCCTTTCAGCAGGATGGATTCAGCCTGTGTCAGTGGTTCTTCAGGGGTCTCCTAAGAAAGTGTTCCATCAAGCGGAAAAGGAGAGCGTGGCAGAGGATTTGTCACATAACCAACTGTGACACGAGTCACAACGAGAATGTTGAATACAGAATTTCGACAGCTAACTGTTAAAATAATTTTTTAAAAAAAGTGCTTTGTTAAAATACTGTTTTGATTATTATTTTTAACTGCAAAACTTGCCATGTTGTCTCTGTCTTTTATAACTTTAAAAGATTTTGTGACTTATTGCATTTGTAATTTCTAGGTGATTCAAAATTCTGTGAATTGTTTGTTTGGAGTTTTGGTGGCAACTTCATAATCTTGGCCCAAATGCAAATGAGTGGTGTCAGTTAATTGTTCGATGTTTGTCTGATGGAGCGAATTGTTCTGGCCGAGATCGAAGTTGTGTTCTATTAGTTCTCCTCATTACAAATCCACCGTCATGTTGCTGACAGCCACAAATTTGAAATTGAATGAATAATGAGCGGCAAAAAGGAAACTCCTTTGCTTTTACAGTGTGGATATCTGCTAAATAGTCTGCTTTGAAGCTCAACGGTAGGAATATCCTGGGCAACAGCAGCTGAAGAACAACTGAGTTGGGACAGCTGCTGGCTCATGGTGGAAGAGTGCGTTGGTGTGCACAGATGTGTTTGAAATGAATGTTGGAATGAAGTCCATTTAAGTAAAAAAAAAATTGCAGTTAATGTTGTTGGACTGAATCGTCAGCTAAAGTACCGTCCTATGTTGGCTACCAAAGGATTTGCCTTAGAAGAAAAAACAGCTAAATGCACAACTCGACTGATTTCTGAATGTCTTCTAAGGACCCGGCTCCTCTCCGGAGGCTTCTGTTGAATGAAACGCACCGGGCTCGGACCTTGGACTACGCTGGTATCGGTCTGGGCCTTGTTTACGACAGCAAAGCTTGTTTTGTCCATTTTCTAGTCGTAATGTGCATTTATTGTAATGCAATAAAGATGCATCTCAGCATAGAAGCTGTTTGTACCATTGGGCTTGAGGAATAACATACGTACACTAAAAATGGCTTGAAGGCAAAAGACAGGAGGCAGAGCTGGAGGTGGCAGAGTTAAAAATGTTAAGATTTGCATTGGGTGTGACAAGGATGGACAGGATTAGGAATGAGTTTGTTTGTTTGCTTGTCTATTTGCTGTCTGACTTTGATTTCCTTTGAGTGTCACCGCGCACAGTGTCCTGTCGATTCAGTTCGCATTTCACTGTATGGCATACCTGGTTACCATGTATGTGACAAATAAATCTCTTTGAATCTTTGAGTATATTAGAGGATCAGCACAGGTTAGACGGTTTGGAGAGAAAGTCAGAGAGGCAAGATTGCGTTGGTTTTGACGTGCAGAGGAGAGATTCTGGATATATTGGGAGAAGGATGGTAGGGATGGAGCTGCCAGGCAAGAGGAAGAGAGGAAGGCCTAAGAGGAGATTTATGGATGTGGTGAAGGAGGACATTCAGGTGGTGGGTGTGACGGAGAAAGATGCAGGGGACAGGAAGAAGTGGAAACAATTGATCCGCTGTGGCAACCCCTAACGGTAGCAGCCGAACGATGAAGTAAAAATGGCTTGAAGGATGAGATTTTGCCTAGAAGGCGCATATGTCGTGAAATAAAAAGCAAAGATTATTTTCTGCATGAGATGTGCGTTCCGCCATCGGTCGTGGTGCAGTGGCACTGCTTTTCAGAAGGGCAGCTGTGCAGCAAACCCGGTCTCCAACACTGAAGGCCGAAGGTGGATCCATGCTCTTGAGATGCTGAAGAGCAGCAGCACTTTAGGAAAGATTTAATGGAAGGTTAATGAATTAAATGCTAAAAACATTGATGTTAAGATTCATGCACATTTCTGGCTGTTTTACGCCTTTGGTAATGTAGGTACTCTTAATTGTTCAACAAAGTTGTCCTGCCTCATATTTACTTAGGAAACTACATATTTATCTAGGAAAGGTGGTGCAGATTGTGGCTTTTTAAGAGACTCGCCAGTGTGTGCAGTTTGTCATGGCACTGAGAAATGGATCGATGCACTCAAATCTCTAACTATGAAAAACCTCAAATCTCAGCTGCTGCAAGTCTGAGTTAAGCTTAAAAAATAAACTGCTGTAGGTTGCTTTCAGTTATCAGTTGTAAATGAAGTATATTTATCATCTCAAAGTGATTCACAGCATGGTATCTGACCTCACATCTTGCTCCTGCTTCTGAGTGGAAGTTTTGTTAAAATAAATACAAAAATTTTCATTTCATTCATCATGTACATTTTTTGCATGTTTCCACTGTGCTGTAAAATCCATGAGTGCGAAACGTTCACGTCATCTCTCTTTTCTGTTCCAGTGGGAAAGACGTCGCTGATCACGAGGTTCATGTACGACAGCTTTGACAACACGTACCAGGTAGGCAGGTTCTTCCAGCATGCCGTGGCTGCCAGCATCCATCCTCCCAACGTTAAGTTTCTCACCATGGTTACAGCACATCAATAAACGTAACGTCGTGTTTGGACAATAATTTTCCTGCCTCTGAGCAGTTTTAATATCAGCACCTCTAAGCGCACAGCGATTATGCTGCTGTGCCAGGTGGGGCTTGGATAGCCAGACCTTAGCAGCCGGATCCCTCCAGGTTCTGCATGGGTGCTTACACGCGATGCACAAACCTTGCTGAGCAAAGTGGCTTTGAAGCTGCCCAGTTGAAATGTGTGAATCCAGTCTTCTTTAATCTAAGTGAAAAGATTCTTGCAGCCAGCGTGGGCTGAGCGTGGGTTTCCTTTCGCAGTAAGACAGGTGGCTCAGACCCCCTTCTGAGGAGTAAATAGCAGGAACCCCCCCATGGGCCCCCACTCTTGCACTATTCACAAACTTAGAGCCTCTCCTCTCTCCAGCATCAGCGTTTTCTGCTGAATGGTTGCGTTTCACAAAATGGATTGTTCGGGTGAGAGATCTGAAAGAATTTCTCGTTATTTGTGCGCTAAACCTTCCATGACTCAGGGGTTAGCCTTTTTTTTCAGAGTTTTTATTGTAATAACAGCCACGCTGGGTGACAGAAGCACAAAGAAACAACGGTGACATCAGCAGCAATCCTTCCATATGTGACCAACGGCCACTGTCCTAAAAACTTCATTTGAGTCTGACATTTCGGGCATTCGTACAGAGAGGCCAGTTTCACCACAGTAAAGAACTCAAAGAAGTATCATGAGTACTTATGATAACTGAGAACACTGTTAAACTGATTTTCTGCTTTCCTTTGAGAATAGTATTCCTATTTACAATTTTATTTCAGTCCTCTTACCTGTAGTAATACTGGCATCATAAAGGGTAAATATGGCTGGAAACTCAGTTTTATTGTAAAACAATAGCATCCTCAGTTAGGGTTAACGCTCTGTCATATTAGCAGGAACATGTGACCCCGTGTGGTAGAACACGGGGAAAAGCAGACAGAGACAAAGAGAAAGACATCAGAACCCAAAGAGTAAAGCTAGAGTGCAAACAAAACAACAGCCTCAAACCCCCGATGCATCATTCAGTCACAAACTGTATTTATAGGTGACAGGTAGGGATGGCGCTCCCTCACTTAGTGCCATCTAAGCAGACACCCTGGCTTCAGACTCCCTCAGGAACCCCCTCGAACCAGCAGCCACCACTAAAAAGCAAACAAGAGACGTTCAGATTCCAGTAGGGAATGAACCACTGGCAGCCAGGAAATTGGTGGCAGATGCTGTGCAGTCAGACATGCGCATCCGGCCTTCCTGCAGACACACCTGTGCACAGGGCACCAATTACTGTGTTTACTGTACAAGTGGGATTTTAACTGGAACTGTGGTTTCTTGGCCTAGAACTGCATGATTTCATTTCCACTTAAATTCCGTACTCGTATTTCAGGCCAAGCTCTGTGCAGAGAGGTCCAGCAGCACCTCTGCCCACCCTGTGTAGCACAACAACTGCCTTTTATCACCATTATTTGTCACAGTATTTATTTATTTATTTATTTATTGTAAGATCTTACCTCACATGTGTCTGTCTGTCTAAAACTGCCAAACATCATAGTGTTTTTCTGGAAAAGTGGTGAAGTCACAGAACAGAGAGAGACTAATGGATGTTGCTGTCATTCTCACTGTTTTGAGAGGTTAAGGAAAAGCAGGCTATACGCTTGTGAGATTTGGTCTCATGGGTTTAATATTTGGTTAAACCTTGAGTGATCTGAACACAGGGGATATTACCGATATGTAAATGAGCCCAAATTCGACAGTCACCTTGCGCAATCGAGATGTGGGATCAGATGATGGACGTTCAAGACTCCAGTCAAGTGACACTATGGTTGCCCGTGTTTGTTTCTGCATCTCTCCGGCACTCACCTCCGTGTTGTATCTCACCTCCATGTTGTTTACAGCTGATGCCTTTGGTGACGAACAAGCTGAGAAGTGTTGCATATGTGAGGCTAAATGTTGGTTCTGGTCTGGTTCAGGGTGGTCTATACTGGGTCTTTACTGATATTAGGTGGCAGACATTTAGAACGCGGCATCTGTGGTGCTTCTTCAGCACAGAGCAGTGGTACTAAAACTCCTCTGTACTTCTCCTCCATGACATGGACACCTGGCTGTTCTTCTCAAAAAGCTCAGCAGATCTGACAAAGAGTTGGGAGTTGCAGAACCACACACGACTATACCGGACCCTCCTGGTCTGCTGGCCTCCTGGTCTGTTCTCCTCCTGGCTTGGATTTGTCCAGCATTGTTTCCATCCATCCGTTTATCGTGCTAAATGAGAGAGGCTCAGTCGAGAGGCAGCTGACCAGAGGAGCCGCGTCTGCTTTTCCCGTGACGTCCATCTGTTAAAAATTGAAACAGTTATGAATAATTTCTTTGCTTTTTATATGCATGCGGGTCATTCCTCTGAGTCGGTTTCTATATTTAACGTAGGAGTCAGGGAGGAAACGCTTCACTGCTCTGCCTGACAACTGTAACCCCTCAGTGTCCTGATCTCAGAGGTTCTGACTTAACCACCACAGTAAGAAATGGGCAGAAACAGGCAGTCAGTGTTGTTGAAAACCTTGTGCAGCTACCATCCTGCAGTAGCTTCTACATCTGAGCACGTCTCAGACCGGAGCAAAAGTAGAAGAAGTGAACATCATCAATCCACCACCAGGCAATAACGGTCGTGCGTCACCCAGACGTGACCCTCCAGTTACGTGCAAGTTTCACCCATGTGCAACTTTTCTCTGAAATAAATACGGTTTCTGTCATTCTGTCATCTCATCTTCCACTCTGGGCATCTGAACACATGCAAGCAATGATCTCCACTGTCGTCCAGTTTTATGAGTTCCATTCACATCTTTGCATCTGTGGTGTTTCTGGTCATATCTGGCCATCTATAGGAAATAAATGGCTGAGAGCAAAGAGTTTAAAATGCCACATTCAAGAGTTTGCACTCACATACAGGTGGGGTCATTTTCGGCAAACGAGGCCTAAACAAGAAGGCGTAGAAGTTGTGAAAATGACAAGGAATGAGGTTGTTTAGAAGGAGCAACACAACACATTTTGCCACCTCTTCATAAATAATTAGAATCCACTGCCTAGCGTTGGCCCGAAGCACCAACAACAGGAAGGGGTTTCAGCTGCAACCCCGGAATCACAGTAAGCTGCCGAATAATCGAATGCAGAAGCTTTGGTGCTGATAACACTGGGACATGAACTTTCTTGCTGTGGCCTCCACTCAGGCTTCTGCTGTGTGTTGCGCCGAATGGCCACAGGCAGCTTTTAGAGGCTGCAGATGGGAGATGGAGAAGGAGACAATAGTTTGGGTTCCTGTCGTTCAGCCTTGAGGTGAGGACGCTGCTGAATTGCCAGGGAGACGGGTACGTGGCTCACATGCCGATTTGCACTCCTTTGTCGGGCACACAGAGCCCCCGACCCCCTCGGGGGGTCCTGTGTTACTGGCTGTTTGTATAGATGGAGGAGAAACGACACAGCGGGGGCCACAGGAGCCCAGGGTGGAGCAGGCATCTTCACAACAGGAAACTGGACTTTGTGCCCACAAACACCTACTGTGGTGTTAGATGAGTCAGCTAAATTTATTTTTCATTAAAAAAATGTGGCAAATTTATGAAAATCATTTAAGGAGGAAAATGCATTGTTATTGTTATTTTTCCATTATATTAAGCTAGATACTGCTACCCTGATGTATATGCTTCACACAGCCATTAAACAGAAACCCTCACAGGAGCCTGTAAGCTGTGTCCTTCAGCGTGGCTGGATGTACCATCCTGCATTTAATGAGGCTCCCAGGGGTCATAGGTCAGGGCGAAGATGGGGTAACCTGGGGGCAATCGAGCTGGGCGTTTGGACAATTTGGTTCAGAGATGTACCCTTTCGATGTGGTGGCACACACACACAAAATCTCAGTGGTTCTTCTCTTATTTAGTTGAGGGTCTCCACAAAGATGATGGTGCTGAGAGTGAAACCAGGTTAATTTTACCTGTCAGTAGGACCACATGGGCACTGTTTATGGTGGACATGAAAACTGCACACAGTCTGTACCGAAATTTGCTAATAAAGTCAAGCCAGAAAGGTAGACAATTTTGATCACAAAAGCTGAAATTCTGACTAGCAGTTTGTGCCTCTTATTATTTGCATGTATTCCTTTGTTCTTTTCTGTGCAACATACAGTGAGGATTCACCACCATTTAGCTGACCCCTTTGTGCAAGGTGACATACAGCGCTGTCAAGGATCGTCAATTCTGTCCAGTCGCTGCGAAGCTGCAGCTTCCATCACAGCTTCCAGTTACACACACATTCACCCAACATGCAGAATGTCCCATGGTTCCACTCCACTCGTGGCCCCTTGTTTACAGGTTACAGGTGTTGGTCAGCTATGCTGTCTTCTGATTTGTGTGTATTTTTTCCTTGCAGGCCACCATTGGAATTGATTTCTTATCCAAAACCATGTACTTAGAAGACCGCACAGTAAGTTTTTATCACACGTTAATTTTCAGTTCTGTGTTTGTGCAGCTTCTCAGTTTAAATCTGATGTTTCCTAAAGACACATTAGAGGAGGCAGCGCTGGTCCCTTTCACCTTGATTGTCCCTGTGTTCCCGCTGCTGCTCATACTGAGAATGGCGTGCGTGGCCCACGATGGGCAGAAGGTCTGCAGGAGGCACTTATTCAGGCCTCATGTTCCACTGCCACACAATCCCTTGCATAACTTCACCTAGAACCAAGCACTGCTCTGCGCTGCAGGCCACAGCCTGCAAAATATACCATGTTTTCATGTTTGCCGAAGCCCACACGTTCCACATTGGCCATAAATAAAGTGGCATTCATCAAGCTGTCGGTAAAATGGAATTTGAACGAGTTGCAAAATTGACTGATAGAAGAAGATAATGATTACAATTTGAGCAAAAGGAAAAATCAGTACTTATTCTAGCAATGTTTTGCTATGAAATTTCGCTCTGGTGCACAGGATTATGATCTGTCCTGCATTTTAGTTCTCATCTTTTCAGTTGACGCCAAACAGTGATGCGGCCTTTCTGCTGACAGGGATGTAGAAATACTTGCTGAGAAGGACTCTGAAGCTTATATCCTACAAATTTGAAAATGTGTCATTAGCATAAAGCAACTGTTTTGTTGAAATAAATGTTTTTGTTTTGCAAACGTGCTGCAAATATAATGGCTAACGCTCAAGGAAAAGGTGGCTTGCTGTAGCCAGAAGGTCCAGCTTCACCACTCAGCCTGAGCTGTGTTCTTGTTGCCGGCAGGTGAGGCTGCAGCTGTGGGACACGGCGGGACAGGAGCGCTTCCGCAGCCTCATCCCCAGCTACATCCGCGACTCCACGGTGGCCGTGGTCGTATACGACATCACCAGTGAGTGTTTATGCGCTGGATGGATGTTTTCAAAAGTTGGCACCAATGCTGGGATTTCACATCTGCAAAACAACTGGTATGAAGTCTGTGACCTTGTAAGACCGTCTTGGTGGTTTAATGGTTTAATGTAGGTGTTTCTCTGACAAAAAAGTCTTTGGCTTTATTTTCTCCGGATCCCAGCATATCTGCCCATTTAATAAGGATTTAAAATGTGTGCGGGCGAGATGAAAATGAGCATGAAGTGTGAGGGAGTGAACCTGTAGGCCAGTGTGAGCTACCAGTGCACGGGAGGGACCGTTGCGCTGCAGCTCTGAAGTTTAACCACAGCTCATCATGCCCAGCGCAGGCCTCTGCTCCACCTCACTGGGTGCAAATCCTTCCCTGTTGGAACTACTGTACTTGTTAATGTGACCTTTGAAAGCATTCCCAATTTCATCCAATTCTGACCCCCTTCTACTAGAGAAACGTGCTGTGAACGTGAGCAGTTTCCTCTCGCATCTTGTGTTCACCGCCAAAATTCAAACTTCAGAGCTTCAAAGTTTCCTGCTACCACCCAGTCCACAAGCCAGCAAGCCAATAAGGGGAATTATCAGCACTTCTCTGTCTCCCGTTCCAGCACTGAACATATCGATACAACCTGGATCTTGATCACAGGGAGTAAATTATTTTCCCACTTTATGTCACACTTTAGCTTATGACTGTCTTGCACACCTCAAGAACAACCAATAAAGATGATAACGCACCTCAAATAAATGAGTTTAAAAGTGCGTTTCCCTGCCTGAGTATGAAAGGTTTGACTGCTGGACCACTTCCTTGTATTTGGGATACCAGATAAAGGAAAGTCACAGATTATTAGAATACAGACAAGCGCGCGTGCAGCTCCGGCTTGCTGTTCTCTGGGGGGTGACGCTGGTCCGCTAAGGAGGGTCTGAATCCAAAAGAGCTCCATTTCTGGAAATCCTGGCAAGTCTAAAAAGATGTTTTGGTTTGTGTTTCGCAACAGATGTGAATTCATTCCAGCAAACGTCCAAATGGATCGACGACGTCAGAACAGAGAGGGGAAGCGATGTCATAATCATGTTAGTCGGGAACAAAACAGACCTGGCAGATAAAAGGTGAGCATCGCAGTAAGGATTTGATCAATGCCAGTTGTTCACTGCAGTTGAGCATCACTAGGAATGTTTTTAAACCATTCATACTTTACACCTGTATGTTTTTTAAAAGTGAGAAACCTAACTGGAAATGGAAATAATCTAGAAATGTAATTATTTGCTGTGATTTTATAAATTTAATCATTATTTTTTCATTCACGTTTCTTAGCTTTGATACTATCTGTTAAAGCTTTGGTATTTAAGACTATAGGCATGTGTAATGCAACTGTTCAAGGGGATTTTGTCTGGAAGGCGAGCAGAGCACCAGTTTGGGCTCCACGTCATCGTGTGGCCCAGTGCCTTTCGTACCTCAGTAGCTAAGAGCTGGAAGCTGTCGGCAAGAAAAAGGAAGAGGCGCTGGCTGCTGAGCATGAGTCATGGAAGTAGATCCTTGACATGGGGAGATGGGAAGGTCTCAGCTACCCTTCACCGCTCATGTACTCCCTGCTGACGGTCCTCTAGCCAGGTGGCTACTCTTACTCTGGGCCCCAGCACTAAACACCCACTGGCCTAATAAAGTGACACATAAATATGCTAAGGAGCCATGGAATAAGTGCTGTGATGGAGGATGTCGTTTGGTTGTCAGCTCACCTGGTTCCAGCCAAGGCCACACGTCCTTATGCCTTGTAAGTTTCCAAGTGGGAGTTCTCCCCCATCTGTCCCTAAACACCAGCTGCTGTGCACATCTTGCCAAAGGGCTGCAGAGGAAGCATAGTTGTGTAGAAATGGCCTGCAGGTTGTTCCTTTGGTCATCTTGGAAATGCATTCAGGGGAGTTTTTCTTGTACTGTCCTTCCTTTTTCCAGGCTACTGCGTACTTGCAGACGCAACGTTAATCTGAGCCCTAAACTAGCATTCATCTACTCAAAGCACTACAAAGCGCTTCTCTGAATCAATAGGAAGGCTGAGATATCAGTAACTTCATTGTGGACCTCCTTTGTTGCTCCTCACACTGCAGGAAACAGGTTTAACTCCTCTGTCCAGAGTACCACTTGGCTGTTGTGGTGCCAATTGAAGCCCAAACCAATCGCAGACATAAAACAAAGCAATGAAATGGCAGCGCTGTGGTACGAATCAGCCGGTTACTGATGCTCTCCTTTTGCAAGCCTTCGTGAGAAGCTGTGGGTGCTCAAGGATAGGTTTCATCCTTTAGCAAACATCAGCGCCCTTGCTGCACTGTTTTCCAGCCTAACGTGGACACAGGCAGTCATGAAAAATCAGAAACTGCGCCGCTGTTCTCTCTGTCATGAAAGAACTTCACAGGGCACGACGCTGAAACGAAATGCATTTTTTATGAGAATGGGTTGCAGGATAATGGGCTTTGGAGGACATTAACACTGGCACAGGCTGTAGATGGGATAACTGCCCTGGAAATAATATATTGACAGATTGCAGAGCAAGAAAGTTCTGGAAACCAATTCTGAGACTGGACTGTGTTTAGGCTGATGAATGGGAATTTTCCACCAGTCATTATGGAACCTCTTTCGTTTCGCATCCATCTGCCCACCTAGTTTTTCAATTAGATTTATATAATTATATATATATTTATTGTTTTCATTTTCATGTGTAAAATGTCCGCAGCCCTGCTATCAATTCGTTTCCTGCTACTGAGCCTTGAGTTGTGCTGCCATCGGCTTCCCTGTGCATTTGCCAAATAATGAGGAGCTTTACCACCTCAAGAGTAGCGGATGGGGAGGCTTATTGATTCCTATAACTGTCTGCCTGGGGGGGGCACCATGGCGGCACAGTGGGTACCACTGGGGCCTCAGAGCTCCTGGGCTGCGGATTTCATCCCACAGTCCAGCAATGTGTGTTGCACATCTCACAGCCATTTTCTTTGGTTCCTTTAGTGACCTCCGCAGCAGAAAATGATCATTTTGTTGGGACTTGCGTCTGTACAGCCAAGAAGAAGCGCTGTTATTGATCACATTTTCCAAAAGAGCAACTGTTTCAGATTTGGTAGATGCTGTATGGCCTCTGCAGATGTGGAAAAAAAAGAAGAGACCGCCACAGTGGAGGACACAGGTTGCAGGAGCCTGGCCATCCACCTCCCCATCCATCACACTGCACTGGCCCCTGGATTGCTGCTTTAGTCCTATTCCTCTTCAGGCCTTCTCACCAGGCTCACTGTGCTCTCTCTTAAGATTATGTTCTTCTCTACCCAACGTCCTCCTCTTCTGACTTATCCTTCTCTAAACAACATCTAACAGATATGCATCCCATGTTTGCCTGAAGCTTTTTTCTAAAGTGACACTTAAGCTGCTTACACTTATTTTCCTATTCATACAGTTGGGCGAATTTCACTATCAGTTGAGGACAAGTTTCTTGCTGAAGGGCATCTCGGCAGGAGGTGGGATTCAAACCAGAGTCCTACAGGTCCAGAGGTGTTGTTTCTAATCCACTTCAGCTCTGGATGCCTGCTATAAAAAGAGCAAATCTTCCTGCCAGAAGCCAAGTTGCCCATGTGAACACACACAGTGGGAGGCTCAAACCAACAACCCTGAAACTAAGAGTCTTGTGCTTTACTGACTGAGGTAACTGAGAGTTTGGGATAGAGAAGCTTGCAGTCTTTGTTGCTCTCGTCATTTGGCCTTGGCCCAACATTGTCATGTATTGTAGTCGTTATTGTAATATTGCCGTTGTTGACCACCATTTCTGGCAGTTGTTCCTTTTCAGAGAAACAAGGTTTGTTTCACTGTGACCACATCAAACTTGGGGAGGAAAAGTCTGCACGTTACGTCAAACTTACTTTCTTCTAAACTTAAACCGTGCATCACCGTGAAATGCGTTTGCAGAACATCTTTGAAAATACAGCGTCGGAAAACCTCTTACAAATAAGATCTACACGGCGCTCAGGAGTGAAAGAAGACATCTAGCTCGCTGTGAAATCCGCCGGACAGCTTTGTCACGGAGGTGAAGTTGCTTCCGGAAAGACATTGTCCTCTATTTAACAGGACTGCGGAGATGGGGAGGGAGGGAAGCTTGGCTGCGGTGAAAGAGGTGATGGCTTCACCGTCCCTCACCCCTGAGACAAAACAGTCAGCTGCTGCGGAGGCCAGATTGCAGCTTGTTTATCTGCAATAAGGAGGAGGAAGAAGGTCAGAGCTTTTCACAGGGGAAAGGAATGAGTGAAAAGGCTGCCTCTTACTGCTGTGGCAGCTTTGTGTCTCAAATTATTAATTCATGTGTCAAATATTGGCACAGCATCAACTCAAAAAATCTAAATTATCAACATATAATTTCAAGGAATCATCTCAATTCTTCTGTCTCCTGCTGTCCATACTTGCTGATGTCCTTGGTGTCTCCCCATCCAAGAGTGCCCAGAGTTTCCCCTCAGTTGTTTTTTTGGTCCCTCGGTTTACTTTGTTTGCTCCTGTGCCACTTGCTCCTACACTGCGGTTACGGTTAAGGTTGATATTACCGTATTTTCCGGACTATAAAGCGCAACGGATTATAAAGCGCAATATCAATGAATGGGTCTACTTTCATACATAAGGCGCATCGGATTATAAAGCGCATTCCGCGAAACAAAACAGTCAGATAAGTCAAACTTTATTCAACTCATTCACAGTAACTCAACATTGTTCAGTTGTAACATAAAATACAAAACAATACACTCACTTTTTCAGTTCATTCCTCTTCCACAAATTCTTCATCCTCAGTGTTTGAGGTAAACGGTTGGGCGATTTCAGCATCAAGCATGCCCGGATCCTCTCGTCATTATCCGAGTCAGTCTCATTGCTGTTACTTAGCTGTTTAGTGATGATTCCGCCCTTCGTGAAAGCTCGCACGACACTAGAGACTGATACCTTAGCCCAGGCATCCACGATCCATTGGCAGATAGTGGCGTAACTCGCCCGGCGTGAAGTACAGTACGTATTACTCCGCGAGGCCCCTGACTACGGTAGCTGTAATGCTCCAACAATCCATCAAGCGGTGCGGCTTCGTAGCTTACCAAAGTCATTCTAAAACATTTTTACAGATTTTTGCGCACCGTGTACCACGTAAAATCGATTTGAGGTCAGTAAGCACAACCAGAATGAACACTTAAGATGCACCGGATTATAAGGCGAACTGTCGATTTTTGATAAAATTAAAGGATTTTAAGTGCTCCTTATGGTCCGAAAAATACGGTAATGTTCAAAACGTGAGTAAATCAGGACCGCCTGCTTTCTCTGCATGTTTGTCTGAGCTGCTAATGCGGACCAAAGTACTGCTTTGTGCTCCATGCTAAGATGAGAACTTGGGCATCGGTGCTGATGCGCCTTGTGTACCAACGCAAGGCTCTCCAGTTCAGACGGCATCGTCTCAGCAGCAGCACCTCATACAGGCAACACCGCTTCGTAGGAGTTTTTCCCAGGGTTCCACTTGACTTTATTGTGTTTTGGGCACGTTTCCTAGACCAAATTGTTGCACTCCATTTCATACTGCTGTTTCCTTGCATGCTTAGGCTCTTCTTACCGGGCAAGCAATTACCTTGCAGGCACAGCTTTTGGTTTGTATTAAAAGAGCGCCGTTCATGCTTGGGTCCATGCGTTGGTCATCTGACGTCAGGGTGATCTATAGTGCCTGCATTAGAACACAGCTTGGGGTCTGCAAGTCCCTTGGCCCTCAGTTTATGCGTTTATGCATCAAACACCAACTCTATTATGATTTGTGGTGCAGTGGCAGCTGTGTTGTTAAAGCAACAAGAGAGACATGAAATAAAATGCCAAAAACAGTCAATAAAAATAAAACAATGAGCTAGCAAAGTCATAAATTATCTGTATCTGAATCTAAATTGCCTCGAATACCGTATGTTTGTTCTTTAGAACGATTTGTTCAGTTTATCTGACATGGCGGCTACTTCTCTTTTCCAGGCAAATTACAATTGAAGAGGGGGAACAAAGAGCTAAAGAGCTGAACGTGATGTTCATTGAGACGAGTGCGAAAACAGGATATAATGTCAAGCAGGTGAGCTTTGCTGCTGTTATTCCCTTCCCGTGTTATGATGTTCAGCACATGGCCTGATATTCAGTTTGCAACGTTTTTGTATTCCCCTTAATTGAGCATTTTATAGAAATTTGTTGCAGTGTTTGTTCATTGTGGATGCCAGCAGTAAACATTCTGAGATGAACTTCATGTCAGCTGCACAAAAGGCTTTCAAATGGAGTCACAAGGAGCCACAAAGCTGCCCTGTTTAAAGTCGGCTGCCCCTCGTGTGCTCCTCCATTGGCCTCCTTATCGTTCTGTAATAACGGCCAGAAGCGGAAAAATAATGAAACGGACGGAGTTCTGATTCTGGTTCTATGTTCCACTCACCCACATTGTATACAATCCAGTTTGCTGTGCTTACAAACAAACAAACAAACAGAAGCACCAAAAGAGTCCCCAAAAATCGATGTGTTTCTCAGCACACCTGAAAGATTCACTTTAATTTGCTGCTTACAAAACCACAGATTTATTACAGATTTATTACAAGATTTATTACAGCAACATTGTTATTAATAACTTGCAAGGTCTCTGCTCTACTGTGGTAATAAAAAAAAATCCGGCTGCACTGCCTTTACCGCAGCACATTGTGTAGCAGAAATCAGGAGCGGTCCAGTGAAACGGAGTGAAGCGGAGGAACAACCTGCTGTAAATTAAAATGTGTCGAGTGGAAAGAAAGACGCTCTGATCAACAGCAGCAAACCAAAGAATGTGGCTCTGTTCATGAAGCCGAGTTCCACCAGGGAATGGGCTTTCCTTACTCGGTGCCACCGGCCACACTGGACCTTTTATTCTCTTCTTTATGTCTGTCTTCAGGGAGGGAGCTTATGGGTCCCTGCACACCAGGCTGAGTCCAGGCTGTGATCCTGGTACCAAAGACACCACTTTGGGTGCAGCTGCCTCCTGCTTTTTAGCCACCATTGTTTCTGGCTGCAGAACTTGCCAGCTAAGAGGATAAATCAACTTTAATGTTTCATGTTTTCAATCACAAGCAATTACATCTGTCGCAGTAGGAGGTTTATGACACTTTTATGTTCTCCTGAGCATCCTGACCCAAAGATCCGTCTAATTCGTTCAGAAAAATCAGAAAATGTAAAACACACGTGAAGAATCTATTGTATTTACTAAATGAGCTTTGCAAGTCCGTCAGACTCTGTTTGTTGCAATTCCATCATAAACTAGCAAAGTCCCGCAAAGGCATCATTTGCTGTACATTTCCACAAAGTGATGCTGCATGTGTGCGAGACAGATCCGTTCTATTATTATTATTATTATTATTATTCAGTTACAAGATGTTTTATGCACTCTGCCCTGACAACATTAGGACCTTTTTTAATAGATACACTTCTCCATTTCTAATACAACTTTTAAAATTGCATTTTCCCCTTCCGGTTCTTTGTGCACAAGCTTCTTTGTGTCCCAAACTGCATGACTGATGATCAAACTTGATGCCTTTCTGTGTTGCAAAATATCATTTTGGAGAGAGTGGGATCATTGTGTTTGACCTTAGTGTTGTCATCCATAGGAAATGTCGAAATACGGCACACATCTTAATGGAACAACATCAAGTAAACAGCCCGCTTGCCTCTTTGTTTTAGCGCCCGGGGCTGTTTTGGTTATACTGTAGGCACCGCTGAACCCTCAAACACACACGCTTTTACCACAAAATAAAATAAGCATGCTTGTATGAAACAGCGGCATTTTCATGCAGTGACTATAATTTGCGCGAAGGTCAACGCACCGAAATGGTTCGCTCAAAACACAAAAATGGCCTGTAAACACATCACTGTGTCTGCAGCGTATATCCAAATTTTAACTTAGCATCCAGCTCCGGTCATAAGTTCATAGCTGAATGCAGAAAGCTGTGGAAAGATGCAGTGTTCCTGTCCATTAATAAATAAATAAATAGAATAATAAATTAATTAATTGGGTTTTCTGTGGTGAACGGAGCCTTCTGGAAAATGCAGAGCACTTCTACTCCCTTGTCGCTTCCTCAAGGGCTGGAGACCCATTTTTTAAAAACTATTATTTAACTGATACAAGCGTCCAGGAGATGTCAGCTTTTCCTACTGTGCTGCTTACAGCAGTTTACTCCTTTATGCAGCAGGTTGGCTTTGTTTGCTCTCCGTCTGACTGGAGCTGGCTGGACAGCAGGGGAATCACAGACCCCCGTATTGCTGACGGTGCCTTTTGCATGCTTAGCTGCAGCCTGCTCGATAAAGGAGAGCACTTGTAGCGGGCTGAGAACTACCGGGCCGGTGCCTGCAGCTACAATGAGGACAAGCAGGATTGTCACCCCCAGCTGTCGGTGCCCGATGGAGTCCTGACCTGCCCTGCTCTCTCTGTGTTGGCAGCTGTTCCGGCGTGTGGCTGCCGCGCTGCCTGGGATGGAGAGCATGCAGGAGACCAGCAAAGAGGGCAGTATCCTTACCGTGTGCTCCGTTTCCCCGTTGTGCCTCGGACAAAGTGGGTAATTTTTCTTGTGGCAGATTTATTTGCGGTGAAACCTTGACTGTTATCGTCACTGTCGATCCTAGAGTGCTTTTGAAAATGTAGCACATAATTTAGGGGAGCTGGCAAATGCAAAGTCTGAAGCATAGCAGACGTTTTCATCGGCAAAAACGCACACATATTGCAGCCCCTCTTTGATTTATCGCACCTCAAATTTATGCTTTCAGACTTGGGACCATCCCATGTGTATTTTTGAAAACACAGAAAAAGCATAAATATTGGAACAACCTATTTTTAAGCATAATGGGGGGAAAACATTTAACAAAGGTTTAGCTTGCTTGGGGAAAATCACTTTGCTGTTGCATAAAATAATGTCGGTAAGAATCCCGATGCCAGTAATGTGTCTCAAACATGGCCCCTCCAGCCATCTCTCCTTGGGCGCCCTGTAGAGCGGCGCTAACCCAGTCGCCGTGTTCACTGCTGTCTGTATAAAATATTATATAATAGTCGATGCAATGGGGCAGCACTATGTCCCCCAGGCCCCTTGCAATGTTACATATATTTCACCGTACTGTACATATGATTCAGTTACAGGGCTGACTGCACTTTACTACCTGTTCATCACACATTACATCATGGTATGAAAGTGTTAGCGCAGTTACCATGCTCTAATTTTGCTGACTTCAGCAGAACTGGACTTCTCTTCTCCCCTTGTAGTCTGGAAAATTCAAGGCGGGCCTATGCGTGTTAGACACGCATCGTGCATCACCGTTGACCAGTGAACCTTATTCAGACCTCACGTGGACAAAATGTGTCAGTAATTGCTCCTGTCATCTCATCTCACTTTTTGTAATGCTTTTAAAAATGAATGTGATTAATTATTCACGGACAGACCCAGATGCTTCTTTTTGGCTGAAGCGCACGTTGTCATCGTGCTGCTTCTGGCAGATGATCATCAGTTTCCTTATGTGGAGACCCTTACGGTGACACAGCCCCAAGTTACACTGACCCTTACAAAAGGGGTCTTTGGCTTGGGGGGGAGGGGGGTGCTGGCAGGCTGTAAACACCAGGACCCTCCAAGCGCCCACAGTTACAAACATAGTTGTGCCGTGAAAACGTAGTTTAGCAGCATCAGGATGAGTACATTTCTTGACACTAAAAGGCAGAAGAGCATGAAGGTGGAGGAAGAGCCACTCTCATGCACTCTCTCAGCACACTAAGGGTTCATCCTACACGACAAGCTGAAGTTCTGAAAGGCCTGGCCAGGAGAAGTAAATGGTGTTTGGAGAAGCATAGCGATCTGTGAGGCTGCATTCGCAGCAAAGCGTTTCAGTGGCTCACGGCGGCCGCTGCATCACATCCACATATGTCTCACTCGGACCTCTTAAGCAGCAGCCGGGATCCGCACAGCCGGCGGGTGTGACCCGCATCCCGCAGAAGTGCACCGAGGGGCTGACAAGCTGTGCCAGCTGCCCAGGCTGCGCTGTCACTCACTGGCATCCATCCGTCAGCCTTGGGGGCGCAGGGGAGCTGGCAGCTCTCATGCATACGCGCACACTCCTCTGCATCCTGGGACCTGTACAGCCACCCGTGTTGACAATGAAGGGCCGTGTTAATAAGAGCTGCACAGCGGCTTAGTTTTCACACAAAGGAGCCATTTTTCTGGCTTATCAGTAAACACTGATAGAGGTGAACACACTGAGTTACTCTATCCTCGCCTATAACACAGTATTCCTGCAGCTCTTTTCTCGATTGTGTTCCTCAAGCTCTGCCACAGGCAGTGAAAAGCCATGCTGAGATTTCACAGCATTGTGCCTGAACATGACAGCAGTTTAACTCCATACCCTTTCTGGAAATTCAGGCTTGCACAGTGCTCTTTATCTCCTCATACAGTTTACTATAGCAGAGTATCTCGCGCTCTCTCTCTCACACACACACACACACACACACACACACACACAGATACGCGTGTGCATACACACACTGTCTCCCACAACACAGACACATCAGCTGCAGAAGCCATAGCATAAGGTTTAGCATCAGTGCTTCTCCAGCTGTTTGCAGCACGGTGAAGAGTTTCTGCCCAGCAGAATTTTCCTGTGAGGACGGCTTTCCCTGCAATCTGCCAAGCAAATGGAGCGCGTATGAGCCACTTGGGCCCGGTGCACCGACGATGTCGTCTTTGCCTTGGCCACGACGGGCCGGACTGCCGCCCGTACGGCCTCTAAACAGGGTCAGCACGGCTGCCACCACACAGGGGCCACACACGTGTTTGTAATTTTGGTCATCGCTGCATGTTAATGCAGCGTGCGTGTGTCCCGCACCCACAGGAGCAGAGTTACAGCAGAGCGAGCGAGCGTTCACACTCCAGTCTCCTTGCTGCGAAGGACAGCCGCTGGGCTGAGACTTTTTGGCGTTGGCAGCAGGAAAACCAAGCAGTGTTTGGTGACAGGGAAGTGGCACTTGGTTCACGCTTAAAGCTCTTACACTGAGGCTTAGAATGCAGGTTCAGCAGCACTCTTGAATATTTATTTACTATGTTTTTATCCATCCATCTGTCCATCTGCCCATCCTCATAAACCGCTGTGCAGGGACCTACAGTGGACTCCCGGGCCCCCAGGCCACGGCTGTGTGTTCAGGGCTCCTCTGATTGTGACTTTAGATCTTTGAATTTATTGAAGCCCAGTGACTCCCCCCATCATCTGTTTCATACTTTTCAACGCTATCTCTTGCGCACCTCCTGCCGTGTCTATTTTTCATTTTTAGACACATTGCCATGGCAACCGACCTCAGTTTATAGAAAGGAGTTTTGCGTAGTCAGAATGTGTTTTATTCTCTTGTGTTTGTTCCATTTGTCATTTTTGTCATTCATTTATTTCATTTATAGCTGCCAGACAAATTTGAGGTACATAATTATGAGACAGCTGAAAATAACCGTACAGTTTAACTGGAAGGCATTATTTTAATTTGCTTGGCTTTATCGGTTTATCTAGAAATCCTCCCCATTGCAATGTTGTCATGTTTTCTTACCTTATTCATGTTACCTTTTTATTTTGACTAAATGGATTCTTATGTGAAGATCTTCAGAACTGTATACACAATGCTACTTCCTTTACTGTGTTTTCCTTCTTTTAATGTTTATTTTCTTATTTATTATGGAGAGATAAATAGATCCAGATATAAAGTTAAAGAGCAAGTGAAACAGCAGCAGGTAGTAAAAGCTTTATGAAGCATCAAGACCCTTGTAACCAAAAAAAAACATTGCACGCTTGCCCGTGCACACACGCATACACACAAGCCATTTGGCCCCTTCTTTCGTGGCAGACACTATGGCCACTTAGATGCATTTTTAAGCAGAAATGTGAGTGATATTAAGACAAAATTGAGTGAGTGTGGATGCTGTCTGTGCTGTGAGGCGAAAAGCCCAGCTCAGACAAAGATATTGTCTCTCTTGTCTGCTGCCGTGATGGTGCACCTCTGTTCAGAGTAGAGGGCCAGGCGACACCCTACACAACGCACAAGGTTTTTGCTTTTGTCTACACTTCAGCTTTTCCAGGCGTCCTTTGCGCTTTGTCTTTTCAGCCTTTCTAGGAGACCTCTTGATTATTTTGCTCATGGATGTCTGAGATGTAAAGAGATGAAGTTCGCAAGATCATTGAATTCCTCTTTGACTGCCGGCACAGTGGCATTTTGTGCTAAATGATCTCCGTTCAGTCGTAAGGTTTGGGCTTTATCTTTACCAGGAGCCATTGTTTCTTGCACATGGGCAGGGTAATGCAGTAGAACGAAGGAACAAAATCTTTTTTGGTCTGAAATGCCACCTATGTGTCAGCTACATGCAGCAGTGCTACTCCACAGTCATGAGTCTACTGTATGAATAAGTCTGAGCAGGAAGCCATTATGTGCAGTTTCAGAGTATTCCTAAGCATAAAGCACCTCCAACTTTGCTGTTGTGTCTCACCTAAATCCTTCTTGCGATGAGCCAATGTGGGTCAGCGATCACAACTGCTCTCCACTGTGGAGGCTTTGCAGAGCATCTCGGCATGCTCACAGAATGAAATCACTTCTTTGCCACTTGAGCACTCCGTGTCACAAGGTCATCTTGTCATCTCGCTCAGTTTCCCAACATGCCTTTGGCAAGGAGAGGACATACGAAGGGGCTCCTCCAGCCCCCTGTGGACAGGCTGCATCCTAATCCTGCCTGCCTGCTTTGATGGGACCTGCCAGGCTCAGAAGACGCCAGGTGCACCTCATCCTGTTCGTTTAACAGTTGTTTGGTTTGGAAATGTCCATTAGCCTGGAGTCTCACAATCCCCCAGGTTGTCTTCTCCAGGGACATCTTGAGCACCTGCTGACCATTAAATCCTTCAGCTGACACCTGTGGCCAGGTGGTCTGATGCCTGGTCATCTTGGCTCAGAGATGTAGCTGATGTGTCTTTCTGGATGGAAGGGCAGGACTCGAACCCTCAGTAGAGCACTGCTGGCGTACGGGCTCGATTCCAGGGTGCTCCTCTGTGCTTGGATATGGAAGGCCCATTCGTTTCTAACTTTTCTCTGTATCAAATAGCTGAAATATGTTTATTATATTGAAAATTCACAACAGGGATGTTGAGCATTACGTAAATCGAGACTTTCACGTGCAATGGGTTACAGGAAACATCTTTCAGGAGACAAATTTTTCATTCTTATTCTTTCCTCCGCTGAGTATTCCTACATTTACATTTGCGTTTATTAGTTTAGCTGACACTTTTCTCATGCACAAGAAACACACAAACCAGGTCTGTATGAAAATAAAGCATCACAATACCCTAAGGGAAGACACACGTTTTTTAGAGAAAAGCCTTTTTGCTGCTGCCACGTGCATGAATATGGGGAATAAAGGCAATAAAGTAAGAAAGGCAATGAAACATGACGTTGGACCCCTCAGGACCAGGAAGCTGCTCTTACTTCTGCAACGTCACTTACCTCAATCGACACTTCTCCTTCAACAAAGAGGTGTTCTTGTACATGTCAAAGGGACTTGTGCTGCTGTTACTTGCTATTACGTGATTTATACAGCAGGTTCATTTTTCAGACTAAGTACCTTGAAGGGATGCAGTAAATATTACCCTGCTGTGTAAGGGTACCACAGCAGGAAGTGGTGAGCCATGTTCTCTCGCATAGGTAGCAAGACCCTCGCTGAATATTGAAATTATCTCTTATAAAGCCCCCCCAGTCAAAATATCCCGACCAGGAAGCCTGACACAAAATGGTGTTCAGAACTGGCAGCATCTGCCAGGTGCGTGGAGGTGACATCTGGAAGAAGACGAGCATTTGAATTCAGGGGCAAGAAGCCCACCAAGTGTGTAAAGGTGGAACTGCACCCCACACACACGCACACACACACACACACAGACATCCAAAAAATGACACTGGTTTAAATATGACTGTTAACAAAATAAACTCTGCCCTGTGCTTCCTGGGGTCGTCTCTAGGCGCCGTGTGAACGCTGGTAGACTGGATGGACAGGACGCTGATATTTCCACAAGCTGCAGGCTTCTGGCTGTGAGTCAAGCAGCAGCGCTGAGACCCTTGTTGTCTGTTGTGCTTCTCTGTGAAACCCTCACGCCATCGCTATTTTCCTTAAGCTTTCCTGCAGTGATCGACATCAAGCTGGACAAACCGCAGGAACCCCCGTCCAGTGACCCCGGCTGCTCCTGTTAACACAACGCCGGCCCAGGAGCCTCCATTTACTCCACATGCTTATCGTGTTGCTTCCGACCGGTTAACTTCCACCTGACTTCTCCGATCGGATAATCGGCCCTCACATCTCACTCTCGGTTTCTGGTTCCAAATAGTGTTGCATCAACCCTTGGTTGTAAAATATCATAGTTTATTAACAAAATTGACAAAAATGGTAAAAATTCAAATGGGGAAAAAAATGAGAAGAGAAAAAAGTATGGAAACTGTGAGCACATGCGTGAGTTTGGAAAGCTCAAACAGTAGAGTTTGTTGTTTTGTTTTGTATTTTTGTATTCCGAAGGATCAAGCATTAAAGATTCAGACAAGCCAGAGTTTTAGCGAGGAGCTCAGGGCCGGCAGCTCAATGCCTACAGACCACAGTGAACAAGAAGCCAACAGCCGCTCCATGCATGCAAGCCTGTGTTCAGCCTCAGTGTTCATTTTGTCCGCTAGTGTGTGCAGGTCCAAAACCTAAAGCTTACTTACAGCTGTGATGCTGACGCACTGCGTGGAAGCTTCTCTCTTCCGGCATTCCTTCAAACCTGCATTGGCACCTTGGGTTGAGACCACGTTTTCTGCTCAAGGTGTACAAGTGCTTTGGTTCTATCTACTGGCTGCAGCCATTGCAGAAATCCACACATTTGCCCATTTTTTCCCAGGATGCTGTGTTCATTTTCCTACTGAGGTTCTACATATTTTCCCAAAAGAAGGGACCGCATGCACTTCATTTTCCCAAGGGCAGCGAAGTGCTTTGGGACGCGGACTTGTCTGCAGGGTCACAACCCCTCTTTTGTGCACATACAAGAGCATCTGAATTCGGCAAAATATGTGCATTTAAAACGCTAAAAGAAGGGCTCTGTTGGTCCTTTTTTTTGATGGAAAAGTCTGCCGAATAACAGCAGAACTGAATCTGCCCCCCTCTTCTGATTTAGCTCATATTTACAAAGCTGAGCAGGTGAATGGGGACAAAAGACACAATTTTGTTGTCAAATTCTTTTTATAGCGTTTATTGTTTGCTTGAGTGCCGTGGCCACTGTTTGTCTTTTCTGTACGAGGTGCAGCAACAGGAGTGGCCGCAGAGCAAAGCTGAAATCACCCTGAAAGGAAAGGAAGTGGCTGGTTTCCTGCTGTACATGTGAGCCATCACCTCCTGTTGTGTAAGGTCATGACGTAACAGTGAGCTGTACCATGGTACAGTTACCCAATAGCGGCTGGAGTGACTTGAAGGCCAGTGCAGGAGAGCTGCAGATGGAGGTCCTCCATGTGAGTGAACATGAAGCTGGGGAGTTTGGTGTCTGGTTCCTTCATGCCGATCCTGCAATTTTGCCCTAGGATCCTTAGGAGAGGCCTGGGCTGCATCGGTGGCAAACTCCATCCAAACTCCCAAGGGGGTAACCTGTGATGCACGACCACAGTAAAACTAGTGTTTTATTCTTTTTTTACAAAATGCTGCGCACTGCACATCTGCTCTGTCACCCATTCCTTTTGCCCGCCCCACTCGGGAAAACAGGGCTGTTTCACAGCAGCTCATTCAAAATGCCGAGTCTCCTTTACAGCCTCGTATTTCACAGCAGACCCAAACACGTCTACCAGGCGCAAGTTCACCTCCCAGCTTTGCTTTACCGAGCTGCCGAAAACTACATTCTGGTTGGAAGTTAATAAAAAAAAAAAAGGAAGTTAATATTTAACTGAAAAAAGAAATCAGTGGTGTAGAGCAGCTGTGCACCCCGTGTGCCACTAAACGGGTGTCTGACACACGGTAAAACATGGTAAAACTCCATGTGCTGTGTCCGCAGTGCAGGTGAGCACAGCCTTCGCTTAGGACTTCCGTGCAGTCGACTCTCCGGTTTGCTTTCCTGATGCTCTTTGGTGTTTATTTCACTGGTGCCTTCCTGGGACAGATGGACGCGCGATGCCCTCCAGGCTGGGGGGGTTCTGTAGGGCACGCTTACGGGCCGTTTATTTGTACTGTTTCTTTGGAGCAGACTGGTTGAGGGGAGCATATTTATTGACTGACTAATTTATTAGCTGATGTGAATTTGATGTCATTTGTTTGCTGGTTTCTGTTCCGAGTCGATGTAGTGACCATGACCGTGCTTTAGAGTAGCGCACCCACCTGTCCTCTCAGCACAAACCCTCATGTGGAACCACCAAACTCACTAGTAGGAGTCAGGTCTGGGTCTGGGTGGTGGGGGGTGCGGAGGTGTGTCACCGTGCCGGCGTGCCAGGGTGTCGCTGTGCCAGTGCTCCTGACAACACGCTGCGTGATGGTCTGATCTTGCTGCGGAGGGTGAGCCCATTCCCAGCGTAAATGTCTGTGCTCCGCAGCTCAGGCCCGGTTCACTCACAGGTGGCTCCTCATTCACACCATACAGATCTAGCATGTCTGTCTAAAAGATCAATAAAGAACATCTGATTACCAAAGCAGTGCTGAGTCTTCACTGGAGTCACATTCACATGTTTGCAGCTGATGTAGTGAAGTGATGGTGCGCAGACTTTGAAGGGAGAACATTTTACTCCCTCCAAGCTCGGTGTGTTTTCCACGAAAAGCAGCAGCATAAAACACAGTTCTGGTGATGGAATATTTATTCCGTTTAATGTCGACAGTTTGCTTCCCCAGAGGAGTCTGCTAGTGAGGGCAGCAGATGGACCTTTGGACCAACAGGCCGCAGGTTTGAACTCAGCCTCTGGGGTACTTAAACTAAATCTCTCCAGTAAAATTGAAATGAATCCGATTTGGAGCAGTGTTGGAATTTAAGTGTTAAAATTTTAAATTATTTGTGCTGATATGATGGCAAGTAAGCTGTAAAATGTATTTATTGTTGAGTATTAAACGAACAATGGACATTATTATTCGAATAATGGTTGGGTGTTAACGGAAATTCTGCTGTTGGTTACAACTTGAGCCGCCAGTTGGCTGAGGACAACAAATCGGCCACAAGGGGGCAGTAAGCAGTTACGATCGCGCGTCTTTAGTGATAACCAAACGATCGCCATAATTTTTCAAAACAGCTGTATAAAAGCCTGCCTGGTATTGAGGGACAAAAACAATACGATCAGTACTACCTAATCTGGCCCCTGGACACATATATTGGGGGATCGAATGGACAGCAGGTGGTACGGCAGTAAATGCCAACACCTCACACCCAGAGGATGCCAGTCTGAATCCCAAATCCCGAAAGCGCTACTTCGGCTGTGATTTGTCGCTGCAAGTGTCATTGTGAAAGGAGGATGAGAGTGGGTCAGGAGAAATGCATCAGCTAAACAAATAAATTCAGTCCAGTAACTAACAATAGGGTTTTACTGTGTTTTACTGTGTTACTATCTGCCACACGGTAAGGTCCGCACTTGGACAGTTTGCGTTGTTTTGGCTCTTTGCTCCGGCGAGACGGAACTGAAATGAAAGTCAGCTTTAACTTGAAGGTATTTATACACACATTTGTGTACCATGTAAGAATTACAGTCTTCGATTCAAAATACCAGATTTTCAGGATACAAAAGCAGCAGAGAATTGTCACGTTCAACACCTGTGTGTGAAGCGCGAGCATCTAACCAGGCACCATTATGAAGACAAAGAGGCCTTTGGTCCATCATAAAGGGGTGTCAGACGTCCGCAGTGGAGGAACCTGAGATGTGGAGTCGGCTTGTGCAACAAGCCGCGTTCACCTGCTAGCTGGACCGCAGAGGAATTTGTTTCCGTGGGGAACCTGGAGGAGTTTCCAGACTCCTTGAAGCCGGTTCAGCTCTTGCCAGAAGTTCCATAGCCCTGAGGCTCAGGGTGGCAACACTGAGTCACCACAAGGTCCAAGGTGCACCAGTGTGTTGGACAACATGGGATTACTGGACTGCATTTGCGGCAGTGAAGGACCAGTGAGCCGGCTGACTGACCTTCACGCTTCACCCCCCTGCCCCCGCAGAAGCTTCACAAAGTATTTAAGACCATTTAACATTTTGTTCCTGTTGCATCTCCTAAACTGAATGCATTCGAATCCCTTTATTCATACAATTAATTCAATATATTTATGAAACAAAAAACATGTAAGGACATTTGTTTCTCACAAATGAAAGACTTAAATGCTCCTTAAAGACTTGATGCTGAAGTTAAAACCATAGAGATTTCAGGGACATCAGAAGCTCCTGAGTCCAACTAACCCTGTCTGTCTAATGAAGATTAAATACACTTTAAACAGAACACTCTTCCAAGTGCTGAACTTTCTCCACCCACTCAGTATTTGCTGCACATTTCAGACACGTAATCCTGTCCACAATGTCAGCAATATAATTTTCAGGACACACGAGATGCAAGAGCAGCGTCTGGCCATGCGTTCATCATAGAGCTTCCATCCTGCAGGGCCTCTGCAGCGTCTCAGACGCCGGCTTGGAGTTCCCAGGTCAGCTCGGCATTTCCAGATTTTACTTTAAATATAATTCTGAAGACATCTAAACCCTTTATCTTCCACAGAATCATTTTAAATATCGAGAGCGAGAAATGACCAGCAGTTGGGGGGAGGTGAATATTTGTGAATACACTGTACAGTCGGGACAGAGGAGCTCAGTCTCTATGGGTACCATCTCCACACTTGAGAAATATTGCTTGCTTGCTTGCTTGCTTGCTTCACACTTAATATCGGAGTTTTTGTCAGTTGAACTTTCAGTAGACCCACTTCAGTTTGCTTACCGCCCCAATACGTCCACGGATGATGCCATATCCCACGTCTTGCACACCACCCTGTCGTGTGGATAGGAAACAGGGGAACTATGTGAGATTGCTGTTCATTGACTACAGTTCAACTTTCAACACCATTGCCCCCCGCAGACTGCTAACTAAACTGAGAGACTTGGGATTGAGCAGCCACCTGTGTGCCTGGGTTCTCAGTTTTCTCACAGGTAGATCACAGGGGGTGAGAGTTGGCAGTTGCACTTCCAGCATCATCAGTCTTAACATAGGAGCTCCACAAGGTTGTGTACTTAGCCCTCTGCTCTATACCTTCTACACTCACGATTGTGTGACCATGCACGCTTCCAACTCCATCATCAAATTTGCTGACAACACGGTGGTGCTGGGCCTCATCTCCAACAACGATGAGACAGCATACTTGGAGGAGGTGGAGAACTTGGCATCATGGTGTCAGAAGAACTGTCTCCAACTGAATGTCAGGAAAACTAAAGAGCTGGTGGTGAACTTTCGTAAGCGACAGCAGCGGTCCTATACCCCCCTTAAAATCAATGGGACCGCAGTGGAGAAGGTGAGCAACTTCAAATATCTGGGCGTCCTGTCACTGAGGATTTGACATGGACTGTACACATCCGAGCTCAAGCCAGCAAAGCGAAGCAGCGTCTTTACCACCTCAGACAGCTGAGGAAGCTTCGGGTCTCTCCGGCAATCCTTAAGACTTCCTACTCCGGTGGTGTACAAACTGTTCTGACTCAGAACATCACCTCCTGGTTTGGGAATAGCTGTGCTCGGGACGTCAAGGCACTGCAGAGAGTAATCCGGGTGGCAGAACGCTGCACCAGATCTGATCTGCCGTCTCTGCAGGCTATTTACACCAGGAGATGCAGGACCAGAGCGACTAGGATCATCGGTGACCTGTCTCATCCTAGCAACCGTCTGTTTGACCTGCTGAAATCAGGCAAACGTTTTAGAAGTATTATGGTCAGAATGAAGAGGCTCAGGAAGAGCTTCTATCCACAGGCCATAAGACTTCTGAACCCAGACACACCATCACAATCCTTGCAAACCAGTCTACAATATTCGTTGAACGTCCCCCCTCACTATCACTGTCACTGTCCCCACAATGTCACATTAAGGTTTTCTTTTTAATTTTTTTATTTATTTACTTACTTATCTATTTGTTGTTTGTTTGTTGTCTTCTTGATGTTTGGTTGTTTTTTACTCGTGAAATGGAACCACACATAGTCTCATGTTGAATCAGGGCACATTTTATTACATGGTATACTAACCATGTATGTGACAAATAAATTCTTTTGAATTGACTTGCTTGTTTTGACTTTTTACTGCTTTTGTCCTGGTTTTCCCTTCTGGGTGTGCGTCTTAGCACCTGTTTCCCTGACAGTCTCATGTGTTTTCTTGGCAGGGGATGGAACGAGTCCTCAGTATCTGTGCAACGTCCACCCTAACTGTCGCTCCTCTCAAGCTGAGACACAACCCAGCAGAGCCGGTTCTCCTTGAACCTGTAGTACCAGAAATTTCCACACATGCAAGAAACTTGGGTGAAATGACACGCCGCTGTCTGCTGGGAAGGAGAACAACTCCTTCTGTTGCCTGCAAGGGCTTTGCCACAGTGCCTTCTTTTGACTTTTTTTTAACCAGGAAACTGTTTAATTGCTTGGTTTAAACAGAAGCTTCGCAGTGGTCTGGTTTCTGTTTCGGTCCCTCCCCTACACGCAGATTAATGGTTTCTCGAGTTCAAGCTCACGTGCACACGTTCATCATACTTGTATGCTTGTGCTCCGGTGCACCGCATCATACACCTTCACACACATGCACACACTCACTGCCACCGGCAGTGCCCGCTGAGCAGGTCCCAGAACCAAAGGCCACATCACAGGCAGGAGCGCTTTCACCACATTTGCTTGTTTAACTGACACTTCCGCCAGAGCTACTTGCAGTACTTGAGCATTCATCCATTCATACAGCTGGGAAATTTTTATTGCCATAAATCTGGGTAAGTATCTCCATCAAGGTGTTATAGTTGTCTTATCATAACCTAAGGTTGGTATTTCTGTTGTCACAAAACTCAATGAATGACATCAACACTTAGCTAATGTAAATTATAAAAGAGCTGATTTTGTTATAATAATTTCATTGAGGTAAAGCATCAAAACATCTCAGTGGGTATAAGAGCGTGAAACACAAGGATTGAAAAAAAACATTTGAGCTTCACATTTATTTTTATTAAGTTCATGTGTAAACAGTGCTCTTCACACACAGAAACACAGAGCACTGAATAAGAGTAACTGGAATTACATGGTGTTGGCCAGGGTGGGAAGTGGAGAGGTAGGAAGGTAAAAAGTACGGTAATAACACACTGTATTACCCTTAAAGTGGCTGCATTTAGTTTGTAGTAGTGGAGCTGAACAGGCAGATGTTTCAGAGAGCAACTTGTGCATCAGTCACAGTCAAATGGAGCACCGTGTGTGAGATGCAAAAACCTCACACGGAGTAAGAAGTACAAATGAAGCTGTATAGTAGCGATGCTAAAAAATAAATGTATGCAAAAGCACGTAGTAAAAAATGATGGTGCTGGTCTTTATATGATAATGCACCCTCATTTTTGCAGGGGCAGGAGGTTGAGTGGGGCTGACCTGCTGGAGACCATCTGTTTATCGGACACAGGGTTAGAGGAGGAGTCTGCTCTACTAGGACAGCTGAGCCAAATCCCACATTAGCAGCTGGGAGGGATTAAGGGGAGAACAGCTGATGGTCTGGGCCTTGTAGCTGCAGCCTGGGCACCGTGTAATTTGCTCCCTAAGTAGCGCGACAAAAGCCCATCTAACACAGCTATTTTACACTGCAAGGCAGCTTTTGCCTCCAGCTTCTTTTTTTTCCATTCATCTCGTGGTTTTGGATGTAGTCCCATAATACTGTCCAATGCTGAACACCTATAACCACCAAGACATTAGAAAACATTGTATGATGGCGATGTACTGTATATTGTCTTCCACGTCAATCCCTAAATCATTTCTTCCGCTGTGAGTCTGCGCCATGACTTCCCCTCTCTGTCAAAGAAAAACAAGGAATTGTTCAAATATCTTGCATGTAGAAGTAATCTGTTTGGCACTTCCATGTATTTAGGAGGGTATAAAAACGTCCACTACTATAACAGGAAAAGCCCTGTCACATCAAACACTGATAGGTTTGCAGTTGCATCATTTCTTCAGCTGCCATAATGGGGTTAACCTCCTATGTTTTTTACTCTTGTGTGTTGCCTTAGATTTCCCAACAATAAGCAAAAGGCACAATTAAAGATAAAAAAAAAAAAAAAAACTAGCGATGAAAATGAAGCAGATCAAATGGTCACGTTTTTATGGAACTGTTTAGGATTTCTAGATGTATGTCCCATATTCAACTTTAATCCACTCTGAAAGTGTTTGGGTGGTGTTTTGCAAGACTATTACACATTTTCTGAAAAGGATTAACACAGTCATGCAGGACCAACAACATCTGTCCATCAAACACAGTCATACAGCAAATAACAATGGAAAGCCAACTCACACATTGCAACTGGGCACGGCTGTTTTTGGCTGCTGGTGCTTCATGAAGTGCAGTCTCTTCAAGAAGGCAGGAAGTCTCACCTTTGATCTGGACTGTTTGGAGGAAGACCTGGCATGGAAAATGAAAGAGGGAGGTTAGGAGAAACATTTGGAATTGAGCAAGAGGGAGTACATCATCCCTAAAAGCCACAGTTAGTGCCTACACCCAGGACAAAACTGGATCTGTAAACTTGTATGACAAGTCCTGGGGATTGGGGTGACTATTTCACTATTCCCATGCTAGGCCTAAAAAAAACAACAACAACAACTTTCCGGAACAGTCCAAACCAAGCAATAGCCCTAAATTACTCTGTTTATCCATCCGAAAAATCCTGTACAACATATAAGGTTCGGATAAAATAGTCTCCCCAAAAAATATTTGCTCCATTTCTAATAGCTATTAGCTACACTATGTTGACTGCCTTTGTTCCACTAAATTTGATCACATCTTTTCGCCACTTGTAGCGGTAGCACAGGATCAGTCAATAAACCCTACATCTAGCTGCCACCGCTCTTGAAATCGCAGCAGTGGCCACTCAGGACTTAACTCAATGTATTGCACATAGATGAAGCCAGGAAAAAGTAGCACCAATATTGCTATTTCTTATGGAAGTGAATGAAATGTGCAGTAATGGGCATGACAATATACAGTAAATGCCCTTTCACAACCAATAACTTCAGTGACTGCAACTTAAAATGCTTCCTGGAGTCATGCATTGTTTGTGTAACACATTCACCACAGCCATGTCACGTCTTAGCCGACTTACTGAAGACCCAGATGCATTTCTGGGCAACTATCTGTGGAGTCGCCGTGAGTCAGCATTGACTCAATGGCAATTAATAACAACAACACTGGCAGCTGTTTACCAGGAATCCACATTGTCGAGGAGGAATTTTGACCAACTGTTCCGTGTAGAACTGCCTTAGTTTGGCAACATTTGCCGTTTTACAAGAACAGCTCTTTCTGGGTGTTCCCACACTGCTAAAACAGACTCGGGAGGACTTTGAAAAGGCCATTCCTGATTTTTCCCTCCCAAAAATTGCTCTGCTATGCAACCCAGCTGCCCTCAGCTTTAACTCAAACTCACTACCAGGAGTTATCCTTGAGATTATCGTGCTACAAAAAGAAAATCACGGTTCCATCAATGACAGCAAGGTGCCCAGATCCTGTGCCAGCAAAGCATTCCTAGGCAATCACATTGCCACCACCGTGGTTGACTGTTGGTAGAAGATTCTTACTTTGAAATGACATATTCAGTCACCCAGAACAGACGCTCAAGGGATCATTGACTGAAAACACAGGCTTACGTGCTGATGAAGACATTTAACAGCGGATCATTTTGACCAAAACATGAATAAAAAAGTAGAACTTTTGTGTGTTGCTTGTTATATTGGATTCTCTTTTTATATTTTCATGAGTTATATGAGTATGTAATGAGATTTTGGGTGAAATGTATGCAGTATGGTCACCACTGTATGGTCACAAATTTAATTTTTCCCCCCAGACCAAGGAAATGGCAAAAAACAATACTGTTATCATCTGTCCTCTCCAAGGCTCCATTCCTATTCTATGGCAACAGATGAAAGTATTTAATCAAATGTAATCTTAAAAGGCTGCAAAATGCAGAAAACTGGAAACAGGATGAATACTCTTCATAGCATCGTACCACTTGAGCACAGAGAGAGACATCAGTCTCAAGCTGCTATTCAGAGATGAGGATGAAAGTGTGAAGGCACTCACCATTCCTCCTGCAACATAAACCGTATCTCTTTCTTCTGTCTTGCTGGAATTTCTTGTTTGGCATCTTCCTCTTCCTGCTCCTCCTCCTCATCCTCCTCCTCAGAGATCTGCTCCCACCTGTCGCCATCGACCCAGAGCGTCCCCAGCAGGCCGCGCTCAGGGTTCACCCAAGTCATCTGCCGGCACAGCGGGCAACGGATGGTAAAGTGGTCATCGCTGAGCTGGGCCATCAGGTTCAGGCAGGGGGTGCAGAAGGTGTGCTCGCAATGCAGGACCCGGGGCACACGCTCCTGCCGGGAGTAGGGCAAGAAGCACACGCTGCACTCCTTCTCTTCGTGCAACATCGTGCCTCTGTTCGCAGCAGCTCAGGCAAAAGGCTGTAGAAGAATTCAAACACTTTCACTCACTGCCCCCAGTCCACATGATCGGAACCCAGCCGTTGCTTCTGGAGGGTGCTTTTAGCTTTCAAGCGTTTACCACTGATTCACGAGTTGGAGATTATTTTCTTCAGCAGTACTTATATTTTCAGTGCTAATTTAAAAAGCACCCGTGTTTTTTAAATGCAATTTTGCCCATTAAATGAATTTTTAATTTTTTTTTTTTTTTTTTTACAAATGCAAGCCACAATTTTCCCATAGAAATATGTTGATGGACGACAGTCTCGTGCGGTTTGGTCATCAGTACAGGTGAACCCCGGGACAGGCAGTCCAGGTGTGCAGAATTTCTCTACGACACAGCGCAGTGTCTCCACTTTAGTCTCATAAATAAAGTGCAATCTGGCAAAATGGGGCCAAAAAGAGTAAAAAAGCATGTAGAAAAAAAGTGAAAAGAAAGAAGGTAATATACATAGAAGAGTACATATCATATAAATAAAGATGGAAGTCTTTAAACAACCAACTGCTCTCTGCACTTGCGAGGCCGGCAAGAGCTCACCAGCATATTCCTCGCTTTGTCTGTTGTAAACCCTTACCTTCACGTTTTTAATATGAAATGAAAGCCTCTGAAATGTCTTTCCCTTTTGTGTGCGCGTCTCTGCTAAGGTTTGATCAGAGGAGTCGGTTCCCTGCGTGTGCTGGACTGTATGGCGGGATGTGCACGTGTTTTACAGAAATTTGGCAAAGTTTGTTTGGGCTTTTTGGGTGGGCTGGCAACGCTTTCGTATCCCCCCCATTTAAAATAATACAAAATCGGATCCTGGTCTAACTATTTGCAAAAGTGACGCTCTGCGCAGAATTTCCAGGAGCAAAATAAGGGTGTAAAATTTGGCTTTCGCGTAATCTGGTATAAAAATATTTTCCATCTTCGATGGATTTATGAATAAGCGCCATTAATCGGAATGAGAGGCGCGGGAGTGGGGGGCGCACGGTTTTCATGCGCATCCGAGTGAGAAGAACCTGCGACATCCTTTGTCCTCCCCGCCACTCATCTGCAGCCTAAACGCTACAGGGCCCCGGTGCTCCACACAAGTCAGCATCCCTACATAAGAAACCGAGAAAAAGCGGTGCGGCGCGGCGTGACCGCACTGCAAGCAGATAAATGAAAACCACGGAATGACAATGGTGGGGAAAAATGTGCAAAATCACACGATGACCCGGTTCCAGTTGGTCATTTCTTTTTCCCCAAAGCGATTTACAAGGTAAATGTCAGTTACGCCGCAGCTGGATGTGGGATTCGACCCTCAAACCGATTATGTTTATTTATGCTGTAGTATTGTTATTTCTCTGTTCATGCAGTTACTACCAGACGGATACAACGCGAGTAATTGTGGGACAGCAGCCCGAACTCACCGTGACTGTTTTTCCTCTGCGTTCTTTCAACCGAGACGACGAAGGAACCGACCGACTGACCCACCGACCAACCGACCGACCGTCCGTCCGGAATACCCGGTAGCTCCGCGCGCTCGCCGGTACAGTAGTTCGCGCGGAGCTCCGCCCCCCTTTTTTTTTTTTTTTTTTTTTTTTAAATACGCCGGACGTCTGATTGGTGACGCACGACGCACTTCCCTTCCCGCCTACGTGCGCGCTCCCGTGAGCGTCGGCTGCGCCTG
The DNA here is from genome assembly GCA_018136845.1 of Heterotis niloticus. Taxonomy (NCBI): domain Eukaryota; kingdom Metazoa; phylum Chordata; class Actinopteri; order Osteoglossiformes; family Osteoglossidae; genus Heterotis; species Heterotis niloticus. The sequence goes on along the minus strand of CM030903.1, from coordinate 16,058,089 downwards.
AGAAAAGCTTCCCGGATGTCGAACGGTTCCCACGGTTCGAGCTGGAGTTGTCCAAAACTGTAATTGACGTAAGCGGTCCTGCGTTTTGTTCCCAAACATGCGTTTTTAATTTTAAACCGCATTTTACGCCGTACCAGTGAAGTGTTTACAATTCATACAAGATGTACCCTTTTCATGTCTGTAAACGTCAACATGTGGGAAGCCCCTCTGAGTCGCCGTTCCCTCGAGTGTCCCAACGACGGCCTTTACATCAACACTCTCACTAAAACATAAATAAAACCGATGATTCCACTTTTAAGGCCAAAAAGTAGGGCATACATTTCCAATAAAAAAAAAGATTTCAAAGTTTATTCTGTTTCATGCTTACAATTACCTGTTTTTGACTTGGTGAGGACTAGGTGAAGGTTACTGAGTAACGTGTCTTTACTTAAAAACACAGAACTGAACGAAAGCGCTTCCTTTTTCATATCACTACATGAAAATGACGACAATTTGCAAGAAAACATGACGAGACACTACAGCACAGGGGAAAAAACACGTTCTTAACGATTAAGAAGATTCCTGAAAGAATTCAAAATGAATATTGTATTTTTTGTATTATTCGTAAATCACATACCAGCTCATACATAACGCTGAAGCTGGTAGGCAAGTCCCTGGGCGCTCCGGTCACATGCAGTCAGCCGGCATGGTGTCCCCACCGTCATGCCAGCCTCGGGCCCTGTAACGCAGCCTATTTCCTCACTTTGTCACGGTCTGTGCGACATTGAGCTTCAACAGTGACGGAACCCCTAGCAGCCCATGTACAATGCGTTGTCATCTGACACAAGAGTGCTGCATACATGCTGCACGGCTGAGCCTATAAGCCTGTTTTATGGCGAAAGACGTGCGTTTTCACAAGCCTTTACAGTAATATTTCGGTGTATAAAACGCCGTTATATGAGCGGTTAATGTGTTGTAATTTAAAGTTTTTATATTTAATTAAAACACCGCCTCTTATTATTCGTTTTATAAAATGTGTTTTGAAAGAAAAAATACACCCAGTCACTTCCATCGTCGTCTTGTTAAAGTTAGGGTCGCGGTATTCGGTTCGCTGTCCATACTAATAATACAATACAATAGTGGCTCTATTTAACAAGTAAATAAAACCCTCCGTTGACTGTTACTATTACAGACAATTTATTGAAAATTAGACAATTTATAGAAAATTACAGACAATTCCCTGAAAATGACAACTGAAACGTTTCTAGTTCATCTAGCGCACGCACACTTTATTGGTCACGTTGCCCTTTTCTCCGCTTCTCATTGGTGCAACTTCCCTAGGAATGTGATTGGTGGAATGGCGTGCTAACGTTGCTATTAGTGCTGCATTGAAAATTTATGAAAAAAGTTCTCAGTTTCATATCAGTGTTACTTTACACATGGGTTAAACATCAAAAACGTTAAGCTTACAATGAAATGGAAAATATAGCGGGCTCGTCCGGGATTTGAACCCGGGACCTCTCGCACCCAAAGCGAGAATCATACCCCTAGACCAACGAGCCACATATACATAAATTTCTGTTAAGTTGTTTATAAAGGTCAATTTCCTATGTAAAAAGTTGTTTTTATTAGTTTAACTTAGAAGTGTAGCTTTTTACTCTTTCATTTTGTTAGACGCGGTGGACCTAACAAATAAATAGTAAAACGGGATGACGAGCGCTTAGTTTATGTTTCCACTTTGAAACCCTTGCTTACTTTGGTTTTTGGTCAAAGCGGCGACAAAACACCCTTCCTTAACATCAATTTAAGCCACATTTTCACTCAGCCGCTTGTTTTGCTGGGTGAAAATGACGCGCCGGGCTCGTCCGGGAGTTGAACCCGGGACCTCTCGCACCCGAAGCGAGAATCATACCCCTAGACCAACGAGCCAATTTGCACAAAAAAACCCGAAAAACTGTCCACTAATCATTTGCCTATTTATTACTTGCAAAAAAAAACATTTCTGAATTTGTTTCGTCGCCATCATTACCTGCAGTGAAGAAAGGCTTTAAATAACTGCTTTTAAAGACTACAGTGGAAGCGTTTCACATGGGCGCTGCCATGCGAGCAAGTGCTTTTAAGTCGCTATAAATTTCCAACGGTGTCACTCTCACATCACCATGCAGCGACACAAAAACTGAAAAAGACAGATTCGCTGCTTCCTGAAGGAAAAAGGATGAGGGCTCGTCCGGGATTTGAACCCGGGACCTCTCGCACCCTAAGCGAGAATCATACCCCTAGACCAACGAGCCACGGAAACCCTTCACTCACCATCCCACTCAAGTCTGCAAACGCGGTGTCGCTAATACGACCAGTGTGGCGGATGCGCTGCGTGTGCGACCGTGCGGTTAAACAGGGTAAAACAGCTGCGAGCGTTTCTGCGCTTAGCCGCACACGAAGACGCCGCTGCGCAGCTCCATAGTCCGTGCGCCTCCCGCAAAACTTTGGCGGGGAGAAACGCGCATCTCCCATGATGCCTTTCGGGCAGCCGAGTTTGCGCCCTGAGTTCAGGCGGTGAGGCGAGCGCTTGGCACCCGGTCCAGTCTTCACGTCCTGTTGAAAGTAATAATTCTGTTAAAAATATAACAGTGCGACTTTTGTAAACTTTTTGAATCTGGCAAAGAAAATGGCGCGTTTATAGACCGAACCTGGCGCCTTGTACCGACTTCATGCGCACACGATACCGCTGAGAACTCCTCGTACGGTGTCGCTTGATGCCTTTTGGAATCGGAAAAAACAAATCCACGTTTAGCTAAGATTTAACGTGCCTTCGTTTATTTGTTGTGCTTGTGTACGATTTAAACCGTTGCGGGGCTTATCAAGTGACTATGGAGGTCTTCTTGGGGACTCTGCAAGAGCATGACTTAAGGTGGGTGATTCCGTGTAAAATACATGAATGTCGCACCTACAAGTGTCGGTTTGGAAGCGACTGACGACCTGCGTGCGCTACACTTAATAGGAATGTCTGTTCCAAGTTAGAGGGCTTTTGTGTTTATTAATTCTAAAATCACAACAAGCTATGATAAACTGCACAATAAAATGTACACACACTTATTATTATTATTATTATTATTATTTATATAATGTGTATTGTATAATTATCATTCATACAATGTCACATATAATAACAATTTACAGTAAGCTAATCCATCAGAGCAATAAAATAATAAAATGCAACCTTTTATTACTTAAATTGCATCTGAAAAACCAATAATACCAGTACCCCCGTATAGGATTAAAAACGCAGATACTTTCCCTGTCACTTGTGATTGTCACTGATGTGGCTTTTCAAAAATTGTAGAGAATTCATGCAAACGTGAAAGAACAATAAATCTATACCACACTGTAAAAATCATATTTCAGATTTTAGCAAGTTTGTGTTAAGATAGCAGGTGGCCTACTGGTTATGGTTATGGGTGTTGGCTTGTAACAGAAATGTTCTGGAAGGTGGTAGTAATAATAATAATAATGTTGACCTTTTGCTTTCAAGTGCTGTGCTGACCTCCTGTGAGCCTGAGCTTCAAGAACTCATGCACCAGATTGACATCATGGTTGCCCACAAGAGAAGCCAGTGGGAGCAGGAAATGCGGGCCTTGGAGGGTCGCTTACTGGGTGCAGAGACTGAGCTTCAGTCCGCTAGAAGTCTTTTGGAGAAAAAACACACTGAGGTATCCGAACAGTACAGCTGACTGACCTGCGTTACTCTTGTGTTTTTAATAATGGTCAATGTGACTTCATCCCGCAGTGTTTTGACATTTATCTGTCACTCCCGATGCTTCAGATGTTTAGAGTCAAAGATATCATCGTTGCTCTGTTAGACCTCCAATGCAGTGGCTTTCAGATGGCCAAGCTGGTAGTGGAGAAAGGATTGTTTAAGGTGAACCGGTGTGAAGGTTGCAGTTAAGAAGATACATTGCCTGCTGCATGTGTGTGAGCATTTCTGTAGGATGCTTGTAACACGCTTGAGCAGCTTATACCGCTAAGGAACTTAATCAGATTTTATTTCCTTTTCTACTTTGGAAGCATTTAAAGTTGACACCCATTTTCTGTATTCTGTTCTTTTTTGTACATTTCAGTTGGTTCATGTCCATGCAGGGCTCTGCTGAATTAATGATGTTTCATACATACGACCACTGGCTTCGGTAAAAACGGTGTATGAAATATTTCCGACAGGGACAATTTCACTTTGGGTTCAGATTTTAGAGAAGTGTCATAATGAGAAAATTTGTTAGATTTTTATAGAAATGAAAATACTTTGGGCGGTCTGGCCGAATTAGGGTGATAAAGGAAAGCACAATTTTTTAATGCGCTTAAAGTAAATTAATAAAGTAAATAAAGGGAAATTGCTAGTAACAATCACTTCAGATAATTTGTCATTTACTCGTGTTTGTGTATTTCAATGGCCTAAATTGACGTAATATGCAGTATATTACTAGCTGTTACCCAGCACTGAGTCCAAAAGGTATAGCTTTGGAAAGGTAAAAAGTAAGAAAGTATATAATCTGATTTTTATCATTTGGCCATAGTGACATGCACACAGTGCATTTCTCTGTCCATACGTGCCTTGTACTTGAGCATGTGTTGAGCATGTAGTACATCTGTTTGTGTAGGTTGAGAAAATTGTCACTGTTGCGTCCGTACAGTCCCTGTGTAACATTACAACATCCCGCAACTGATGTCACTACTCGTGCTTCTCCAGACCTTGACAGAGAACAAAATTTATTATTTTTTTTTTTAAAACTCAGTGGTCTTGTTGGAATTAATGAACTTGAACACACAAAAGTCTGTGGCTTGAAAAACAAAGCTGTGGATAAAGAACAAACAAATGGATGGCCAAACAGAGATTGAGCTTCATAGATTTAGAGATGATGTGATGCATTAAGGCGGGTACAGTGGCTTTACAGAGTTTGAATTTCAGGAGCCACAGGGTTAACTTTGTCTGTTTGTCTTGACTAACAGTGTAATGTGAAATGTTTTATTTTGAGCTTATTTGTGTGAAATGCTTTCCAGCGGGTTGTTCATCTTCCACATCCATTTATCTTCAGGTGGAAGTTCTCCACCAGCAACTGGAGGAGGCGCAGGCCACACAGCAGGACCTGGCGTCCAAACATGAAGAGCAGTTGCAGCATGTGCGCAACGAGGTGTGTGTGCCGGTCACGCTGCAGCTGAAGAGACGTAGAATAACCAACACACTGTGACTTTTATCAACATAAACTGAAAGAGAACTGTCATGTTGAATCACTTCAGTACTCAGTTCTTTCCTATGAGCTTTCCAGGCATTATTACCCGCTTTCATTTCAGTTTTTTCATAGGCTTATACTCATGTGACCTGCAAACATAGATTTTGTTGAATTCTTCCAGATAAATTTCTGGCACTGCGTTATGACTCTTTTTTTTTATCGCTGGGTGTTTGCTGCACAAACCAGAAGTGACAAGATTAGTTGTGTTATAGTGGAATTGCCTATACCAGGTTTTACCTATACTTTTATAAGCCACGGTGGTTTTTTGTTCTGTGTGACCCTGTTACATGATGGGCTGAGTGCATGTTTAGCATTTCTTTGTTCTGAATTTAAATAATACCTTTGCTCTACACTAAGAATATTAAAATAAAAAGGACCTTGCATGTTATAAAAATGATTGCATTTGGACTCGAGTGACAAGATTTTTTTAGATACAGTTTAGTTCTGTCTCAGGATGTAATATTGGTAGACCAGCAAAGGTGTTTAATGTGGCTCACATGTGACTCCCTCTGCAGCTGGCCAAGCTGAAGCGCAGCTATGAGAAGCTGCAGCGTAAACATCTGAAGGAGTCCCGGGAAGGAAACAGGAGCAGAGAGGAGGACAGGAGCGAAGTGACCAGACTTAGCAGCAAGCTGGAGGTACTGCCCAGCCTGAAGAGGTTCACTTTGTAGTTCACTTTGTGCTTTTTCCATTTCCACTTGCTTTTAGAACAAACAAAATCTTTGGATACAAACAAGATTGTGAAAGCATATAGCATTTTGTTGGCACTCATTACTCAAGTAGCTGCCTGTAAAATGACTTATCACAGCAAATAAGTATATTACAACATGTCCTGTGGAGATATGTTTTGGGACTTCTGGAATGTATGGAGGGATTTAGCAGTTATGAGCAAGAGAAGCATTTTGTTCTGCCATGACAGGGCCAAGACTGAAAACAGGTGGCCTATCCATGTTAGAGCAGTTTTAAGGGGAGCAAGCAGGCAAGGAGAGGGGGGCACATGAGTGTGTAAGGATTGATCAGGTCCTGTTAGTACTGAGTTGCCAATCTCTTGACTATTTGGTGTGCTGTAGTGGCCGCAGATACTCTGTGAAGATAGTTAAGTGTGTATGTTGATCCCTTTAGAACAACCATCTACCACCGAGGGGTAAGCTCGTTTGTTCAGAGTATCTCATTTCTGTAAGGATAGTTTAGAGGCACTGGTTCATCTGGACAGGTTGTCTTCTCAGTGTAGAACTAACCCAGAGGAAACTTGTGCACGCCAGCTACAGTCCCCTCTAAAAGTATTGGAACACCAAGTCCAATGAATTTAAGACATTTGCGAAGACAAGATCAAAAGATGAATATAAGAAAATAGATCAAAGTTTTAGCTTTCATTCCCTGGTATTTACATTACATAGAACATAACACATTTTGTATCAGACCACCCAATTTTTCAGGTTAGCAAAACTATTGGAACAGAATGTTTTCAACTAAATTAAAGTAAAAAATACTTAATATTTTCAATATTTTAAATATATAATGCTTGAGTTATTAATAAATAAATAAATAAATAAATAACTCAAGCATAATATATTAAAGACAAATTATTTACCCATTCTCTGTATCGGTTTAGACACAAAGCTGTGGGATTCAGGTCTGGCATTAGTTTTAATAATTTAATCCAAGCTTGTGTGGTTCAGGAGTATCGCCAGCGTTCGGCAGAGTGGGAGCAGCAGCGGGCCCAGTACCAAAAGCAAGTGGCGTCCCTGGAGGCTCAGAGGAAAGCCCTGGCTGAACAGTTCAAGCAGATGCCAGCAGTGGTGAGGCAAAGTCCCCTAGGGCCACCATGCTGAGATTGTCTGCTTCTTGTGTCTCGCAGATGCTCTGATAAAAGAAAGGAGATATTGATCTGCTGTCATGGTGCTTTATCTACAAATTGCTAACACATCGAGGGACAGTGTTACATGCTTTATGCCTAATGTGAAAAATTTCTTTGTGTTATTTGTCTGGAAAATAAGCCTCCATCAATATTCAAATAGTGCTTGTATCATTATCATTCCCATGTCATATGTGTCTTCAGAGACTTCAGAACTCATCAGATTCTCATCAGAGATAAATGGGCTAAAGTGAAAAAGCAGAATGTCTGCAAAATGCTGTACTCTGCAGTAATTATTTTCAGTTTTTTTTAAATTTATTTATTTTTTAAATTTTTGCTCAGTATTGGAAATCTAAAGTCACCAATTCATATGAAATGTGTGTCCTTTCACTGCTGAAGAAAATGGGAAGAAGATGTATACTTCTTTCTCCATGTTGCAGCATACACCAGGGTCTGGCAGGCAAGAAGACCAGAGTGCGCGTGCCAGCCTGTCTGAAATTCAGAGGCTCCATGATCAGCTTCAGAAAGCTCAGGATGCATTGCATGTCCAGGAGCGGGAACTGGAGTGTCTTCAACTGCTGCAAGGAGAGCTGGGAGACTCCCAGAGGGAGCGACAGGTCAGCAGGTTGCAAATATGGGGATGGAGGTGGTGACAGAGATCCACATCATCCGAAGTTTAGTCTGTTTTGAAGTTAAACTTTGTAAAGAAAGCAACAGTGAGTTCTTCCTGAGGACCCTGCAGCCCTTGCTGGTGCTGTTGAATACAGGTTTGTCAGAAGCTGCTTCTAGGAGCTTGTACACAGTCAGCGTTCTGTCTTCATTTGTTTGCATAAATGTTGTAGCTAAAGATATACAAACGATTTTGAAAGTTGCACAAATTTTTCTGTAGATTTTGGAAGTTCCAGTTTCTACTGTGTATTTTGGGAGAGACTTGTTGCTGTAAATATAGATTATTAAAAGCTAATAGGACGTTTTAAGATCCAGCTGTCAGCGGGATGAAACGGTTGATTGTGACGAGTGTAGCCCTGAGCCATGTGCTCCATGTAGGTGCTGAGTGAGGAGAAGGCGGAGCTGCAGGCCACCCTGAAGACACAAAATGAATTTGTACGCAGCGCAAGCGTCCAGCAACAGCAGCTGCGCACCGAATTGACCAGACTGACGCGAGCCCTGCAGGCCAAGGAGCACATCATTCGGTAGAATCGCCATGGCTGCAAGGTTTACTTGTGCTGAATCCTCCTTGAGCACCACCCTGTAGGACAAAAAGTAATTGTTAGCTTGGGTCAACAGCTACCTGAAGAATTTAGCTGCAGTCTGCCTTAAGTCATATATTGCTTGAGCTGATGTCAAATTTAGTGTAAAAAAAATCAGCAAAAAAAAAAAAGACTGGAAGGGGGCAGATATTTGTTCACGGGGTGGACCGCCTCCCACAATTTCCTGTGCTGGTTCTCCAGGTCTCTGGAGGAATGTTTGAGGGACAGAGGTGTTTCCACGGGGCTTTCTCCACTGAGACAAGAACTGGAGAGGACCCTCGTCCAGCTGCAGAATTCCCAGACCTGCGAAGGACACTTGAAGGCTGAGGTGGCTCGACTTCAGGAAAGGTACTCGTACGACATTGCAGCAGCCCAGTGGTCAAACACATGGGTTATGGACAGAAATGTGTGGGTTAAAATTCCAGACAGGTTCCTGAGCACCATTCTTTATGTCACTCTGAATGAGGAAAGTGAATATGTAGCTGTGTAAATAGGTCAACTTACATCCTTTATAATAATAATAATAGTTCTTAAAGGTTCAAGGTTATTATTTGTCATGAGTGCACTAACAGCAGCATAGCAGTGTTGTGATCATGAAATGTGTTGCTTCCAGACATCCTCAGCAAATTAAAATATATAAATAAGATATAAAAAAGATTTATAAAAAAATAAAAGAATAAATAATAAAATTAAGGAAAAATAAGTAATAAATATACATAGACATTAAATGAGTTAGATAACAAACAAACAAACCAATAAGGGAATACAGGGCATACAGACAGACTCAGATTGATAGTGTCTCGCTGTTCAAGGGAGGGGTCAGTGGTTCATCAGTCTTATTATGTGGGAGGAAAAAACTGTCCCGGAACCTGCTTGTTCTCATCCGAATGCTTCTAAAGCGTTTTCCAGACGGGAGCAAGGAGAATAGTTTGTGGCTGGGGTGACTGTGGTCCTTCAAGATGTTATGGGCCTTCTTCTTACACTACTGGGTGTAGAGGTCCTGCAGGGCTAGCAGATCAGTTCTGGTAATGCTCTGTGCTGTCTTGACCACTCTTTGTAGAGCTTTACGGTCTGACGCACTGCAGCTGCCATACCAGGCTGTGAAACAGCCAGTCAGGATACTTTCAATTGTACAACTGTAGAAGTTGACAAGTATCCTATTGTCCATATCGAACCTCCTCAGCCGACTGAGGAAGAAGAGGCGTTGTGTTGCTGATTTGATGATGATGCTGGTGGGCCATGACCAGGACAGGTCCTCAGTGATGTTTATACCGAGGAACCTGAAGCTGTTCACTCTCTCCACTGGGGTGCCGGCTATAGAGATGGGCATGTTGCCCTTCAGACTCATTTAGATTACAAGAGTTTACGTAAATTAAAAAGTTTAATTTAGCACCCCTTCTTTGGTGTGTAAGGCATTCCTCACTCAGCCGTCCTTATTTCCCAGTTTTAATTGTTATAATCTGAGTAAACAAGGTCTCCCTTTGGACCTTCCAAACAATTGTAAACGTGTTTGATTTAATATGAATTTGTTTGTGATGTTTTCATTGATTTCTTTTTGATCCTTACCATTCCATGGCATCAGGTTGAGTGTCATTTTGTAGACCACCCACCCTCATGTGCTACTGCAGATTGGGTCTGAATTACAGGTGTGACTTAACCCCAAGCAGGTCACTCCCAACCAGACACGTCCTGGTGAACAGATGGCCATTTCGGACAGGCACCCCATAATTGACAGTGAGGCAAGTTTGGAATAAACACTCGTAAGAAAAATATTACAGAACTGTTAGACTCACTCAGCTGTATACAGTCAAGTGTGCTTTAGGGGGTGGCCTTGGGACCAGACCTACGGTTTCCAGTTGTGCGATATGTTCACTTATCTGGAGTTGTTTTACCAGCCAAAGCAAAGAGCCCTGCATATAATAAGTTATGTGAAGGTGTATACGATTATTATTCATGTACAGTACTCTATTATTTATGAACATTTACCAGTCCTCAAAAGTGACACTAAAAGTCTTGCTTTTATTGCCCCTGCTGGGCACAGTTGATATGCTTGCCTGTGCCTCTGTTCATATTGCAAAATATTTTAAATGGTCTTCCAAAAGGTAGTGATGGGGATCTGCTGATTTAGGAGAATTCATATCAAGAAGGATTTACCTTTGTTAGGAAGGGTGAAACCTACATAACTGTGGGCAAATATAGCTTATGTTACTAAGTTAAAAATGATTGGTTTGAAGCAGTTTTTCAGCACATTTTTTAAGTCAGTTCCATTCACTTTTTAAGAGCCAATCCTCCTTTCTTTAACTTAGTTTGGTGTTTTTTTTCCCCTGTAGCCTTGAGAACACTCAAGGGCAGAAGGAGGATGTGTGTGGAAATTATCAGGAACTAAGCCATCTGAAGGAGGAGCACAGTTGTTCTCTGGGAGAAGTGAAGAGGGTAAGGGCTTTTATTGGGTGCCAATGGTCTTATGGTCATGATGTAATTCTGACCTGTGGTTATATGATGTGTGCAGTGGCTTATGCGGACATGTGTCTGTCCCTTGGGTAATGTTTACCTACACTGTTGTCAAGTTTAAACTTGTTGTGATCTTTTCTCTGCTTTTATTGCAGCTGAAGGGTGAGATCCAATTAATGGAGCAGACGCGGCTTGGGGAAGTAGAGGGGATGAAAGAGAAGGTGTCTCAGCTGACCAAAGAGCTGCATCAGCGAGACATCACCATAGCTACGCTGAGTGGATCAGTCTCCAGCATTGAGCATCAGCTGAAGGCTGAGATGGAGTCCTCAGAGCGACGGGCAGCTGACCTCAAGGTAAGCAACACCCCCAATAGAGAACTCTTCAGCTTCACAGCCTGAGAGAGTTGCCATCTAATTACCCAGGGCCTCTTGTGAACACAATGTTTGTAATACGTCCTTTCAAGATCAGAAATGGTTGCTTTTTACTGTATTGCCGAAACAGGGTCAAGACGGTGTAGACCCCTTCATGTGATGCCATTGTAGTGCAGTGTAGTTTATTTATTAACTTAAAAACTATATTGTTCCTTATATATTTTTGATCTTCAAAACCAAACTCAGAGCTGTAAACAGTACTAGGAGCTTTTGAGCACATTTCACTACATGGTATACTCAGTAACCATGTACATGACAAATAAACTCTTTTGACTTTTGACTTTGAAAAAGAAGGCAGTCCCACACACACACTGCTTCCATACTTTGAGTGATTTTGCTGCCTATGATTGGCAGCAATTGGAAACACAAGCCATTTAAAAAGGTAGACATTATAGAAAATAGAAAGGTGAAGAAAATGCATTCTTATAAACAAATGGGTTGCATTTGTATTTTTAAAAAAGGTAATGAGTCAGTGTAACATTTTCACAAGTTGTGAAGAACTATTGTAGTTTTGCTACAGCATTTAAGTATTTTTATTAATAATCGTGCATGTTGGAATTTTGTACAGCTATATTGGACACTCACTGTTAAAAAGAAAAAAGGCTGATCCATTCTTCTCATTTAGGTCTCTCAAATTCAGCTAGAGACACTCAAGATTGAAAACCAACATCTCACTGAGATACTTGAGCGAGTTGATTCCAGGTCATCTGAGGTTTGTGTTGGTGTTACCATTTTTTTTTGTTTGTTTGTTTTGTATTTCCTCTTCCTGATCGATTATCAACCCATTGCCGCTGTGTAGCCCTCTTATTTTAAGTAAAATGGGGGTTAAGCACATCCTTCAGCTGCTTGAGACATTCCCACCCTTGTGCCTTGAGTTGTAGAATAGGTCTGCAACAGAAGACAGGGCTGTTTTCTGTACCAAGTGTCATATACCTGTATGTTTTACAGAGGGGTGACGGCTCACTGGCCAACTTGAGGGAGGGCTACGTGACTTCTCTGAGTAGCCTGGAGCAGGAAAACCAGCAGCTTCGGCAGGAGCTTGCAGAGATCCGTGCTCGGATGGAGGTTTCCAGGCAGACCTGGCAGGACAAGTACGAGAGAGTGTTACTACAGAGCCAGGGCAAGCTGAGTCAGATGCGTGTAGCAGAGGAGAGGTATACATACAGATTTTTATTGTTTGGCATTTGGTTGTTTTTGTTATGTTATCAAGTACTTAGTTATTATTAAATTTTTATTTACCCATTACTTTGGGAAAGCCACCTTGGCTGTTATTATAATGTATTGAATTACTTTGTTGTTGCTGCTGTTGTTAGTGCTGTTTAGTAAGGATGTAAGGGGAAAAACCTTGTACCTGAGGTTGCTGGGCTACAAGTCTAGCATCACATGGGTCACAAGTCCAAAACTTCCGTGGGCATAACTAGCTTTTTGCACAAGTAATGCACAGCTGTCAATAAGGATTTTAATAGGAATATGAAATTTATGCTTATGCTGTTGTTATCTAATATCCAAGAATTTTCTGTTATATTGCTAACAACCTGCCAAAAAATGAATAAATTGTGAAAGTAGCACGTTTGAGATGTTACCTGGTGACTGCGGTGCTGAGGGACACAATGCAGCCCCCTGTTGGTAGTACTGGGCAGTGCGGTCAGCTGCAAGCAGACTGCTGCACTTGGCCCAAGTTTGTTTACGTGACAGAAATGTGCAGTTGGCAATACTGGGTATCTTGTTACAAGCAGTCCTTTGGATAATTTTTATGTTATGTTAATACTTTTGTCAAACTAGTTTTACCATCATACAGGCTCCTAGCTTAAGACTGCAGCAGTAAAGTTCTTTTGTAGCTGTCTTACGCCCCATCTCTGTAATGGATACTATCCCTGCCATCACTCTGCCTTTCTCTTTCCCCTCAGATATCTTTGTTCCTCGTTTGGTCAGCATGCAAAGGTTTGGTTGATTTCCTGCCTTTTACTTTGAGGCTCAATTCCATTTCAGAAAAGACGCAGAGGCCCAGCAGCAGCATGAGGAAGAGCTGGCTGCCATGCAGGCCCAGATGCAGCACATGGCCAAACGCTATGAGGAGAAGATTCAGAACCTCCAAAAGCGATTTGAGAGACCCCTAAAAACATCTCCTCAACGTCCCTCTAACATGTTGGACAGCCAGTGCCTTAGCAGTGGGTCATCGTCTGCTTCCACGCAGGGAGTGGGAGAGGGCAAGGAGGTGCATGTGGCCACAGACCTAACACCTGAAAGACATGAGGAGCCCAGCAGCTCCAGCTCGGTGTCTGTGGAGTCCCTGTACGTTGTGGACAGAGATGAGGGTTTACTGCAGGTGAGCTTCTCTTAGAAGCACTGTTCAAATAGCAGTGATCTCCTCTAGCCATGCATCACCTCAGTAAAGATGGTTAAATAACCATGTGTTGCATCTACTTTTTAATGTTGTGAAGAGCTGAACTAGCCTTACCTTTCTTTGATATTTATAAAGGAAATAAATTATTGTTCAGACAATAAAAATGAAAATATAGCTGTAATCACTATAGTGAATGGGTAACTAGTAATGAAATCGGTAATATAAAAATATTGGTTAACATCTTATTATTGGATGGCAGCTGCAGAAAGATGAAAGTAAAATGATTTGGTGCCCTGTGCTCCAGGCCCGGTGTGCTTCCTCACCCACAGCCTTGATTGCTGCCCGCTTCCTGGAGGAGGAGAACCTGCGCTCTCAGGAGCTCCTGAACAGGCTGGACTCTCACATCCAGGGCATGCAGGAGGACAACACTAAAACCATACAGAAGTACTCTGGAGAAGCAGCAGACCCTCCCTCTCTCTGATGGTCTGTCTTTTGTCCTGCCAGGACTGGACAATGTCCCCATCATACCACAAAGTGCTGCTGGAAGTGACCAGTTCCAACGCAGTCCAAAGGTTTCGTCTTAAGAGAGGAGGAAGGGGAGCATAGGGGAAGCACTGTACCCTACCATCACTGCTGCTTTCTGGAGCACATTGAGCTGGAGGTGGAATGGCAGCATGGCCTTAGCTTAGTGTTCTTTGGGATTTTCTCCCAGACTTAGCAAACCTACGGTGCTCCAGTGCACCTTTCCTAAAGTTTGCTCACTTTGCTTGTTCAGATTTGTCTTTTTTCTTCTGTTGTCTTTGTCATGTCTTCCTTGTCTACGAGGTATTATTCTTAAAACATGGATATGTGATTTAAAACACAACTTAATTAAATATTTGTGTTTTTCAGATGTACAAATGTCTGTTTTCAAAAGGCCTAGTGTTATTGTCCCTGTGCACATTATGCAGGTCTGCCAGTCATTGTCCATTGTGTCTAGCCCAGCAGTGTCCCCACTAGGTTTGTGCTGGGGCTGCAGCCTCAGGCTCAGGCCTCTGTCCAGCATGAGAGGGGCCCACAGGGGGAGCAGCTTAATCAGTGGGAACCACTGGATGGGAAATGGGAGCCCCACCCCCCCTCCATGTTGTCCTGCCTTGGGGGGGGGGCACACGTTGTCCAGCCAAAGTCCTGAGGCCCCCAGGGGTCCTGCTCGCTGCAGCAGGAATGCATGTGCTGTGCCAGTACTGTCAAGACAGCAGCCGCCCCCCGTGTGAGAAAGAGCAATGTGGAATTTTAATGTCGGCCATGTGGGACTTGGAAATCTGGCACGGCTGTGGCCAAACGCAATCGCTGATGTGAAGCCAAGGGAAACGGTTCAGATATTTTGCCGATGGGCTGATAGCAGCAACGGGAAGACGAGCAGCAGGGCTGAAGGAAGGTTAAGGAATGGCATTTTCCCATTTAATGAGCAGTTGTATAAAAGAAATGTTTTAAATGCCTTCTGTTTCAGAATGTTTCTTCAGTCCTTACCAGCTTAGAGGGGGGTTTAACCTGACTAAAGCCAGTCATTCAGTCTGAAAGCATTCTTTGCCAAATGATGAAATTCCTAGAAAGCAGTTTTTACAATGCAAGTTTTTCCAAACATCTAAATATTTCCAGTTACCAGGGGACTCTGTGGTCTGTCAGGCTGCATTCTGTACCCTGACTGCTGTTCATGACCTGCTACTTTCTACGTGCTGTTGCTCAAGTTCACATGTTTAAGATGTCCTAGGAGGGAGCTTGGGAACCAATGGGAGGTGTATGGGCAGCATGGAGGCACCCATCGGGTAGCTCTACCACCTCACAGTGTGTGGGCTTCGATTCAGAAACATTGACCTAAAAGGAAGGCAGAACTGACTGGATCTGTTAGGGAGCAGAGAAGTTTGGGAGACCACTGTTCATCCAAGATGGTAGTGGCATGGAGCGAGTATCCTAGAGGAAGTATGCGGTCTGTTTTAGGGGTTGCTTTCAGCCTTGTCTCACACTTTCTTTAGCTGTCACTAAGATTTCTGTTTTAAAAAGGAAGCTTCTTTTTCTAATCTTTTCACAGCACCAAACGTCCAACTGCGGTTTACAGTTGTGCGCAGGTTCAAAGTTGTGCTTAAAAAACTTGGCAGAGTCCACATATGAGGGTGAGCTCCTACGGAAGTGATAAGAAAGGAAGTGTCACTTTCCCACGATTGTTTTTTTTTTTTCCCCATGCGTGTTTTTTATCGCACATTTGAGCTGAAGTGCAGAAGAATGTAGACTGTCGCACAGCCTGTGCCAACCTGCATCCAATTTTGGTTGTGACCGATTTCCTTGTTAGTCTGGGATCTTGAACCAGTGCTGCTGAGAGGACTTCCCTTTCAGCTGTTTCACGAGCGGCTCCTTGAGGCCTGGAAGGAACATACAGCTTGCATGGCTGCTAAGAGATGTTGATCCTGTTATTTAATCCAAAAGAGCAGCAGTTGTTTTTTATCTTAACAGATGTAATGGTGCTTTATGACAGTAGTTTCAGTGCTGTAAGAAAGTGTTTGCCAACTTTCTGATTTACCCATTTATTTTGTGTTTGTCATGCTGAATTTCCAGTCTGAGATATTTCAGCACCTTTTTGTCTTGACCACTTCACTCTCATGGTGAGGTCCAACATGTAGTGAGGTTTAGATTCAGCACGGCTGCTATAGTCAAACCTGGATGCGTTTGGTCACCTGAATCAAATGATGTTAAATTTGGACACCTGGTAGAGTAACCGTCATCATCATCCTTACTTCTACAGCATCGTTCCAGGAGAACCTAGGCTGGCCGCTTGGTTGAGTAAGTAGAGGGCAGTATGGGTGACCCTTTTGTTCCTTAAATAAAAGGAGCAATAATTTGAAAACTACATTATATGTTTACTTTGGTTCATTGTGTCTAAATATTTGAAACCATACACTGTGTGACATAAGCAACAACAAATCAGGAAGGGCCAAATGCATTTTCACAACACTGTATTAAACTGCAGGTTTTGCAAGATGCTTTGGACTGAAATATTTACTAATGAAACTGAGCAACTTTGTCTAAGATTCTGCAAAACTTCAGCAATATGTATGTAGGAAAGAAAGCTGTTAAAAGACAAGAAAGAGC
The DNA here is from genome assembly GCA_018136845.1 of Heterotis niloticus. Classification (NCBI taxonomy): domain Eukaryota; kingdom Metazoa; phylum Chordata; class Actinopteri; order Osteoglossiformes; family Osteoglossidae; genus Heterotis; species Heterotis niloticus. The sequence continues at coordinate 16,041,377 of CM030903.1, read as the reverse complement.
TTCTTGTTTTTATTTAGCCTAAAACTCCATGAGGAGTTTCTGTTACTGCTTAACTGCAAAGTAAGGTCAGTTGGTTTGGTAAATTTTCAGAAAATTAAAAACAGCTAACATTTTCACCCACGGTCAGTGTTCCTCCATCTTCATGTAATTCATGTTTGTTTTATGCTTGTCAACCTGCATTGATAAAAGCAGTAAAAGTGCTGAATGGTGCTTGAATATCTGAGACGAATAACCGTATTTGACTGTGTAATTCCAGCAGCCTGACTGAAGAGTAGGTGGGGGCTGTTAACAGACCATTGCGATAAAAGCCAGAAATGAACAGAATTCCTGAGAGACGTGACACTGAACACAATGGTTTCTGCTTTTCCTTAAATGAAAAACATTCAGTGTTGGCGAGCTGATGGAGTCTTCAAGGACACTGCAGACAGCCAGGAAAATGCATCTTAGATGAAATCAAGCTGCAAGCACAAATGATTTGGCTCTGACATGTTGTGATCCTTGGGCGCACTGCATCCATCTGGGTAAATGATGACCACCCCCAATGGACCTTCTCCTACATTTCAATTTCCATCCTGAGTCTCGTCCTTGTCAAGACCACTCATTTTTCTCTTCCCCTCAGGTAGTCGGAGCCTGGAAGTGAAAGTACGGTCTATGCTGCACTCTGCACACCTTCTGGTCAAGGCCACTGTGATGTCCACCATTAACCAACGCAGTGTCCTCCTGTCTGGTGCTCCTGCCAGAGCCATCGAGTCTCTCCTGATACAGACTGCTGGGGGTTGAGTTGTGTTTGCCCTGCCAAAACATTCCCACGTGTTTCCTCGTCCCTCCAGTGGCTCCGCGTATCTGCCCATATCAAGTTTCAGACTCTGGTTATGGCCTAAAAGTCAGAGGACTATGACCTTAATGCCTACAGGACCAGATCCATCCCTACTCTCCATCCAGAACCCTGTGCTCCTTTACTGCTAGCGACCTGTTCGTCCCAAAATCTAAAGCCTGTGAGTTTGGTCTCTGCCATGATGTGTTGGAATGAACTACCTCTGTCCTTCACCACTGCTCAATCCCTTTTGTGATTTGAAAAGGCTTCCAAAACCTTTCTCTTTCAGATCCCCTCAGAGTTCCTGTTACTTCTGAAACTTCCTTGGTTACCTGTTACTGTGTTCTGCCTGTTTTATGTGACAGCTGTAGGCGGACACTGGCCTGCATGGTATGAAAACGGCAGCCCGCGTCTGCCGTGGGATCGCTTTTGCTTACTTGTACGTCACCTTGGAGAAAGGTTTCTGCCAAATGTATAAATGTAGGTAAACCTAAATCATAGCTAAGATTGACTTCACGCACAAAAACATGAATGGTTAGAGAAGTTGGAAGAAAGAGAAGAAAAGGACCACTGGCAGCCAGACTGATGGACTCAATGACATGTTGCTCTCAAGCCAGAGGACTCTGTGGGTGTCAACATGAGCTCATTTAACAACAATAGCAACAAGATGGCAGCACTACAAGGCGTTATTGTTGGCCATATTGCTGGCAAAGTTGGCCTCATATTTGTACACAGCCGGGCAGGGAGGCATGGCAGTGAGGAAACCCAACCTGGAGGCAGATAGAGGGCAGGAAACACAACAGGCTGCTTGGAGCCTGACTGCTGCCCAGGAAACTGAGGCGGGTCGCATCCTGCTCAGTACGATGAGGGAAGGGTATGTACAAGGCCGATAGCCCTTCACAACAGTCCATGGGGTGAATGACGACATTCTCAGGTCTTGGAACATCTCCCAGACATTCAAGTTGGAGTCACGGGGCGGAAAATGAGCTGTTGTGTGTTTTATCTGTAGGGCGATGTTTGGTGGCCGTAGCTGAGCAATGCCAAGTTGTTCATGTAGCTGAGGCTCATCTCTAAAAAATGTCAAAGTCAAAAGTGTTTATTTGTCACGTACATGGTTGTATACCATGTAGTGAAATGTGCTCATTTATAGCTAATGTTATAGCTAAATGAGTAGCGAAGAACTGACCAGTTGTGGCCACAAGATATTCTTTGTTCTTGAGCAGCAGGAGGTGGGCTTCAAACCCACGCCTTCTGGGTCCAAATCACTGACGTGGCTGCACACCTACTACCATCATAGCCTTCTCTTGTAGACCACACCTGTGTACCCGACCATTGAGAACGGACGAGTGAAAACCTGCTTTCCTGTAGCCCTCAGTAGGCTGAGGTCCCACCTGCATGGCTTCCCTGCAGGACTCCATCTAATTGATGTTCTTGTTTCCAGTGAAAAATGAATCGAAAGGCTGAAAGGCCCCTGGAGCAACACTGCATACAGCTGGCGCCACTGTGGTTCAGGCATTTGATTTTTTTTTTTTTTTTGCCACTAGAAAGGACTCTGATGTTTCTGCTGAACAAACATTTTATCCTTTCCGAGTGACTCTGGAAAAAATGGTTGAAGCGAAAGGCGAATATTTAGCCGATAAATGTTATGCGGTGAAACAGGATGCCAAGCATTCTTTAGGGCTGCCCAAGCGCCACACACCTGAAAGGCCATAACATCGTCCTCCTCTAGCAGATCTGCTGCAGTGGAATTTGTCTTACGAGCAACCCTGGCCATTTTTAGACCTTCACACAAAGATAAAGCACACGACATTACCAACCATCTACTCATCTTGGAGGAGTTAAATAGCCATCTGCTACATTCCAGTGTGTTTAAACATTTCTCCAGAGCAACTTTCAGTGACTCACGCATTTACGCAGCTGGGTGACCTTTTTATGGGAGCAGTCGAAACTCAACTTCTCATTCAAGGGCAGCAGACTACCAGAAAGCAGGGACCACTTCTACTTAGCCAGCATCTGACTCTAAAGGCTGCAGCTTTAACCACTGGCCTACCTTCTACTTTCGGCACCATGGACCACCGCACACCAGCGCTGTCGTGGCTGTGGACCAAAACAGCAAAGTCCCAGGCACTCGATCTCCGGTCCAAAAGGAAATGACCTGTGATACGTGAATAAGTAAGCAGAGCCTTCATAGGTTTAAGCACAGTGGGAGCCACATGTCAGCAGGTCACAATCTGCAAGCAGCGCAAGGCAGTCACTTAGAATCCTGCAAAGATGTTATCTTAGCTGAAGACCAACTGTGACGCCTCATTTCCCTCAGCAATCTCAGGAATGCCACCAACTTTAAACATCCTAGAAGGCCCGGGTACTCCTTCACACGTAGCTTCAGTCGAGTGAAGGGACCACGGGTTGCACGGCTACTTCTGCACAGAAGGATGTGAGATGACTTCTGACTCTCATGAGTAAGTTGCAAGAAGCCTTGCACAAAGAGTTGAGTTGCTTTGAGACAGAAATGGTTCTGGAAGTCCAAGACATTCAGCCGATTAGTATAATAGAGGCCAATTTGATATGACCAAAATGCAAGAAAATCAAAATAACCAAGCCCTTCAGTCCTTCATTGCCCGATGTTTGTCTATGTAAAGGATTTTAAAGCTCTACAGCAATGTTTGAAGTAAAGGATTCTTAAGACAGCACTCGTAGTTGCCTTACTTTCTGTACTGCTCCATGTGACCGTGTTTATCGCAAAGTAAAGTGCGACATTGAAGCGCAAACATGATTTTGCATCAGGCCTTCAGACGTTAGTGAAACACAAATAAACAGGGAACAAACCGTGCTGCGATTCAGCCTCCCACACCATGGAAGTGGCCGGACTACAGAGAACAAATTCGGGCCAGTTAGTTCATGCCAAGGTTTTCATCAGCGGATCGACCGCTCATCTTCTGTGCACACTGAACAAGTTTGTGAAGCCCCGTCGCCCATTTTGTGCCGCAGAATATCACAACTGTAGGGTTATTGCTGAGCATATATACACAGACGTTTGAAAATGTATTTAAAAGGTCAATTTATTTATTTCCGTAATGGTTCCCGCAAGTGGGCTGAAGAGACTGGAGTCCCAGTGGGAAAGGATTAGAACCAGAAATTTAATGCTTTTTAATGCAAAAGGATTTCTAGAATTTTTGCTTAAAGTATGAGGTATAATTCAACACCTCTCTGGGTAAAATTTAAACATAACATAACATGACCTGGAAACAAAACAATTCAGTTCTGACTTTAGATCCAATTGACCTGAATTGGAAAAAAGTACCTGCAAAATAATAATAATAATAATAATAATAATAATAATAATAATAATAATAATAATAATAATAATAAAGTCATGAGGAAAGTGGAAGAAGCTAGCAAAAGCACAGTTAGATGCAGAAACATGCTAACAGCTGCACTTCCGCGATGTAAGGGCTGCAAGCTTGTAATTTTAACCTCTTTGTTATTGCAGAATTTAGATTATCTCCAAAATAATTTAAGAAACTATTGTAGACCAGACTTATATTCAGGCAGGACCCCTACAATCCTGTTTATGTCCAACTTTTAGAAGGACCACAGAGAGACATTCTTGAGGAACCTGAGGGCAACAGCCAAATAAGACCTAAACCAGACCCAAAGTGTACAGTAATGTACAATAATATCTCCACACCAACACATAACTTGTAGAGGACTGCTTGACACATGGATTGTGAAACCGGCTCATGAGATCAGATTTAACCTGAGCATTTTTATTGCATCTTAGCTGCTCCACAACAGTCGAGGGCAAGGATGAGTAATAAAGAGAAATGAGAAAAAGCACCATCATAAGGGGGCCAGATGCCTCCAAAGGCCATGGAAACCTAAAGTGTCCCCCTGCGTTTGCATATAAGTGCTACCACTAACAGTCTTTGGTCTCCAGTATCTGACCAGTGGTTTTGTCACTGAGCAAAAATCACCTTTAGTGAAGCAAACAAAACTGTTCACTGCCATCAACAACTGCAGTCAGGTTGCAGGAATTTTGGTGGACGCCACTGAAAGCGAGAGCATGTGCATCTCCCAAGTGTCTGTCACACCACCCCCCACTGAAGGTGTGCCCTCATTTTGTCTGAGGACCCTGCCTGCCTGCTCCCGGCCCGCATGCTGGAGGGTGGTCCCCACAGGCCTTCATGTGTCGTCATACTTCCACGAAATATGAAGAGCGCAGCGACCTTTCACAGAAGCCTGTAGATCACTTATCCATACAGTGACATAAGTGGCAGTGATACAGGATATGGAAGAGCAAGGTCATTGGCATGGCATTTGTTCTGAGGAAGCGGTGCAAGACTAATGAATGGAGGGCATCCAAACAACTGACCTCTCTAACTGCCCGGTCTAAGTATGGCCATTTCACGTAATGGAGATCATGTGCATCCAGAGAATGCAGCTCTGCAAATAAGCTTAACACGCAACACAGTGCCACACCAACAGCCTTCCAAACCTCGCTCATTCCTCATTGCACCAGCGTGTGTTTTGTCTGCACTGCAGGAAGAACACACAGTGCGCAGCAGTCAACAAAATTGTACAAGAAAAAATGTTTCCTTAAATATGAGTGAAAGTTCGATAATCCAGCTGACCACATGGGGTGACATTGCTGAAGATCATTCTGGAAATATTTCATTTTCACTTTGGTGTTCATTTCGTTCTGGCTTTGTTTTAGCACACAATAAAGGACCATGTTGAACCCATCTGAATGTAATACCATGGTATTGTTGGATTGGGGACAGATAGAGTAAGACAAGAAAGTCAGACAGCAATACTTGCGTGTACTTAGGCTGACAGATGTATTTCAGCAGCAGTACAAAGACAGGTAGGCAGATGGATGGAGGTCCGCTGGACTTCTGCACTGCTGCCATATGGAAGCCACACCAGTGAGGCCTATGGTGCAGCTGTGCCACAAGAAAACAAATCGCAGCACATGTCAAGGTCTTGGACTGGTTGCTTTTCAACCTTTAAAATACGTCTGAGGTTTAAAATACGTCTCTACCATCATTTGCTACCTATTGCAAACTGTCAAGGCCCAAGCTGACACCGCATCACCTAACTTACAGTGCTGTAAAAAAGCATTCACCCCCTCCTGGCTCCGATATTATTGCATATTTGTCACACCGAATGGCTTAAGATCTTTAGACGAAATGTCTCAGGCTTCGGGACCTGGATCAGTTTCCATATTTGAAGGAACCAGACTGTAACAGAAACTTCTTAAGGACAAAGTTGGGTCAATCCTCACTTGATCGCAGTTGAGCTCTGGCAAGAACTTTTACCAAGAAGAATGGGGCTAAATTTCCCTAACAGTGAGGCTAAAGGCTGATGTCAAATTATAGGAAGTGTTTGGTTGCAGTCATTGCAGCTAAAGGTGATGCAGCCACTCATAAAGTTTAAGTTGGCAAATGTGCTTTGACAGGGGTCATGTGAGTGTTGGATAACTATGTTCCCAGCATAAATGAAGTAATAATTTCAAAGCCGCGTTGTGTGTTTATTCGGGTTCCCTTAGTCCAGTATTTTATGTTGTCTGAAGCTCTGAAGCCACTCAGTGTGGCCAACATGCAATAATAATGCAGGGGAACTCAGGAAGGGGGCGAATACTTTTTCTCAGCACTGTAGTCACCTGTGTGACCGTGTAGTGGAGCTGAGCGCCTGGCTGCAGAGTACAACTCCCTGCATCCTGGGGCTGAAAGCAGGCGCAGGATTTCAGCCGAAAGCAGAGCTACGTAAGCGGCATGGCTGCAGTCGGACTGTTTTTGACCGCTGGTTTCCAAGGCGTGAATTTGCATCTCTGCTGTTTTTCAGCAAGAAGGCTGAACTATCATGCATTTTTGAGCCCAGCTGTACACCAGCACCACACAGCAATCCTCATCAGACCTGGCAAATTTACGCAGTTTTAACGCCAAAATTGCTTCCCTGTGGCAAATTCCAGCCAGAATTGCTGGCCTTCATGGTTGGAGAAGCTGCCGTGGCCGCTTGGCTGGAAGGCGGAGGACAGATGGTCGGACATGCAGGGAGCATCTGCAGTTTCAGAAAGGAGCCGCACATTCCTTTGCAGTTCGGTGAACGCAGCCTTTCAAAGCGCCTCCTGTCAGGAAGTGGCCAACAATGGGAGCAAATTGCCAGAAGCCTGCAGTGAGACAGAGTGAAGTGACAGTGGCCGCCGGGCCAAGGGTCACTGCAGCGCCCAGTGGGCATCTGGTCCTCACAGGGTGCCGGTGCTCAGTGCTGCTTCGCTCACGACTTTGGATGCAGTCTTGTCCTCCTCTGCTGACTTAAACAACACAACATACAGCGTTAGTTGGCCTACTGTTTATTCATAGAGTTTTGCTGAATTAATTGCCAACAAAAAATGATTTTCCAAAGGGTTTGTACATGGGCCAAATAAATATCAAATTCCAATAGGCATTCTCAGCACCCAAGGTAGTGACCTTGGCTCCCTTGGTGGGTGAGCTCCTCCACATTAGCTGCACATTACAGCACCTCCTTAACAAGAGGCTCCTCTAGCCTGCCTGGTGCTCAGGAATCGACCCCTTGAGGGTTAATGGTATTACTGAGCATTGTTGTTAAAGAGTAAATGGATACTACATTGACCACCACTTGGCAGGAAAAAAATGCAAGAAATAGACCAGAAAGTTTAGAGCAGGAATGTGTCTGACATCTATGTACAAAATGTGAAATAAAAGACCTTTACAGCTTCTGAGCAATTGCAAACTTTCACACTATTTAGACATCGTATGTTTTTAACCATTTATCAAAAGAAAGCACCTTCAAAAAGTAAGGAAATCAGCTGATATTTATACTTCATAGGCAGATAAGAAGTGGAAACGGCAAACATTTGAATGCTTAAGATAAAAAATACACAAAGATACTCTAAAATCCCCATAAAAAAATGTATTTACCTCAAGGACCCGGACATCAGTTTGTTTCTTGAATGGCTTGAATTTCCCCTGGCATGCAAATCTAAGGTCACATCATTCAGAAAAAAGTATTGAATGGTAAAATGCTAACACATTGTAAATAACTACAATATGTGTGACCCATATCCATTCTGCAGTCAAACTTTATTCGTTCACAGTCTATTTCAGTGCGCAGTGGCCAAAACACATCATACCGCTGTGCAGAAATACAAGCTGGACAGTGAACAAACTCAAGTCCTTTTTAATGAAATCAAAGCCGCGATCGATAGCAGCTTGGCTAACAGCTAACAGCTGACCACAGGGGGGCCAGAATGTACTGTTCAGAGGTTACTGTCCCCCCTGCCAAAATAAGGCAGTAACTACATTTCAAAGCAGCCTTTCCAATGCTGATCCTGCTTGCTGCTGGACCGCAACCCACGTAAAAATCTCAGCTACTTTATAAATCCTCAGTTTAAATGAATATCCACAAATTTTACTCGACCAGCTTCACGTTCCCAGCTTTCTGTAGCTTTTCCAACTCTCAGGCTACGCAGTAGGTTAAGGTAAAGCAAAACAAATTTTAAAATAACAAATTTCTAATTTTGTGGCAGTACTGGATTCTTTGAGTGTGTCTGGAGGCGCATTTGAGAACATCAGATAAGAACAAGAGAATAGCAAATAGCAGACATTTAAGACCACATTTTTTTATTTACTATTAAGCCGTCTGGGCGGGAATTCAGACATTCCTAGATAATGATTTTTTTTCACCTAATCTTGAATAAGAATTAGGTGGACTGGAAATACACGATAGTAAGGACGAATTCAGACGAAAAGTGGCAGGGGAAATTCTGCTCAAAGGAACCGCTGTCATTGTCTTAGTGTCGCCTCCAGACACCGAGTCACACACTTTAGGACAGAGGTGCTGTGATGCTGCAATGAAACCAGAGTCTGCGTCAGTGCTGGTGTCCCACAAAGACCCATAAATTCCAAACCTACTACTCAAGCGTTCAAAAAATGTTGCACAAAACGGTTCATTTGCCCTCCTTAACTTTTATGCAATGCAATTTTTTTAACAATGTTTCAGCCCGCGGGCTCATTACTTGGTTTTATTGCGGTGGTCTACGCTGTAAACGCGAGCAGAGGGCTTCTCCTTTCTTCTGCAAATGAACATTTGATCCATACGACAATTCAGATGTAATTCTGGATGTCTGGACACCTTTCAGGAACCTTCTGTTGAGTCATCATTCCTGCGAATTCATCTCTGTGTTACTGTGACCCGGCGCCATTCTGTTGATGAAAAAGAACAAAAGGAGAAATTGTGGTTGGGGGCTCCGTGGCAAAGTAAGCCAGAGGTGTGTGGTACAATGACCAGACCTTTCCTTGTGCGTTTTACGCTGCTCTGTGCTGCTCGCCTGTGCTGGACTCCAATTGCTGGGCTATGGCATGCAGGCATCACTCCCATTGGGACGGGTGATGAGGAGATGCCAGCTCCTCAGACTTGGCCCCAGGAGATGTCTTTATCTGCAGAGGAAATGCTAGCTAAGCACACCATCTGCCTGACGCCTCCCGATGTGGCCAAAGAGGCACCTGTGAGCCGAACTCCATTGTTGGCCATCTGCGTGTGTGTACATGTGCTATGTGCCCCAGTCATGTTTCTCGGACTCATTGTTCCTGTCCTGTAGTAAAGCTGAAGACCTGCTCAGATGGAGAGCCTTTTCTGACAGAGCTCCAGGTGACCACTCTGCAGGATCTTTTCAGCCCTACATCAACCTTGTCAACAAGTGCAAAGTACAGCAATGCAAACAGCCAAAGGGCCTTGATAGAGACAAAAGAAGCAGAAACAAACAAGCAGCTGCGTAATTCTGTTTCTGTAACCGCACTCCCCAAATGTTTGGCACTTTTCATCATTTAAAACCTTCACTACGAAATGTTTCCTTTTAACTGCATTCATGCCGTCCCAGATTTACGTTTGCCCCTCACACCCTGTGTTTCTGAGATGAACTCCAGGCCGCTGTGATCTCTCAATGGAAAAATTGTCACCGATAACAAATGGCTGAACATATTTATACTTTGATTTGCAATATGTGTGGCAGGGCAGAGGAACTGGATCTTTCCCCACCTGGCGTGGGCCACAGAGGAGGCCACTGAGAGATGAAGAGCCAGGTGTGGGATACACAGTGAAAAAGGAAGTTAAAGGGTTCTGGTCCCTAACACAACACACATCTCGACCCCGAGGCGCTTGTGAGTGACAGGAGCCAAAGGCAGGAGCTCTGCTCTCTGCTGTAGTAGCTGATGGCCCGCATTGCCCATTAGCAGCAGTACAGCAGCTGGATGCATGTTTGCTCAGAAAGGCTCCCGCAGCCCCACCATCCTTCAGGGCAGGGTGGGGGCATCTTGGGGGGGGCTGAGTCTGGTCTGCCAGATGGCTGAGCCTGACAGGTGCATCTGTCACTCGAGCCATACATATGCCTTTGTTTAGCTTAAACAGCAGCTCCCGGCGGTGACGCAGAATCGTACACAAAGATCCTTCCAGTTTTCTTCCGTTCGCGTCGCCCTTGTCATTTCCATGCGCAGCTCAGTCTACAACTAGCGGCTATCATCCTAAACGCTGGTGTAAATCCTCTTTCCCTACAACAAAGCATGAGTGACCAGGTGTTAGCCACTGCTATAGCGTTTGTATGTAAAATTTGTTATACCTCTTCAAGATCCTGGGTTACAATGGGAAAATGTGTTAAGAAATAATGGAAAGATGGTTTTTCCATGGCAAAATATAAAATACATTTGAGTATGGATCCATTTCACAGCAAGATGCTGGAAAGTTGGTTTCCATTAAGTCTGACCTGACTTCTGAACGAGGGTCAAAGCTGAAAGGCAGTGCTGGATTTTAATTGTAATGCTGCTATTATGTGTCATGCAAATGTCAAAGTGGCAGCATAAATGGTCTCAAGTCACTGTCCCGTCTCCTCTTAGTTGAAAACAAAGGGTTATCCAGCTTTGAAGGCTGATCGTTCAGTTCAGTGACCGTCTGGTCCCTAAAATCCAGCAGCAGATGCCAGCCGAGTGTCAGCAGCACACAGGACGACGAATCTTCTTTCCTGTAACTTCCGTCTTTGGCACTTAATCTCAACTTTACCTGAACTAAGCTGATGAGTTCGCAGTGGCTTGAGCGTGCACAGATAAGCAGATTTGGAAAAATTTCCGATGCTTCTGTAATTTTTCTGTATGTCCAGTGGAGTACAAATAGGTTTATTTTAGGAATTACTGCAGCTCTCTTTGAAAGGTTTGAACTTAACATTGCTCCAGTGTTTATTCTCTAATATCAAAGGTATATCTCTTCTGTTGTGTATTTTTCTGCACATGTGCAGTTTCCGCTGGTAGTTTCAGCCATGCTCATGACTAAAAGGTGCGTAAAATCAAGTATACAGCCTGCTGTGATCTCTCAGTTCCTTTATGCACACATCGGCAGTAAAATAAGCTGAAAAGCTTAGGGAACCCAGCAGTGATCAACGCTGTTATAGGATGTCCCCTTCCCAAAAATCACTGTCAAGTTCTGCCCTGCTAGGCCTGTTCTGGTCCACGGTTACTTCTACTGTTGCAAAGTTGAGATGTCTTGGAGCAAAAAATCTCAGCCAGGTTGGCCACACAAGCTCACGGAACGGGACAGCTGAGTGCTGGAGTGTGTTGTGCATGAAAATCCTCTCTCTTTTTTTCAGATCTCGCTACCGAGTTCCAGGTTGCCTCTGGAAGCAACGTCAGCACAAGAAGTGTTTGTTGTGAACTTCACCAACTGGGTTCCTACCACACACACACACACACACACACACACACACACACACACAAACTGGTGTAAATGTATTACATGCATAAGGGTTACACAGGTAAAAACTTCTCAAAGCTTTTAGTTTTGTATTTTTATTTAATTTCACACTGAAAGTAATTATGATATTTGAAAACCTAATGTACATTTTCTAAATCGCAAATAAAATCGAAATCGAACCGAAACTTTTGGTTGCAACACAGCAAATCGAATATCTTTTACTGCCACTGTAACACGTACATCTCCTGTGTGTTCCTAAAGAAATATATAGACAATATTACTTAATGCATATGTTGTGACGTGCAAAAGTTCTTGTGGATTGTAGATGTGGATTCCATGAATGTTTATACGCGAACCGGCAGCTGAGGACCAGCAGCTGTCAGCACTGCATGGTTTTATTTGTTTTGTTTTTTCCGCAACAAGCACAGCTCTTCAGCCACAGTCGGCTCGGTCGGGCTAATGGCTGTCGGAGGCTAAGGAGTCCATAATAAATGGCTGTGGGGACGGGAATCACGCAGCAGCTGCTCCCTGACCTTCGCCTTGGTCCCTTTCCCCCCTCCCGGGTGCCCGAGGCCGCAATGGAGAGCACGGCAAACGCTTCCTGCATGCAGATTCAGTCTTTACCCTTCCAAAGGCTGCTGACATTTCTAATGGGCGACAAAGAAGGCAGTCAAGTCTCTGCTTTCTTCACAGCGTATCTACATTTTCCGTTGTATAAAACGTTTGCTGAACAATGTATCAGCAATAATTTGCAATGGGCCCGTTTTTCTTTAAAGTGTGCAATATTGCTTAATTTAGTACTGTGATGGTGTTCAAGGAAATAAGCAAAATGTGGGGAAGCGATAAAGGGTGTCTAATTCATGTTACCTTTTCTTTGTTCTAGTCATGTGCCAAAATGCAAATATGCATTCCTCTGCGTAGATTTGTTATCAGAGCCTTCACATTTGTCCTTGAACGTTGTGGTTGGGCAGAATTTTCGGCTGTGTTGCAGGCCGACTTGTTTGCTCTGGGTTGTTTGATGTGGAATTCTGTCCTGTCGGTGGGGGCAGAGAAGCTGAAGGCGCTGCAACAACACGCATTCTTGTCTGTACGGTTCGTTCAAACGGAATCACATTGACGTTCTGATGTGCTCAAATGTAGCCCCAAAACAACCGATGGCAACATGGAGCTTAGTCCTCAAGACTTTTCTAAACCTCCTGTTGCTAGGAGATCAACAAATATTAACACATTTCAGGCAATGCGAAGTTCTGCTGGCGCTCCATTAAGAAGAGGCTCAGAACGAGAAAGCTGAATATACTGGAAAGCTGGTACTCGACAGCTCAGGTGTTATATTTAAATTTATTCATATAACCTGCTTTACCCCAAAGTTCTTAGAACATTAAGCTTCACACAGTGACACAGTTACAGTACCAATTCAGTTCACTTCCTGGCCTGGTGAGGAGGGTATGGAATTCAAACCTTGGTCCCTTGATAGCAGAATGGCTTAAACTATCTAGTTTTCTAGGTTTTTTTGGTGCAATTTTGTTCATTTATTAATTCGGCTACTTATTCATTCATTTATGATGAGTTTGTTTTAATACTATGTGAAAATGTGACATTAAATAAACCTTCGAGGGAGCTCATCATTCAATGACCTCCTTGGGATGCATGTCCTGCTGCATGCACAGCGCAGTGTGTATGGCATCTGCGTAGATGGTGTGTGCTCAGGTGTGTGCCTGCATCCGACCAGCCCTTTGTTTGTTGGGAAGAGTCCAGTTGCTGGGATGATGTGCCTAGGCGCCGACCGCCTCCTCATGGCACGCATGCGGCTCCACTCAGCCCCATTGACATGGTAATGTGAGGAATGCAGCAATTTCCTCTCTCGCTGGAAAACAAAGGGGGCCCGGCCACCGATCGCAACCCCCACCTCATAAAACACACACGCATACACACGCAGACCCACATGCACATAATACCCACACTCCCTGCTGGAGGCGCATTGTGTGTCATCTGTTAGGCTGAGCCCATTCACGTGTCCCCGTGGCCCACCTTCCTCCTTCGGCTCACTCGTGGGATGGGGATCATTTCTCACCCTGCCCTGACACAACGTCTTCAGGGCAGCTCCACTGCGATCCATTAGAAGTCCCCGCCACTTGCATTTATTCATTTAGCAGGTGCTAAACTGAGCAGCTACAACTGAGAGTAAAGAACTTGCATTTCACGAACAGATCTTTACATGCAGACACACAGCCATCAAAGCTGTCAGTTTGTTCAGTACCATTCAGTAGCTGCTTGTGAAACTGGTAGGAAATAAAACATTAGAAAAGTTCATGAGCTGTTTACGAGGTCAAGAGAGGTGTGGGTCTGAAAGAGATGAAAACTGCTGAAAATGATTCAGCAGTTCTGAGGAAAAGAGAGAACTCGGTCCACCACATGGGAGCCAAAAGTAATGATTGGGAAAGCGAATTACCTTCACTCACCAACAATTTTCCTGAAAAAAGTGTATTTAGAGTCTATATTAAGCCGGGTGGCTTCTATGGGTATACATAATACAAAGTACTACACGAGTTGAAACATTTGACTGAGTGGCCGCTGACATTTGCAAATAAACATACAGTAAAGTCAGATAAGAGATTACTGGTCCTCAGTCTGTAACTGAGATGTAAGAAAGGCCTCCAGTGCCGTTGATCCACAGCAGGTATTGTTCAGCTGCCGTGTATGTACGTTTGTACAATGTGCACGAGTTCAGCAGTTTCTCCCTGGTTTAGCGTGGCTGCACCTGCTGCTCCTTTCAGATGCAGCTCCCCACTGTTTTCATAGGGCAAATCAACCAATGTTTCTCCCTTGGTTTATGTGCCAGCTGACCGCAGCTCCTTTATGTGTGTGTGTGTGTGTGTGTGTGTGTGTGTGTGTGTGTGTGTGTGTATTGATGGGTTGGGGGAAGGGTGGGGTGGGGTAAGGGCAGCAGATGGCAGGCTCACCCTATGATGTCTGGTGTGCAGAGAACAATGCATCTCTCAGTGCTGTGATTAAGGGGGGGGGGGGGGGGGGTTTGCTCCAGGGACAGCTGGTGGGCAGCACGCCTCCTCCATGTGCACACAAACACACACTCGGCAGCCACTGGCACGGACGCAACTGCAATATTTACGCCACACTTGGGAACAAATGACCCCACAGAATAGCAGCAATTTTTACATTCTTATTGTCCAGCATCTGCTCATGGTTTCATCTTACTTCTTGTAGCTGTTGCCAAAGCTTGAGACTGCGTTTTGAGCTGAAAATTTGGTGCGTTGATGCAATTATTTAATACATTGAAAATCATTTTAAATATACACGCGGTATCCAGTGTATGCACTGTATGTACACACACACACACACACACACACAAACACGTGTGTATGCGTGCGTGCGTGTCCACACAGGTAAGGTGGTTATCATTGGTTTTTATTTCATTCTTTGTCTCTTTTCCATACAACACACAGAATGGAGCCCTGTTCCCGACTCCCTGTCAATTTGTGGAGTGCCGATATTTCGCTCCGACCGGCGCGTCCGCCGCAGTTGGTGCCGCGCTTAGCGCCGCTGCTTCCGCGCCGCCCGCCGCTCTTCTCGCGGTGACCACGCCTCCCCGACGACGTTGCCCCGCCCCTCCCTGTGTCCCCGCCCCCTCCGTTTGATTTCCCGAGGAACTCCGCGGCTCCGCATTCCGCACATTCCTGCCGCGCGAGCGGTTGGCGCGCGGTTATTTATTAGCGTGGAGGGGGCGCGCGCGGCGGCCACTTCGATTCCTAGAAAAGAGCGGAGAGCGCGGCTCCTCTCTCTCTGCCGCTCACACACACGAACACACACTCTGTGGTCCTGCTCACATGGGGATTTCTCTTCCGTAGCCTCCGTCCTCAGCGTCGTGTGGAGATGTTGCCGTGAACTGGTGAGTTGCTGGGTTTTTTTTTTAACGAATCTCCCCTTCGCGCTGGTCGCAAAAGCAACTTCTCAGCAGTTCGGCTGCGCTTAAAGCGTTATTTCACGTCGGAGTGCGTGTGTGTGCGTCTTCGTTTACAGTGTGTTTGTAAAGGGTCTTGGACGAGCACGTGTTATGGGGAAACACTGGTTATGAGTAGAATCAATACTGCCAGCTCTCTCTCTCACACACACACATACACACACACAGCCTGCTGGCCTGGAGACTCTTTTTCCGTCGCTGGCTGTCACTGTCACTCCGTCACTGAAAGAGCAGAAGCAGGAGCCGCAGCGCCTTGAGCTCTCGGATCTTGGCTGTTTTTCCCTCAGCCCGCGTAAAAACGGTGCTGCTTTACGAAAGCGACGACGTGAGGTGCAATGCGCGGCGTTGTGTCAGCCGGGACCGTTGTTGTCGCGTTTTGACGTCAAGTTAACGCATTACTATCTGCTGTGACATGCAGTCAGTCAGAAATGCCGGAAAATTCCAAACAAAATAAACGCCAATGGTCTTAGCTCATCGTGAATAATGAATTAAAAGTGTTTCCTTGACTGTACATGCAAAATTGTAGCTGTTTGAACGTTTATTATGGCAGGTTTGGGATGATGTACAGTAGTCCTGTACCACGGTACGCGTAACGGTACGTCCGTGTTAGGGCTGTCCATCTGTGCGCACTGCAGGCTCCCTTAGGAGGGGGGGATTTTTCATTGGGGTTCAGGGGGCAAGGGTGTTGTTGCTATGGCAACAGGTCCTGCCACACTGAAGGCTGGGTGCCGCTGTTTGGCATGGGGCTTCGCGCAGAAGGAGGCTGCGCTCGTCCACTGGCCCAGCTTCCCAGCCACCTCCACACTTCCAAATCTCTAATCCTCAATGACAGAACGTCCATTTATTTGTTTTTTTTTTTTTTTTTTTTAAGTTGCTTGAAAAAATAGGGACGGTCTCCCTGTTTATCATCCTGTATTTTTACATTTATTTACTTCTTTATGTCTGCATTTATTTGTTTAGCTTGCAGTTTCCTCCAGTGAAACTTTGAGGGTCAAGCTGCTTACAGTGATTTACCCAATTATCGTCTGGTCGTTTTTCCTTCGTAAGTTCAGAACAAGTACCTTGCTCAAACCTTGGACCTGTGAGTCCAGAGCCATTGGATCCAGAGGAGGGATTTGAATTTAGGCCCTTTGAGTGTGAAAGGTAGCACCTCTAAACACTGCACCACCTGCTGACTGCTAGTTGTACGTATGCAACCTTCGCATTTCAATTTTCAGTGATTACTGGTGGAATAAGAGTGTAGTCACATCTCCTGAAATGCCATTCTTTCTCTCTTACTGTGTGCTTCAGCTTAGAAGTGCCAATCGCTCTTTCCATTTGTTCTTTCAGGTCTGTGCCCGCACTTTGAGCTCGGAATTACTGGGAATTATTGCGCATAGTTCGTCGCCTGGCTGGCATCAAAGGAAAATGCGAACAGCAGAGGAATCGTCCGGCACGGTGCTGCACCGGCTCATTCAGGAACAGCTTCGTTACGGGAATCCGACGGATGCCAGGGCACTCCTGGCCATCCAGCAGCAGGCCCTGCGGGGCGGGAGCAGTGGCGGTGGTGGTGGTGCTGGGAGCCCCCGCTCCTCTTTGGAGAGCCTCAGCCAGGAGGAGCTGCAGCTGCCCCAGATGTCCGCTCGCCAGGAGCCCCAGGGCCAGGAGCACCAGAACGACTACCAGCACTCGGAGAGCTCCATGCGTCAGCTGTACCAGCTGCACAGAGAGGAGCTGCCCACATATGAGGAAGCCAAGGCCCACTCCCAACTCCTGGCTGCCCAGAGGGCTCAGGCCATCTTGCTCCAGGCCCCGTCGGACGCTTCTGAGGGCCTGTGGGGCTTGAAGCATGGGCACGTGCGTTCACTTAGTGAGCGCCTCCTCCAGCTGTCTCTGGAGAGGAACGAGGCTCGTAGCAACGCGGCGCTGAGCCCCTCGCACAGCTACCCCCAGCTCTCCCGGCAGCTTACCAGTCCCAGCGTGCACATGAAGCCATGTGCTCCTCAGCCTCTTCAGCGGGGTCCGCCGCCGCAGTACCCCTCCTTGCTGCGATCTCCTGGCTACATGCTGAGCCGCTCGCAGGAACATGGACACTACTACAGAGAAGCACCCCCTGTGTTCCAGTCCCAGCGTCACAGGTGCGAGTTCCACTTACAGCCACACACAAAGTGCTGTGGTGACATAGTACCACCACGGGGGTTGCATCTCAGTAGCTGTTCTGACCCATTTGCCCATCATTTCTCAGCCTGTATTTCTCACTGCATTTCTGTAATCATGGGGAAAAGTGAAGGCATGGATTTGTGTCCTCTGTGTTTCCCGTATAATAATTAAAGGGAAACACCAAATATAATATACAACATAAAGGTCTATTATTAATGCAGTCCACCAACAATATGCAAATTACAGCACAAAAACAGTTATGATATACTCAGCTGACTTTAAAAGATCATTAATGTGGAAATAAATGACAGAATTTGCTTTCTTTTGCTTTAAAGGGGATTTAAACACACATACTGTACACAGGATAATGAATGATCTATTAAAAACAGAATCCAGTCCAAACACAATTCTTGAGGATAAAATCCTGGGACTTTACTCATGTAAACGCAAATGTGATTTAAAATCTAAAAGGATAAAGCAGGACAAACCTTTTGTCATAATAAATTAACACATCCAAAAGCTCTTCTCTCTCTGGTTGTAGCACTAAGTATCTGTACAGCTCTATCATGCAGTTTTCTTTCTATTTTTTAAAACGTTTTCTCACTGATACCCAGAAATAATACTGTGCCTTAAAAGCACTCTGACATGTCAGTATATCGCCATTCAAACAGTTAATGTAAAAGTGAGCAAGAATATATACACTCTGTTCTTCAGGTCCGTGCCGGAGGAGTCACAGATGCCCCCCGACACCGTTGTGTCCACAAATGCTTCCGCTGCCGGAGATGTCCACTCTGGCGGGAACCATGTGGCCCACATGGAGATATTGGTGATGGAGAACGAGAGGCTCCGGAAAGAGCTGCAGGGGCACAGTGAGAAAGCAGCCCGTCTGCAGAAGGTAACACATTTCCCATCCCAGAAACAGGAGTTGTGTCTCAGAGTTGGAGTTTGAAGGCTCTTTCCCTAAACTGTACACCAGAAATAGCGCTACTGGCTATTTAGAATGTGCACCATGGTAATTTTTAAATTTTGCTCACACTTTTGTCCAAAGTGACTAAAAAACAAAGTTTTTTTTTTTACAGCAGTATGTGGGATTTGACCCTCTCAAATCCATTCCACCTTCTGCCCTCTGGAATACATAGACTTCATTTTCATTTACTTTTCCTTTGGAAGATAAAATGACACTTTTGTGTTGGGAACCTAATTCATACTCATCCTTTCTTACTGTTTTGAACCGCTTGTCCAAGTTAAGGTCACTTTGGTCCAGAGCCCATCATGGAAACAGTGAGTGCCGTACGTACCTTTAGGGTACTTCCTGGTTGAGGCTTGTTTCTGCTGCAGAAAATAATATAGTCCGGTAAAATCTTTTCTACTAAATGGTAGTTTCTTAACTCATTTTGGCGCTGTTGAACAAGATACTCTTGCCATTGTTGTCAAGATTGTAGTGTGTATACGTTGTACCCTGTGACCTGTAGGACTGGTAGCTCAGATCAGATGGTTGTCTCAGAGGCTTTCCTGGCACCTGCTGCTGCTGTTTGCCACTATTTGAGTGACAGTGGGCAGCTGTTAAATAAGAAAGAGAAAGGGCAATAAAAGCCTGCCCTGGTGTCTGCATGTGTGTGTCTGTGTATATGAGTGGATGTGGGAGGGGTTGAGGGCAAACAAGATTTTGTTGGTTCCTCTGTTGAGCGCCATCATAAGCACCCAGTGGGCTTACGTGTGAGCAGATGTACAGTCCATTCCTAGAGAGGCCAGGAAGCAGTGAGGAGATCCTGACCCCATCCCAGCTGGTGGACAGGGAGGGTGCTGAGTTGTGCACTGACCCCAACAGTTGTCATGCAAGACTGAAAGCCCTCTTTCACTTTCACCATTACTGCTGTTGGACTTGTTCTCTCATGCTTTCATTCTGTTTTCCTTCTTACCCCCAGCTGTCTACACTAGGCACAGAGATCTTCTTGTTTGATAACAGAAACACTGAGACCATTTGCAAAGCAAGTAGGCAGGTGAAACAACAATAAATTTAGGTGTTAAACTCCTATGTCCCTGATTTTTATAGCTTTTTCTTTATATGTTCATAAATCCATGGCCCTGGTGACTGTTCTGTTTGTATTTGTGTATTCAATTTTCAAGAACTTTAACCATTTTGCATTATTTCCTGTTTTCTCACAATGTGTATTTGGGTGTTTAAATTATCTGAGAGTTATCTAGATGATTGTTAGTCCAAGAATTTGAATAATTTTGAGGAGTAATTTTTTTTCCTCTCCTCAGCTGCCAATTATTGCTTGGTTACTGTTTAAACAATTATCTCCACTTTGACTTCTAATTTTACTGTTTTTACTTGGTCATTTGTACTCTTTCAGTACAAGTTCTTTTTTGTTTTTGCGTTTTTGCTCTTTTTCTCAAAAACAGTGCTCTATAAAAATGTATTGAATAATCTTCCTGTTTTGCCTCAAAATATATGATTTTTAATACAAATACAAAGTACAGATTCACCTCATGTCATGGCCCTAGGTGCTTGTGCCTTTATGGAAGAATGGGAAAATGTTGTGTAGTGAAGGGGAATGTCATTCTTGAAGTTTCTTCAGGTCTCTTGTAAGGAATTAATGCGTCTTGGTGTTTGTGTGGTTCTGGGAATGCGATCATTCCATAACTAATAAATCTCTCAATCTTCCAGATGGAGATGGAAATCCAGAAGATATCTGAGGCCTACGACACTCTCATGAAAGGTTCTGCCAAGCGGGAGGCTTTGGAGAAGACAATGAGGAACAAGCTGGAGGGAGAAATTAAGAGGCTACATGACTTCAATAGGGACCTGCGAGGTAAGGCTATGGTCTGTATGGATACAGCACTGGCCAACCACTCACAACTGAAGGCTGAAAGTAAAAGTGCAGATTTGGAATCCATTCAAGGAGCATTAGTGTTTGTGAGCAGAGGAGAACTTGAGAACCTGCACTCATTTAGTAGAGGAAAATCTGCATCACTTCAGTCTCTTCTCTTTGTTTTCAGACCGCCTGGAGACAGCTAGCAAACAACTGGCTGCTAAGGAAGCTGAAGCTGCCGACCAAAACCAGCGTCTCCTTGCCAAACTCATCGAGCAAAGTGAGTGGGACACTTGCTGCTTTCTCACAGCTGCACTGTCTTGTAAAGGAAACTCTGACTGAGGTTTACACCCATTGTGGTGTCTGAGATGGTCCTCGTCTAAGCATGATTCCGTATGCTGCACTTTGTTAAACTGCATTTGTTTTTCTGCTTTCTCTGCTTCTGAGATTCTGTGGTAAGTTGTAAAGTCCTGCCGCAGTGTATGGGGAATTTTTTATTTCTGATGGTTGAGTTGAAACAGCTCAGTTTTTGCAGCATCCGGTGTTCCACAGTGCGTAGCATTTCACATCACTGCGTGGAAGTACAGTGGGGAAGAATGTGGTCGTTTTGTGATCTGTAGTTTTGTGGTTAGTAACACTCATTAAATCAATTCAAAATTGAAAATTCTTCTGTTCAAGTTTAGGGCTCTGCAAGCAGCAGAGTGTTTAGTGCTTCTGTCTTGAAGGATGCAGGTTCAAATCCTGAACTGATACAGAAAAAATTACACAGCTGTATAAATGGGTAAATCAGTGTAATCAGTGTAAAATCTGCTTTGGAGAAGAGCTGCAAAAATTTCAAATTTTCTTGAGCACTTTTTACCAATTCCATCCCACACCCAAGCCAAGCTCGAGAAATGTGATTCCAAGGGGAGTTTACTCCCAGGCGTGTACTTGGCTTAGTGGCTGATAACCGCACTGTAGTGCTGAGCCTTATGGGTTATGGGTATATGAAGACCCAGACTACGGGACAGAAAACCCCCATCGGAGAGCTGCTCTTGACACTTGAACAGCAGCCATTGCTTGTAGCCTCATTTAATTTGGCCCGGCGCCCTGGAATTCCTCAGGTAGTTCAGGCTCTTCTGTGCGCTGCACCACCTCCCTCCAGCACTTCCCTTGCAAGCTCAACTCTTTCCGTTCCATGAAGTAAAATGCTGGGAAAGATGGAACAGACTGTAGCAGACTTTCATTTCACTCAGGTTAAAGCTTCTCTGGCTGATTTATTTCTGGGTGTTCTGTTAGCTGTAAAGAGTGTGAAGGGAGGAGGGAGAGAAACAAGTGCGGTCCTTTTTGCTGCCTGTTTTTTTACCTTCCTGGCAGGAATTCTTTCATACTTGCTGATGCAGTGGCTTTGGCCTGCCTGCCTGCCTTCTGCCCTACCCGGTGCATTTGGAAATGTCCCAAAAGTGGCTGTTCAGACGCATTGCTCATGTGATTATTTGTGTTCATCTTTCATACTTTTCCGTCCCCAGTTCTGATGGAGGTGGCAGAGGGCTGAAAGCCACTGCCTTTTTGGCTGAAAGGCACGGGTGTGATTTTTCCCCACATCCTGTTGTAACGCCCTGAGCAACATAGTGTTGTGGTATTTATTTATTTGATGCTCTTAGTTTTTTGCATTGCTCTTCTGCACATTAGAGCAGCACAGCACAAAGATTAGAGGTCTGCATTTAAATGTCATATAAACATCTTCTGATGGTGTTCCTTCTCCAGCTTACATAATGGGATTAGTGCTCAGTGCCTTTCGTTGACACCAAACGCAGAAATGCATGATTTTTTTTACGCCGCTCTTTCAGCACTTTTGCAAATGAATAACTTGATTGACTGTGATTTTCAGTCTTCCAAACCAGAGGCACAGTGTTATTATGCACTAGTTAATGTTCAACAGTGGCTGGCTGGAAACACTTGAGATGTCTGAAGACCACTTTGTAGTGAATCTCTTCCCATGCACGACATGCTGAACAAACCCTAAACTGAGCCAGGGTACAGTTCACTGTAAAAATTTAACTTTGACTTCAGTGTTCAAAAATTCAGAGCACTTTCACAGGTAACTGCATGGCAGCAAAGTTGCCCTAAAAGTGCAAATATGTGTGTTTCTAAATCGTGGTAGCTGACATTAAGTAAATGTTCAGCAAGGTTCAAAAATGTTTCTTGCTTTCAAATTACAATCGCAAACTGGACCTGCAATGGTACATGGTTAGAGTTACTAATTTTTTTTACCCTTTATGTTTTGAGATGTGTAACTTCTTATTGATTTAATTGGGCTATGATGCTTGGTTTGCTTCCTTCTGCATTTGCTCGGTGGGTGAAATGTGCTTTGCCGAATACAAAAGAGTGTTTGTTGGGCACACAAGGGGATCAGAGGAAGTCTCTAGTGCCATTCAAGTGTGCGTAGGAATTTGAGTTGTGCAATTTGGGAAATACGTGGGAAATAGTTTGGAATGTTACAAGGCCTGTTGAGGCGACAGAGGTCGGACGCGTTGCTCTTCATGTAGGAGTGTTTGTCTCACCCGGACTGGTAAACTGGCAGCTTGGACCTGCACCACAGCGGTGAGGCTTCTTCAGTTTGCTGCCCTACTTAAGGAATGTGGCTGCGCTCCAGACACCCCCGCCAGTCCTTTGCAGCGTTATATATTTAGGCACTTATCTGTAAGATTTACAGATGCTTTTTCTGAGCACATTCCACAACAGAATGCTCAGGTACCCATATACATGCTTGTTGAAGCAGAGCTTATTTGTACCAAGCAGCCATTATCACCACACTCGTATTTCAGCAGCTTCCATCTTATGGCACCACGCAAATAGGAAAAATAGGTAGAAAAAAGTGGCAGATGGTTATGGACAAATTTACAAATGTTTCAGGATAGAAACTGGTCCAAAGTGATGAGTTTTGAGAACCTTCAGCCTTGATTATTGCACCAGATTCAGCAGATCTGAGGGACAGAGCGACTTCATTCCCTCATTACTTGACAGAGACAAACAAGCTTCAAGTTTTTGGGCAAGAAGGAGGCCGGTAGATGAAGACTGAATCTTGTCAGTGTTCGCAAAAAGCAGTTCATCAATTAATCCTGTCTGTCTTATGTTTATGATGTTCAACAGAAGCTTGTTTACCGCTGGCAGAAGCATTAGCTGAAGGTTTTGACCCCATTTCTCTTTTTCAGATGAGAAGCAGAGGTGTGAAAATGATGAGCTGGAGCAGGAGGTGCAGCGGCTGCGCACAATAGGTGAAGAACAGCGACGGTGCCTGGAGATGCAGGAACAAGCGCTGCGAAGCACCCAGGCACGTGCTGCGCAGCTGGAGGAGGAGCTGCGCAGGAAGCACACACACGCGGAGAAGGTGGAGCGGCTGCAGGGGGCTCTGGCCCAGTTACAGGCGGCCTGCGAGAAACGTGAGGCACTGGAGCTGAGGCTGCGCACGAGGCTGGAACAGGAGCTCAAGGCTCTGCGGACACAGCAAGTGAGAAAGGGACATTCTTTTACTCAGAAATTCCCACAGTGGCCCATTTTCATTAACCGCTCAAATCACATCACACAAACACATCCACCTTTATGTACCTCATGTAGCAGGCACTCTTCTCCAAAGTACCACACACCTGTGAGAGCACCTTAAATCTTTCCTCCGGAGATCCTGAGTGCATATATTTTATCTTTTCCTGGTGCTGCAAAGGAAGCATTATCTTTTACAAAACATGCAAATCCCACACAGACTGAGCAGATATTAAACCCACATCCATGTAGCCAAGTCTTATGAGACCCCAGTGCCACTGTGCCACCCCAGAGTATTTACCAGTCCTCATCCAAACCCCTGAAGCTATGCAATCAGACATGAGATTGGTTTGCAGTGCATCACTGTGTTTGTGTTTTTCAGCGACAGACACAGAGTCAGGGGTCCCTGCTGTCCGCAGATCTCACTGCCCCTTCCCTGCTACAGCAGCTGCAGGAGCGTGAAGAGTGCATCCTAGCCCTGGAAGCGGATATTACAAAGTGGGAGCAGAAATACTTGGAAGAGAGCACCATGCGTCAGTTTGCTATGGATGCTGCAGCGACAGCGGCTGCTCAGAGGTAGGTAGGGACCCGAAACAGTCACTTGCTCTCTGTGTGTGCCTACACCATCTCTATGGGTGTATGAACGTTGCTCTGTGTGTGAAGGTTGTGTTACTGTTTTTGTAAGGATGCTTGGTCTTCTGCAGGGATACGACCATCATCAAACACTCCCCTCAGCATTCACCCAAAGCCAGTTTTACTGCAGACCCACCGATCGCCAGTCACAGGCACCAAGAGATGGAGAATAGGTAACAAACAGGCCTGAGTTTTCCCTTGCCCTCTATAAACCCCTCCCCGTTCCTTGTGGCCATCGTCATTGACTTGGTATGATTGTTATGATGAAACTGTGTGTTTGTGTTTGGATTTGTATGCTGATGCTCTGATGTGTTTGGCTTCTAGAATAAGGGCCCTTCATGCAGAGCTCCTTGAGAAGAATGTTATGATCAAACTGCTACAGCAGCGCTTACGCCGGGAACCGGGCAAGATGGAGACCCAAAGCCTGCACTCTGCCAGGTCTGTGCCCTCCATTACCGCTGCTGCCGTGAGCTACCTGACCTGCCGGAGCCTTCCGGTTCCAACGGTTGAACGGACAAGCCAGGACAAAGGTGGGCATTGGGGGCCTGGATTATAGGCATGTTTTAGATCACAAAAACTGGTTAGCATGGCAGTTGGTGACTTTGAGCCATCAGTGGACAGACTCATATCAGCAAGAAATCTATCTGTCCTGTAGTTAACAGACACATGGGCCTGAAAATGAACTGTGTTCTCACTTTATCCCTCTGCAGCAGGAAGAAGCCTCTCAGATGACCAGACAGCAGCAACACCATCTTCCTCTTGTGCTGTTCTCCAGCCCTCGAGCTATGAATACCCAAGCCAACTGGATGGTCTCCAGCAGGAGGCTCCCGCTGAGGCTAAGGCTGAGCCCATTGTGGCCACAGAACCGGCAGCAGCTGTTGTCTCTGGTAGGTGTTCGCTTCATCGCGCCAAAAGCCGAACAGTCCCGAGCAAGATGTGATCGCTCAACAGACGAGAAAGCCGTGAAACTTTCTCTTGACATACAATTCAGAATTCACAGCAGGTGAAGGACTTTAGATGCTGACATGCGATTCTCAAAGCAATGACCACAGTGATACCAACATATCATTACATTGGTAACTGCTTGTAGAGTTTATAGGAAATGCAAAGGTGATTGTGAAGATGGTGGTGTGATGCAAGTTTATGGAGCAGATAGGAGATCAGGAGAGAAGTGGGTCCGAAAAAAATGCGTCTTGAAAACCTTTCTTGAATGTTGCAAGGGACTCAGCAGTTCTGAGGGAAGAGTGAAGGCATTGCACCATATCAGAGCCATAAATGAGCCCTTGTGCGTGGGTCCACCAAGTGGCCCAAAGTGGAGGAACGCAGCATTCTTTCTGGGGCAGTCGTGTACTGTAGGTATCAGGGTACAGATCCTTTGACTGTATTGTAGGTGGCAGCAGAGTGTTGAACTCGATACAGGAAGACAGTGGAGGAGATGAAGATTTGTCCAAGTCCCCCTCAAGCCGATGTATTCCTTGTGTGGCCCAGAGCTCATCTTGTTCTTATCTACTGTACGTTCTTAAACTGCCCAAGCAATTCCTGAAACGCTGATTGCAGTTGTATGAAAGATTTTATTCTGATCCATGTCCTGCAATAATGTAGGTTTGCTGGTTGATTGAATCTCAACCCTTGCAGCGGAAGATGACTGAGGTCCCACTTGTCCTGTGCAGCACGTGGACTGGTACATATTAATAGGAGAGCAGATGAGTGCTATGCTTCAACGCTTAACAAGTTAAAGTGTAACCAAAGCTGGGGTCAAATTAAGTGATGGACAGAACTAATCCATTTGGGCCCGAGTGCTTTTATTTATTAAACCTTGACCGTGTGTCAAGGTTGGTTGAGCAACGTTCTAAGCAAACATTTTCAGCTGTTTGCCCAACCAATGGAAGGTTTAAATAGCAGTACTTAGGCTGCACTCAAAAGGTACGGTGTGTGATCAGCTTCTCAGCTATTAGGAGTGTGGACACAGGCGTAGCTGCAGATGCATGAGTGGTCATGAGTGTTCACAGTTAAATTGCTCATCTGAACACACCAACCTTCATTCAGGGGATCCTTGTTGCAGTGGTACGTTAGCTGTTGCTATGTAAACTGCAGATGCCGAATTTGGGTATCTTTTGAAGGTCAGAGATACGGCTTTCACGTGAAAGATGTCTGTTCTAATCCTAGCTCCAGCTGCTTTGTCCTTGTGTGAGGTGCTTGCCCTGAATTCCTGTAGTAAAAATTGCACATGTATAAATGGGGAAATGCTTATAAAGTGCATAAAGGTGTAAGCTGCTTTGGAGAAAGTGTACATATGTGAATGCACGAATGAAGTCTAACATGCGGTTTCACTCTCCTTAGCAGATGTTCCAGAGCATTTCCGCACTCCTCAGAATGCTTTCGGGAGTCTCCTCAGCCAGGAGGCAGACCTGGTCGAGATTCTCATTTGAAGTAAATGACACTTGTGGAGCAGTGGCCTGCAAGAGCCCAGCAACCCCGGGGGGATAATCTCCTGCCTTTTCTGCCTGGAGACTGTGGGGTCCGACCACAGAAAGACGAAAAGGAAGTTCAAGCAAAGTGAAATGGGACAGTTTTGCCGATCCGCGAGAAATGTAAAGCTGACTGTGGTTAAGTGCAACAGAGAGAGCTGAGCTTTCCTTTGAGTGCTTCTCTACACAAAAACAAATTCTGCAACACTTTTTTGAGATGTGAGATGTGCAAGAGTGGCTGTGAAAATCTGAGGTACTTTGAGCATCTTTCACAAAGGTGCAGGAAACAGCTTGTGTGTATTTTTAATTGTGTACATATATTTATAATTGATGCTTCATGTGAATTTGTGTGTCACAGGAGGGTTGTGTTTGCAGCAGTTGTTGCTACCCTTTGTTGTTCATGTGTCACGTTTCTATTTATCTTCCTTCGCATTGAACTGAGCCATGGCTCCGACAAGTTAAACTTATTTTCGTCTGTTTAGTAACCTTAAATTGGAAAATAATTTGCATCTAAAATTCCTCGCGATTTGATTTTACGCTGCAAAAAGTTGCAAAAACAGTGCAGGGTTTCGGCCCACACCACTACAATGCGCGGCCTCGCACTCTTCATTCTACCAGCAGAACTCCTCGGTGACAGACATAAGCAGTTTCTCCTAAGAGACGCTGAGAAGTGGAGTCTGAACGAAAGGTACCAAAATCTGGAGTGAGCGTCCGTATGGGATCCTGCTTTTGGAACGCTTCAGGTTTGGGTTTCACAGAGCTGTTTGCAAGCAGGCCTTCCCCTGAGCTGCGGTTAATCTTTCCTCATTCCGTTTCCCTGGAATGCCTTCAGGGGGGTGGAGCCCCACAGGTCCTTAAACATGACCTGCATTACGGAGGAGAACTCAGATGCATTTGGATCCCCACCTGCACCTGCACGGAGGAGAGCGAATGTAGACCACTTAAATGCAGCAGCATTTCCATCTCCTCCTCATTGGTCTCCACTTGCCCTGTTTAGTTCTTTGTGACTCTGAACCCAGTCAGTTGCAGTCCAAACTGGGAGAAGGATGACAAGCAGTTTCCTCAGTGTTACCCAGCACCTTGGATGTGGGACAGAAACCAAGGAACCCAGGCGCGTTTCCCTCTCAGTGCTTGAGAGTTGCTCTTTTAAAGTTTTCTTAAGTTGAATTTTTGCATGTAGCCACTCAGTACTTTGTGTGTCTGACATTTGATTGTGTCTTTTAAACTCTGCATCTGTCTTTTTTTTTTTCTTTTCCAAATGCTATTTTTATTTTTGTATTCTTATGCAATGCATTTGCGGGTCAGTGCATTTCAAGCAAATTTCTATTGTCCGCTTTTTCATAATTTTGGGCTCTGTTCCACAGAAAGGGAACAAAGGCTTTGGAATGGAAAGTAATATATTTTGTATAAGTTGTGAAATGTCTTCCGTATTTACTGTCATTAACGTAATGCCAAAGATCTGCATTTAAATAACAGCTAATTTATAACTGAGTATCAAAACCAGAAGGACCGGTATTTAGGTATCCCATTAAAGTTGGTGTCCTGATGTTGCCAAGAGCTTCTGAAATGGTGAAAATGAAAATGGATAACCAGCGTTTCATGAACAGAATAAATACAGTAGATTTAACTGAACTGAGGAATGTGTTGTGTTTTCATGTCTTCCCTCTCCAGTGCCATATGTCCATTTTCGGCTGAGTCTCCCGGAAGCACGAATCACAGTATCTGTCCAGAATCGTTCAGCACTGCAAACAATGGCTCCTATATCAAAAGTATTTGCTCACCAGCATGAAGGGTGTTTGCCACTGACTGGCTGTGCAAAACAATTCTGCCACCTACGTTCATGGAAAAAATCTGTACCATTGGTTTTTGCAGTTATCGCTTCTTGCAGTGCTAAATGTTTGGATCAAATCGCACGTTGCATTGCATCTCTTAAGTGAATGGAAGTTAAGGGATTCTCCTTCAATGCAAAGCTGCTGCTGCTGTTTTTTAGTGAAATGAGTGGTTTGTAAAAATAATGCAACCATAAATACTGAGGATAAAATCAATGAAATTTAAGGTTTGAGGAAGCCTTCAACATTCTTGCAATATCACTGTTAAGTGGAGACGATTTGGCATGGCCAGGTGGAAGCCTTAGTCTCCTCCTACAAAGTCACTGGTCCTGGCCAAAGAAGCTGCCCAGATTCTCACCCGTGAGACTCAGTATTAGTTTAAAACACCCACTGAGGTCTCTGGTCAAAGCTGGCAACCGCTCCATAGCCTTGGCCTTACAGGAGGGGCAAGGGGGGGTGCCGCTGCAAAAAAAACACCACACTGAAGGGACACTGCGTGTGACAGCAGGTTCCACGGTTTGCTGAAACTGAAGTGGAACTTAAACATAGAGCATCGAATTGCCAGAACATCCATACAGGAGATGGCGGCGGTACAGACGTGTTGTGAGAACAATGTGTTGGGTCAGACATTGAGGGTGAGGGACAGAGGAACGGTGCACGATAGAAGCAAATTCCAGATTAAAACCTTTTCTTTAATCCACCAAACATTTCGGATTCGGGCGAAGATTCTAAATTCAGTTTTGCCAAAATGATAAGCAGATATAAACTCGAGAAAAGTCCTCAGGTGGCAAAACAAAAGTCGACACTTAAATTGAGCTTTAATCTGTGGCACAAATGTAGAGAGCAGATGAGGATCCCAATGTGCAAACTGGTGGCTGTCAGATCGCCCCTATGGAACCTCTCTTCTGAAACGGTGGCATTGCGTAGTGCATCGTGTGGATTTGAGAAATAAATTCCTGCTTTTGTTTTGAACAGTAACTTAAGCAGCACAATGTGAAAAATGCACAGAGGTTGGGAAGACGTTTGCACGCCACCGCATGCATCACACCCGCCTGGGACTTTTGGCTCTGAGTGCCTATAACAAACACGGTGGAAGAGAGGTGTCAAAATGAAGTTCACCGACTCAGACAGACGCCTGAAAAAGCTTGCTGTTTGCAATTATGTTTATAGCTTTTATATTTTTAACTTGTACTTGTGTGCTGTCTTTTACTCTGTGGTATTTTGGTAAAACCTAAAAAAACGCCCAAGTGAGCAGTATAAACAAGGAACCCTGCGGGCCGCCGAAAATCGGTGCTGACACAATTTGGCCTTTTTTCCAGACTGAAGTGAAATCTTATTGAAGCCACATAACTCCCGAGAGGCAGAATGTCTGTGGCATTTGCACGGCCATGATGATGTGAGGAGGAGTCGCACACGGCAGGACAATGGCGGCAAAAGTTCTCCTCCCCTCTTCCGCAAGATCCAGGTTTGGGCACAGCAAGAATTCCTTGTGAGCTTGGATGAAAAGGGCAGCGCAGATTTTCACAGCCCATGCTTGACAGAAACGGACTTTAGTACAAAAATCGCATTGAAAATGAAGCTCTTAAGGGTTTTTAAGGAACAAATTATGGACCTAGACCGTTTACGCTGCTGTCTTTCTTGGGGTAGCAGGACCCTCCTGACAATGGCAGCTGAGCCCAAACACAAAGTACAGCGGTCACACTACATGGTGTCTGAAGGGGACAGTGGTTTGGAGGTGCTCGCCTCAGAGTTAACGCTGTCCACCGCCCTTCTGCCATGCTGGCTGTGAGGTGCTGGGCTATTAATACTCTGCAGTGCTCTTCAAGCATGCTTACTTGTGGCAGATCAACGTGACTTTCAGCGACGCACATAGAAAAGTGCAGACGAATGCCACCGGAGGAATTCCTCATCGTGTTGCTTTTGGGGACAAGGTCACACAGACATGCTGCGAGGTCCCCAGCGGTCCCTGCTGAAAGTGACAGGATGTTGAGGGAAGGAACGACACTTTGAAACGCGAAATGGACCCTGCCGTGCGGTTTGTGTTTTCCCACGTGCCTCATGGCTGAGGTTTTTCATATTCGTAGCCTGCGTGTTTCCAGGGATGCGTCACACTGCGAATGGGGTGGTAACACCATGGCTGAAAGGCCAAGCCTAAAGCAGGGGGGCTTGAGCAGAGCTCTCAGACTTGCGTTCTCCAGCCCCACGGCTGCACTGGAGGAGGATCATTCGTTGCCGCCTCTACTTGCCAGGATGAATTCCTCAAAGTGCTGCCATTCCCCCTTCTTCTGCGTGGCCTGCATTCCAGGAGACATCTGGAGTTTTCCAGGGAAATAACTTCATTCTGTGGCATCAATGCATGAGCGCCATAAGTTCAAGTTAAGAAGGAAGCACTTGTGTGTTTATTGGCGTTTACGTACGAAGAGCAACCATTTAAAGTTAAATTAATAAAGGAAAACTATGTGGGGAATGCGAACGGTCAACAAAGGCTATGGCGGACTTCCACCACAAAAGGAGGAAACGGTGGACTAAATGCACTTATTAAGACAAAGGAAATGAGCTGCTCTTCAAAAGCACGTACAGAATGGCCACTGCAGCAGCATCATGCTGAATTTTACTGTGTGAACCCCGGTGTCGAGCAACCGTGTGTGGAGGAGCCTCTGCTCTGCGCGTTGGGTTGAATTTTTACTTTAAGCTCTCAGCAGTGGATACCAGAAAAATACGGCGCTGCAGTTTAGTTTTGTTTTCCTGCGTTTCCATGGCGATTCGGAAACTTCCTGGCTGGAACAGTCTAGGAATGCATTTTCTCCCCTCTTCCCAAATAAATCAAATCTTTGGCTTCTAACTTTAGACCTCGAACTGTAGTGGACAAATAGCTGAAATGGCTTCTCTTCCCGTTTCTTTCAGACTTTCCATGTCAGGAGCACAAAGAATAAGACGTGGTGCGCAGCTTTCTAAGGCCTCTGCTTCTGACTCTCGACGAAGCTGCAAATCCAGGGCCCTTGGATCCGCTTCCCCTGTGGCAATGCTGCTGTGACAGCGAAGGAGCCGTAGCAAAAGTGACGCTGTGACTGCTTCCATTCTTTCCCCAAAGCCCCGTTGCACTTAGAGACCAGCAAACAAAAGGCAGACTTACTATGAGCACAAAAGGAGTTTGGCAGGAAGTCACTCGATGTCTGATGTGCCGAGAGCAACCGGACGAGTGAAAATGTGAAAATAGCAAAAGTGACCAAATTAGCATTTTATTCACTGCTTTAGCAAATAAAGTCACTCACAACCAGCCCACGGAATAATAACCAGCACTTGTTTAGATTAAGGGCGCGGTTTTATCCATCCATCCATCCATCCGCCTGCCTGCCTAAACATACAAGGATGCTTCATAACAGTGTTACACACGACATTGCCGTGCGCCGCCATGCGCAGCAAATTACTATTAGTTAGAATAGCTAACTTTTTGGATGCTGCAGCCGGCATCTTATGGTACCAGAAAGACTTTGTCCACGTGTTTGTATGAGGAAAATAGTTTCTTGACACATCAGAACAATAGAAGAACAATGGAGGCTGTGTGAAGTCCTTAGCTGCCTGATAAATCATTCATTCGCTGGCATTATTAGTCGGCGTGAAGAAGGACAAAGGTGTGAGCATATTTATCACAGCCTGCGTGGCTCATCCGTACGGGCAGCCGGCCTGCTGTCAGCCAGGAGCGCAGCTGTGGAAGTGGCAACCGCCTCACCCGGCCTGACCCCCCATTGTCTCGCAGAGATTCCAGAGGCTCTCCAGGTGCCCCGCGTTCCAGCTCTCTTGCTGAAGTTTAAGAGGAAACAAGTAGCCCAGAGCACAAGCCCCCCTGTATGCTGACCTACTTGTATGAGCTGACTTTCACACGGGGGTTTCAAATTCCCCCCGCATGATTCACAGCACAGCAGTTGAAAGCTTTGCCGGCAACCGATGGAGCAGGTTCACTTCATACTGCCTAAGCTGCAGGATTGCATCTTCGCGCAAGCGGGCTGATGAAGACATCACGGTGGAATGTTAATATGAGCAAATATAGAATCCACAAAATCTGCCACATCTTTCAAGTACAAACTTCTGAGGACAGTATAGGGCTGGGTGGGATATAAATTTATTGAAAAATTCACAAGGACATTTTTTGTGTTCTGAACAAAACTGTGAACGATGGTTGTCACTGTACCGCGGTACTGTACTACTTGATTATAATTCGCAACATACAGTACATTAAGCACAATAGGAGTTGTAATATTTCCCAAAATGTGTTGCATGTAAAAACTGAGTGGTATAAATAAAATAAAATAAAATAAAAAAGTGTGAAACATGGCAAGGTTGTATGTATTCTATGCTTTAGTCTGAGCATTCGTGGAGGTGCCGCATAGCTTGACTTCTTCTGAAGTAGGGAACAATTTACCATAAAGATGTGCGTGAGCCATCAAGTTGCCAAACTAAAAATGAATGGCGGTCCTCTGAGTCATTTTTGTATGAGAGAAACCCATAAGAGAAGGTACAGCACCGCTCCAGTAACTGCTATGGTGTGTGTGTGTTTGCGTGAGAGACACTGCACACATCCAGCTGGTCTGGATAAATGAACTATGCGAGTAAGAAAAGATGAATTTTGGGTGCAGCAATTAAACTCGCATTCCAATGGTCAGACGCAGATGAGGACAGCATTGGGTCTTTACGTTATCCCCGGAAACATAAACCGCAACACAGACCCATCCACACAGGTCCAGGCAACCAGGAGACCAGGTCGCCTGAAGAGAATGGCGTCAGAGAGCCCCGTGGAGCAGAGCGCTACAGCCAGGACCTCTATCACTAATCCTCAGGGGTGGAGACACTTTCCCTCCTGCCCTCCACTACTTTGACTTTCAAGAAAAATGCCAAATATCATATTTTTCACGTTGCCTGTAGATGCACTCCTCTAATGTATTTATTTTTGAAAATTAGGGTATTAAAGACTGTAAAGTGCTTTCTGAGTCGCATTCATCTATCGGCATGTTCATGCCTTCATATTCGCATTTGTTTAAAAGTGAGTTTAGCCCTGTCGTGATGAATTAGTATTCTTTACAGTTACTTGACACTTTATTCTGAAATAAAATTTTCCTTAGGTCCAAATGTCATCATTTTCATCATAAATGCGCTGTAAAATGTAATCGCTCTCTGTTTTTTAAAGTGGACTTAATGTTAATGTTGTTAATAATAATAATAATAATAATAATAATAATAATAATAATAATAATAATAATAATAATAATAATAATAATAATTATTCAGGTACTTTTGTCCACTAAATATTCACTGGCCAATGCTTTAGTTCACAGTGTCTGCATACAAATGCTTGAAGTGCCTGAGATGGCCACACGGTTTGTTCTGATCTATAAGAAGATCTTCTGTTTCAGTCATTTTTCATTTGGCAACTGCCTCCAAGTCACTAACCAGTCCAGGCAACACTAATTTATACTGTAAATACACTTCTGCAAAAAAGTATTCAAACTCATTCGGTGTGGATCCCTATGTCTGTACAAAGGAGCGGTCCGCTTGGATAGAGAGGGCCAAACACCATACACCAAACACCAAAGCCAACACCTGCAGCAGATTTTACTCTGACATTCTTTTTTGAAGTATCAAATAAGCACAACACCCGTTGTGAATGTCACACAGAAGATTTTGACCACACGTTACTGACTCTTTAAACACCCCCATTGCAGAAATGTACTGCAGTATGACTGTACGCGTACTGTGTTTGCACTGTACTCTTCTCTCATTCCCCCTGACTGCCACATGCCAGGCAATAAAAGTGTTTGGAGGGGCTCAGTGAATGCTTTGATTTGCTCTTGCTTTTTATTTGCAGTTTTGTGGTTCCTTAAAGCTTTTCATTTTTCTCCGGCATGTAGCTGCCGCAAAACTGCCGGCATTCCTGAGACCACTTGCAGCTGCACGTTTCACTGCGGTCCTTTGGATATAGAGCAGCACTCACGAGGAGCAGCCTGGTAGCCAGTAGGACAGCAGGCCAGCACTTTGCTAGGACCTTCTCAGCACAGGCTGCCACCAGAAGGCAGAGGAGGATGACGGCAAAGTGTCCAAGGTCCTCAGGAGGCCACATAGCACCAAGTGAGCATCTGTTCCATGCTAAGATGATGAATAATGCAATTAAAATCAAAAGGAGGATGACACCCACAGCAGAGACTGCCTCGAAATATGGACTGCAGATGACTGAACGGAGACTTTGAATGCTGCATAACTGCAGTTAGTGGAATGCCGGAATTAAATAATTAAGAACAGATACGGCTCAGAAAGGACTCGTTTTTTTATTTGCACCCCGTAGGCTGGAATCTGGATCCTGGCTTGTAGTTTTTCACTTTGTATCATAAGACAATAATTCCTTTTATGCTTAACGTCCTTGCTGTGTTGGGACAACATGAGCTCATATGGTCTGAAGGGCAAAGCAGTTCTTAGCTCACACCTTCATCCAAGGCGACTTGCAATATTAAATACACAAGGAAAAGTGCCCCAGCTGCACATTTAGGGCAAGGCCTCCAACATTTGAAATCTGTGCAACCTGCATACAGGCTGAGCAGGAACCAAACCCACAACCAGCTGTGCAGCCCAAGGTGTGTGAGGCACTGGTGCTGCCCACTGATCCATAGCATTGCTCATAGTAGTAGCACAGGTGTGAATGTGAAAAGCAGCAGCCAGGCACAAAGCAGTTGCTAAGTGAATAACTGGCAGGCACTTCTGAAGCAGTGC
Source organism: Heterotis niloticus (assembly GCA_018136845.1). Lineage (NCBI taxonomy): Eukaryota > Metazoa > Chordata > Actinopteri > Osteoglossiformes > Osteoglossidae > Heterotis > Heterotis niloticus. Next base: position 16,005,672 of record CM030903.1, on the reverse strand, counting down.
AAGACAGAAACAAATAAAAACACTGGGCCAATACGGCTGGGAAGCATTTAAGCTGGGAAGTGAATTTGTATAAAATTCCAGAGCAATAAGGGTCTCCTACCAAAATCTGTTTGTCCCTAATCTGATCATTTGGGATAACTGTGTTGTCTTCTTTCACCTATTATTCACATATTCGCTGTACACTGTCTCTATGTCCAAGTCACTCACTCATTCACTCACTCATTCACTCAGTGTACTTACAGTAACTGCTTAACCCCAGAGAGGGGGCAGTGGCCTGCAGACAACCCCAGAGCCACTGGGCTCCAGGCTAACAGGTTGAACCCTGGAGGGCGTCAGTGCATCGCAGTTTCATACAATGAATTAAACCGTGAGTGTCCCATAAAGCAGAATACAGTACAGTGGGTGCTGCCTTTATGAAAGTGAAGGATTTAACGCCATCTAGCGCATCCCACCAGTTAGCCGCATTTACACAGGAATTTAGTTGTTTTATCATTAAAAAATAACCTGAAGACCTCATAGAAACAAGCAGCAGTCGACTCTACTGTACCTTACATGATGATAAAGTAGTAGCAAACACCCACATTTATTGAAACAAAATACTATGGGGATTAAATGCTTACAAATGCACTGAATAACTGTACAAAAACCATTGGTGCCCAGTTTACACCTGAACTGGTTAAATAAACCAATAATTATAAAAAAAGTCAGAAGTTAGAACACACAGTAGTTTCACTCACACACACACACACACACACACACACACACACACACACACACTTTATTTTAAAATATAGAGCTTCGTAAGTAGATTGTTTTCTAAGTAACGAAGATGCCGCTTAATTTATACATGAGTTTATAAATGCTTTTGTAAATGCAACAACTAAACTATATTTCCAGTATATTTACCAGCATGTACACACAACCCTTTGAACACTAGTTTTTATATTACCCAGCATTCCCCATGTAGAAGCACAGTACAGTACAGTATGGTACAGTAGAGTACAGTACAATAAATTCTACTATTTGAAAGCAGTGGGTGATGTAGTGGTTGTAGCCAAGTATTAGAAAATACCTTAGTGATAAGAAAACAAAATTGAGTCTTCCCAACAGGATATATAAATTATCTAAAATATATTACCAATCTATAATACACTATATATAGTATATGTTTGATTTAGTTGCTGTCGGCATTTAATATAATAAAATCGTCAAAAACGATTTATTTAATGTGTTTATATTTTAGTAAGATGACATTATGGTGTGTAGTTTTTTTGGTAGAGAATCATATCTTGTTCTCCATTTAATGTACCTTTTACTGCTGTATGCGAAGATGGAGTCAGCATCGTTTAGTTTACTCAGCGTCGGAGACATAAGTACCAAATTTTTAAAACTTTTTTTTTAAACACACGCTTTGAAGTGTTAAATAATTGAATAAAAGTTATTTCAAGGCCGCGATGTGAAACTTTTATTTTAAGAAGGAACTTTCTGAGTTCCGACGAACATCAAGTTCAACACCTTCTCCTAATCGTGTCGAAAACGCGCCTGTTGAACACTGCTCTGTGATTGGGCAGCGCCTCAACACTCTGCTTTTTGATTGGAGAAAACCGTAAGCACCGTCATGGCGGAGGTCCACTTCCGGTGTAGTTCCTAACTCCTCGCTGGAGGGACGGATGGAGAAGAGGGTCCCGCTTTCGCTTGTTTTGTACGTAAGTTTCTCTTAATTCTGCATGTTTTAAATAAAAAAGAGGTTTAATTGCAACCATTGTGCCTGCGAGAAATATAACGCAGTTGTGTTTTGCAGAATATCGACGCCGACATGACATTTTTCCGAAGTGGCGGCGCAGAAATAGCCCTTCAGTGCTAGCAGCTTCGTTAGCCGCTCACTCCTCCCTTAGTGGGGTAAAATGTTTACCTTTGTGGATAACTCTGGAAACACAAACGCAGCACTGGCAGACACTTTAAAATGAGCTACATTCATTTGAGAGCTTTTCATACTTTTGTACGCGCACTCGTATCCGTTTTATGGAACAAGAAAGGTGATCCTGCGCTTCACTCACGTCGTGAAATGGAGGAACTGTGCTTTTGCCAAAGTTAATTCGTCCGTTTATGTGAAAAGGCAAAACGCTTAAGTATTTTCCTCTTAGGCACCGGTGTGTTATTGTTGCTGAATTTCCAGGCAAAGAGGAAGGAAAACGAACGTCATGCCCCTTCGCTCTGCTGTGTAGCTTGCGACGCTAACCTAGCATCAACACATTTGCGTACAGGTTCAGTGCTGGTTGTCTTGAATAAAGTTCCTTCCAGGGTGAAATGAGCAGTTATCCACGATTTACAAAGTAGTATTGCACAGTGTGTTCTGTCTGTGTCACTTTATGGTAAATACAATTCAAGCTCTATTTAGATGGCTTCTTAGTTTGTAAGCTGAAAGCAGCACAGAACGGATGGGACTCGTACTTGATTCTGTGTAGAACCACTGCTATGGGCAACATAGCAGTTTTGGGGTGGGAGACAACAGCAGGGCTGTTCTTCGCTCTGACCGAGCCGAAACCAGACTGGCAGGCGGCTCCAAGCCAAGTGAGCCGGGATGCCTCTAGCACATGCCTGTGCATTGCCATTCCCCTGTGTTCATTACCTGTTGCAAATGACAAAGCAGAATCAAAATCTTGGCCCGAATGACAGCAGGAAGTTCACAAAATGAGTAGTAGCATCTGCTGGCACTTTGAGTGAATATTTGGCATGTGTTTTGAATTGATGTTTAAAAGAAAGCAAAATATTTTACTTTTAATGTTTTGTACTGAACTGTGTTTAAAGGTACAACAGTGGGACTGGATTAAAGTGAATGTGTTGCATCAGAAGGCTCAAGGATGGAGAATGATGATGCAGAGTAGTTGTTAGAGCTGTTTAACTTTTACATTGTGATTATTTTTGATTATTATTGTGACAGATAGAAACTTTGTAATATGAAGGTAGAATCCCATGTAGTATCTTTGATCAAGGTAAAATACTCTGTTGTATAAATGGGTAAATAATTGTGGCGATTACTAGCAACCATCAGCATGACCAAAGCTACGGTAATAGTAAAGCTGCCAATAGTGGTGGTCTGTTTACTAAATGTCAGAGCTGACAACGGTTGCTTTGCATTTCTGAGCACCACTTCCTTAACTTTGACATGTCTGTAGTCTTTAAATCATATTAATTTTTAAAAAAATTCTTTTCTCCAAAGTGACTTACATTGATTTATGCATTTTCACACCACTGTCATTTATAATGGAGTAATTTCAGGTATGCATCTTGCTTAAGAGAACTACAGCAGGAGGCGGATTTGACCCTGGGACCTTTGAGTCTGTGGCAGCAGCTCTAATCACTACTCCACCTGCTGCCACTGTTTATATAGACAGATCACATGACAGTTGACACATAGTTTTGTACTTGTGGATGATACTGCTTTCTTCTTGGTACAGGAAAGGTGTCTGTTAAGAAATGAGCAGTCAGCATCTTGCAAGACCTGGGGGACTGCCTCCTGGTCTTGGCCAAACCCCGGTTTCTGCAGGCAACGCTGCTCAAGTATCTGCTCCACTGTCAAATACAGGTAATAAGAATTTATGCATGGTGTTGCCTGCTTGGTAGTTACTCCTGCTTAAAAGGGTTCCACACACCACTGAATCATGAGCCAATAGCTTTTTTGCACAAATGCATTTATGTCTGAGTAAAATAATATGAAAGTACAATTTGTTAATGTGTTTTTCACACATGGCATTAGATTTATCTGCTATTAGGACTAGGTAGGGGCTACATTATTTAATTATTTTCCTTCATGTCCAACAGTGGAAATGATTACAGTACCTACATTCTTTTCCACTTGTTCTTTTGCTTTCTTTTTGGAAATTTGTGATTGTATTCTTTAGGTTCTGAACAATATCTGTGGCATGCTGCATTTTCAGATAGAGTACTCTTTCCTTCTAATTGTGAGTTTCTTCCCCTGTAGCAGGGGCTGAGGAGGGACACCATGACTCGGATCACTGTCCTCAGGACCACGTGGCCCCGGCTGGCACTGCGTCCACGCCATTCCGGGAGGAGAAGCATGATACTGTGATGGTTCGCCCTTGCCCACAGGTCCAGGCTCATGGACAGTCCTTGTCTGTGGCCCAGCACCTGCCCATTCAGCCTGGCTCACCTCCTATCGCTGTGTCAACGTCAGCCCAGGTTTCTCAGGGAGTGCCCCTTACTCTCACAGAGACCTCTGTAAAGGTATGAGTACTGAGGGCTGCTGAAGCTTGCTGGTTTGGCTGCTAACATATAGTTGTCTGTCTACAATATGATTGTATGGGCAGTGCTAAATTTTATTTAAGATATGGACATTCATAGTTTGTGTATAAGCTGCAGTCTAGAAAGTATGGTTGCTCTTACTGTACACACTTTGTTTCAGTAGCTGCAGTACCTGTCTGCTGTTATGGCATTTTGACAGGCATGTGGGCAGGTTTGAGATGCTGACACTTATTGGTGAAGTTTCTTTGTCTGTTAAGTTCCCCTCTGCTTCGAAGATTCCTACAGTCGGTCGTCTCATAGCTCCGGCTCCAGCTTCTAGCCAAGGGCTTCTCACGGTGCCTTCCAAGGTGCCTGGGCACGTCACTGTGGAGAGCAATGCTCCATCATCTCCAGCTATTCCCGTGGCAACCATCAGTGGCCAGCAGGTACCTTTTCAGGGTTTTGTAGTGCAACGCTTATACTACCTCACTGTTGTGAGACATATTTTTCATATCTTATTTTCTTCAACTTTATTTTGGTTCACTCTGTACTGAGCCTTCCTGTTGCTGGTCTCACTATTCTATCATCTGTAGTCACTGGAGAGTCTTAACAGTTGATGGCAGCTGGTGTGAGGCACAACAGGTAGCATTGGTGTCTCAAAGTCCCTAGGCCATGTGTTTGGACTTGGATTCAATCCCTGCTCAGTCTATGTGTAGTTTACATGTTCTCCTATGTTCACATGGGTTTCCCCCAGGTACTCTCATTTCTTCCCATAGTCCAAAGATGTATGGTTCAGGTGAATTTGTGACTCTGAATTGTCCACAATGAGTGTGTTATAAATTCTGTTTAATTTTTGATACAGTGCTCTTCTCACACAGTGAGACAGAGCGTCAAATAAATACGTTAATGAATGATCGTAGGGAGTACAGTGTGCCCAACATTGTAAGTCACCTTAGATAAAGGTGCCAGCTAAATATTTGGTGGTAACATTGTATGTTGTTTTGTAATGAATGACTAAGGAAATGGCTGCATGGTTCAATGTAGTATACTGCATTTAGATAACACTCTATTGGGAGTGGAACTTTGTTCCTGTTGGGTGATGAGCAGTGTTGCTGCTTCCAGGGTCACTCTAGCAACATGCACCACCTAATGGCAGCGAATCTGCAGATCATCCGGAGCAGCACTCCTTCGCTGCAAATGGGCTCCTCCACACCACCACCACACACCTTTCCCTCCCATTTACCAAGAGGTCAGGTTCTGTGAAGAACTTTATTTGTAGCTTATACGGTGTATTAAATTGAGCAGGCTAAGGCTGTGTCATAAGAATAACTTTTTGGTATTGGCATTTGGTAGTTCTTATTCATATATTATGATACAGGAGCTGCGGCTGCAGCTGTGATGTCCAGCTCCAAAGGGCCAACTGTACTTCGGCTGGCATCTGGTCCAAGCCCAGGTGCCAGCCAACCTGCTGTACAGCACATCCTACACCAGTCTATCCAGGTATCCCTATTTGGAGGTTTTTCCGTCATGTTGATCAATGGTTTTCAATTTTATCTATCTATCTATCATCTATCATCTATCTATCTATCTATCTTACTCTGTGACATTCCTAACAAGTATTCCACTGGGGTGGTTTTATGTGATCAATACTGTATTGATGAGTAATAACTTAACTCACTACATCTCCCAGACAGGTAAATGCATCATCTGGAAAAATAAAACTTTTTGAACAGCTGGCAACTGTAAGCAAGGAAATTGATTTAAAGCAGACTGTGACGTTTACATTTGTTTACTTTAGCATAATTATTGACCATGGCTTGTTCTAGTATGAGAGAAACAGCATTATTCAGGGACAAAACACATCTGTGTAGAACCCTGGTTGAAAAGCTCTGGTGTAGACAATGTTTGAGGACCAAGGTGATGACCCCTTACATACTCTGCCCTGCAGTCTCTCCCTGCTGCTACGAGCAGCATGATGGTAACCCTACCATCTGTGGTGGCCCCTATGTCAACTGCTGGGACCCCCTCACCTGTAATCACCGTGCCTTCAACACAGTCCTCAGAGGGCGTCCATGGGTATGCAAAGCTTGCTGGCCTCACACAGCCGCAAAGCCTAGGTTTCCTCAGACAAACAAATGGAATCATTTATCCTTTTAACGTTTAATGTTACAGTAGCAAAATGTCAATTTCTGTGAAAGGCTTTAATTAAATGTAATTGGTCAATTAATTGGTGTTTTTCAGAAGATCGGGACTTGCAGTTCACCCACCCCCAACAAATATCAGCGTCCAGCGACCTGTGGCATCTAGGGACAGCAACATGCGCATCACCCTGCCATCCCATCCTGCTGTTGGGGCACAGAAGTCCCAGCCACAGCACACTGTGACACAGGTCAGAATTATGCCTAGCACACCATTCAGATATTAAAAGGTTATCTCTAAGAATATGAGTGAAGTTCTGTTGGTGTCACAGATGTATAGTTAAGTACTGTATCCAGTACCAGTCCATGCCTTTTCAAAAAAATCTGAAAATGAAATATTTATAATGTCCCTCTATTATGCTCAAACAGTTTTTTTCCTGCAATATTTTGTCACAGTTCACAATATTGAGATCTGCTGAGACAAGGATGAACAGTACATGTATGGGACAAACATAAATAAACCCCAGGGTACTACAGTATAGTTGGTCAACTGAAAACAAAACTGAGCAAAACACCATTTTTCGAGAGAATTCTTGGTAAACCCTGTCCTGTATAAACTGAGAAAACTAGCTTGAATTGATCTTACCAGCAAAGGTTGATGTAACAGCCCATGCCATAATCTAAAGAGGCATGAGAAAACCTCTGAGAGGAGTAATTTTCAACAAAACCAATATCTTAATTTCTACCTCATTTTCTTTGCAGAAGCCAATCTTCAGCACCGTAGCTCCTGTGGCCGCAGCTACCGTGGCTCCGATTTTGGCTACCAATACGGTGCCTTCTCACAGCACGAACGGTAAGACCTTCACGGTGGAGCTAGGCTGCAGGAGGTCAAACTCCATAACCGCTACGTATTGTGGCTGATTAATCAACAGAATAATGAACTTAGTTTTATGCCTTAATTTAAATGTAGCCAATATATACAGCGCAATAGGTAAGTTTTAGGTGTGGCTGCTGCGTTACACTGCTGTGATTTCATTCCATTGCTGCAGGTGTGTTGCACATCACATCATAGTCTCAGCATGTTCATAAAATTATGGATCTTTGGGGGGGGGAAATGTTCTTTTTACTGTTACAGGTTCTGTGACCCACACCCAGATGAGCACCAGTCCTATTGTCACCATGACAATGTCCTCTCACTCTTCTCATGCCACTGCAGTGACCTCAGCTATTCCAGTGGGTAGGTGTATCCAAACAGTCCAGTTTGGCTTGAGCCTCAGTATGCAGTCAGGATTTGTGCTTGTGTTACACAGTAGGGTGGTTTAAAAAAATCACAAGAGTGCCTGATTACAACAACATTTATTTGTATAGCACCTTTCATACAGTGGTCTGTAGCTCAAAGTTCTTTACAAGGATAGAGAGACAACAGTAAGAAAGAGACAGTACAAAAAAGAAAGAGAAAGAGGCAATGGTAGATATAAAACAAGAAGGATGTACAGATCAAATAGGGTCTAAAGGCTGGGAGGACAGAAAAAACAAAAAGAAAACTCCAGGTAGATTGGAGAAAAAAAACAAAATCTGCAGGGGTAATTAATTGATTAAAAAAAAATAGTGACTGCTTTATATCTGATTATTTGCTTTCAGTAAAGCTTACTAGAGAAAGTCTTTGTTTCTCAGTTGTTTGTTCCCTCCAGACCTTTTATAATGTCTGTTTTTGACAGCAAAAGTGGTTCCTCAGCCCATTGCCCACACCTCAGCACGCATCCAGCAGGATTACTCTGGCGAGAGGGGCAGCCTCATTCCCATCTCCAGTCATCGCTCTTCTCCGAATTCTGTCAGTATGGAGGCCAGAAGTGACAACAGGTGAGTTCTGATTTTCTCAGACAGTGCAGTGGGTGCTTACCAGTTACTTCCTTTAACATCTCTATGTTTCATTTCTGTGTAAATTTCTTGCTGCAGTCTTTTCCCTTAGTAGATGTTATTACTCGCAAATGGTGTGACAGACCTTAATGTTAGACTTGTGCTCTTTCTGAGAATGATCTTAGATCATGTTTTTCCACAACTGTAAGGCAATCTGTGCCAGTGCAGTTCCAGTATTTCGTGCCAACGTACCCTCCATCTCCATACCCGCTGGCGCACACATACACCCCGATCACCAGCTCCGTGTCCACCATTCGACAGTATCCAGGTAGGCTGGCAGAGGCCTGTGCACCTCAAACTTCTCTCAGCCAAATTTAAGACTCCCACCTCTATTTTTGCAAAGTTTCTGTATTGTGGTTTTTTTTTTTTTTTTGGTTGTTTTTGCTCAGTAACCCCACAGGCTCCCAGTTCAGCTATACCAGCTCAAGCTGGCGTTGGTGTGGCATCCACAGTCCACCTGAACCCAATGCAGCTGATGACTGTCGACCGAATTGGTTTACAATCTGCTCAAATCAACACACAAGGAATCCAGCCTACATCTGTTGGAGCACCAAATATTCAGCCGGCACCGCTCACTTCTCAACAGATGGAGGCCAAGGCATCGAGTCAGTTTTAGTATTTACATATCACATCCTTTTGATTATATACTGAGATTGTATTTTTAGAAAAGCAAAAGGTAAAATTTGAAAATGGCTTAGATCCTGCATCAGACATAGGACTTTGAGTTCAGAAGTAATAACTAGACTAGCCTAACAGTGAAAAGAAGTAATTTTTTTTTTTATTTTGGAGGAAACAATTCTCAATCTGCTATAACTCTGTATCAAGCATTTCTGTTGAAATGTATTTCTAAAGCAGATGGATATCAAAGGTCATCTGAAAGAAATTTGACTTATATGCGATTTGTTTCAATGAAAATGTGGTGGGAAAGTGCAGAAGCTGTGTTTGAAATCAGAATGTTTATAAGGAAATTATATGACAATTGTCCCATAATTTATTTTGCGTTGGTTCAGTGCTTGCCCTCCTCACAAAGGTACTGTGCTCTCAAGAAGCTATTTGTTATGCAAACTCTCATAACTCATATATGATGTTCATTAGTTTCAGTTGTGAAAGTTCTTATGGGTTCCTGAGCCCGAGAATTGATACCAGTTTATTGTAAAATATCATCAGACACTTGAGAAGTTAATCAGTTATAACATGACAGCTTACCTTCATTAATAGTAAACACCTCTGTGTGCTGTGTAACTTCTGATGTGCTTCACAGCTGTGGTTCTGGCTGAGGGTTCCACTCTGGTTGCCAGCCCTATCAACAGCAATTTGACCGCCTCGCAGACTGCCCCCACTATAGTGCAGAGCCATACCCAGAATAGCGGGGGCAGTGCTTCAACCCTGATATCTTCACCCCGACCCAGCATCCTCCGCAAGAAACCCGCTACTGAAGGGTGAGCAAACCTTGAGGGGGCATAGCTAGTCGAATTGAAACTTGGAACCACCTTGTTTTTTGTCTGTGCAGGTTTTGCAGGTATTTACTAATAACTGACCACTTTTGTGAATAAGACCCGTGGCCTGCTCTTGACAGTCTCATGTTGTTGTTTTTCCTGTGCATCATAAGGTCTGCAGTGAGGAAAAACCTTGTCCTTGGCCAGAACAGTGAGTCCATAAGCCCCAGAGTGGACAGTACTGTAAGGAGTGCATCAGGATCCCCACAGCCACCAGGGTCAGTACTGCAGTGGAATTGGTTAAAATACTAATATTCTGTTGACTGAATGAACTTTTTTCTGGTTTTGTACAATATTGCTCATTTTTGCTCACCCGGGCTTTCTTTTGTGTTATTGTTAAAGCACACAGAAAATGTTACTTTGGCCAAGTTTGAGTCATTTGCTGTATTAGAGTAAATTCCTCCTTCTACTATCTGTGTGCTCTATTGTTAATGTACATACAACATCCAAAAAGATACTGATATAATACATAACAGGGTCTGTTTTGGGGGGGGATAACCAATTGTCCAGTACTTTGAAAAAAGGAACTGCAAAAAAGCTATGTTGAAAGACACTAATGAATAATCTGAGGAAGTTTCATGGTTTCAGAGTGAAGCCCAAAACAGACACCCACGTGGCCTCCACTATCACTTCTGAGACCCAGGCCAACCAAACCCAGGAGCAGCAGCCCACTCCCTCTCAGGCTCTTCCCGCATTGCTGGCCATGGCTGGACCCATGAGCACACTTTCTACAGTTCCCTCAGCCATGACTATCAGCCCATCCACCCTGGTGTCCGCAGCCAATGTGGCTCCACCTACTCAGCCTTCAGCCAGTAGCAGCACAGCCACCTTTGCAATGAGGACCTCCCTCGCAGATATTAAACATAAACAGGAAATGGACCCTGCGGTCACTTTACCTCCAGGTAGGCTTTTGTTGTATTTTGAGACTGACAGATGGATTGTACTGTTTGAGGGCTTCAGACGGCAGTTATGTTTTTGGAGTAGAAATTTATGTAAATGTACCTAGGCAGTATAGATTCTCAGTAGTAGATGTTCCAGAGGAGAACCACAACCATAGCACCCACCCAAGGGAACAGTTGGTGTGTCTGTCACAGAGATTGACAGTTTGGAATGGCAGTTTAATGATGTGTTGCTGAGGATGGCCCCAGTTTTTAATAATAAGCATTTTAGCATTGTTTCATTTTGCTAAGTTAGGATTTTTTCTGATTGAAACAAAAAGCACCATTGTTAATGATAAATGTCAAAAGTTGGTGAGTCTCTGTATTTTTGTCCTCCACTAGGTGACCTTAGTGTTGAAAGCGGTCTTTACCTTGTCACTTTGATTTGAGTTCATGCGCAAATCTACTTGCTGGATGTTCTCTTCTTTTATCTTCAAATTTCCCAGCATGACCACATTTTTGAGAGAACTGCATCTTTGCAGGATCTTTTCAAAGTATGATGACCCTAGTCTCATTTTTCCTGCTTCTAGTTCCTACTTGATTTGAGCCTAGCAGTCCAAGGTGTCCTTAAAAGCACCACATTTTCAACTCCACCAGCACCACATTTCTACTCTCCAGCTTTCCTATTCATTTAGTGCTGTAGAAGGTGTTTAAACGTTTTTTTTGTTCTTATGGACACAATAGCACATTTGAAGACCTTTGTCAAACTTCCCCATTACCACTCTGCTGGTCCTCATTGTTTCTCTTGACTGCTAGATCTGTCGTTCTCGCTTGCTGATTCCAAGTTGTCTAACTTCTTTGGCTTTACAGTCATCAGCAGAGTTGTTTGCTTTGAAATTAGTGAAACCTTTTGCTGCTTTTACCTTGCAGTGGTCTCAGTCACACCCACAGCCAGCCCTGTGCTCAACTCCACAGGTGGGTCACTGAATGCTGTAGCAGGGGATGTGGTCCAAGGAACTTCACCAAGGAAGAAGCCACGCAAGCAGCAGCATGTTATATCCACTGAGGAGAGTGAAATGATGGAAGCCAACAGCAATGGCGAGGAGGAGAAGGCTGCTGTGAAACCTCTGAGCAACAGAGCTGAGAAACGAAAGTCACCACCCAAAGAGTATTATGGTGAGCTATGAAGTGATGCTAGAGTGCGGCACATGTCCCCCCGTGGTCTCAGCTGGTAGCCAGTATTGCAACTGTCTGTCCTCCATCATGAGAAAAGGCTATCATTATGATTTATTTTTAATGCTGTTATACAGTAATACCTCAGTGCTCTAAATGCATTCCTGAGAAATGGAACTTAATGAAACAGCACTGTAAGATGTCATTCATATATTATTTATATATAATCAATAATAATAATACTAATAATAATAATAATAATAATAATTTTATTATTTTATATATGGTATAAATGAAGCTTTAAAAACTGGACATGGGTGACATAGTATAGAATCGATCAGTCATACCTGTAATAACAAAGATTTCTGGAAGTCTTATTTTACGGATAACAAATACAAAATTACAATAAATTGTTTCATTTTGTTAAAAATACGATAACTTAGGGAAAAATAGACAAAGTTAATGTGCTATTGTGAAACAGCACCAAATGAGGCAATACTATATATAAAAACTTGTATTCCAGTCTGTACTGCATTTATTTCTGCATTACTTGTGTCCCTGTGTTACCGCTAATTGTTAACGCGTTTGGTGGAAAATGCAGATGAGGAGGGCGTGTGCTTTGTGCCATTACGCCCACGTCCTTCAGTCACTCTCCTCCGTCAGTACCGCAATCCCTGGAAGGCTGCATATCACCACTTTCAGAGGTACAGCGACGTCAGGATCAAAGGCAAGTGTTGCTTTGCCTGCTGCGTTACTCTTTTGAAGCGAGCATTCGTTCATCGATGACTGATTGTTAGTGACTGCAAGAGCAGCTGTCCTGTGAAAGTCTAATCCAACCTGTATTGTTTTAAATCTCCAGAAGAGAAGAAAGAGACACTGCAGGATATGGCTAACCAGAGGGGGGTCGCATGCAGGGCACAGGGCTGGAAGATTCACCTGTGTGCTGCACAGCTGCTGCAGCTGGTGAGAGCGCCACTCAACAGCACAGTGTCTGTGGCATGATGGGTGTCCACCTTGTATCACTTTCATTTTGGCACAACCTAAAACGTTGCACCCTCTGCACGTAAATCTTATTTTTAATCAAAAATCATCTCACAGTTGCTTAATTGTCACTGGTTTCAAGTGGACTAAACTCTACTTGTGTTCTAGATGAAGGTTGGTAGTCAGTTTGAAGGAACTGCTGATTTGTCACGATACTCCTCTGTGGGGGGGTATGCGGTTGTCTTTCCAGAGGAGCCTGGAGCATGACGTGTACAGTCGGCTCACCACACTGCAGGAGGGCCTCGTTCCGAAGAAGAAGGCAGTTGCTGATGATGACCTGCATCGCATCAGTGAGCTCATACAGGTGAGCCGCACGGTGTCATGTTCACGGATATGGGACTTGATAACAGAAGTGCATCTTGTTCCCCATCGCCAACTGTCTTTTGCACCCAGATGTCTGGAATTTTTAATCAAGAGTTAGTGTTCAGTAAGTTGGACACACAGTTGTTAATTGTACAAAATAAAAAGTGGTCGTAAGCTCAGAGGAAAAACAAAGTAAATATAACTGTGAGATTGATTGTAAGCGCCAGCTTTTTTTTAAAGGAGAGAACTGGCACAATGCTGAGTCACCAGTTTATTAGGTACACATCTCACCTACACTCAAATTGCACAGTCCAACAAGTCATATGTACGTAGCTATTGCATGTGGTATAAATCAGGTAGAACAGCATTTATAGCATCAGTTTCTGTTCAGAGGAGTGTGAGAATGAGGAAAAGGCCCTTAATCCATTTGAAAATGGCTTAATCGTACCATGTATCAGGCATTCTGGTTCCACCATCTCCCATACTGCCGTCCTCCTGGGGTTTTCACATACAGCTGGTTGGAGGGTTTACTGAGAATGCGTGAAAAGCAAAAAGTAAAGATTACTGGTGTTTGTGTGGACGGAAGCAGGCCTCAAAGGAGGCTGCCTGGTGCAAAGTGTTCAGTAAAGGTGAAGGCTTGGTGTTAGCACCAGGACTGAATGTTTTTGTGCTTGTGTGTCAGGGTAACATGCAGCGCTGCCAGCTGGTGATGGACCAAGTGTCAGAAGCACGGGACACCATGATGAAGGTGCTGGACCACAAGGAGCGAGTCATGAAGCTGCTTAACAAGAATGGTGGCGACCAGAAGTCACCCAAGCGGAAGCGCGAGGAGAGGACCTGAGCTACTCTGCCCTGTCCCACGCTCGTGGATGCAGAGCTTATTTATTGTGAGCCGTATTTTGCTGTGGCTTTGGTCTCCCCATGCAGAGTCTGCCTTGGGTCAAAGTGAAACGCAGGAGGAGCAGCACCGAGATCGCCGAACTGGAAGGCTGCGGTGTTGCACCACAACCCGGTGCACATTGGAGTCTTGATTTCTGAGTTCTTTTGTGCGTTAAAGGTTGCAAAGTGTTTGAAGGAACTCCTGATTAAAATAATTTTTACTGTGTGCCTTGAATCAACTTTACAACGACAGTCTATCCCCAAGTACAGCTTGAGAAAGAGTGGCTTTTACTCTGGTGCAGCTGTCTAATGACAGGTAACTGAGCTGTTCACATCGTTCCCTTTTAAGACAGGCGTCCTTTCATTTGCTCCAGGTACGAATGCAGTTTGATTTTTAATGCCGTTACCTGCTTTATGTGCTGGTCTGCTCGATACAATGCACTGGGGCCAAAAAAGCATCACATCTTCGTCCTGGCTTCTTTAAAAAAGAAGCATAAAATACATACAGATCCCCTGCGCTGTGCTACAAGGTGCGTTAGTGTTTTAGTGATGTTTGAGGATTTTTGTCATTTTTCCCGTAAACAGCCATTTTGATTTATGCATTTTCACACAATGCAGACTTTTCAGGAACCAGCTGGACACACAAATCAGGGGGTCACTGTACCAAAAATAAGAGACTTACGGTTTTCAGTGAGAATCCATGTTTGGTCAGGATCGGATGGTGACCAGTTTAATGCTGAAGTCAACACCTTGTGGACATTGTGAGCCACCTGGGAGATTCAGTTGTGCTGAATATTTTTACTTGATTGTGCTCTGCAGAAATTGCATCCTAATTTCTCCCCCTATAATTTTTATTTGAAACGATGTCCTCTGTTCCTCAATGCAGAAAATTGAGAAGCAAATAGTAGTGGAAATATGCACAGCAGAATAGAGACCAAAACTGATGGCTTCACCAAAATGTTTGGAAACATCAAACACTTTGATGCATTAACTGTCAGGGCTGTGAAATATTGTAATTATTATATGAAGCAGTTCTTAGACTGAGGTCCTTAATTTGCGGTGCAATTGTTTTCCAATTCTTTTGTGTGAAATTTGCAGCCGTGCCATTAAAATGTGAACTTCGGACGTTTGTATACGATGGGAGTGCAGCTTTTGGACTGTTTTTGAATCCTGCTCTGCCGCTGTGGAGTTGTTCTCCCCTGCTTGCATGGGTTCCCTGTTTCTGCACTCTGGTTTCCTCCCACAGTCCAAATACATGTTTCTCTCAGCTCAATGGCTCTTCATTGTGCGTTCAGCACAGTTTATGATGGTTTGTTTTATTTGTTTTGTCGTTTAGGACAAATGCACAAAAGAATTCCTGCTAGCGTCTTGTGAAACATTATGACTTTTTTACTGCATGGCTGTCTGGATAATTTTAAGAGGAGGCATTTTTATATCATATATGTACAGTGTATTAATGTATTAACTTTAAAGAAACCCTTAAATATGAGATGTTAAGGAAGCATCAGTTTTAAATGTAAAATCCATTTTTGTATACAGCTGTGAACTGATTCATGTGCTTCCGTTTTTGTATTTTCTCAAAAGGTTGCTTTTCTGGAGATTGCTCAAGCATTGCAGATGGTTACTTCATGTCAGCTGTCACCTTGAGGTTTTAAAATTGTACTTTTTTGTCTTGACATTGAAATCATCACTGCATTAAAGCTACTTTTTGCTTCACGTGGAGTTTCTCCTTTGCTTGATGTGCAGTTTGGGTGAACCACCAGTTAACCACGGTTTGTTTTGTCGGTTCACGTAGCAGGAATTTGCTAAGGCTGCAGATCCTCAAGGAAAGGACTGTTGGGCTGTTCAGCTTTTACTGCTGCTAGAACAGAGTTTGTGCTGTCAGTGTTTGCCACAGATTGTAACGCTCCTCA
Organism: Heterotis niloticus; assembly: GCA_018136845.1. Taxonomy (NCBI): domain Eukaryota; kingdom Metazoa; phylum Chordata; class Actinopteri; order Osteoglossiformes; family Osteoglossidae; genus Heterotis; species Heterotis niloticus. The sequence continues at coordinate 15,989,692 of CM030903.1, read as the reverse complement.
CAGTCCGGCTTTGTAAACTAAAGGCGACACCTTTATTTCAGTCATCTTTCGCTAAAAGTTGTTCATTTAAGCATAATTCTGACTGCTGTCGGCCATATCAGGAAGAAGAACGAAGAAGTGTGAACTGTGGAAGCAATTTACTCTGCTTTGCCAGTGGTTGTGCTCAGGGATGCCTCTGTGTCCGGCCTCCTCCTCCCTTCTCCTCCCCTCATGTTTGGAGTGGCTCGTCCAGTCAGTGCCTCATCTCGCCGGCTCTGCCCTCTTGCTCTGTGCTGAGTGCAGTCTCTTTTTCCCCTCAGTGTGGCTCCACTTGCTCATGCCCCATCTTCTTGTGGCCTGCGCCTGATTTCCCTGCTTTGCTCTCCCTGTCCTGTGTTCAGGGCAGCTCCACTCGCCCTCAAGTGTCGCGTATGAGACTACAACCTGAGATTTATAGTCTCAGCTGGACTGAGACCACTGTGGAACCAACTGTGTATCTGTTCTAAAACATCCGATACAAGCTGTTGTACAGAATAAAATTTTCTTGGGCGGAGTACAGTACATGTAATGGGCAAAAATGCATGTGTGTTTGCTTCCATAAGCAGTGGCAGGGGTTTCCACTGCAGGACCCCATGATGTGATAGCTGAGTGTGTTCAGCCAGCAGCTTTTGGAAGCCCTATTATGTACAGTAGGTCAGTAGGGGGCCTCAAGTGTGGTGGCAGACATTCAACTGCGAATTTTGCATGTCAGGAGTATTTTCATGGGCTCGTGACTGAAGCTCCGTGAGACGTGAAAAAGCAATACTTATTACTCAAAGATGAATTTCCTTGTTGAAGCAAACGCATGCTGTGCTTGGGCAAATGCGACGGTCAAAATCCTTCTCACAGCGAATCTGAGACTCGGGTGCATTTGAGAATCTGCGTCTTTGCCGTAGGTCGCGAAGCTACTTCCTCACGGAGTACAGATACTGTACCTCCCCACTGATGTGTCAGCTGTGGGCTGTAAGAAATTGTCGTGCTTGGAAACTAGGATTGGAAATGGGTGCAGAGATAAGCTGTACCTGTAAGCGTGTCAGTCAGCGAAACCGTGTGTCACGCACGCAGTTCGGTTAACTCTTCATGACCCGTGGCTTCATAGCTCCTCCTGGTATCTACAGATGGCAACCGTCACCTTGCTCAGGACCTTCATACAGTATCTCTTATGGTAGTGCCTAACTTACAAAAGGGAAGCCAGCTATTTAAGGGTCGGTTAATATTTACCTGGAGATTAATATAATATTTGTATATGTATTTTATTTTTAAACAGTATATCCTAAAATACCTGAAACAGTTCCAGTGGTTCAAACTGTTCCCAGAAAACCTGTAAGGGTGATCTATCTGCTCTTTACAGCATAACAGCTTCCTCGTAACCCAGAAAAAGCTCTTTTATTTATATAGAGATGCAGAGTCCAGAGGTCAGTCTGCTGTTGTGCATGTTTATTACCAGAAGGAATTTAATTGAAATTTTAATTGCGTATGGAGGCAATGACTGCACCGTTGTGATCCAACAACAATTTTGCACATTTTATAGCCAAAAAATGTTTGGGATGGAACTGTGTCGACTCTGAGACCAGGGAATTTCTTCAGCACTGTGACCAGATACCCCACACCACACAGGTATGGTACAGGCAGAGTATGAGGAAATGAAAGAGAGTTCCAAGCAGTTAAACAGATAAACTGAGGGCTAAAATAAAGAGCTGGGTGGGATTCGTGAGCCCTTAGTGTTTCTGGGTGGGACCATGGTTGCTTTTAGTACAGGAGGGTGAAGTCTAAAGGCCATAAAAACGCTGTGTTGCACTAGCTGGCCGCTTCCTTGTTCAGTGTTGCTGGGTCGAAGCAGCTGTGCGGTTCGCGCACGAAGCATCTCCATCTTCACGGCATCGGCCTTTCACAAGTGACCTCCTCAGGTACGAAACCCGACCGTCGGCTTCTCCTGGATCACTGCGTCAATAATTTGTTGATGCTGTACTGCATCGGTCAGTCAATTGACAGTGGATTCGGTTCTGATGAGGATAGGAGTACCTATGGTGCCAGTTTTTGTTTAATGTGCTGCTGATACCAACGTGTGGGTTACAGTGCGCTTTACACAAAGTAGTTTTGTGGTACTTGAAACAAATAAGAATTTTGGTGCCAACCGCCTTGTGGCTGCGTTTAGAGTAACAGCAAGACTGCGCCACTGTAAAGCCCAAGGGTGTGGCCCGGCCCGGCAGACATTTTCCTTACCTTTCACTGGAGCTGCTTTATATGGATGAAGACTCAGACACAAACTCAGTTTTAAATTTATGTTAAGTCAATCCCCTTTCTACCCTTTAGGCTGAGGAACAGGAGAAATCGGAAATGGTGGTTTTAAGACAGGTAATGTTTACTGCATTTTATCTCCCTTTTTGTTTGCTTTCTCTTCTGTTTCTTTTCCAGTTTTTCCTTTACTTGTAGCTGAACTATGTAATGTCTTTCAGAGGATTCATTTGACTGTGCATTTTGGTTGGCAGGGGGATTACGTGTGGGTTGATTCCGGGATTGGAGTCCCGATTGGGGCAGAGATCAAACTCACGGACACCGGGCAACTGCAGCTGATCGACGATGAAGGGAAGGTAAATGGGAGAGGAAAGGATGAAGAAAGACTGATGAGCAGTTCACTGCAGAGAAAAGACTTTAGCAACATTAATAACTGGGCAATGTAATGGCAGGAGGAACTGGTCGGCGAGAAGAATGGGGAGGACATCCGACCCATGCACCCCACGTCCATGACGGGTGTGGATGATATGATCCGGCTGGGCGACCTCAACGAAGCCGGACTCCTCCGCAACCTCCTCATCAGACACAAGGACGACATCATCTACGTAAGTTCCCGATTCAATCCTGGTGAAGCAATGCCACCTTAGTTCCGCAAAATGTTTATTTGTAAAGTTTGAGGAGTCCCGAACAATTGTATGCTCATGTGCAGAAGGAAGAACATTTCAATGAATAACTGTCCCCTGATTTTTTGAAGAACACAGCCCACATCAGCAATGATTTAGTGTTGCACAGAAGTAAAGGCAGGAAGGAGACTTTTTTTCAGCCAATGAAGATTTGAAGGCCCCTTAAAGATGTTGACATTCGGCGCTGCACATGCTGACTGACATTTCACAATCTACTCTATTTCTCCGTAAACCCTCTGTTTAGAAATACATTTTTTCCCTTAAACTTTATTCCAGCTTCCTCATACTGAAATCTGTCTCTTTAGTGAGACTAATAAAGCACAAAGACCAAGAAAGGCCCAGTTTTGAACTGAAGAGCACAACTTGGAGGGTACAAACGGCACACTTTTGGTAATAGATGGCATACAAAGCTAAGCACTCATGCACATTCCAATAGTTTGTTCCATTGCATGGAATCTGAAACTGCAGTGTATTTCAGTGTAAATCTGGCAAATCTTTGGTACTTTCAGTAGTGAAGGCAGCAAATCCAGACAAAATTCATGTTTGATGAAGACCTGCATTCTTAAGGTTCTCTGCTGAAAGCTGATGATTTGTTTGAGGTTCGTGTCATGCTTACAAGAGACCACAGCACCTGAGTAACTCCCTGCAGTTCAGTTTATTTCAGATGTGTTCAAATGATGCCAAGTGCCTTTTTCACTGTGTTCACAAAGAGCAGAATGATGTTCCATGATGACAGAAAAGCAGCAGTTAAATTTGAATATAGAGTAAATTAACCAGCAGCTGAGGAGAGGTAAACAAAAAAAACCCCTAACAACTGAAAAGAGCTGGAGAATAATAAACTTCTGGGAGTCCAAGTGGCATTGACTGCCCAGCCTCTGGGCTTTCTAATGCAGTGATGGAGGACCCTGTGCAGGCAGGTCTAGCGCAAAAGTGCCACATCTGTAGAGACAGAGCTTTAGTCCGTGAAAACCAAGGTTTCTGTTTAGCCCATGGTTACTCTGCTCCTGAGCACAGATCCCGTCGGTAGCGGTAGGAAGACATTTACAGTGACCCTCATTTTTTCAGTCAGCAGACAGTCTTCCCCCAAAGTTGCACATGACTGCTTATAATAATTGTTTAAATGCTCTGAATACACAAAGGAAAATGGAGGCTGCATGCATTTGCTGATCTACAGTAGATTTTCTGGCCATAACACAACAAATGGCTTTCCTTGATCTGCAATGAGCAGCTTCCTCAGCTGTGTCCCCTTCATACTAAGACAAAGAGTATCCTTCTTCATGCAGACTTACACAGGCTCCATCCTGATCGCTGTCAACCCCTACCAGCTGCTGCCCATCTACACTGTTGAGCAGGTGGAGCTCTACACAGACCGCAGGCTGGGCGAGCTGCCCCCCCATGTCTTTGCAATTGCCGACAACTGTTTCTTCAACATGCGCCGCAACCACAAGGATCAGTGCTGCATCATCAGGTTGGCCACTTCCACCATTTTCAAGAGGCCACATTAGCAACACACCGAAAAGGAAGGTTTGGCTGCTTCTACCAACCATACTGCCTCTCAGTGTACAGTAGGACTGGGTTTGGTAGTGCATTGGAGCTTCAGTGGAGCCTTGTCTTGCCCAGGGATGAGCATGTTTAAAGAGCGCATACAGCCAAAAATCACACATAATCATTTAAATTCAGTCATTGACTGACCAACCGGAATACAAATATACAGTGTATTATATAGCGATATATGTGATATAGAAAGGTTGGAGGAAACCTGAGCAGCCAGAGGAGACTCACACAGATATGGGGAAACCACGCAAGTTCCACTCAGAATTCAGTCCAACACCCAAAGAGTCCTGAAAGTGTTGCGCAGTGACATAAACACCCAGTATGCAGCTACAGTGCACTGAAATTAGACTGTAAAATAGGGTTGGGGTGAAAGTCTTTCCTCCAGAGCACTTAGATTGTGATCTTAGGGTTGTGCTCCTCCTTGACTCTAAAATATTTATTAAGTTTTGGCTTTTAGATAATGACATTGTGTGAAGAATAATTTTGTGAAAGAAATGCTTTGAATGTCAGTACATGCCTTAATAATATGGAGCCAGGCTCATGAAGGTGTCCGAATGAGCAGCGACCAAAAGACTCCAAAGTACTGTTTGTGGTAAATACATAAGCCAGGCAATTACCACGAGTGTTATTTTTTGTTGCAGTAAAGATGCCTACAACTCTGTTGTCCGTGACTTCTAACACGTATAACACAGTTTAAAGGAAACCCAGTCATTATTCAGCAATTTGCAGCTCAACTATGGATTGACTTCAAGACAAGCAGTAAACTGATGAATACTGACTACATTTTGAGAGCCACCAGGAAATGCTCCACTTTGTCGAAAAGGGTTTTCTTTTATCACAAGTCATGAAAAAATAATATTGCAACATTTTATGTGATTAGGTGTGTGAAATTATGAGGACATGTGACTTTCCTGATGGATGTGGCACACAGCTGAAGGGGTGTGAAAGTAAAGTCACCATGAAATACGCCTGTCATCCAACACGACTTCTCTTTCCTTTTTTAGTGGGGAATCAGGGGCAGGAAAGACTGAGAGCACCAAACTGATGCTACAGTTCCTGGCCTCTGTCAGTGGCCAGCATTCCTGGGTAGAGCAGCAGATCCTGGAGGCCAACCCCATTCTAGAAGGTAAGAAAGCCATACTGCTCTAACATTATCTCTGAATGCTGCAGAGTGCAGTGGGTTAAGCTTCAGCTCCAGAGTGTTGACCTGTCACTGCCACTCCGGTAGCCTTTGGCAACGCAAAGACCGTCCGCAACGACAACTCAAGTCGCTTTGGAAAGTATATCGACATAACATTCAACAAAAATGGAGCAATTGATGGAGCCCGTGTGGAACAGTACCTTCTGGAGAAGTCCAGAGTCTGTCGCCAGGTAGGGAAGAGATGAGACCGGCTGATCAGACACTGCATCAGGTCTGTCACTCAGAGGCCCCCAGCTGCCTTACCATTGCTTAAGTACAGAATGGGAACATTTGTCACCACATGCACTGATGTTGGTGGAACAGAACACAGGAAATTTGTACAGTCATGTGGTGCGGTTGGTTATGGCCAGTGGGATGCTGTACCTTTCCAGGCTCCAGACGAGAGGAACTACCACATCTTCTACTGCATGTTGATGGGGATGCCAGCTGAGCAGAAGAAGATTCTGTCTTTGGCTAATCCTTCAGAATACCACTACCTGACCATGGTAACCTCATCACTGTCCCATGGTGCAGTGCTTGACACTTAAGTGCACAAATCACAAAGCTGCTGTGTTCGCTTTACCGAGCATGAGCATTAGAACCTTGTGCTCTTAAAAAATTTCAAATCTGACCATTCGCGTGCAACAAAGCACACACAGAGCAGCGGCTTTCAGTGTGCCATGCAAGACTCAAGCTGAGAAAGAGACTGTGGCACTGTGACTGCTAAAGGAACTTTCTTGGCTCTGCAGGGTAACTGCACCACTTGCGAAGGGCGGGATGACATTAAGGAATACGCTCACTTTCGATCGGCCATGAAGATCCTCATGTTCACGGAGAACGACTTGTGGGAGATCTCCAAGCTGCTGGCTGCGCTTCTTCACTTGGGCAATGTGGATTTTGAAGGTGAACATCAAATCCCTGTGAAAAATGTCTTTTCTTCAAATGCAAACAAGAAAAATGAAACTGTGCACCATAAACAACAAAGATCGATCCACACTCCCAAATGCATTTATATTTTGCCAGAATATGCAGACAACCCCAGTTACCCAGCATAGACAGCATGTACATCAAAATATAGAGGTCATTTTGTGTTACAAACTTCAACTTTATTCAAGCTTAAGTTATGGCTGTAAGTGGCACAACTAACAGTTTTTATTCCTGTTTATCTCACTGTTTGATTCCTGTTTAGCAACCATAATGAATAACCTGGAGAGCTGTGATGTTTGCACCTCTTCTCATTTCTCCATGACTGCCAAGCTCCTGGAGGTAGCACCTACATTTTCACAGCCATCTTACTTGTGCTGCATAATTTCATTGTGTCGCATTGTTTTGTTGAGAGAACTTTATGCTAGAATCTCTGTCTTTTTCCCAGGTGGACAGCAAAGCTCTGGACAGTAGTCTGACTAAGCGCTCCTTCATGACCAACAGGGAGAGCGTTTGCAAGCCGCTGAGCTTGGCCCAGGCCACCGATGGCAGGGATGCCTTAGTGAAGGTCAAAAAATTCCCATGCAGAAGTAGGAACATTGACGTGTAGTCAGTTTCAGAGCACAAAACACCACTCTGTGAAGAGTTTAACTGATTTGCACCAAAGCGTTTTGGGTTGGGCTTTGCGCTAAATCAAAGAAGTGGGCCTTGTGCGCAACGTCCGATCGGGGTTGGGTGCCATTCCCTTCTCAGATCTTGTATCTTACTCTGACTGGTGGTGAGCGAACCTCTTGCTTACTGCGTTTGTCCCCCCAGGCCATTTACGGGAAACTCTTTCTGTGGATTGTGGAGAAAATTAACAGTGTGATTTACAAGCCTCTTCCTGAGGATTCCAGTGCTGTTCGACAGTCCATTGGCTTGCTGGACATATTTGGCTTTGAGAATTTTGCTACCAATAGGTGTGTACACAGTTGTCGATATCATTTTGAGAAATTATTTCTATAAAAAAACATCAGTTTTATCTGTTGGTTCATATCAAATGATTTGCTGAATTCTCTGCTAGTTGCCCAACGTCATATTTGTCATCGGTTGTGTATTTATCATCAGCAAGAAAGGTTCTAAGCTCACGTGTGAGCATGAAACTGAGAACAGTTGGTTCATCTAAACCTTCCTTATGCCACAGCTTTGAGCAGCTCTGCATCAACTTCGCCAATGAGCAGCTGCAGCAGTTTTTTGTAAAGCACATCTTCAAGCTGGAGCAGGAAGAGTACAACCGCGAAAACATCATGTGGACGCACATTGACTTCAATGACAACCAACGCACCCTGGACGTGTTGGCCATCAAGACCCTTAACATCCTGTCCCTCATAGATGAGGAGAGCCACTTTCCTAAGGTTCTTTCTTACCATTTGCACCCTCGCCCATTGACTTTGCGTTCAGTTGTAGGTCTGGACTTCAACTGGTCATAGATTTATCAGTTTCCCATGATTCAGCGTTATTTGTGTTTAATGCAGGGTACAGACACAACCATGCTGAACAAAATGACCAAGACGCATGAAAAGAGTAGTGTCTTCATCCCTCCACGTAGCAACCATGACATGCAGTTTGGTATCCACCATTTTGCTGGAGCTGTCTACTACAATGCCAAAGGTACACAGTATAGATACGGGTCATTGTTGTTGTTGTTCTTCTTCATCTTTCAGCTGCTCCTGTTAGGGGTCGCCACAGCGGATCAAAAGCTTCCACTTCCTCCTGTCCCCTGCATCTTTCTCCGTCACACCCACCACCTGCATGTCCTCCTTCACCACATCCATAAATCTCCTCTTGGGCCTTCCTCTCTTCCTCTTGCCTGGCAGCTCCATCCCTAGCATCCTTCTCCCGATATATCCAGAATCTCTCCTCTGCACGTCTAAACCAACGCAATCTCGACTCTCTGATGTTGTCTCCAAACCGTCTAACCTCTGCTGACCCTCCAATATACTCATTCCTAATCCTGTCCATCCTCGTCACACCCAATGCAAATCTTAACATCTTTAACTCTGCCACCTCTAGCTCTGCCTCCTGTCTTTTGGTCAGTGCCACCGTCTCCAACCCATAAAGCAAAGCTGGTCTCACTACCATCTTGTAGACCTTCCCATTCACTCTTGCCGGTACCCTTCTGTCACAAATCACTCCTGACACTCTTCTCCACCCTGCCTGTACTCTCTTCTTCACCTCTCTTTCACACTCCCTGTTACTCTGAACTGTTGATCCCAAGTACTTAAATTCATCCACCTTCGTCAACTCTACTCCCTGCATCCTCACCATTCCTCTGTCCTCTCTCTCATTTATGCACATGTATTCTGTCTTAGTCCTACTGACCTTCATTCCTCTTCTCTCTAGAGCATATCTCCACCTCTCCAGGGTCTCCTCAACCTGCTCCCTACTTTCACTACAGATCACAATGTCATCCGCAAACATCATAGTCCATGGTGACTCCTGTCTGATCTCATCTGTCAACCTGTCCATTACCATTGCAAATAAGAAAGGACTCAAAGCTGATCCTTGATGTAATCCTACTCCCACCTTGAAAGCATCCGTCACTCCTACCACAGACCTCACCACTGTCACACTTTCTTTGTACTTATCCTGTACCACTCTTACGTACTTTTCTGGCACCCCCGACTTCCTCATACAATACCACAGCTCCTCTCTAGGTACCCTGTCATGTGCTTTCTCTAAGTCCATGAAGACACAATGCAACTCCTTACCTTCTCAGTACTTCTCCATCAACACCCTCAGCGCAAACATCGCATCTGTAGTACTCCTTCTCGGCCTGAAGCCATACTGCTGCTCACTAATCGTCACCTCCCTTCTTTACCTAGCCTCCACTACTTTTTCCCATAACTTCATGCTGTGGCTGATCAATTTTATCCCTTTGTAGTTACTACAGCTCTGCACATCACCCTTATTCTTAAAAATTGGTACCAGTACACTTCTTCTCCACTCCTCAGGCATTGTCTCACTTTCTAAGATTCCATTAAACAATCTGGTTAAAAACTCCACTGCCATCTCTCCTAAACACTTCCATGCTTCCACAGGTATGTCATCTGGGCCAACAGCCTTTCCATTCTTCATCCTCTTCATAGCTGTCCTAACTTCCTCCTTGCTAATCCATTGCACTCCCCTATTCATAATCCTTACATCATCCAACCTTCTCTCTCTCTCTCATTCTCTTCATTCATCAACCCCTCAAAGTACTCTTCCCATCTGCTCAACACACTCTCCTTGCTTATGAGTATGTTTCCATCGCTATCCTTTATCACCCTAACCTGCTGCACATCTTTCCCAGCTCGGTCCCTCTGCCTAGCCAATCGGTACAAGTCCTTTTCTCCCTCCTTAGTGTCCAACCTCTCATACAATTCACCATAAGCCTTTTCTTTAGCCTTTGCCACCTCTCTCTTTGCCCTACGCCTCATCTCCTTGTACTCCTGTCTACATTCTTCGTCTCTGTCTATCCCACTTCTTCTTTGCCAGCCTCTTCCTCTGTATACTTTCCTGTACTTCCTCATTCCACCACCAGGTTTCCTTGTCCTCCTTCCTCTGTCCAGATGTCACACCCAGCACCTTTCTAGCTGTCTCCCTTACCACTTCTGCTGTGGATGCCCAGCACACTGGTAACTTTTCACTGCCACTCAATGCCTGTCTTAATTCCTCCCTGAACTCCACCTTATAGTTTTCCTTTTTCAACTTCCACCATTTGATCCTTGGTTCTGTCCTCACTCTCTTTCTCTTTTTGATCTCCAATGTCATCCTACAAACCACCATTCTATGCTGCCTAACTACGCTTTACCCTGCCACCACTTTGCAGTCTACAATCTCCTTCAGTCTGGCCCTCCTGCATAAGATATAATCCACCTGTGTGCATCTTCCTCCACTCTTGTACGTCACCCTGTGTTTCTCCCTCTTCTTAAAATACGTGTTTACCACAGCCATCCTTTTTGCAAAATCCACTATCCTCTGACCTTCTGTGTTCCTCTCCTTGACACCATACCTACCCATCACTTCCTCATCTCCTCTGTTCCCTTCACCAACATGCCCATTGAAATCTGCTCCAGTCACCACTCTCTCTCCCTCAGGTACACTCTTCACCACTTCATCCATATCACTCCAGAATTCTTCTTTCTCATCCATCTCACACCTAACTTGTGGGGCATATGCACTAACAACATTGATCATCACACCATCAATTTCCAGTTTCATAACCATCACTCTGTCAGACACTCTCTTCACCTCCAAAACACTCTTGACATACTATTCCTTCAGGATAACCCCTACCCCATTTCTCCTCCCATCCACACCATGGTAAAACAGTTTAAACCCCCCTCCTATGCACCTAGCCTTACTCCACTTCCATTTGGTCTCTTGCAGACACAATATATCAACATTCCTTCTCTCCATCATATCAGCAAGCTCTCTCCCTTTACCAGTCATAATACCAACATTCAAAGTTCCTACCCTCACGTCCATTCTCTTAACCTTCCCCCTCTCCTCCTTCCTCCAGACATGCCTTCCTTCTCTTTTCCTTCGGCCTCTTCTCTTTCTTCGGCCAACAGTAGCCCAATGTCCGCCAGCACCCTGTCGGCTAGCAGTACTGGTGGTGGTCGTTGTTAACCTGGGGCTCGACTGATCCGGTATGGAAATTTGTATTTTTGTCCGCATATTTGGTTTGGCAAATTTTTACGCTCTATGCCCTTCCTGACGCAACCCTCTCCATTTATCCGGGCTTGGGACTGGCATGAAGAAATACACTAGTTTGTGTATCCCCTTGTGGCTGGATTACGGGGTCATTATTATTATTATTATTATTATTATTATTATTATTATTAGTGGTGCATATCAAGTATATCACTAAAACTGCACAGTTATAAAGCTGAAGATTGTTTTGAGGGCCAGGAGGGAGCAGCCGCTGTCAGCCTGGTCCTGGTTGCCATTCATGCTGAACATCAGTTATTAACACCGACCGAATACTTTGTTCCCCGCACATGTGTATGGCTGGAGCTGTAATAAAGGCTCTGTAGCTGTTGCTGTAACTGTTAGGCACTGTGTAGGCTGCTCTGTTAAGACAAAAGTACACACGTTTGTATTTATTTTTGCTTTATGAAACCAAAATACAGTGTTAATGATGTACTGTATATTTGTATATAAGAGGAGGACCGGCCCATGCAGGGTTTGTTCAAGCTCTGTGCTGTTTGCTTCTAAGTTCCACACATATTTACACGAAAGCCAGTTTGTTAGCACAAATGAAGCCACAGCGCTCTGGGGATGCCTTCACTCTTGTGTGCGGTGTAATCCTCTGGACAGGTTGTATGAAGGGCTCTGCTCATGTGGGGGTCTCCTTCAGCCTTGGCGCTGCTGACCTTTATGGCACCTTTCATTCAATGGAAGGCTCAGTTCAGGCTCACTTTACATATAAACCTGAACACCAAGTGGAAGACTGGATGATTTATGGTTTGCTGATTTGTTCTCTAGGTTTCCTTGAGAAGAACCGTGATGCTCTGAGCCAGGACCTCCTGCAGCTGATGGACTGCTCCACCAACAAACTCCTCAAGCAATTTTTTTCAGCCGATCTCGCAGCAAAAACAGCACAGAGCTCAAACCCCAAGTTGACCGTTACGATAAAAAGTACAACATGGGTGAGTTTCTTGGTGGTCTGGTACATTTATGGGTGGTTATAAATTTTGCTGGTGATGTAAAAACACACTTTGGTTTGGGGCTCAGATTATACACAAATTGCATTTTGCACGTTTTTAGTACACTGTAACTTCTCTGCCTCCAGCCAGGACCAGATACCAAGAAGCGAATGCCTACTTTGAGCAGCCAGTTTCGCCGCTCCTTAGACTCCCTCATGAAGACCCTGACTACCTGCCAGCCCTTTTTCATTCGCTGCATCAAACCCAATGACTATAAGCAGCCCAAGGTGGGTTCCAGCACAAGATGAGGTTTTATTCATTTCTCATTCACAGGATTTTTTGAAAAAACTGTATTAAAATTCCCATTTTTTTAAAATGGTAAACACAAGTGTGGCTTAAAATGAATGACCAAATTTTCTTTTTACTTTTGTAGGATAGATACTGAATTTATTTCTGCATGCATGTGTGTTTTGGTATAGATGTCTTTGCTGTATGAAGCCGTAGCTCTTTGGTGTCGCTTCTGTCTTTGCTGCGATGCCAGTAACTCAGCAGTTTTCTCACCAACACTACCAGCTGTTCGACAGGGAGCTGTGCCTGCGGCAGCTTCGCTACTCGGGGATGATGGAGACGATCCGCATTCGCAAAGCAGGCTTTCCCATCCGCTACAGTTTTGGGGAGTTTCTGGACCGATACCGTGTGCTGCTGAGGACCTCCGAATGCGACCCCAGAAATGTGAGGGAAACACTGCTCTCTGGCCTAAATTTTCGAAGGCTGCTCAGTAAAAAGTGCCGCTAATAGCAGTCAAAATGCAAGTAGATTAGCAGGTAGAACGGTGACCTTATGGAAACAGCAGTTTAGGCCATTAATTTTGGTCAGATGTGCCAGGGTCATGCCGTTTGAACAAACACGTCTTCTGTCTAGGATCCTGTGGAGAAATGCTGCAAGTGCATCTGCAAGCACATCCTCAAGGATGAGGATACCTGGAAAATTGGCAAAACAAAGATATTTCTGAAGGTACTTTGAAAAATAAAGGAATGGAGTGGGAATTTTTATTTTTGCCTCATTTGTGTGTCGCTTCTCCATCACCTTTGAATGTCTGCTTTATTCTTCCCTTCAGGATTTCCATGACACCATACTGGAGCTGGAGCGGGACCAAGCGATGCATAAGAAGGCTGTTATCATCCAGAGAGTGATGCTGGGTTACAGACACAGGTAAGCTCAGCTCAGGAGGCCTTGCATCGAGATTTGTGGTACTGTAGCGAGTGTATGGCCCAGCAGGGCTTTTCCTTTTGCCATCTTTCCTGCAAACCATCACTGCAGTTCTCATTTTGGGTGATCGATGCGCTGTTATATGTTTTACACTGACCCTGTCCCTGTCCCTGCCCAACAGGATGCGCTTTCTGCAGCAGAGGAGGGCTGCTGTGGTTCTGCAGAAGCACTGGAGAGGGTACAAAGAAAGGAAACTCTACAGAGTGGTAAGCTGTGTGCTGCTGCAGCAGGGAAAAGTGAAATGAGCACTGAGACGGCTGTTAATAATGTAAATAACATCCACATTTACTTACTCGGTATATTGTTTTGCAAAATGGAGCTGCTGCTCCTTCACACTTCAGCTGCGAAGACCTGAGTTACCTGTATTAATATCTGAGATGATAAAAGCATGGGTCTGCCCTGAAAGATGGCATTTGTACAGATGGCTTTTTGTGATTTTACATTCACAGCATTCCTTTATTTGCTTATGCATTTCTTCATTCATCTTGTTTTCTTCAAAGCAATGCAGAGCGACTTTGAATGTTATGGGTACACGGTGAAAAGCCTCGTTCGGTCATACACACATTTGTATACCACAGCAACGTAACACACTCACCTCATAAGCTGTGTTATAGCAATCGATTCCTTGTGAGCGAATGTCTTTGGACTGTGGCAGAAATCCAAAGCACCCAGAGGAGAAAATGCAGACTCCATGCTGAATTAAACCTCTACAGTATAGTAACCCTTGTAGAGCACAGCGTGACCGGGCACCTAATGGCCGTGTTCCCCCAGGTCCAGGTGGGCTTCGCCCGTCTGCAGGCTAAAGTTCGCTCTCAGAAGCTTCACCACTCCTACAAGCAGAAGCGAGCCGCCGCCATCGTACTGCAGACGCAAATGCGTGGGCACCTGGCAAGGAAGGACTGGAAGCGCAAGCAGGAGGCCGTGAGGCTGCTGCAGGCCTACACCAGGGGCATGCTTGCCAGAAAGGCAGTCAGAAAGATGAAAAAAGATGTAGGTCTCCCAGCTCGTAGATACCGACTCTCCTGAAGCACCTGCTGCAAATCTCCACAAAGTTTTGTCCTTGCAAATTTACACAAGTGGAGTCTCTTTAAAAGCTTGTGTCTGCATCACAGTCTTTTTCACCATGACCTGTTGTTCCCACTAGGCCTTCCTGTCAGCCAAAGAGCGTAGAGCAGAGGAGCTGGAAGCCCTGGAGAGGCAGAGGCGGCTTGAGGAGGTGCTCAGGGAGAAGAAAGATCTCAAATCCCAGGCAGAATCAATCACCGACCAGGAGATGGTGGACAACATATTTGGCTTCTTGCCCAGTATGGTTGCAGGTCAAGAAGGGCAAGCACCAGTTGGATTTGAGGTTAGCTACACATTCAGCACCATGAGGGACAAATTCTGTAGTTGGTCACCTACTTTGTAGGCAGGTTCCACTCTTGCCTCCTGAAACATCACGGCACCTTTCTCTGTCTCAAGGACTTGGAAAGCAAACGGGCTGTAATGGAGGAGGTAGACCTTGACGATGCCCCTATGCTAGAGGACCTTCCAGAAGAAGATTACGATGAACTTGCTGCATACAGCTTCTTCAAGTTTGCCTCCATGTACTTCCAAGGCTCTGCCACATCTTCCTACATTCGCCAAAGGCTGCACCAACCCCTGCTGTTTCATGAAGATGGAAATGACATTCAGGTACCTAAACATCACTGTTTTCCTGGTCTATATATTCTCATGTTTATGGTTGTTCAACATATTTTGTGTAGGCAAACCCTCAACATTTCCAGTTTTATACACCTAATTGCGTCCTTTTCCCCAGGCTGCTTTGACAGTGTGGTGGATTATCCTGAGGTTTATGGGGGACCTTCCAGAGCCCAAGCAGCTCACTAAGAGGATTGGCAGCTCTCTGTCCGATCAGTCAGTCCAGCAAAACTTGATCATGAGGCAGAACAGACGTCTCAGCAGCGTAGTTGGCATCGATCAGGTCGGTAGCTGCTTTACTGACCACTTCAGATGATTTCATGACGTCTCTTGCTACCTCTGTGCCTTTATAAGAGCTGCGATGTCTTATTCGCTCATCTCCAGTCATTCCATGCTTTCACTTAATAACCGGCCTAGAATTTCAGTTATCTGGCTTGTGACATTCAGTGCAATGAGATAAGCTGAAGTCCACATTTGAAGATGCCTGGTTGTGTGTGAGAGGACGTGAGGTGCACTGCATTGTGGGAACTGTGTACCCATCATGACCTCTGTTCTGGTGCTCTGTGCTCCATTGTGCCTGCTCTTGTGTCACCGATTTGCACATTTTAATTATTTGGTTAATGGGGCTTCCGAGAACATGACGTTGTACTTTAACTCTCCAAGAATAAAGGCATCGGCTAAATAAAAAAATCGTATGCCAGTCGGAACAGCACGCTGTTGGAAGTGTTTTGTTGACCTTTGCCCCTGTTGTCTTTATGGTTTTCTGCCGTTTAACTGCATCTGCACTGTATGGCAGCAGTAAAGCAGCCATTCATCAGCTTTCATTGTCACCACAGAAAGTGTTAAGAAACAAGAAGGGCAGGAAGACTTCCACAATGTCTGATGAGGTGGTGCTGAATAGGAGGACTTCTGGCATTCCTGAAGAAGCGTCTCGGAACAGAAAATCCTCCATCCTCTCAGATTTGCTCGTAAGAAACAGAAAAACGTCCACTGTGCCCGAGGACGGGGTGTCGAGCCGAAAACTTTCCACTGTACCTGAAGCACAGGCGCGAAACAAAAAAATGTCCATGAAAGCAGAGGAGGGAATGCGGAAAAGAAACCCTTCCATTATTCCTGAGGAGGTGAAGGCCATGGTCGCTTAAGCTTGATATGCTGACAGATCTTGGATGCATGATGGACATGATGTGGTCATCAGTCTTATGTTCCTGCATCTGGCAGATCTGACAAGAATGTTTTTGTCTTTGTAGACAGAAGACCAGGAAACAGCATCTCCTACAATGCCGACTCTGAAAGAGGAGACTAACACAGTGGGAGAAGAAGCCATCCTAGACCGACCACTGACATCCTTGGAGAAACTGCACATTATTGTGGGATACGCGATAGTGAGACGAGACCTGAGGTGCTGGGCCCATTCAGCAGCTGAACAAACGCACTGTGGCTCTCTCTCTCTCTCTCTCTCTCTCTCTCTCTCTCTCTCTCTCTCTCTCTCTCTCAAGTCTGTTGACATTAAATTATGAACTTAAAAAGGCGCCCTTCTTCTTGTCTTTGTTGCTGTCTCTGCCTGCCTCTACAGGGATGAGATATATTGCCAGATTTGCAAGCAGCTGACAGACAACAGTAACAGAAGCAGTTACTTCAGAGGCTGGATTCTTCTCTCCATCTGTCTCGGTATCTTTCCTCCAACAGAACACTTCAGTAAGGTAAAAGTTGCTGTAGGCCTTTGTATTACTGCACTATTTTGGGTCAGTGTGGCTTTTCTGTGTTCCTTAGTGTCATTTTTGTGTCACCGTTGTCTAGTACCTCCAAAACTTCATTCGGAACGGTCCTATGGGCTGCAGGCAGTACTGTGTCGACAGGCTTCGACGAACTATTGCTAATGGGGTGCGAGGAGAGCCTCCAAGCTGGCTCGAGCTGCAGGTCAGGCCTTATGCAACGTGCCAGCACGAGACTTTGCTCCTGGGCTTCCACGAATGTTGCGCTGTATGCAAAGCCCTTGCATTTCCAGCTACATTATTGTGCTTCCCTCTGTCAACAGGCAACCAAGACTAAAAAGCCAATGGCGGTGTCAGTGACCATGATGGACGGCCGCAACATCAGCCTCCCTGTAGACTCGGCCTCCACTTCGAAAGAAATTTGCACTATCCTTGCCCAGAAAGTGAAACTGAAGGACACATTTGGATTCTCTCTCTACGTTGCTATATATGAAAAGGTACGCATTTTATAACGTGTGTATTAAATGTAAATGGATGGACTGATAGATACATGGGTGGATGGATGGATGAACAGTGCATACAGGAGGTGACATTGCGGTGTCCCCAGGTGTGGTCGCTGGGCAGTGGTAAGGAACATGTGATGGACGCAATATCGCAGTGTGAGCAGGAGGTGAAGAGGAAAGGAGGCCAGGAGCAGCACGCCCCTTGGCGCCTGTACTTCCGCAAGGAGATCTTCTCACCCTGGCATAACTCTGCAGAAGACCCAGTCAGCACTGAACTCATTTACAGGCAGATCCTCCGTGGCCTGAAGTTCGGGGAATACCAGTGTGACAAGGTAACCTGTGTGGCAGCGGCATATTTTAAAAGTCAAATGATGTGAAAATGGGCCTTTATAAATTAAGAACCATTCTTGTTTCTCAACCCTTACAACTTATTAAAAAATTAAAGTATACTTATAAAATGATTTCTGGATTCTGCAATGTTTTTTTCAGTTTACATCACGCCTACTTGTATTTTCTAAGCATTTACTGCACCTAATGTTTGTCCAACAGCTACTAAAGCAATTTTTTATTTCTTGTTCAGGATTTGAATCATTCATGCCATAAACATTGAGTTTTTCAATAAAATCCGACATTCGACACTGACTTGCCTCTTGTTTTTCCCCATTTAGGAGGATGAGTTGGTTCAGCTGGGGGCGAAACATTTCTACGTGCAGTTTGGCTCGAGCAGTGAGCGAGCCGAAGCGGAGAAAGTGGTGCAGGAGTGTGTTAGTCCCGCTTTGCTTCAAGGCAAATCTGAGGAAATATGGTTGCAGATGATCACCAACGCACACCTTCAGGTGAACCTGGTTACGTCCCTTTTTGCTCACTTGTCTTACTGTAATTACAGTGAAAAATTATAATAAAAAAATTTCTTTTCTGAAATACCTTTTCGCTCTTTGTTCAGAAAATCTGTGTTCAGATTTTCTTCTTTTGCATATGCATGCATTTTTCTTTTGTATTTAGGGCCCGTACATAAATTCGAGAAAGAAGACCAGGGAGGTCATGGGAGAAGTGGTTGACTACACTCGCCAGAAGTGGCCCGTGTTGTTCTCGCGCTTTTTTGAAGTTGTCAGGACATCAGGTACAATGCGAGTTATAAAATTAATATAAGTACATGTAACTTAGCCTTATGTAAATTCCCAAGATGAAAGCTCTGTTCTGATGTATGATAATATTACAATTCTGTTTGAACAATTCGTGTCCGAGCAGGTTTAAGGTGTCTTATTTATTAATCCTGAAATCCTCAAGGTGATACAAAAATACAAGCCTGCCCTTGCCTCAGGACTCATTGCTTATGTCCCAAAATCATTTATAGCCAAAAACCACGCGCCAGCGATTGCAAAACCAAGAGAACTTGACCTACAAAAAAGCCAAGGGATCACTCAGTTAGGACCACTGGGCACTGAGAGGATTTTGCTACTCAGGGTAGTACTACTACCGCCATAAAAGTGGGGGGGGGGTTATACTTTACAACAGGTGGAAGGGAGGTGGACAGTAGTTATGGCCTCCATTTCTCTCTGGGGGGTCTCACTTTGAGGCCAAAGATGCACCGAGAGACGTCAGATTTCCTATTCGTCTTTGTTCGGGCAACAAGGAAGACATGACTCAGCTACTTCTGTGGCAAATATAGGTGGAGCACCAGTGCAGTGATTTCCATGACCTGTCCGAAGCTGAGTTTCTTTTAATGTATTGCTTGAACAGTAGGTTACTGACACTTGCAGGTGATGATTCCCAACACATCCGGAAATGCTGAAAATAAAATAATCACCCCTCATTGTCTTACTGTTGAGATGTGGCGAAATCTTCCTCCGAGGGAGCGAAACCCTCATTTTCGTCAAATCACAAATGTGCTGCTCAACGGAAACTTGGACGTTTAGTTGAAAAAGTGCGATTGCTGTCAGGGATGCGTTCATAAAGTCAGCAAGCCAGGGTGTTAAATGTGGATAAAACAGGCAGGAATTTTTGTGAAGAGCTGCAGCACTGGGCAGAGATTTTGTATATTAAAATACACATTAAATGCGTAGTGTACATACAGTAAATATGGTAATATTACTTAGGCAAGTGCTTCATTTCAGCATTTAGCTTTAAACGTGTATTTTGTTGACAGGTCCGCCTTTATCCAGCAACAAGTTCATTCTTGCCATAAACTGGACGGGAATCCTCTTCCTTGATGAGCGGGAGAGGAAACTGCTCCAGCTTTCCTACCCTGAGGTGACAGCAGTCAACACAGTGAGGTACCCAGAGTTTTGAGTACCGTGGTACAGAGCAGGAGGGTGAAGCTGCTGCTGTTGCCTCTACATTCTGTGCAGAGTTTTCTGTATGGATGAAGAGGGTCAAGCATAAGTATGAGAAGAGGGTGAGTGTGTGTATTGAAGGTGGTTTCTTCTCTTTCTTCAGGGAAGGAAAGGCTTTTGGGCAGTCTGTGTTCCTGTCCACACTCAAAGGAGACTTCACCCTTGGCTCTGTCACAGCAGGAGACATAGTTGAGCTCCTGCACATGTTCCTCGGGGGACTCAGGGAGAGATCTGTGTATGCAGTGGCCTTGCAGGAAGCCACGCAACAAGGTGTGCAGCTTATTGTTCTTCTTTAATCCTTTCCTCAGCTGTAAAGGTACCCCAGTGTGATTTAGGTTGGGGTGGCACAGTAAGCAGTGCTGGTGCCTCCACAGATTACTGTTTTGGTTGCAAATCCGGTTTGCAGAAACAGCTGTGACGTTCTGCAGTACTGCTACGAAGAACTTTTCTATAAGAACTTTTCTTTTCCCTTCCCTGTCTTCCCCTTGAGCCAAATACAATGCTTAAAGAGCTATTGTCATAAAATGAAAAGGGTTTCCCAGCCCTTACAATAAGAAACTTGCGAATAAGGGTGAACAGAAATGAAATATTAAGACAGCACAACACACTCTGAAAAACTAAACCTATTCTTCTCAAAACCAGGCTTTGTTTTCGCAGACCAAAAAGGCAAGGAACTACCATTTAGATGCAGTGTTTCTATATGATGTTGGGTCTCTAAGTGGCTTCTTGATTCTTTCCAACTGGCCCCATGGGCTGTTTGTTTTATCCTAAAGAACTTTTTCCCAGTCCAGGTGAGCAGTGGGCCTGAACAGGCAGGTAAGCTACAGTAGAAGTCATTACTGCATTTGTTTTCTTTAGACGACAGTACGTTCCTAAGCTACAAGAAAGGTGAACTTATCATTATCATCAAAGACGAACAGTTTTCTTCAGACCGCAGCTGGATAAATGGCAAAAATGAGAGAACCGGTCAGGTTGGAGCTGTTCCCACCGATGCCATATTGATTCTTCCCACCCTCAACAAGCCCACCAACGAAGTGCTGGTATGAGTTTCCGGGCTGCACTTTGACACCGGCTGCTTCAGCTGCTTTCCTGTGTGACCACTGTATGTGCACAGATCAGCATGCAAATAATGAAAGCATTTGTCCTTCCAGAGTTTGCTGAACCTTTCCCCCGATCAGAGGAAGACCATCATTCAGACCACCCAGAAAGACATGGGCACAGTGGGGAGGGTTCCACCCGCCTCACTTCAAGAGTTCGCCTTTGAACACTTCAGGTAACTCATGGGCACTGTGGTTAAAGGATGCCTGCACTGTGGATGGGGATGGCGCTCACGTTCCTTCTCCTAACTTTATGACCACAGACAACCAAACAAAGACCTGAATCGTCAAGTCCTCAACAAGGGTTCTGCTCCAGAGAAACTCTGGCTCTGCTCCCGGGAGCCCATCAAGCAGCCGCTACTGAAGATGCTGATCGGCAATTCAGACCTTAGCCATCAAGCCTGCTTGTCCTTCACCGATATCCTGTCAATAACTTATTAAGGAGGTTTTCTTGTCTTACAAAATGAAAGAAAGCTGCATGATGAGAATAAAATTTCTCATTAAAGTAACAAAAAATTCAAGAACCAAGAGTCTTTAACAGGCTTAGTGGAGGGTGGGCAGAAGGATGGGCACAAGGCCTTTCCTCCCCAAGGTTGAGCTAAGGTTAACTTGTCCCCCTTAAAATTGATGGTGAGCTATAATTTTCAGGAGGTTGCAGTAGGATTCTTCTCCTATGGTGAAGTGAAAAGTGCCCCGCTGAGTAAAGATGGTCGTAAAGTTCAGTAAGATGCAATGGCAGTAGTGTTTGTACGCAAGTGTGCCCTGTGGGAGGCCTTCCCTCACACTCCCACGAAATTGATTCTCAGCCTTTTGGAAGCCTTCCAGGAACCTGATGCTTTCTTCCTTTACTGTACTGTACCTATCCTGAAGTACATGGGCGACTACCCCACCAAGCAGGTGCAGAATCCCCTAGAGCTTACTGACCAGGTCTTCGGCCCGGCTACCCAGAACAAAGCTCTGCGGGATGAGATATACTGCCAGATCATGAAGCAGATGACCAGCAACAACAACAGGTCTCTTTTTACTAAATGTCCCGAGGACCCATTTTCTCACTTACAGTGGACAAAGATTTAGATTTCCATGTCCAAATCTTGATCCCATATCTGCTTTTGACTTAGGCTGATGTTTTTGGAATGACTATCTCTGTAAAAGAGAAGAATTTAACCTTACTTTATAAAATGTACAACTTTTAGGGATTTTCTGGTAAACTGTTAGTTTGCTTAGCATAAATTTTAGAGCCCCAATAGGATGGACTGGGAATTTCGAGTGCAAAATCAGTTGTGCCTCATCCAAGTGATCATTCTTGAAGACGTCTATTTTCCTTGGAAAAGCCTGCATTAATGTTGGACTGCAGTGCTGTTTTGGCTGAGGTTCAGTCTTCTGGAATTAATTCTGCATTCTAATTCCTCAGGGTCTGGTTCGCGCTGCTTTGCCCAAATTGAATTCAGTTCACTTCAATTTATTTTTAAGCTCATCTGGGTGAACAAAGGTTCAAAGCCAAAATTTTAAAAACTGTATTCATCAGGTTGAACGTTTTATGTCCTTTTCTGAAATAAAAATGAGAAGCAGACCAATTATCTGAAGCGAAAGAGCAATGGAGACCACACAGAAGAGGAGGTGCTCATTTGAGTATCATGCTGAGTAGAAGCTTGGTGCTGCAATGATGTCTTCCCCCTCCACAGGTTCAGTATAGAGCGAGGCTGGCAGCTACTGTGGCTCTGCTGTGGCCTCTTCCCTCCCAGCCACTCGCTGCTGAGACACACCCAGCGCTTCATTGAGTCCCGCAACAAGGAGCCCCTTGCTCAGGACTGCCTGCAGCGGCTGAAGGGGACCCTCAGGTAGGCCAGTGTGCTGCAGCGCTGCTGACCACCAACACAGCACGTTCACCACCTGTGTATCCCCTACCCGTTTTTTCACTTGAAGTTCCGACTGCAAATATTAATACAGCGTGTGCATATCCAGACTCAAACTGCCATGTATACCTCCAGGAAGAGGCATCTAGCTCATGAGTTGAGGCCAAAACTGAAAACTGCACTAAGCGGTAGTATGAGATGAACTGCCGGGTGGGCGACATGCGGGCATATTCAGGTTCATGTCAATTTCGAGGCCCGAGCCCTGGCTGAAGTTTGGCACTCCTTCTGTATTTGCTTTCTGACTGATGGCACGGCTGTTGCCCTGCACCCACCCAGCACCCCGGATGCATCTGCCAGGCCCACACACAGCCCTTTGTGCCCCCGTGCCTTGTCTTTCACACTTGCATGCCAACTGTCCTTTGCTCCACGAGTGATACCAGCCACACTGAGGGCTGCTCATTTTTTTATAGTTTTCTAATGCTTGTTGGACCCAAAATAATGTGGTGCTGAAACCCGAGGACTTGAAAACAATAATTCTTATACTAAATAATGAATTATAACTATTCATTCATTCATTCATTCATTCAATGGATTCCCACTATGCATGGGATTCGGCTTCAGAATCTACATAGGTGATTTTGGCTGTACTGTATATGAGGTAAATATATAGAGTATGCAAGATATCTTTGCACTACTGGTGAACATGTTGGCTTCTCGGTCTTGTCACCACTTATTCCATTGCCCTCAGACATCAGCCCTTATGTTCGCTGCCAATACCCACATTTTTCTGCTTTTATTTCTCTAGCTGCACTGCCTTTAGTTCTGTATGCATTTGTACACCAATCACTTTGTTCACTGTTGTGCTCCTTTGTTGTCAGGCTGTCTGTTTGCTGTGTTGTGCACTGTGGCCCAAGAGAAACCTCACTTCCTTCTCCCTTGACCATCAGTGTGAGTGCAGAATGGCAGTAATTTGAACCTTTGTGCTGCAGGATGGAACCTCGAAAACTGCCTCCTCATCAGGTGGAGATAGATGCGATCCAGCAGAACAGCACTGAGATCTTTCACAAGGTGCACTTCCCCAACGACACCGAGGAGGTACTGGCCCGCTGATGCTGGACGAGTAAAGCAAACGCACATTTGTGTTCCTTGGCCATTTTGCTCACATAGAAAATGCCGTCTATTTTAAGATTTTTGAGGTTGCCACCAACACGAGGGTCCGGGACCTCATCCAGGCCATCACACAGCATCTCATGCTCCTGTCCGCAGACGGGTTCAGCATGTTTGTGAAAACCCCTGACAAGGTGAAGTTCTAAAACAAGGCGCTACGCTTGTGTGCGGTCTGCCAAATATTACAGAAGGACAAACACACGGTGGCTATAAAATACGTTCACCAACCCGCTGGACTTTTTCACGTTTTGTTGTCTCACAGCACAGAGGCAGAAAAATGTCAAATGGAGTCCTGCCAAGTGTTAACTTTGTGTGGGGGCAGTTATTTTCTGCCTTTTTTCAATATTAGCTTAGGAAAATGTCAGCTTTTTCCCCCACTTTAGTTCTGTAGAGCACTTTGTATGGTGAGGGTTAAAAATCCTTTGTTGCCCATCGAGGTTCTTGCTGTAATCTAAGGAAATCAGGAACGGTTCTGACACATTTCTGTAGCCGACGCGCGGCATGATGACACTTTCTTAATTTTAGGTTCTTAGCTTGAATGAAGCCGACTACTTTTTCGACAGCCTGAGGCAGATCACTGACTGGACAATGTTTGCCAGGAAAACTAAGGATGGTAAATTTATTTGCAGTCATTGTGTGTATATATTATTCTGTATTATAATATTGCACTGTGAATATTTTATACTGTTTTGTATTGTTACTGCATGCACACTGTTTTACATTATATTATATATACTATATTATAAATGTATTATTCTGTATCCTAATATCGTACTGTATATGAGAAGCGTCTCAGTCATTGATGGTTGTCCATAATTTACTCTGCTGCGCAGGAGGACCCATCAATATGAACTACATGGTGTTCTTCATGAGGAAGCTGTGGTTCAATGTGGTTCCAGGAAGAGATTTGGAAGCTGATTTGATCTTCCATTATCCACAGGTGCACTGAGATCGACCGCACTCAAAAATACATGCATGTCTTTCACGTTTGTGCACAGTTATTGTGCTTAATATCAGCATCTGGCAAATTGACTGTATAAAGGTAAATGAACGTATATTTATTTTC
This sequence comes from Heterotis niloticus, assembly GCA_018136845.1. Classification (NCBI taxonomy): domain Eukaryota; kingdom Metazoa; phylum Chordata; class Actinopteri; order Osteoglossiformes; family Osteoglossidae; genus Heterotis; species Heterotis niloticus. The sequence continues at coordinate 15,964,746 of CM030903.1, read as the reverse complement.
TGTCAATAAAATGAACCAGCGGCCAGGAAAGTCCAAGGAAAACCGATGGTTTTTAACTGTGGCATGGGAGACCATCTGCAGTCACAGCTGTCACTGCGCCATTGGCACAACTGGCATCCCTTTTTTTCAGGAACTGCCCAAGTACCTGCGTGGATACCACATGAGTTCGAAGGAAGACATGGTTCACGTGGCCGGTCTGCTCTTCAGGGTGAAGTTCGACAACGACAGATCCCAGTTCCCCATGATCCCCAAGATGCTGAAGGAGCTTGTGCCCAATGACCAGTTGAAGGCCATGTCCTCAGAGGAGTGGAAGAAGGTGGGCGTCCTGAGACTTGTAGTTCGCTCAGACCAGCTAGGTTTGCCCCGTGTCTGTAAAGTCCAACATCTGCTACAGCGACTGAGAGAAACCCTGATGTCAGTGCAGTCCTCAGACACCTCCTCCCTCTGTCGTTTTCAGAACATCATTGCTTCTTACAATAAACTAGAGGCTCTGACTGTGGCAGATGCGAAGGTGGCCTTTCTGAAGGTTATCCATCGATGGCCTACATTTGGTTGTGCTTTCTTTGAAGTTAAGGTAAGCAAGGCGTCATAATGCTGCTTATGAAAGTACATACTGTAATTCCGGTGCCTTCATGTCAAACCACGAAAACAACATTCCTTTTCTCCAGCAAACATCTGAGCCAAATTTTCCCGACATTGTACGAATTGCTATCAGCAAACAAGGAGTCACCATCATCCACCCCAGGAGCAAAGTAAGGCCTCTTTATAGGGCTTCATTGCTACCTTTTCACAAATGTATAAAAAATTACAGTTTAAGAGCAATTTCTTCATGAGAGAAATGTTGATTTTTCTCCCTGACCTGAAGGCTTTACTGGCAACGCACCCATTGAACCGCATCGCGAACTGGTGCAGCGGCAGCACCTACTTCCACATGACCATTGGTAACCTTGTCAAGGGCAACAAGATCCTCTGTGAGACTTCGCTGGTGAGTCCTTCAGCGAAACAAAATCTTTCCTGCTCATTCCTCGGCATCTGGAGCTTATTTCCACTGGTGAAACAGTGCTATTTAAATAATAATAATAATAATAATAATAATAATAATAATAATAATAATAATAATAATAAATTAATGGCAACGACGATTGCGATAAGTTACGCATGAGAGGAAAAACAAAAAGGTAAGCACTTATTTTTATCAGATGGGCTGCTTGAAACTCAAAAACAAAGACAAGCAAATGACAGAGCATTTCATCCATTTCTCATTGCCGCTTCTGCATGGCGTCACGAAACAATGGACAGAAAGCAAAGTTCCCTTCATTTAAGCCTAAGGGGTGAAGTCATTGGCCTGAAGTAGCTCTCTGATGGCCTTGCAGTTGTCAAAGGAATGCAACCACGCTTGTGTTCGGCTCCTGTGAAAAGGTCTCTCAGACATTTGCACCGTTGCCAAGCACAAGGAAGACCGGTAACCCTGTTTCAGGCTTTACACACAGCGATCCTGAGCTGGATGCTGCTCTTCTGCTGTCGGCTCATTTTGCAGTGCTCGCAGCTTACGGGCAAACCCTGTGACTTGCGCGACTGGGTGTGGGTTCCGAAATTTCTTTCATTGTACACATACATCGCTTTTTCCTCAGATATCATAATTTGCCCATTGTGTGTGTGCATGTGTGTGTGTCTGTCTGTCCCCCATCTAACAGATATTGGGTTAGAATGACCCCATTTACCGCTGTTAACCCCCCAGTTTCTAGGAAATGCATCGTGAGTGCTAACCAGGACCTTGCTGTATTGTTCAATGCTTAATTCTACAATTTCTAAATCCAATATTCAAGGTATGGTCAGTTTTACTGCAAAAATGAATAAAGCAATGAATGAATGTATGCACACATTCAAAAAAATATTAATATGTAACATCCAGGGTTATATCTAATACAGGATATATTAAATTTCATGTTTTGGGAAAAGCACAAGTCAGAGCATTGAACCGGTTGTCCTTCTTCACAAGGGCTACAAAATGGATGACCTTCTCACCTCCTACGTCAATCTGTACCTCAGCGAGAGGAAGGGAGCACGGCCAAGAAGCCGGCAACTCCTCGAGTGAAGCCCAGTGGAGCAGAAGAGAGCGACGCTTGAGCGCTGTAACCCGGGCCAACTACTATGCTTGCGCTGTGGTCCTCCTGCTGCGTAAAGCACTCTTCTAAAGTCTCTAGTATAAAGAAGATTTATTTTTATTCTGAAAATAAAAACAGTAACACAGCTGATGGAAGGGTGCGCTCTAATCCATGGGCAGATCAGTGTCTGGCATGGACAAAATCAGCACCCCTTTCCCCCCATTATATCTGCAGGCGTGGGGTTTGTCCCGAATTTGGGTTGCAAGTGTGCCGCACATTTCTTTTCTTATTTCTTTCAGCTTAGGGTATCAACATAGTTTAGAACCCAGTTGTGAGTTTAATTTCCCGTTATGAAGCTTTTTAATAAGAAAAAACTATTTCATTGTTAGCAAAAAGCCCATTAACTGTCAGCCTCTTTGTCGAAATCTATGTTCATACGTGCAAATGATCGCGAGGAATTGTCTTGTCCTGAAATGTCGGGCAATAAGAATAAAATAAAAAAACCTGACTTCCTCTGAGACCTCTGACTTTTTTTGGCCAGGTAACAGCTGACGGGGTCTGCGGGGGCCACAGAACGTCCTGTTGCGTGCGGTTCTGTCTCCTCATCCATTTCCGTTTCTGTTCACCACGTTTCACTTTTTGCAACTCTGCACTCGACCGAATATGAAATTGGAGGCTGATGCTTGCGCACCCCGACACGCAAATGACAAACTGCTCCGTGCTGGGAGCAGACAGACTACTGGGGTCCAGTGATAAACAGCCACATAAAAGCAGTGGGACAACCCAGTGGATGACTGGTAATGGCAGAAGAAAGAAGTCTGGGAGAGAAGCTCCGCCGCAGTCTCGACAAAACATCACATTCATTGCGGCCAGCAGATCTCATTAACATATCGATGGCGCGGCCCTGAAAGGAGAATGGGACTGAGGTTCGGCTGCACAGCTGTGATCCCCGTGTATGAAAGGAATATTTTCTCTGCACACTGATTTGATCGTCCACATCTGTCTGAGCAGAACGTGACTTCTTATTTTGGGCCGCTTGTGTGAGGCATCCCCTTTGGTGAGAGACCAACAAGGGACTCCGTCTTTCCCGCTTGCCGCTCCCCTTTGGTCTTTCACTGAGGCGCACAGGGAACGTTTTTCTGCAGACGCTCCATGAAGCCTGATCTTTGTACTCTTAATTCATCACCCTGCCTCTTATTAAAGATAGTCGGCCCTTCTACTTACGGACATGGGGGTAGAAGGTTGGGCCCCGGGGGGCATGGCGGCTGGGGCGTCTCGGAGGCTTTGCGAGCGCGTCTAGGCCTGGTTGCCATGGCGGCGTGGCTGGCAGTTCATTGCGATGGGGACACGCCATTCTTCTTCTCAAACTGAAACGAGAGCCTTCTCTTGACTCGGCCCATTGTCAAGCACACAAGTGGTCCTCAGAGCAAAAGAGATGGCAGGAGAATGGGTGGGGTCAGGGTTCAAACAAAAGCCCCCAATTGGAACGTTGTAATCAAATTTGGGGGCACACAAAGCGCTCATATCAAAACCACAGTTTTTGCCAAACCGAACTGCTTGCGTGGCCGCTGTGAGAAAGGAATGTCTCCTGCCATTGGGCCACCCTCATAGGCTGCTGCTCTCTGGCCAGCCTTCACTTTGCTCCACAAACAGCCTTGGAGCAGCGCTGTAACCCGGTGCTCCAGCACCAGCTGTTGTGAGGCGAGCGCCAGCAGCTGAAGACCTCGCTGTGGACGTCCTCCTTCAGCGCCGACACCGACCAGGACCTGACCGGGCAGCCGGTGAGTCGCCTGCTGGGGCTGCTGTCACATATTTGTGGTTTGTAATGGGCAGCAGGGCTCATAAGGTTGCAGCAGCAGCAGCCTGGTTTGCAGCTTCCTGCAGTGACTTTGTGTGTGGATTTGCCCAGAGGAGATGTTTTGCCAAGGAAGAAGGTGAAAAACATGCAAATGCCACATCCGATCGCAGAATTCACGTGCGGCACTGCAGGTTGTTCACTTTATTTATTTTTGCTGGTTGTTTTAAATGCAAGTCTGAACTGCTGATCTAAATTCATTTGCTTCAAGCAAAAGTTGCTTTGTTGCTAACTGTATTTGCAGTTTACGATCATGATTTTTTATTTATTTGTTACGCCCCAGATGTAACAAAGCATACTGGACTTTTTTTATGCAACTTCTGCTTTTCAGTCCCAATAACCTGTTATACCCCTCTGTTGCTCTTGTGGTGAATTTTCAGGGTAAATGTCTCTTATAGGGTGACATGACCACAAATTGAGAAGGTGTGTGTGTGTGTGTGTGTGTGTAGCAAAAGGAACCGTTTATATTTCTGTGCATTTGTCCTTCTGTAGAAAATGGAGCTTGAGTTAAATACTCAAGTCAGGCATTCCGCTATGTCACTTTTTCCTCACGGTGATATTAAAGCACCAGCAAAAATGAGATGGAGGTGACTGCAGTTGCCATTTCAAATAATTCAGTTGTTAGTATTTTGACATACTGAGTTGATTCCACGCAGGGTATTTTTGTGAGTGAAATTCAGTGCCGAGTGGTGTGGACCGTTTTTCTGCTGGAAGCAGGTGCCAGATTCTGCTCTGGGCTCAGTCCAGGGCTACCTTGCGGGATTCTGCTGACTGGAACATGAGGATTAATTCTAAGAGGTCTTTCCTTCATTTTGGCAAATATGCCGTCAATAGGATCGGCAGTGGACCTTTTACGGCAGTCCAAGGACAGTGCCGAGAGCCACATTCAGGCAAGACGCACATCTGCTCCAACATTTTATTTATAAAGCAACTGTCATTGGGTGAACGAGGTAGAGTCGGTGCCACATCCAAATCTCCCACATTGTTCGCCCCTCTGATCCAAGCAGGAAAGCCCATTAGTTATACGACAAACCAGAGGTCAAGGGACAGCTGGGCCATCCTGATAAAAAACTTAGCGGGAGTATCTCATGACAGGGTGTGTCTGGCCGAAGCGGTCCACCCCAGGCCGATATGGGGACATGTGCGCATTCCCCAGGGACACAGAAATCTCCTGTTACACAGCCCCTTCTACCAAGCCCACAACACACCCTTTGGAGCAGGGCTGGCATCCACAATATGTGCTGCTGAGGACGCTGTCACCACTACAACCCCACTAGTGTCCCCGACACCGCAGGGTGCGGAGTGGCCCACCATCCAGCTCAGCCCTGCTGAAAAAGAATAAGGAAGGCACACAAATACACATTTTCAGATCTGAAATCGCTGGCTTTGCGGAGCGCAGCTGGGGCCCCAGTGCATAAACAGGATAAATATCTTCTCTGTCCGCACCGAATGCATGCTGGGGCCTTCAGAGGCAAACATCTGAAAAGGATGGACTGCAGAAATTTGCAGAATTACTGAGGAATGAGACCCTTGAGCTCCTCACTCCCATTTCAGGAATTCAAATCCCATCTCCACCCACTATAAGTTATAAAGGAAAATACAGAACTGTAGGGTTAATAGTTCACTTAATAGCAGAATTAATGTGATTAAGAGTTAAGAGTTGGTTTACTCTGTGGATATCTGAGTCCTTCCTGCAGTTCATGTTCTCTGAACCCTCCTAACAAGCAGGCTCTGCAGATTTAGTGTTTTAACAACAAACACCGAGTTGTGGAGTCGAGCAGCAGTTGGCAGCAATGAAGAACATTTAAAGACCAAAGTGTGGGAAGGAGCCACGAGGCCGAGAGGCGGCGGCTCAGCAGGTTGGTCGATGTGGGCGAAACAAGTCGAGCAGACGGTCCGGCGAAGCACACCAGCACATCTGGGTGCGGTAAGGAGATTGGAAGCGCTCAGATGCGCCTTGAACCCCGGCCCAGCAGCAAATTTAATTTCTTTTTAGCACTTTGTAAGGCTTTTACCCTTCAAGCCACAGCAGGAGCATAACTGCACAAGAACGAAGCTCTGCACTGTTGTGAGATCCGACTTCCTTTTCCAGTCCCTTTGCAGAATAAAATGCTTAAAATAAAATAAAAGAAGGAAATAATTGAAGAAAAGTAGACACTTTGCTTTAGTGATGTGTTCTTCTGTAGATCACTACCCCTTCAGCAATGTCCTGAACAGCTGTATAACTTTTTCTTAGGCCTTCTTGTCCACCCAGAAAGTCTGGGGGGGTCTGGACCCCCAGAGGTTAATTTCTTACATTTGTTTTCCTCTCCTCTGATTCCAGCTGGCCCACTTTATTCAGTTATTTGTTATATTTGTTTCTGTCATGTCTGCTGATCTTTTGTTAAGAGCTCTGAAGTGTGTGAACTGCATTAATTTTTGAACAAACCAAAACACTCTCCTAAATCTTTTATGGCCCACGAGTACTGATATGAATGTTCATTCCTATCGCTTTATTGCCTGGAGAAAATGGTTTTGTATTTTTTCTCCACAGTTGTGGCAATGGACACCCCATCCATGGAAGCCACTGCTCTGTACACCAACCAGTCATCGGAGAGGTGTGGAGGTGCAGAAAGCAGTGTGGAGAACTTGGTCTTTGGCGTGTACTACATCCTGGTCTTTCTCTTGGCTTTGAATGGGAACGGCCTCGCTTTGTGGATCTTCTCACGCCAGCGTGGGATCTCCTCCCCGGCCAACGTCTTCCTGTTGCACCTTGCCATTGCTGACCTGTCCTACGTCATTGTCCTCCCCCTGCGAGCCACATACCACCTGACAGGTGGCCACTGGCCTTTTGGGGAGGTGCCGTGCAGACTAGCTGGGTTCCTCTTCTACGTCAACATGTACGCCAGTATTTACTTCTTGGCTTGCGTGGCTGGCGACCGATACCTTGCTGTGGTCCACGCCGTGCGCTCGCTGAAGATCCGCCGTCCCCTCTATGCCCACATCGCAAGTCTGTCACTGTGGGCTCTGGTCGTCGTGTCCATGGTGCCCCTGCTGGTGAGCCAGCAGACCTCGGAGGTGGAAGGGATGACGGTGTGTCTGCAGCTGTACCGGGAGAAGGCCTCCCGCAACGCACTCATCTCCCTGGCGGTGGCCTTCACGCCCCCTTTCATGGCCACCCTGTCCTTCTACCTGCTCATCATCCGAAGCCTGCGCAGAGGCACCCGGTTGGAGCCGGTGCTCAAGCTCAAGGCCCTGTGCACCATAGGCCTGGTGCTCTTCATCTACGTGCTGTGTTTCCTGCCTTACCATGCAAGCCGCGCCATTTACATCCTGGCCTACAGCCACCCGACCATCTCCTGCCAGACCCGGCGACGCCTAATGCTGGCCAACCGCCTCACTTCCTCCCTCACTTGCATGAATGGTGCCCTGGATCCGCTGGTCTACCTCTTTGGAGCAGAAAAGTTTCGAAGTAGCGTCAAGAGGCTCTTCTGCAGGGAAAAGCCAGGGGGCTCTGGTGCCACCAGTGGGGAACTGAAGGCAACGCATGAGAGCTCTTTGAGCGCAAAATCTGAGCTGTGAGAAGAAAAATTAAAGTCCACCTTCTCAACAGCTCTGCAGATTCACAATAATTCTCTACGGTGGGCTCGTTCTTCCCGGCTAAAAGAATCCTTTGTTGACCTAAAACTGCAGTCGCCGGCAGCACAAATCTTTCCGTCAACATATTTTATGGCGATGAGCATTTTGCAGACGCGTAGCAGTGCGTGCTGTGCTTTTTCGAAGCACTCGGAGATGACAAGGGGCTTTTTGTTCTTCCACACAGAGTAAATATTTAGCAAAGTTTCTGCTTTTTTCAAGTATTTTATGGATCACATACAGAACCTGCCTGTGTGTTATTGTTACTTTACAGTAACAATTGTTCAAAAAATAAGAATTCCAAAAAATAAGAATTGAGTTCTTAAAAACGTATTATTGTTGTATGAAAATTGTTCAAGTACTGAAGTTTAGAGGCCTTTTTTGTATTTTTATCACAGTTTAGGGGCGAATTACACAATTTTTAACTAGTAAGCGCGAAGCTGCTGTCGGCATGGGAGGATGGGCACAGGTTCACGTCTTTGAGGAATTTGCAGTGTCTTTGAGGAATTTGCAGCGGCCTGTTGTCAGGTGACAGATGCACACCTGAGGAGGGATCTTTTTGTCCAGCGAAAGCTATGGTTGTGGCACCTACGTGGCAACAGGTGCTGCTGTAAGCACCTCTCAGCCGTTAGCATTAAGCCGCTCACGCTCGCCCCAGACGTCCACCTGGCTCTGGGAAGGACTTGGTCGCAGGCTTCCACCATGTAGAGCGCAGCAACTTTCTGGAGGCCCAAAGCGGACCTCCTGAGACTCAGTCATTCATTATATTTATATTACAATTGCAAGCAACATATTTTTCGATTGTGAAACATTCCCTAATACTTTGTACCTGTAAACTTTACAAATATATAACATATTCTGCTATTTACTCTGTTCAGTAGTTTGCTGCTTATTGTCTGCCTGAAAAAGCAATGTTGAAGATTATGAAATATTGTGAGGTTTCAAAGCATATTCAAATACCTTTCTCCTGATAAACTTTTTTCAATTAGATATACACTTTCAAGTTTTGCTTCATAACTCAAATTATTGTCATTTCAATCATTTTGGCCCATTCAGTCCCTTTCTAAAACATTAAAGTATTTCACAATTTGTAACAATGCCGTGCTGCTGTTAAATATGATTTTAGAAATTGCTATGTTGTCCCGGTTTAACACTGAAAATGCTGCCTTTTTGTGCTATTTATTTTCCTTTTTGTATTCCTGCTTGTGAACTTAAAGAAACCCTGTAAAAGGTTTTGTGTGCTGCACCAATAAAGGCCGAAAAATGTTTCACGTTGTGTGTCGTTCTTTTGTTTGTGCTGCACCAGCTGAAAAGTACAAATGCAGAAGCTTTTCTGACCGAACGAATGAAATTCTCGGCGTATACAATGAGCATAATAATATTGCAGTTTTTTTTGTGCTGAAATGATGTGGAAAGAACAAAAATCAAAAGCAAAGAAAAAAGGAAACTCGGAAAGTCGCACCAGAAGAGAGTCACCGGGCTTCCTGCAAGACTCAGTAAAGAAAGCCCCTGGCAGAAAGCTGGAAGTGCACAGAACAGCATGACATGTTGCCCTCTTGTGCAGCACCATTGATTTAAAGTAAAAGTGAAGGATGTTTTTTAAGCGTCGACATGTGTTTAATATTTACTTTTTAATATAACTGTATGAAGCTGACAGCCTGAGAGCTGGGTGGCTGGGGACGGAAATCCCCAGGTTCCAGAGAACGTCTCTCGGCTCGGCATTTCGTTCGGGGTCACGTGACCTGCATGTGGTTTGTCAGCAGATCTTTCTTTTTTCTGCAAGACTTCCCGTCCGCTGCCCGAGTGTGGGGCATCCTCTGGTAGTTTCCTCTGCACACAGCGGGGAGGAGCAAAATGGTCTTCTGCACCGAGGGCTCATAGTCTTTGACACATGACATCATGTTAGCTTACTGTTACCTTACTGTACCCTAATTCATCATAACGCATGCTTCATGGCTGGGCCGCATTTTTTCCCAAAGGTGCTTAAAATACATGGCTTTTGCTTTATTTTTCACAGCCGCGCTGACTTTAAAATCCGGTCACTCAGCTGTTGCTCGGCTGTCACCCAAGAACTCAAAAATGTGAAGAACACCCGCTGTGCGGCCAGCGCTCACCTAAAAAGGCTGAAAGTGGCACTAGAAGGCCGCTATGAAGCCGCTATGTGCCTCAGAGGGTCACGCTGCCTCTGGGATTTGGCCCTGCTGTTGTGTCCGCTGCCGATTTACTCGCCCAGCCGTGCACCAGCCATGTTGCCTTCCCGGGTGCAGCACGGCACATATTTTGGCATTTCAACATGTCACTTCCTTTTTGGGCTTGAGCTGTGCGAGAGATGGAAAGATAGCTGAGAGAAAAGACCAGTTGAGTTGTGAGCTGCGAACGCAGAGCTGCAGGCCTGCTTTTTCACAGAACGAATGGTTATGATGGACGTTGCCATGCAAATTGTTTTCCCCCCACCGCTCGCTCTGCTGACAGTGAATTTTGGGCAAAGGAGGCCCCTGCACTACAGCCCAAAGGTGTTCAGTGTTGATGGACTTGAGGATTTTCTTAAGTGTGGGTAGCACTTCATCCGCTCAGCGCTCTGAGCACTTCCAGGTGGCCCTTTTGCTAACTTGTAGCTGCAAAGTGAGAATGAGGAAGTTGAGTTGTGCTTTAGCTCCTTCCTCCTCTGTACAGCTTTCGCCGCTCAAACAGGAAGAGAGCAGAAGAGCGAGCGATAGGGAGAGAGAGAGAGGCTGCACACCAATATGTATCTGACCAGCAAGCCGACTTAAATTTCCACTGACTTGTTTCCGCTTGTTTTGAAAGCAAACTTTTTAAAAAGTTGGCCACGGTTCTGAAACAGAGCGCTAAGAAGATCCGGCGGCTGGCATGGCAAAGTATCAGCCTTGGTACCATAGCAATATCACCCGTTCCAAAGCTGAGGACCTGCTTTCCAAGGCTGCGAAGGATGGAAGCTTCCTCATCCGTGACAGCGAGTCGATACAAGGAGCCTATGCTCTCTGTGTGCTGTGAGTAGCTTCGCCTCGTGCTTCTTCTCCTTTTGCTCGCCGCACAATGAGAGTCCGCGGCATGCGGAGCAGCGGCGAGACCATTTTGCGCTTCGATTCTCATTGCAGCTATCAGAATGACACAGAGCACCTGCTGCAGGTAAAGGCAGGAACCACGCAGGTTCTGAACACAGCACACATATATAACAGTTTCGCATGAGCGGTGCTTGGACTCTACAGAACTGACCCCGTATGTCATGTTTGGATGATGCAGAATGTAGGCAAAAATGACAGCTTGCTTTGTAGACATATTCAAATGCAGGCCGGCTGTAGTTACGCTCGCTTTCATCTCAGCATGTTTTCATGTCGTGTTCAAGTAACCTTTGGCAAAGTTAGCTCTCCTCTTCCTGGCAGCAGACGTTTGAACTGTCCTTGACCTTCTTTGGTCTTCAGCTGAGCTTTGTCATGCAGTTTGTCTGAAAAAAGAATCCTGCAAGCATGGTATCTGCACAGTTTTCCTGCCTGTTGCAAATGGAGCTCCAGGATCCCGAGGCATAACCAAATGTTAGCAACCAAATGAGAGCCTTGTGGTCAGATGTTCGCAGATAGAGGACAGCAGCAGGGGCGGCCATGGCGCTGGTCAGTCCACACAGGCAGCACTTCTTTATGGAGCACACAGCAGACAAGAAAGCCTCTTCCTAATATTTGGCGCCGAGCTGCTGTAGACGTCCCTGCAGGCAGTTTGCTTAACTGAAAATTGCTTTCCTTTTTCATGACTTGCATTTAAATATGAAATAATGAGTTATGCATCGCGCACAAATACAAATCATTTCATGTTCACAGTCTTTCTGTCTGCAATTGACTCACGTAGGATGGAGATACTGATCTGCTGCTAGCATCACCAATGGCGTACGGTTCCCCATTAGCTATGTTTTAATGTCATTATGCACATAGGGCGTGAGCGACGTGGCGATACGCTGGGCAGTGCTGCTCTATCGCAGGGCCTTTGCCGTACGCTTGGGTGTGGGTTCGAATCCAGCTCCGTCTCTGTGGAGATTGGGTGTGCTCATGTGGGTTTCTTTCCACAGTCCACAGATGTGTTTCAGGTGACCTGGCAGCTATAAATTACCCTGCGAGTGTGTTGAGTTGCTCTGGTGCAAGTCATCATGGCCCAAGGAATCTGTTAAGCCCCAGTGGTTAACAGTTGCAATCCCTTTAGCAACCGTGTCTGCTAACTGAATAAAAACCCCAACACAGGAATCCCTGTGTTGACTTAAGGGTGTTTGCATATACGAATAAAATTATTTCCAGCCAAATATGAGGCTCATTTTTTACTTTTGCGAGTAACAGGAGCCGAGCATTTGGGGATTTTTGTAGAGATGAATACTCCTAATAGCAATTGAATTTCCATTTTAGGGCATTCGGTCTCATTGCTCTCTAAGGCAGAGCGACATCTGTACTAATAAATACTTTAAATAAAATCAAAAATACAGCTGTAAAACAATATATTGCATCTGTGTAACTTTAAAACGTGATCACTTTGTTTCATCAACACTTACATTATATTACTATTTAATGTGGTTGAGGTCAGTAAAGTGCTTTTCGGCACACTTTCCCAGCATGAATCATAAGCAATGATTTCTGTCTATGCCTGCTTCTCTTTCTAACTTGCTCACTCACTCGCTAACTTGCAGCCAAAGCTAATGTAAGAGTCTGAATGTGGCCGTGACATGAAGCCGTCTTGTGTGCTAAAAGTTTCTTATTTGCTGTTTGATGTGATTCTCCCTAAACTTCACACATGGGCCTCAAGGCAGCTCAAATGCAAACGGTCTGATTCATGCAAAAAGTTATTAGCTGTTCTTAAAAGTATATATTGCTGTGCAAGAAAATGAACAAACTTTTTATTTTTGTTCAAGGGCCATGAAGGCATGAAAAAGTGTCCAGTTTTATGTTTGCAGGAGGTGTTTATGGAAATGCGGATACGATGCAGGGACACGGGCCGAAAGGCCTTTGCAGGATTTGGTGGCGACTCATTTTCCGAGTGACGGACAAAGGGTTCGCGGGGAGTTGGGCAGGGAGACAGAGGGTCTCACCAGCACACGACACAGCCCAAAAGCACCATGTGTGCAGCACTTCCTTTTCTTATGTTTCTTATTTTTAAAAAGTGCAGTCTGCAAGCTCTAATATAAGCAGATTTGTGGCTCACAGGCCCAATTTCAGGCCTGGAAAGCACTGAAAGTGGCCTGGAAGTCTCCAACTCTTTGGTTAGTATCTCAACTCGTGCAAGAAGCGCATTTGCACTTTACTGAGCCTGACAAGAAGTCGCTCTCGTTTCCTAGGACAACACAATTGGAAAGGGAGTGTAATTTCTGAAATAAAACACATTAGTTGAGGACAATCGCTGTAACATCATGTGTTTTGTATGGTGCCATTTTTTCCAGCTTGCCTTGTACTCATGTCTGTTAAATTTCAGCAAAATGTATTAAGCCTGTAAATATTTAGCATTTGTCACTTTGTCCAAGTGGAGAATAATTCCTTGTAATCTCTTCTTTTTTAGGTATCAGAACTGCGTGTACACCTACAGAATTTTGCCAAATGAAGAGAGGAAACTTTCTGTTCAGGTACAGTGCGAATACATTCATTTTGCATTTACTGTAAAAGAAAGGAGAATCTTCGGGCCTTTATTTTAAGGACAAATTCTCCACCTCCTTATAGATGTCGATGCTTTATTTTGATACTGTTTACCTTACTCATGTTTAGACTCACAAACAGAGATTTTAAAATAAAAATAAATTAAATTTTAAAATAAACTTCAAATCGCACCAAACCATGAGGGACGTTTGTGGTGCGCTAGTTTCATACTTCTGGGGCTCAAATGGAGTGTCGGCCTCATCTTTCAGCAGTCAGCAAAGTGTTTTATGTCCTTTGCTGGGCGCAATACAGGGAACCTGGGTCTGGGTTTCTGTCTCACGCTGGCGCAGATCATTTGCCGGAGGGATTTGCGGCCGAGACCCTGCGTAGCGATGGCGCTGCTTCTGTCTTTTTGGACTTGGGAATCTAGCTCTGCTCCGCCCTTGTCCTTTCCTGTCCACGGGGGGTTCCTGAGGTCCCAGGGATGCAACAGCAGCGGTGAACTGTGCTGTCACCCTGGTAAAGATGTCGCATAAACTCGTAAGAGGCTGGTTATCTCCTGCTTCTTTCCCCGGGTACCGAGCGCTGATTGACAAGCAAATGCAGTAAAATGATTCCAAAGTCCACCCCCAGCAAAGCGGACCTCGTGGAAATACTCAAAGGCATTTTAGTTAGTTTGCAAAACATTGGCAGAATTTGCATAGGATTTGTTTTTGTGGGCCAATATCTCCTAGAAAAAATGTTCACACAAGCGAATAAGTAAATTTCTGCACACAAATTTTGCCAGTATTAGCCCATGTTAAGCCCTCACTCATGCAGGTCCATCACCTGCCCTCAGGATCTTCTGGAGTTTTGAGAACGTGAACAGCAAACAGGTTAAAGTCAGCGGCCAAAAATCTTTAAGCTGACGAAGCTGTGATATTTAGCTGGTGGTGTCTGCTTCGGCCTGTGCCGCCGGGAGGTGCCGGGAAGGATAACACGGAAAATTTGCAAAAATGTTTGGAAAATATTTTAAACAGCATCATGAAGAAGAAAACCCCTGTTGCATCACTGTGGGTATGGGTGCAGGCTTGTACATCTCGAAAATTATAGCTTCTCCACTGAATTCCATGATGGAATTTTGCTTTTTGAATGCCGAATGACAAAATTAACTGTGTGTGGCGGCTGCACCAAAGGGGCTAATTTAGGGATTCCCTCCTCATCCATCCGTGTGGGTCTAGACATCCAAAAGTGCGCGGAATCCATTTTATTTTACGTCACGAATGTTCCTGAGGTGCACTTCTCTATCCTCGAGATGCGTGTTCCTCTTGTGGCTGCTGCAGGTCTGCAGTTTTAATTTATCCGTCTGCGTGGGCGTTGAGACGCACAGTTCCTCTTGTGCTCTGCACTCAGTGGAAAGTAAGCAGAGATGCACTTTTGTCTCTTCGTGGCCACTTTGGCTGTCACAGACGCTGCCGCCGCTGCTATTACAGAACTTCTGCAGATGCCAGCTGGGCCTGGAAGGAAACGTTCGGCACCGCAAACTGGAAATTTATGCCGATTTTTTGCTCAACCGTTTACAAATTTAAACTTTAAACAGTGGCTATTCTCTTGGGCTCTTCGCAATTGTCACCGAAATCTGAACTCACTCTTTGTTGGTTTTTAACAATTAAATGCAAATTCTGAACCAAAATTCATCCTATTTGACAAACTGCCCCGATGCCGCAGTCTTCCAGAAGCCACTTTCCCAGCCGGAATCACGCAAGTTCACGCAACTGAACCGTTCCATTGTTCGGCTCATTCGCTGAAGCTGAAGTCTGCTAATAATTTGGCTGTTTGACCAGCAGATGGTTGTTTAAATCTGTGTTTTATTGCTGAGAGCACAGCGCTTGTGCATGCAGCAGCTACCGTGGTTTGTCCGATTTTATCTTCATTTTCATGTAGCGCAGTTTCCCTTCAGCGCAGCATTCCTGTTAACCGCTCCATTTTGCTTAAATGCAAGTTTTATTGCCTTCGGTTGCAGGGCTGTTAGGTTTTCTCCTTTGTTATTCAATGCTATTTATCGATCTTTCAGTTATTGTTTCAAAGAATTTTTTCTATTGTTTCCTCAACAGATTGTTTGAACGTTTCCACAACAATCAGTGTATGACTCTTACAAAATCCTTTTGATGTGAACTTGAAGAAATAAGGCTGGTGTTTCCTTCACCGTGCAGCTTCACACCTTTAAATCCATTTTGCGTCTGGGTTCCTTTTCAGCCTTCGCCTTCTCTGTTGCTCACGTTAGCTTTAGCCCGAAGGCAAAGGGATATCAGGTGCGGCGTTAAATGTTTTGCTGAACTCAACAGTTTTGTTCTACACACAATGTAGCAGCGACACAGGAGCAACATTTTCCCTGATGTTTCCATCTTACTTTGCTCCTGCTTTATGAAATGAGTGCAACTTCCACAGCAATGTTTAGATGTGCATTTGTTCGCTTCTTCAAAGCAGCCTGCAATGCAGCCGTTTAAACGGCCGTGCCATTTTTATCGGGAGCTGCTCAGGAGCGAGCATCTTCCTCAGCTCTAGCACTGCAGGCTGTGGGAATCGAACCTGGACCTTTGAAACCGAAAGCGGAGGACTCCGGCCAGCAGGCCGCATAAGCACAGCTGCAGCATCAATGCCTAGAAATGCAGATTTGACTGAGATGCAAGAAGAGCTGCAGAAAGAAGCTGCTGGAGTTTTTCTGAAGAACACAGCAGCAATGCCCCTTTGGGGCAGTGACATCTGCATGCAAGTTAGGTGTCACGAGATACTTAGGCCTTTGGTGAGAGCTGTAGACTGTGCTTCTGTATCCCTTACCTCACATGAGGAAGTGTGCTTCTGCTTGTCCCCACAAAGGCTTCGGAGGGGGTGCCCATACGCTTCTTCTCAGTGCTAAACAACCTGGTGGAGGAGTATTACAAGGAGAACATGGGGCTGGTTACACACCTGCAGTTCCCAGTGCAGAAGGAAGAGGAAGCCGAGGAGGAATCAGGTACAGACCTCATACCCCCACGTGTGCTCCAGCCCCCCCCCCCCGGCCTCCACCCCCACAGCAGGAGGTTGTGCAATGATCTGGAAGCGGCCAGCAGAGCTTGCTTCCTTTCCAGCACATGAGCACAAGATCTCTTGGCTCTGGGCTTGGACCTCCGTGCACGCTAAGCTTTACTGGTTTGTTGACTGATGTCTGCAAATATATTTCTCTTTTTTTTTTTCTTCACATAGCACAATGCGACCTGCAGCTTGCAAATGCGCATGGATGATCTTTAATGCATTATTTTGCCAAACACCAGCATGAAATTCACTATAAAACATAAATCATGCAAAGTGACTGCAAGCAATGTGATAAAGTCAATAACCCGGCACCTGCCTGTTTGTAGCTGACGGATGAAAAACATCTTCATTTGTACACTTTTTCTCCATTTTATTCCTCAGAGCCGGTTAATGTTCCGCCTCAGCTGCCTCCACGCAATTTCTCCAGCTTATCTTCAGCCACTGATACTAAAGAAGCCCACGGAGATGCTCTGAAGGGCCCAGAAGCTGCCCGGCCGTCCCTGTGTGAAACATTCCTGCAACGGCTCCAGCACCTCGACACGTCCAGGTAAGATGCACGCGTTTTCTCAGGTCTTCAGGCTACAGCGCAAACGCAAGGCGTCGACATGACAGAGACACGGCTTTGCACAGCTATGCAGTGTCTTTAAACTGTTTGACTCTGTTGCTTTTCAAATTTACTGACAAGCAGCCAACGTGCCCTCAACTGGTCTTTGTGTGCAGACACAGGTGCCGCTCAGCATCTCTCAGCTGCTTCTTCTTCATTCATCCTTGTCATTCATCCACTGTGTCTACTTCAGCATTCCAGATGACCACTTAAAATCCATCCAGGATTATTTGCGCTCCACGGTGAGCCTGGACGCAGAGCAGGTCCAGAATGGGAACTTCACGCTCCCATACTTGAAACAGTTGACTCTTGGAATCTGTAAAAACTTAACCAGGTGCGTGTTTCCTTTATTCTCATTTTGTTGTTCAAAGCTGGTATTTCATTATAATTCATTACAATGTCTAATATTCTCAGCTAAGGTTTAAATAGTGTTTTTGGTTCCGTGCTTTAACATCACAAGGAAAGATTGGTGCAGAACTGTAAACGGGTAAAATCCTTTACTTTCACTTACATTGTGGAACACCGAAAGGCCCGAAGCAAAGCAGCGCTTAAGCCTTTTGGTCAGAAGCCCTTAGATGCCTCTCCAGCTGAAGGGAAGAGCATGAGTAGGGAAGGAGGAGAAATGTGAGCACTCCGGCGCTACTTCACAGTGCTGCTTACTGCGGTAAAGCGCTGTCACTTGTACTGCACGTAATGCCAACGTTGTGTCACGCGAGGAGAAAGCGGGAGCAGCTTATAGTTGGCCATCCCCGTTTCCTCCATCCATCCATATTCTGAAAAATTCATTTTTGTGCGCTCACTTTTGCAGAGTTTTTGCAGCCACTTTCAGGCATTCATGCAGTTCAGTCGCTTCATTGTTTGTGTGTAACTTTTCAACGTCTGAAAACATTTCAGAAGGTGTCAGCTTTGGATTTCTGCCATTTGATACGGACCTCTGTATTTCTTATAGCTGGCCATTCTCATTTCCCCTTACTGCACCACTGTATTGCCGTTTTCATCACTGCTTACAAGTAACTGCTGAGAACTAGCTGAAATATTCATTTTTCAAATGTAGGCACACGCAGTGACTTAGAAAACAATGCCGCTACACACCGAAAAGAAGACGGAGTCATAACATTTGGACACTTCTTTTAATACAATACCTGGAGTAGCAGCGGTCGAAGGTTTGGAGAGGGAGATAACTGTGCGCTGATTTAGGGGGGTTGAATTAAAGACAAAACAGTGAGTGAACATTTTTAGCAGTGCATGAGAACGCAGAGAGGATCAGCACAGGTAAATGTGTGACCCTAGGCGTTCAGCCGCAGTGTAGCTCCCACACACACACACATGCGTGTACACACACCTACCAGCCGCTCCTTCAGCCGTGTCCCCCAGCTGCACTTTGGTTCATTTATTTTTAAAGGAGAACAGGTCTTGCGCATTCACAGTATTCTTTCATTCTTATTGCCGGAATTTGTAGGTATCCTGACTTATACTGCAGGCTCACTTGGATAGGGTAGTGCCCTGAACGAAGTCACCTGCTGACAAGCATAAAGCATAAGCGAGTAACTGTGCAGGTTCAATGAATATATTTTTAGGTTGCAATTTGCCTTTGTTTTGTTTAACAAATGTATCCCACACATTGTTTTCAAACTCAAGTTTGGGCCATTTCTTCATGATATTATGTTGTTTTGCATGCACATAAGAAAGATAACTTGCTTCACATCTACTTGCTGGGCAAGTAAATGAACGAGTTACTGAGTTTTTGACAAACAAAAATAAATACCAATACATTTACTTAATGCGGATCTCTCACGTGCCAGCACTGTGACGTGTTTCTTCCAGCGAAATTTCCCGCACCTTGCCGACGCTGGAGACCTTTCAGAAAGTCTTAGATCAGCAGATGTCTCCAGGAATTGGGCGTCTAAGGAGCCAGGTAGAGCAGATTTTGCATTGAAGACAAAATGAGGGAAAGAAATGCAGCTGTGACTTAGCTGCAGCTGAAAGGTCATTTAGATGTTGGACTGACAAATGTTGGTCTCATCTCCTTTAAAGGTTTCTTCTGATTCAAGTTTGCCTGTAACAATTCGGCTTGAGCAAATCACCAAGCTGTTGTATTCTATAGAAGAGAAGGTACTTAACCTATCTATCTATCTATCTATCTATCTATCTATCTATCTATCTATCTATCTATCTATCTATCTATCTATCTATCTATCTATGATACTTTGTTGACATTTATCATATCTTGCAGTTCTGTAAATAATCCTGAATTCCCTCTATTGTTTTCTAGGCAAAAACTGCTATGTGTGATGGGGTTGGACATGACAGCGGCCACAGAAAGTCACTGATACCACCTGTTACCTTTGAGGTTCACTATCTGCATACCGAGCGATGATAGCGCCTCTTCTTCAGTTACAAACCAAACAGTATAGTAATGATGTTAGCGTGGTAAATTTGACAAAGCTACTGTATACAAGTGGCAAAGTGGCTGAAAATGTAGACGCATGGATGAACTGGCACAGCATGTTAAAGGCCCAAGTTGCTGTGAGCACTGCTGTGAATGTCGGTGGCTTTTCATTTGTACAGCACACATTTGGATAACAATTTTTTCTTAGGAAAGACAATCACATTTGCAAAAAATAGGCTGAACTGCTGACCTCCTGAAAAGATTTCAAACATATTTATCTGAAAGAATGAAAACCTCCATCCTACTGAAAGACTTTGGACTTGAGCACAGCAATGTAGCTCACACACGCAAACACACACACACACACACACACACACACACACACACACACACACTTTCACATACACACGCTGTCAAATATGCACACGTAGTACAGACATTTGAGAGTCACCAATTCACTTGAAACGTATGTCTTTGGACTATGGAAAGAACCTACATGAGCACAGGGAAAAAGGCCAAACTCCACAAAGACCCTCACCTAAGGCACCAGCACCCGCCAATGCTGAGCTGCACGATGCCAGACAAACATTTGTTTCCATGTGAGCTGATGTTTGTGTCTTTGGCAAATTGAATTCTTACAGGTAAAATCAGATGTTCTGGGCATTTCCACCAAAATGTACCTTAAGGTGGATGTAGAAGGCGGAAAGGTCTACTTCAAGAAATCCAAAGATGGACCAGAGGACAAGCACCATCTGCATAACAAAAGTAAGACGCACTCATCTCCTCACCACCTGTGCACAGAGCACATGTAGAGTTTGGCCTCAACAAGCATCACTTCTTGCTTGCTGTCCATTCAGTTCTGCAGCTTGTGAAGTCGCAGAAAGTCCACACCAAGCTGGTGATTGTGCTTGAGACAGAGAGAGAAAAGACCATGCGCAAAGAGTTTGCTTTCGAAGACTCCAAGGTAAAATCCGAACCCTGTGACCTGAGCCTGTACACGTAGTTTGGCACCATTCTCATTTGTTTCCTTTGGCTTTACACAGAAACGGGAAGGTTTCTGCCAGCTCTTGCAGCAGATGAAGAATAAGCACTCATGCAAACCTGAGCCAGATATGATCACCATCTTCATAGGCACATGGAATATGGGTGATGATCTCTTCTTTGTTTGACATTTTTGCACAGTACTGGCTGTGAGAACTCTATGAAAGAGCATCCATGATCGATCTGCTTCATGAGAAAGACATTCAGTTTGTCTTCCGCTGAGCTCCTTTCCCTTCCAGGTAACGCGAATCCTCCTCAGAAGATCAATTCTTGGTTCCAGTCCAAGGGCCAGGGGAAGACTCAGGATGACACGGCAGACCACATTCCTCATGACATTTACATCATTGGGAGCCAGGAGGATCCTCTGGGTGATAAGGAATGGACTGACATCATAAAAAGCACCCTGAGGGAGATCACCAACATCAGCTTCAAGCAAGTAAGAGGCCAAAGACAGCTGCTGCCTTTGTCCTGCAGCTTTCTGGTTTTATTGCCTCCCAGAAAAAGAACCTCATTCATGAAAGTTGCATGGGAGAAGCAGCATTTTGTCAAAACCCACTGAAAGATGGTGCGCGTCAGACCAGACACCCGTTGCTTGCTTTTCCACAGGTGGCCATCCACACGCTGTGGAACATTCGGATTGTGGTGTTGGCGAAACCTGAGCACGAAAACCGCATCTCGCATGTCTTCTCAGACAGTGTGAAGACAGGGATTGCCAACGCCCTGGGTAAGCAGCTCCTTGTGGAGCTGGAGCACCATTGGAGAACCAGACCCACAGCATTTTAGGCCCTTCAGTAATTATACACACGTTCAACTATGCGTGTGAGCAATGTCTTCGCTTGCATGAAGAACAAAGGAAATTTTGGTGCGGCCAAAATCTGATGAACACTAGCTTATCTGATTTACTCTGGTAGTAGGACGTGCTTTTGAATTTGCTTAGGCATTCATTTCATTCCTGCCTACTTACTACCTTCAACAGGCAATAAAGGTGCAGTTGGCGTGTCGTTCATGTTCAACGGTACATCCTTTGGATTTGTCAACAGTCATCTGACATCTGGAAGCGAAAAGAAGTTGAGGTGAAAAAGCTGCTTTTGTACGGCAACCAGTGCCGGCGTTCACTTAGCACGGAGCACAGTTTAGCACTCATTGTTCTGTACATACTGTATAACATACTACATACGCATTCATTTTTCTATTTCAACATTTATTTCTTTTCCAGACGAAACCAGAACTACATTAACATACTGCGATTCTTGAATCTTGGGGATAAGAAGCTGAATCCATTTGACATCACACATCGATTCACTCATCTTTTCTGGCTGGGTGACTTAAATTATCGACTTGAAATGCCATCATCGGTAAGGGGATAAAGATGTTTTTTTTTTTTCGGTTTCATACCTGATACAGTCTCAAACCTAAAACTTGCTGCATCTCCAAAACCACCTGATAATAAACAAACATTGACTTGTTTCAACATGATAACTCCTACAGCACAGCACGCACACTGCCAGCCACCTTTCCCCACACATGGGCTGCAGTTCCTGCTGGCAGAGCCTCAGTGCCACCATAACCGCACATTTTCGGAAAGGTGCTGCATCTTACAGTCATGCTGGCCCACACTGGCTTCACAAAGCGTGTGCAGATGCTTTCATTGAGTATCTATGGTAGCTACATCTCATGCCAGTAGTACTGAGTGGTTTGAAGGGCCCTGAAGGAGCTTCGGTTCAGTGTGTTTTGTGAATCCTCCTTGAGACGATGAGCGCTTTGTGGCACAACGCATCTTTCTGCTGGAGGTGCTTATTTGAGAAAGAGTGAAGGGGGGCACCGGGGTGGCAGTGATGTTGTGGGGTGTTGTGGCATCGTTCACTTGCTGCTTAAGAGGAGAAGATATTCTCCACCAGTACCGCTGCCATAATGCCAGGCATGTAGGATCCATTTTTTTATGTTGTGTAATGGCAACATCAGAATATTTTGGGCCAGGCAGTTCTCTTCCCCTCTCCATTGGACATTTTGGTGCTCACAAGCTCACCAAACCCTCAAAGTCTTATAATCTGCTGCCGTAGTCTTCTGCTTCAAGGCCTCACGTGCTGTTAAAGTGCGTTCGCAGTGGAGTTTTTTGGGTTGCTGGAGGTGGCGTGTGTGGAACTTTGATCATGCATGCTGCTCGCTTCAAAGTTGTGTAGACACAGTAACCCTGATCTCTGCCATCTGTTACCCACTGAAGTGTTACACCCTGACGCACAGCTGCATGACTCACTCACTGCCTTGTGGGTGGCAGCCATAGGTGTAAATGAGCAGGTGTACCTAATAAAATGGCCGATGAGTGTACATCGTATGTTAGTTTGCCATTTGTTCTGGAACTATTTGTCATTATTTGGTCCTTCATCATTATTTCAAGAGAGCAGTGAGGTAACCACACAACCGTCAAACTTCCAGCACATCCCAGCTGCCAAGTCAAACCTGGCAACAGAGTGTGACTGGAAGCAACCGGCGCAGGGATCCGTGGGGAGCAGCAGCAGGGCCCCCCCGAGGCTCTTCACTTCAGGGCCAGACGCTTTGTGCCTTTGTGATATCCGTCCATAGCCGACGTTTCCTTTCCGCTGGAACAGCGCAATTGCGTCAGCCAGACCCTGAGCTGCAGCTCAGACTCAGTGACCGCTTCTTGTGACGTTTAACATAAAACCCTTTTGTGCTGACTTCATTCCTTCTGATTGTTAGCTTTGTAGAGTTTGTAAAAGTACAGCAAGATTTTGCTGGAAAATGTATAGCTCCTTGGTGCCTTAGGCCACTCGTGTTAAAAAATAGAGCCGACGCTAAGAAGGCAGCTCGAAGCAGAGGCTGCAATGGTTCCTTTCGCATGGTCTTATGCGGTCTTGCACGGTGCCATGTGACACCAGCGCTCATCAAAGCCACGTGTGCAATTGTTTGCCCCAACAGGAAGCCGAGAACATTGTGGCCAAAATCAAGCAGCAGCAGTACCAGGAGCTGCTGAGAGAAGACCAGCTGAGCCAGGAGAGGGCTGGAGAAAGGGTCTTCTTGCACTATGGTAAAGTACTGCGCCTTTTCCAGGGGCCAGCAGATCTTTCTCACAGCGACGGCAGTAAGAAATGCGGGAAAAGCTGCAGAGATTTAATGTTTGAACAAAAGCTCACTGCAAGCAGCAACCGCAAATGCAGCCAGTAGTGTTACTGTATGTGGTGTTCAAGATGCCCGATCACAAACGTATGCTTGCTTTGACCCTGCAGAGGAAGAGGAGATCACATTTGCGCCCACGTATCGCTTTGAGAGAGATACTCGTGAGAAGTATGTATACACAAAAGCCAAAGCCACGGGGGTATGTTTTCTCACCTGTTCTCTCATTTATTTCGATAACTGCTAAGAATCTGGGCTATAAACCAGCAAACACCTAAACCCAGATAAGGGGGTTAAATGCTTGTTTTCTTTATCTGCTCAGCTTGCGTACATGTTGTGCTTCATTTGATCGTAGCTGGATGGCCATTCTTTGCCCCCCCAGTGCACAAGGGTTTGCACCACAGATGCTCCTGCTGCTTGCTGTGGCCCCAGATGCTTCTTGGTGCTTGGAAACCCCCCATAGTAATGCACAGTGCACACTGTATATGTTCAAAATTGGTTTTAACGTACTGCAAAGGTACTGCTCATAAACTTTTTGAAAATCCTTTTAAAACATACTTTTTTCCTATTCACGGCTTCTATTCCATTCTGTTGTATTCATGACCAACCAGTCGCCATGTCAGTGGTGTTTGGTGAAGGTGGCCACCCAGCTGTGACCTCAGTCGTGTCACAGCTTTGCTCTGGATGTTTTTCTAAGGAAGTAAGAAAGTAAAATGACCAAACAGTGAACATTAGTGAGCACTGAGGAAAACTCAACTGATGCGCTCATGATGACATGTGAAAAAAATAAAGGAAACGCCTTTCTGCAGCAGCTGCTTGGTTCAGTAAGGTTGGGCCCGGCAGGAAACTCTCTAAAATAAACCGAAATCTTCCTCTCAGACTAAATATAACCTGCCCTCATGGTGCGACCGTGTTCTGCGGAAGTCCTACCCTCTGGCTCACGTGGTCTGCCAGTCCTACGGTACGGTTCTGTGCTCATCTTACAGAACATTTCACACTCCTCTCAGTGAAACAGTTGTTTGGTTGCTAAGTGAGCAAAGAGTTTAACTGCTGTTTCTCTGTTCTGCTTTCAGACGAAACAAAAAAGCTCATTTTTCACTCTCGTGTTGATGATGTTAACTGCTATGTTACTGCGATTATGCTAACATTGCCTTTAAACCACGTTTAACGTCAGGTTGCACCAATGACATCATGACCAGTGACCACTCGCCAGTGTTCGCAACGTTTGAAGTGGGTGTGACGTCTCAGTTCGTCTCTAAAAATGGTGCGTTTGTGTGTTTTCTGCCAGCAGAATGGCCTCGGCGCTTCACAAAATGTGAAGGAAATGCAATGTTTGGTTCATGCCCGGCCAACAAATTGGGCAACTTTTCCATTATAATCACTCAGTAGTGAGACAAGATTTGACTGTGTGGCTTTAGGTAAAGTGGCTGAACCAAAAGTCCTGCTTTAGATAGTCTATGACGCCCAAAGATCCTTTGGACAGAGGTGCAGTTCAAGCAAACGGATACGGTAGCATAACTATAGCTAAAATAGTTGTCATGTAATAGTTAATATTTCCATCTGCCTGCATGATTTTTCCAGATCCAAGCAACATGTCTCAGGGTGGAATTAAGTTCATGAACTGCATGGCAACTCTGAAGACCAAATCTAAGACCAAGTTCTGCATCGAGTACTACTCTAGCTGCCTGGA
Organism: Heterotis niloticus; assembly: GCA_018136845.1. NCBI lineage: Eukaryota > Metazoa > Chordata > Actinopteri > Osteoglossiformes > Osteoglossidae > Heterotis > Heterotis niloticus. Next base: position 15,939,649 of record CM030903.1, on the reverse strand, counting down.
GAGTAAGGAAACTTTTTTTTGAAATCCAGATATGAGCTGAAATTTAACTGGGAAAGTTATAAAGTATAAAGTTATCACAGTTATACAGTAATACTGAGTTATACAGTAATGCTCAGCTGTACAGTAGTATCGTAGCTAATAGGGAAGAGGACTGTACGGTATTTGATTGATAAAGTTTGCTCATATCCAGCCATATGATGACATTTTTTGCAATAACATGAAAATCTTTTCCATGCCTTCTCCCTCCAGTTACTTTTTTCATTTGAACAGCTAATGAGAAAAACGGGGGGGCGGCACGGTGGTGCGGCGAGGTGTACGGCCTCCTCGCAGGGCTGTGTTTGAGCCCACACCAATGTGTGTGGAGCTTGCATTTCCCCCCTGTGTCTGTGCGTGCAGGTACTTTCCAGACAGAAAAGTAGGAAATAAATGAAGCTGAGCAAAATGTGGCTTAACTGATCTTCAGGCCTTAGTCAGTGTTCCCAGGGCTTTTAGCCACATAAATCCACCTGCAGAAGTGCTGCCATCGTCACTGCTTACAAATATTTGTTTGTGCTTCAATTTTGGGCTTCAGGTTTTGTGAAGAGTCCAGAGGGAGAGAATCTGGAACATACTGATGGTTCACTAAGGGTTCGCTTTGGATACCAACCTGAGGTACAAGTTTTGCTTCCTTTGTGAAAGCCATGAAAATGAAGGCTCTGTATAACTTTTAATTCTTCTTATTTTGTGCCATAGTTAACGCCTATTATTTCGGACCCAGAGTATCTGCTGGACCAGCATATTCTGATTTGTGTGAAATCCACTGACTCGGAGGAATCTTATGGTAAGAACAAAACCCAGGGTGTACAGGAATGGGCATGACCTTGCACAAGCAAATGCAGAATCATACACAAACTGCGTTCACACAGCAGCATTTCATGGTAAAAAAAAAAAGGAACAGGGGCTGTATGAGTGAACCTGTAACCAGCAGCATTGGGTGAAAATGAGTGTTCTGCCTGGGAAAAAGAGTAACAGGAATGCTGCTTCTGGTTTTCACAGGGGAAGGCTGTGTGGCCTTGTGTGCGGCCGCTGTCTCTAAGGCTGACTTTCACATTGTCCTCACGCACCATGGAGAGATCACCGGCTCTCTGACCGGCAGTATCCAACTGCAGACCTCTGAGGGCAAGCAGACGGAGAAGCTGTACGGTGAGCACCGGCGCTGGCCCCAGCACCCTGTCCGCATATCAGGGCCCATCGCAGTGAACCTGCTCCAGAGGTGCTGCTGCTCCTGGAATCATGACAGATGCACAAACCCATATCCGGAGCGTCCCTGGCTCAGGTCCACAAAGGAGCCTTGCTGCTGCCCCTGAATTTGTACAAGAAACAACAAATAATTTTTAATAGTTTACTATGCGAGTAACTTTGCATAAAGGCTAAACAATAATAATCTGGTTTATGACACACTGGGGCAAGCCATACTGGCAAAGATTTTAATACATGCTGGGTCTGAATACTTATGCAAACGCCATATTTCAGTTTTTTTATCCTTCAAAAATATTTTGTGATGCAAAACTTATATTGACTTACAAAAACTCATCTTAAGTAAACTTATTTCTAATTAAAACATTACAAGGAAACAAGTATTAAACATTATTTTGTTAGCCAGTAAAATATGTGATTTTGTGAACGCTTCTGCGCTTTAATTCTAATTTAAACTTTAACTCTCTGAAAAATTCATTTGAAAAGCGCCAAACAATCTACACTGTAATGGGACATTTTACAATTGATATAGTTTTTTCATATTTGCATTGATCTTTCTGAACGCCTTCTGGGTTCTACTTGTTGACAGACTTCATCCAGGTTGAGAGGGATGACTCTGGAGCTCCAAAGGGCAGAAGTGCAGAATCCTTCAACAGGTGGGAGCAGCTCCATCACATTAAGAAGTAGTTCCACTTTTTATTGTTTGGTGTGGGCACTTTTATCATATTCTTAATGGCAAGGCAAGGTAAAGTAAGGTATGGTAAAGTAGGATAAGGTGGGGTAAGCATAACTGCTACGCTGCTTGTGTGCCCAGCAGGTCTACTCACCCCATGCCCACAAACATCAATAACCCCAATTACATGGGTGTGGGATACAAGACTGGAAACCTGGCAGAAATGGGCTGGACCTACAACTTGCCCCAGAAGACGAGCCCCCCAGGGAGTCACACTGGAAAGGACTTGAGCCAGGGGAACCTCTCTCCAAAAAAGACTGCTCAAGACACGCCCGTGTAAGTGTCGCTCATGTACATTTAGTCAAAAAGCTGTTTTTTAAACAAAAGGAGTTGATGGAAATTTGGAAAACTTTAGTGTTGCCTGTATTTCTCTAAAGTGCCAGCACCACAATGTGCCAAGTGCAGTGTATGGTGTCATGGCACCCAGGATAAGGTCTCCATCACCACATTTTCACCCTTCAGTTCAGGCAATAATGAGCACTAGAATAACACTCTTTCTGTCTCTTCTGTTCCACATGTTTAAAAATGTTAAGTCTTACATTCTGCAACCCCAGAAATACAAAGAATATTCTTTTTAATGTGAAATAGAATATCCACCTCATAGTGTGCTCCATGCAGCTCAAAACTGACTGTTCGTGCTTGAGATACTAACAAAAATAACCCCTTGTCTCCTTTTTTACTGGGCCACCCATGACAGAGGCCCTTTTGTAACCCAGAAATACAGACAATTCTTTTCCAGAAGAATTATTTGAGTGAAGGATTATGCATGAAGTCAATATTAATGCAACGTTACTCAAGATCGCGTTCTGCCTTTTTAGATCGGATGATGGAAAGCCCCCTGAGATGTTTGACAACCCTCTTTATGGCTCCATGGTGATGTCCAAGACAGTGCTGCGCTCCAAGGAACATCTGGGTCCTCCAGAGGCTTTCCCTGCGCCCCCCAAGTCCTGTGACGCCGATGGGGATCGCATGCCGCCTGTGCCCACACCCCGGAACCGTTCTTTCACCTGCTCTTCAGAGAGCAAACCACAGGCGCAGACCACACTGCTGCCACCCAACATCAATAAAAAGCCAGTTGTGCCGTCCCGCTCTGAGGGGGGTGCGTTGCCAGGCAGTCGACCCCCGCTGCCAATGAAGTCCCGCACAGGGCAGCCAGAACCACAGGCCATCAAGTCCCGGGACTACAGAGACAGCACCGAGCTGCCCAGCAAAGGTCGCCCTCCCTCCAGGCCGCCTCAGCTCCTCCCTAAAGATGGTACCGCATTCACACCGCCTTCCGCAATGGGGTCGTCTACTGCTCTGAAGCCGGGGGCTGGGGGGACAGTTTCATAAGAACAGCAGGCAACTTGTTTTAGGGCAACTGAATTAAATGCATGAGCACATGCACCTCTCACACTGTCAGAGGTCTCAGCCATGACCTTCAAATGAACACATTTCATTTTCATTTGTCTCACCATAGCACTGCAAGATGACTCATAAAAAATGTTGCACTGTGGTGTAAAAGAAAAGTAAAGTGCAAAATAAGCGTTTTTCATCAGGTGAAACATGTTTGTAACTTCAGCTTACTGATATTGAAGAAATAAGAAGCTCGTATATAAATTAATGATGTAAAAGTAAATAATGAAAAAGTTCAGGTGCTGTGTATATGATTGATTTAAGAGTTCTGATTTATATTTATTTTGTAATATTTCTTTCAATAACTGTGTATCCCTTCCTAAAATGGCAAGGGTAAAAGGTGGTTTCCCACCCCTGGCGTAAAGTGCACGACAAGTCTTGCTGATGTCTGTTGGAACCGAGCTCATCGTTCGCTTTTTGTCCCCCAGTGCATCATGAAGGAGTTCAGCCTTCAAAAACTGGACGCTCGCTGAAATGAACGCCGGCGACCAGAGCACCTGTCCGACACAACAGTAGAAACGTTTTGGCTGCATGGATCTTGTACATAGAAAAACCTCGTGGAAATAAGCACATGTCCTGGAATATGAAAAGAAAGAGTTGAGAAAAAAGTGTGAATTTCTCTTCAGATTGTTCTTTGTTGCTCAGTGTATCAAATGAATGTAACAGCTTATTTGAATGTAAAGAATCTGTGTAAAAAATGTGACACATATTACTCATCTGTACTTTTCTTCATTATCAATGTTTTGTATAAAATGGTAAAAAGCCAGAAAATTTTGACATGTAAAACAGAAGCTAACTTAAAAATCACCAAAACAGCCCAAAAATAAACTATCTGACTTTATATGAAAAACAAACAGCATTCAAAATTGTTACATTTGTTGTTGAAGTCTGACACATTGTAAATTCGCATTTTAGTATTAGATAAGAACATGTTTTTATGTTCGTAGTTTTGTCTTTTATCAGAAGTTAAGACATATATTCTATGCAGCTATAATATGATGTACGTTTCTATGATGATTTCATTTTATTTATATTTAAAAAATTAAAGTTACAAATAAAACCCCACCATGAGGGGTTGCAGTAAAATCTTGTAATAAGGCACCCTGCCATAAGACAAATTCAAATGTCCCTTTCCAATCACCAACATCATCTTCTGGCAGCAATGAATGTACAGGATTTGCTGAAGATGGTGTACGTTTACGTAAAATTTTCTGCTAGTGTTATTAGTATTGTAGTGGCCGTAATGCACTGCTGTGTGTAACCATAGTGAGGAGTTATAGGGGGATTGTTCACCGTTATTTGAGAGCTTTGGTGCAGGTGTGTTGTTGTGCTCTGTGAGTGCCGGTGTTTAAACATGTTGTGGAGAAACAAAGTTTGTGTTCCCACAGTCCAGTCTCCTGAGCTCTTCATTTGTAAAGCTGCCCCTAGGACAAGTGAAACAAGTTGCTGTAGTATTATTTATTCTATTAGTAATAGCACGGTACACCTACAGTATTTGTCACATATAGGTGTTGTTTGTAATAGTCCATTTTCTACACATCTAATACATGAAAAAAAAATCTTTTCATACAGTAAATAGAAGACCGACTGAAAAAAAATATTTTTTCATTTACTTCTCAACAAGGCAATCCCACATTGTGCAGTTAAAATTTGGACCCCTTATGGCTGGTTTTACTGTTCCTGTCCCTGTTTACATATAAACACATGCATAGGAGAGACAAAACAGCAACAAACCCCAGCGAACAGGATTCAAACTTTTAACTAAATCTCTGCTATGACAGAAGCTATATGAATGAGTTATATTAAGCTGAACATGACCTGTTAATACATAATGTCAGTTTCTAAAAAGACGTAGCAGCAAGATGGTTTCAAAAAGACCAAGGTGCAGGTGCACTGATCACAAAAATGGCACAATTATTTTAAGCTCTAAGGGGAAGTGCCGAATAATGATGATGGCATATGGCTAACAATTGAAGACTGTCAGAAAAGAGGAACCGCTTAGGCAGATCACATCACGACAGTTGCTCAAGAACTGCGCAACCGTTACGTTGAAACTGCGCTCGCATTTCAGTTAGCTGTGTGGTGCTCTCACAGGCCTTAATGTCAGGAAGGCTGGATGTTTAAGGGTTTGGCAAGCAAAGAGCCACAACAAAGAAACGCATTTCAGATCGAGACAGGCAGCAGGTGGTGCAGTGTCACTGGACTTCGTGAACTTTGCTTCAAATCCCTCCTCTTCCTGTAGTTCCCTGAATTGCCAGTAAAAAATAGCATATAAATGGGAAAACAACTGTAAGCAGCCTCTGTAGAAAAGCATCAGCTATGATGAGGAAACCAGCTATTCCTCAACGCATCCCTGCTTTGGGGTAGTAGGTGACACGGAGGCTAGAGCTCCCTTTGCACCCTAAGGGTTTAGACCTCATGTCCTGCTGCAGCACCTTAAATTACTAAAGTAAAATAAACCAGGAGGTCTGTTAACTATAACTCGGTAAAAAGTGTATTGTGAATGAGGGAAAGAAATCTGCTTGGTGACACTGCGACTGAGGCGGTTTCCACGGTGACCCCTTGTCACCCTGTCCCCGTACACAGCGCCATCTGCTTGCAGATCGTTTCTCCGCTCGTAGCGATGGCCAGAATCCTTTTTCTTTGGCCAAGGATGCCCTCACATACAGGGAATTTGTCGTCGGTTCCCAGTGGCTCCTAGTGTACAGCAGACAAACACAACATCTATATATATATATGCACGGGTTGGTTGGCAGACTGGGGAAAAAGCTTCGCGACTTGGACCAGTGAACACCGAAAAGCGATACTGGTACTGGTACTGGTACGAGTAAGTAAATCAAATGGATCCCCGTGTTACTTACTGGTTTAGTGTCTGGATTTTCACACTGACGATCACGTTTAGTCGGTGTGCCGCACTGCACGCCGCGACGAAAGAAAGATGCAGAATACATTTTCACGACACCCGCTCAGCATCGCAAGGACGCAAATGTGAAGCTTTTAAAATGCATAAACGTGTCAACCGTTTACATTGTATACGTGCAATATATTAAGTACGATTATTATATGCACTGTCACCTATTTTGAAACACAGTCATATCCTATTACATTTACTTACATTTAGTTATAACTTATTTTAATTCCCCAAAACCCCAACTATACCCGCAGCCTAGTCACATGGCATTCTTTGACTATTAAAGATCGCTTCCCTCCTCCGGGTGAAACGCAAAAAGGTGCATTGTGTTGCAGTTATTATTGTATACCTTTATTATTGTAATATAAATGTTTGAATGTGAATTTAAAAAATGGGGAGCACTAAATGTAAGCGTCTGCTCCGAATTTTGCTGGAAAAAAGCATGAAAATGCGCTTCCGTTTGTCGCACACATATGACGCAATCAAAAGCGCGTCCATTAACAACAGCGGGTCATTCGGTTACCGCTTACTAGCAGTGGCGGCGCACACGCGAGTTAGTGAGTGAAAATGGTGAGTGTGTCTGTTATTTTTAAGTTTTTTGTTAGCGACCGAAATATGATCATTGTTTAAATTATCGGAGCGTAACTAGATTCTATAAAAGAAACCGTAGCAGTAGAGTTGCATTCTTTCTCGGCTGGATGCTGTCGGCTAGCTAACTAGCTTCGTCGTCTGGGCTATTAACCTAGAAAATGAACAAGTGGCCTCATACGTTGTGTAATAGATACAAAATGTCAGACCTCTAACAGTTAGTCGCTATCACTTAGTCAAAAGAATCTGACAGAACGTATTGTTACCTCAAGTTCAGACTCTATGTATGTATGTATGTATGTATGTATGTGTTGTGCTCATCATTATCTTTCCTTCACAGCTGTTTTACTCCTTCTTCAAGTCATTGGTGGGGAAAGACGTGGTGGTGGAGCTGAAAAATGACCTATGGTGAGGAATTTTGCCAAACTTAGCCAACTACTAGGCCAACAGGTGGTGTGGTGCTTAGGAGACCACATGCTTACATAGCACCTTCAATATCCACAGCACAGACATAGGCCGCAGCTGTTGAAATCAGTAGGGTTCAGATCCCAGTTTTGGTTTGTTGTGGAGGGAGGAAGTTGCACCAGGTTCGGCCACTCTTCTATGAAGGAGCTTATCAAGTCCTTCTGTAATAATGTGTACATTGTATTTTGAAAAGAGGCTTTCAGTTTTCAGTCTAGAGTTTTATTTGTCTGTACTGTTCAAGTTCAACTTTTTCACAAGCTTCGGACCTTTTTAGAGGATGTTTTCCGTTGTCTGTGCACACCTTCTCGACCAGCATAACTGCGTCCAGTTCAACTCAGCTGAGGTACTGTAATGTGAGAAAAGGTTTGTGAATGAGGGAGAACATGACAATAAGCACTTGGTCCACTATTTTTTATGAAAAAAAATTGAATGCAAATAAAAATATGAATGTATTAATTACACCTGTGTGGCATAGTGGCACAGGTAGTAGTACCTGGCCTGTTTGGATGAGGGTTTCATTCCAGCTCAGTCTTTGTAGAGTTTCAGTGTTCTCCCCATGTCTGTGTCGGCTTCCACCCACAAGTGTTTCAGGTTAATTGGTCTCCCTGAGCTGTCAATAGTGTTTGACTGTTTGTGGTCAACCTGTGATGGATGGAGTCTCATCTAGGGTGTAGTTTCACAGCCCAGTGGTTCCAGATAGGCTCCTTACCACAACGACTCTGATCAAGATTAAGTGGTTAACAGTGATGGATGGATATGTTAAATACATCTGAACTGTATTTTCTTTTGGTATATAACAAACACTGGAAAGCATCCAGTCAGCTTCAGCGTGAGCGGGGGTTGGGTTTGAGTCCCACCTCCTGGTGTAGAGCCTATCGATCAAGATACTTTCCCAAGAATATCCATCAATGAGTAAATCATGGTATAGAGCTGAGGCTGACTGTGAACCTGCTTGTCTTTAATTACACAATACTTAGGCTGGCATTTTAGTACATATTGTTGGTTTTGGCTATTGTCCAAAATGATGTTCGCATTGTGACAACTAATACTATTGACCTCCCCCTCCCCCCAGCATCTGTGGGACTCTCCATTCAGTTGACCAGGTAGGATATTTTGACTTTACCAATGTATTTTACTAATTTGCGGCGTACCCCATCACGCATCTGAATTTCTATCTTTCTTCTCCTGCAGTACCTGAATATCAAACTTACAGACATAAGTGTGACAGATCCTGAGAAGTACCCCCACATGGTGAGTGCTGCTGGTGACTTGTGCTGTACCTGAGTGAGGCTGGACTGAATGAACTGGCAGCTGGTTGACATACTGCTATTGGACACCTTTATCGTGCTTACCGTGCGATGATAGAGCATTAACACCCTGCTGTATAAATAGGTGAAGTGTTTCACCGCTGAGTAACATTTTAACTTGCCTTGAACAAATAAGTCAACAGCAGTAACTTACCTTTTCCTCTAGAAAGTTTTGTTCTTATTAAACATTATCATGCATTTCCTGCCAGACTAAGGACTTTGTCTTTCACGTCATTAAATTTGAAAATTGGTGGAATTGGTTTTCAAAGCTTTTACACTGAAAGAAAATTACTGTATTGATGGTGAAGTAGACATTTAAGACATTGGAAACTTTTGTGTTCAGCAGCTTTATATTACAAGCTAGACTGGGGGAAGTTATTTACTCTTGAGTTTTTGTCCATTTTAATTATTTATGTGTTTGTTTTTTCAAAAAACATTTTAATTTTAATTTCACATTATTAGTTTATTTAGCAGGAGTGACTCACATTCTCTCCCTGTTTGAAGGGCAGTACAACAGCTCCCCTCCTTCAACTGTGTTTTGTAGTGCAGTCTATTGTGGGACATTTGTATCGCTGCCTTAATTCACAATTCGCTCTTGTGTAAAATTCATCTTAATTTGTCAGCCTTTGTATTCCAATTTATGTCAAAGATTTCTCATGTGTTTTTATTTAGTAGTTGTCTTTCTAAATAACTGCTAGCTTGATAGCTCATTGGTATTAGTGTTCCACTGCCATATGAAAGTAATTTCTTCCTGAAGAATGCTTAGTATGGTTATTTGCCAGCCATTTAGGCTAACCCAAGGTACTCAGTGTTTGTGTTGATGCCACCTTTAATGGTTAAAAAAGGAACACTGAACATTCACTGAAGAAGCTGGGATGAATTGGATGATCTAAAACTGTGGTCAAGATTTGTGAGGTTAGGACCTGAAAGTGGCAAACAAGGGGTGATGCAAGTGGAAACCTTGATACAGTAGGAGCCAAACTATAACTGATGAAGCTGTTGGGAATCCAAATTAGGACCTTGGAAATGCAAAGAAATGCTTTGTGCACCCCAAAAGCTAGGGGTGCTGAATAAAGTGCCTAGTAAAGTGAAATGGAAGACTGCATGTGTAAATGTTGCCAGCGTCTTGTAAAAGATGAATATTTAAATTGAGCGACTTCCGGTCGCAAGTGAGGTTGTTAAGGTTTGGCACTGTGAGGATTGTGAAAGGGCCGAATGCTCTTCACCGGCACAATCCTTCAGGCACGAACAAGCGAGATGTTGCAGTGTGCGTCTGCTCCAGTGTTGCTCACGCCACCTTGGCCTTTGCTCCCTCTAGCTGTCCGTGAAGAACTGCTTCATCCGGGGCTCGGTGGTCCGGTACGTCCAGCTTCCTGCGGATGAGGTGGACACTCAGCTGCTGCAGGACGCTGCGCGCAAGGAGGCCATGCAGCAGAAGCAGTGATTGTTCTCAGCCAGGCCAGTGGAATTGGGGGTGGTCTTGGGTTTGGACATGGATGGTCCCGGGTCACAATTTATGCCCATGGGCCTCGCAGTGGGTTTATTACACGCTTGTATTGTTGTTTTCATTGCTGGGGTTGTACCTTTTGGCCAGGCCTTGTTTTTGAAGTTTCCAGTGCAGCCTTTAAACTTGAGGTAACTACAGTATCACATTGCTCACTCTGTTGACTTTGCATACCAGTAAATTAGTTTTTTTTATTTTAATTTTTTTCTCCTCTCTACTTTGTGGCTGGATGAACTCTAGAAGTATCAAGCTGCATCATTTAGGACTCGATATACTTGGTTGTATGAAATGTCGCTCACTTAATTTCGTTTCCTTTGTCTGGTGTTTTTCCCATGTTCCTGTCAAGTCTGAAAGCTGTAATAATGTGATTAGTCCTTATTGTAGCCTCAAATGTAAGCTGGATCTTTATTTGGCTAAACGTCACGTTGAGGAGGAACTGTAATTTTTGAAATCGATACGGGGGCCATATTTAGACGATGGAATGGGGCCATCGTGGCAGTGCAGAAAATCCGCAGGCAAATTTGCTGGAAGGAGCAGGAAAATTGTCCTGAATAATGCAAATGATGTTGCACTTCCTCTTATTTCTGGCCACTTCCTTCAGCCCAGTTCTGCTTCCTCAATGACCTCCCGTCTGTTATCTGCACACCACTGGCAGGTGTGGTGTGTCTACAGCATCCTTTGAGAATGTCAAGCTGGTGTGCAGGTTGCAGTTATGTGGGATCTTCAGGAAATAAGATCAAAATGTTTTGTATTCACACGTTTATGCTTCTGAAATGTTTGCTTTTGCTTGATTTGTTTGCCATAGATGAGGCCAGAATTTTTTTTTCCCTGCAAGCCCCCATTTCCCTTCAATTACGCTTTTGAATATAAAGATAATTTTGTTAACTGAAGTGTTTGTAAGCCAGCTTCTCCTACCTTTCTCCAGAATCACTTTCACCGTCAAGTTTCTCACATTGACAGCTCATAAAAGTTCGAAAGACTCACTGCTGGGCTGTGCAGTTATTTCTGATCCTGTTTTTAATGTACAGCAATACGCAGCCAGTTTCACATTTAATGATCCAAGTTGAACTGCGGTCATCAGGGACAGCAGCGTTGCTTCTACCATCTCGCTATCGGGGGGGGGGCACCTAGAGGAGTTTCTCCGGGGCTTCCGCTTTTACCTACGGCCATCTTTGGTTCTTATTAAACTTTCCCCTCAATACTTTCCACATTCGCTACTGTTGACGTGTCAGTGTTGTACGATAAAGAGTGAATGGCAGACTTTCAACAAACAAATTTATTTTTATAAGAACTTTTTCCTTTTACAGAACCTGTTGCTATCACGACACTGACAAGAACTTCAAAATAATTCATACATTTAGTCATACATTTGTTCATTTTCATGAAATTAATGGAAAGTCATGCTTAAATATACAAAAACCTTTATCTCCCTGAACAGTGCTCTTTTTACAGATATAGTTGCAAATGTATTTTTAAAAAAATAGAAAAAGGGCAGTTTAAAGGTAGCTACAGTGTACAGGATGAACAGCATGAGATTCTGCACATGGGCACAACGTGAGCAAATGCTCCACAGCACAGGGGGAGGGGACACGCGTGCTCTCACTTTTACAGACGCTATGTACAGACATAGTTCAGTTCAAATATAGAACAGAGGAATAATAAAAAGTACAGTAGTGTGGCAGTAATGCAGTGGGCGCCGTGGGGGCTGTTTCTTGCAGTACTTTGACGGTTGCATCACTTGCGTGCGGAGCGCAGCCGGATGCTGAAACTCGGCTCCTTTTGTGTTGCTCGCGGCTCGCCAAGGTGCCCAATTTGCATGAAAACGCGCGCGCACACAGCGGTGCTGCAGGGGACCACGACAACGCCATGGAAAGAACTGCCAGCAAGTGGATGTGGAGCAGAAGAGACGTAACCTCTGGAAATGAGGTAAGAATACTGGGAGCAGTCACAGTAAAACCGTGTTCTGGGGTGACGTCACCTTGCTTTGCTCAGCCTGAAGAGTAAGAGGAACAGTTGAGGTGCACAGCAGAATTTTGATCCATGTCGCTGTCAACTCGCCCCAAAGTACAAAACCTACTTCTCTGACATGAAGGAATACAGCAGTGGAGACCAGAAGACCTGAGCAATGCACACTTTTACGCTCTTGACAAAATCTAGCTGCGGCTTTTTGAGCCACTGACCAGACAGCCCTCTTTGGAAAGCGTTTATATCAACGTTATACCAGCAAGCTTCATTTTTAAAATTTACATTTCTAGTGTAAAATATGCAAATAACCAAGAGTTGAGCACAAGTCAAGACCACAGATTTGACACTAGGGATCTTAGTCATCCAAAAAAATAAGACTGCAAGTGATGGCTGTGCTGGTCTATTACTGTGCAAAATTAAACCTCGGTACCTGCTCATCTGCAGTATGCGCCAAATACAAAGGAAAATGTTTTCCTTCAGTATCCAAAATGCCAAACTATTGCAGGCAAGGGGGGGGGGAAATGCATGAACAATGACTGCATTACAAATTTGATATGCAAAACTGTCATTGCCCAGCTCTTCTCGCCAAATAAAAAAAAAATACATAAATACAACAATTTTTACATTCATACATCTATATTTTACAACATAAACTTAATGCGCTTTTCAAAATAAGACTGAAGCTAGAGTTCAAGCAACAATAAGTTTGCATCTTGATTTTTTTTTTTTTTTTTTTTTCTCCCCCAGGGGGAGGTTTTAGAAACACTCGAGAAACCGAAAAGCCCTGAAGTTGTACTGGGCTGAATGGGCAGCGCGTTTAGTGACTGCGGAAAAAGGCACATGGAGTACACGGTGTGTACACACACACACACACACACACCTTCTACCAGACCTAAACACAAGGACAACTGTAAACCTTCACTTGCCAGAGACAAATAACATTTCTATACACACACATTTGAAGCAAAATAACATGTCGGACCGAAGCAGTACCGTAAAATACACAATTTAACATTAGTCGGTTTGGCTCTGCCCGCAGAGATCAGTCTGACATCATCACCACCACCACCAGGCTGAAGCTACTGGCCGCATCAAGGTGAGCCAACTGCCTCAAGCACGTTTTTCAGCTTCTTTTCTTCATAAGCAGCAGTCACTCCCACCGCAAAATTAATTAAAAAAAAAAAATTCTGACCATAAAATGTTTCAGCAGTCATTTATCCTTCCACACAATAAGCAGTTCTACATGGTATATTTATATAGAAAACTTATAGATAAATTTGTTTTACACCTTTGCCACAAGTACCATTATCTTAAAATATACCACCCTTCAACCAAAGTTCCCTAAGTACTTTCACAAAAGTATGTTCTTTGATATAAAATACCATATTTTCAAAAATTGGATTTACATTCCATCTTTTTTCTCCTCAAGAAAATAAAGCATTATATACCTCAAAGCTTATAAATACGACAACGACATGTAGACAATAAAGTGACTGATTGGCCGCATGTGGTTCTACGTTCACATGTGAAGGAAACCCGTTTAGAATGGTGCCCCTGGCACCCAGGTTCTCAGCAGGGGGTGCCCGTGCCGGCGGTTTGTTCCGCAGCAGAGACGCGGTACTGGACCTTGGTGTTGGTAATGGCGCCGTGCTTCTGCCGGAGGTGCAGCCTCAGCTGACTCTTGTGGCGAAAGTGCAGGTTGCATTTCTCACACTGCAAACAACACATGCATCACACGTCAGCAGGTGCCGCGTGAGCAGCACAGATGAGCACAGTTGCCTGGCCTTCACTTACATGATAGGGCTTTTCTCCTGTGTGAATGCGCAGATGGCTCTTGAGAGTCTGCAGGTGGCGAAAGCGCGTCCCGCAGATCTCGCAGGGGTATGGTTTCTCTCCCGTGTGGATCAACACGTGAGCACGGAGGTGGGCCACCTGCACAACAGCCAGGGTTTGAGCCAAAGACCACAGGGGTGAAGAGTTGTTTGATGCCGGGGTCCCGTTTGGGCTCCTCACCTGGACAAAGCGGGCGCCGCACGTCTCGCACTTGTATGGCTTTTCTCCTGAGTGTATGCGGGTGTGGGTCTTGAGGTTAGCAGGCCTGTTGAACTGAGCACCACAGATGTTGCAGCGATACGGCTTCTCTCCTGGAAACATGACAGACACAGGTACGCACGCAGCGGTGAGACCCTCAGGCAGCAGGACATGGGGGACACGAAGCCACCTCCTGGGCAGCCATCCGGCTCCGTTTACCTGTGTGAACCGTTTTGTGGCTGGCCAGGTTCCCCTTGTAGCGGAAAGCCGCCTGGCAGCGGTCACACTTGTATGGCTTGTCACTGTGGACCTGGAGCGTGTGTCGCTTCAGAGCTTCGTCTTCAGCAAACTTTGAGTCGCATTCGTTACAGAAAAAGGTTCCGTTTTCTGCAAGTGAAGCCATATTCGTTTTAATTCATGCAACCCAAACATGTTACACCAATCAACATCTCGCCATCCAGTGGCCTTAACCACTCTGTCCAGGTCAAGGTCACTTGGGGTGGTCCAGAGCCTTTTCCAGGCGTTATGGGGCACCCGGCTATGAAAGGACACCCTGGATGGAAGGCCAGTCACACACTATGGGCAATTTAGAGTGACCGGTTAACCTGAAACACGCATTTTGGTCGGTGGGAAGAGAGCCACATAGACAAAAAGCGCAAGCTTCACGCAGTGTGAATTGGATTCAAACCCCAGGTGCTGGAGAAGACGCCACCTCAACTGCGGGTCAGACCAGCCGCTTTGGCACTCACCACAGCTGAAGTCTGAGTATTCGGACCCGGGCTCCGGCATTTCGTCTGCCAGCTGCCCGCTGCCGGTGTTGGAGCAGCCCGAGTGCTGGGGGGATTGCGAGCCACAGGACGAGCACTTGGGAAGGCTCGTGTAGCGGGACGTCTGGATGCCACCATTTCTTGATGTTCTCTCCATAGCTCTGTCCAGACAAAAGGCAGACACTGTTGAACTTCATCCGCAAATCAAATGTCCTCCGTTAAATGGAAGACACACTCATGGGCCAAAAAAAAAAAAAAAAAAAAAAAACCTTTTTTAAGGAAAAAAAAAAATTTTTACAAACGTATTAATGCAGTACTTTGCTTTCTCACAGGAGTAGCAGATGGTTTTGCACGCTCAGGCTCACCTGTTGATGATGCTATTAAGCCGGCTAGCTTGCGGTATAGGAGGCTCTTCCCCCTGTCCGCTGACCTTGGGTGCCGCATCCACGTCGGGCTGTTCAGAGTCACCCGGCTGGAGGTAGGCGGGCGAACCAAGCGGCGGCGGTGAGCGCGGCTCCAGCCCTCGAGGGCCACCCTCGGCTTCTTTGGGCATCTGGTTGGCAGAGTTGAGCACAATGAACTTGTACTTTTTCCAGTTGCGGGCCTTGGGGTCCTGAGTCCCCTGCAAAGGCGCCACTGCCTGGGATAGGGTGGCATTCTTGCTGCTGCTTGACTCTGTGGGCGAGTTGGGCTGGCAGTCAGACTTGAGGGGGCTCTGCGGACTGCTCATGAGACCCTTGCGGCCGCTGGATGACATTCCCACAGAGTAGTGCTGGTGGCTCAGGTTCTCCATCCCCAGTGGCACATGCTCCTTGCCACCCTCTCTCTGCTCCTGAGCCAGAGCCGGGAAGCAGTGCTTGCGAAAGCCGGGCCCTACAGGCTGGTGGATGCCGCCAAGGTTTTCCTTCCTCACCTCCTCCTCAGCTGCCACGCCCGCTGCCTCTCTGGGAAGAAAGGTGGCCATGTGGCACACGCCAGCGCTGGGCCTCAAGTGCTCTGTTAGGGCAGTATCGTCAGGTGCAAAACACAACTTGTGGTGCATGGCGCCACTTTTAGAGAAGTCCGTTAAGGAGTTTTTAGCATCTGCCAGCTTTCCGAGGGCAAAGGGGAACCCATGGACTGGGAATTGGCCATATAGATATGAGGTGCTGGGAGGACTAACGCCGCTGAACAAGCTGGAACCATAGGCCCTCCCATCCCTGAAAGAGGATGTTCGTGGGGGCAAATTCTCCACTTCGTGGGGTCTGTACACATGGGCATCCTGAGGTAATAGCAAAGGGCTGACCAAGAACTCCTCCCTGGTGAGCTTGGCTGAGGGGTCGCTGAAAGGTGAGGAACAGAAACATACAAAGGGTTTTAAACATCACCCAGATTCCTTATTCGCAAAGAAAGACGTTTTCTCTCCTCGTCTCCAGTCCTTACCTGGACTTGAGGAACCTGTTGCAAGTGTCCACAACATGGTCCATCTGCAGGTAGATGGCTGTGTTCATGACAGCCATGATGAGGCTCTCCTTTAGAGTCAGGCGGGAGGTGTACATGAACTCCAGAAGAATGGCAAAGCCTTCAGGGTCCATTTTGGGGTCAAGGCTAATGGCATTCAGGTTGCATTTGTGGGAGTCAGTAAATATGGTGTAAAAAAGCCCACTGCAAAAAAAGAAAAAGAAAATACCACTCTAAACATGACCATTACAGTTGATGAACAAGCAACTGTGCAGCAAGAAAATGTGTTGACAAGCAGTAAATATTTAAACCTTTATTTTCATCATTTGGCTGTTTCAACCCATGTGTTACTTAAACACACACAATAAACAAATTACCTGCAAGCCATTAGGACAGTTTTATGAGCCCGGAACTGCTGCCTGTTGACCAGAATAGTGACGTCGGTGAGGATGTCCCTGCTGCGCAGTCGGTTCAGGTTGAGCAGTACGTCGCTCGCATGCCGTGTGAACTGAATGCAGCTATCTGCTGCACAAGCCATTTTGCTGAGACCTGCTCATGTAAACAAACCACACGCAACTGTAAATAACCCTGACGCTGGACTTAAATGCACTTGAGCAGTTAAATTTAACACAGCAAGAGCAAATGCAACTACGCTGCAGCTCTTAAGTTGCCTTCAAACAGTTCACTTGCGGAGCCACCGCTGCATCCATCAGGGCAAAACTTGAATTTCACAGAGTTTCTGCGGCTCGCTTGCTGAGCCGCCTCATGTAGTACCGTGCATCACTCTGTTTTACCAGGCTTCCCATTTACATGAGCCAAGTTCCGAGGCATCTTTAACCCGTCGACCTTTGCGGTTGCTTTCCGCTCCGGCCTGCAGGGGGCGCAACGGGACAGTCAAGAACATCGAGCCCGAACGACACTTCTGGCTTGAGGCTCGCCAGTCGCAGTACCGCCGGACAACAACGCTCAGCCGGACACAAACCCCCTTAAAATGACACTGGCCTGCAAACGCCCACCGACACGCATGGACACGCGGGAGTTGCGCGGGGCTACGCGACGCGCCGGTACAAGTGCGACTCCACGGCGTACATCCTGTTCAGGACTCGGTGTTATTACAGAAAAGCGCCCACGCACAATTATTACTGCTTCACGCACATCGCTGAACTACCAGCCTGAGCCTCGACGCGAGAAACTGCGCTACAATTGAGCTCAAAAAAAAAAAAAAAAAAAATCGGACAAAACGCGATTTACAGCAACGCCCGCTAGGAGGCGTCCCGCGCCGCCGATTAAACACCGTTCGCTCCGTTAATTATCCAACTTAAGAGAACCGCAACATTGAACCCATTTTGACGTCCGCAAGTCATAATTCCTTATAAATTAATATTTGGAGAGGGGAGAAAAAAAAACAAAAAAAAACTAACTGTAAAAGACACCGGCGCTCACACACCTGACGGACCAGCAACGTCACAAGTAACCGGCTAATAACATCAAACACAATAACTGCATAATAAGACACTGGCGCGCCGTTATTGTACGCCTGCCAACATAAACACGTCCATCGCGCCCTTGTGTGCATTTTCTTTCTAAGCATGGTAAACACAGTACGGCATGGAGTAAAGTGTGCCCAGATCCTACCGAGCGCAGATAAAACCCATTATTTGCTCAGACTGTTATACAACCGGCCTCTTCGAAGCGTGCGCGCACACACGGGTTAAACTACCAGCCGCGAGGTTTCTACACTGCTGGCTTATTCACGAGAGAAGTAAACCGAATAAAAACGGAATCTCTCAACGTTAAGTTTCCCCGTAAACAACATAAACGCGGATAACTGCGCAAGTTTATCGACGCGTTTTGTTTTCGAACGACATTAGAAGGGGCGACGACGACTTCGGCCGTGACGAAGTAACATTTAAAAGTGCATTGAGACGAGGCGTCCCGCTCGGACGGAGGTGACAGAAGACCGCAGCTGCGCTGGTGACGGTGGAGCCGCCAACCGACGACAAACACAAATAAATGTTAAAAATACTGGACGCAGGGCTGCTGCGAAGGCGGGAAGGACGGGATGACAGCACGTAAACACAGCGCGTAGCGGAGGCTCCGGGACACGTGCCGAGGCAGCCGGAGCCCCGACGTGCGTCGGCCGCGCACAGGTGACCCCCCGCAGCCCTTTAAAGAAGCGCCTCGCGTCCCGCCAACTCGGCACACGCGTCCGCCGGTGGCTCAGCCCCGACACCGGCCGCACCGGGCCGGCCATGGCGAGCTGCTGTTGCGGACCGTCCGCGCACCCAGAGCCGCCGCAGTCAGAGCTGCGCGGACAGCTGCGGCGCCGCCGCTGTCACCGCCCGGACACCTCACGCTCGTGCTGCGCACTCGAGTGGCCCCACAAACACCTCCGCGTCCGCTTTACAGCACCCAGAAGAGCCAGAAAACAGCCATATTCTAACTAAATCATCCTCCAGCGAGGGGGAAAAAAGCACACATTCGCGCCAAACAATTGGTTGAAAAAAGAAAATGTAAAAAATCACCTGGTAGGGCTTTCCTAGAAACTTCTTGCATCACCACTTCTAAGAACCCCAGTTCTAAGAATCAGGAGAGCGCAATTCTCGGAATTTGAGCTCAGGACTGCACCATTTCTGCCGACCAGGGGTGAATGCCACTTCCGTGGATCGCTTCGCCGCAGATATGGGGAGGGAACCCCTTTCTGGCATTCGTCACGGATCGATTTTTACGTCCGCGTACGCTGCGAATCTCAGCTCGTCGCCGCGCGAAAGCCGGTCGCTCTGCGCACGTTTGGAGAAAAATGCCCGCGACCTGTCGTCCGGCTTCCCCCTTGCGTGGACTCCTCCAGACGCAGACAGTCACGTGGTGGAGCTGCCTGCGCCGCGCAGCCACGCGCCCAAGAGGCCGCCTCGCGTTTTTCTCAGATCCGAACGGCTATTTGGCGGCATAAAGCGCGCGCGCCGCGCGCCTCGCGCTTGGTGCTGTCGCGAGCCGGGCCGAATGCGGGCTCGCTCACGCACGCGCGCACGCACGCACGCACGCGCGCGCGCGCGCGCGCACCCACCGCAGTATTTGCTGTTGCGGTTTTTTTACTTTTGCAATGTATGTATACCTTTGTTTTTTGTCTTTCAGTTTTTGTCTTTCTCCGCATTGCTCTGGATTTGTGGGCCGCCGTCGACAGGGTTTGTTCGGAGGATTTTGTGTGCGTGCAGAAACATAGAAACCGCCGCGTTAAAACGGGTCTTGATCGGCCTTAGAAAGTCGGAGCTCGTATTTCGGTTTAATTCTGCTGCCTCTCCGCTCCGATTTGTCTTTTCTTTTCTAAAAATGTGCATGTGCTGACTGCTGTGTGTGGACTAAACCGCAAACACTACATTCTTTTCCGGGCCGTGGCATCGACACGAAATTTTAAACAGAAATTTCACAGTGGCGTATATTTTCATGGCGCTTATTGTGCCACGTTTTCCTAACACAGTGCTGCCGTTTATTGTGAAAATATGAATTTTCCACAGAAACCGTTGGGACTTTTCTGTATGTAAAAAATGCAGTCTAATAATTAAAAAAAAGTTCAATATACGTTAATATTCTGTGCAATGAGGGCGCAAAGGTGATGTAGTTAGAAAATAGTTTATAAGAGCGAAACTTGTCTACCGGAGCGTAAACGTAAACTTTGGATGAGAAGGCTTCGTTGTATTTACGGGGGTTTCACGGAATTTTAAGTTGCTTGCCGCCTGGAAATAAAATATTGTACTTGTCTAGAGAGTGCCTATTTTACTGCATATTGTTTAAGGTTTTCTTTATATATATTTATATACCTTTATTAGAAAAAAAAGTTTTTCTTTTATTTATATATATAAATAAAGGAAAAAAACCTTTTTTTTTCTAATAAAGGTCAAGCAGCGGCGGCTTGTAAGGCACTGAACACAGAAGCGATTCAAAGAAAGCGAGGGACCTCTCAGGCATTTTATGAATACTTACTTCTTCGCTGCATTTCATGTTTTTCAGCTTTTCTATCTTTTTCGTCATGGCACAAGACTTACATTTATTCAAAATAAGATATAACTGATATTAGAGGATGTTCGCCCTACGCACAGGCCGCCATAATTGAAAGTCAAGCAATAAAAACGGTGGAATTGTCCTTTGAAATTTCCCTGCTAAATGTTGAGCGAAAGCAGGCAACTATTGTGATGTGTTTATTGCTTTATTGCCATAAATGCCCAACTTGAGAAGTTTATCATTAGAGGAGCAAGGAAAGCGAAGGCAGAGCATCTGCTCTTGTTTTGGGAGTCCTTGCAAGCAGGCGTGTGGTCACACGTTGACATTAAACACAGTTGAAAATAAACTGGGAACTTTTGCCACCTTTTCAGTCCTGCAGCTCAACTCTGTGCCATCACTGACAGGAAGGAAGGATAAAACGGTTGGACAAAAGGTTACCGATGCACCGCACTGTGGTGTCTTCCATTATTATTATTATTATTATTATTATTATTATTATTATTATTATTATTATTATTATTATTATTATGTAACAGAGTATTCTGTAGCAGAGACAGCATTTCATGAACTTTCACTGTAATGCTGACCTGCACATTCAAACCAGTGAAATAAGTAACCAGTGAATTTTTATAGGATTAAGATTTTTCTTTTTTTTTTTTTTTTTTTATTGTTCATAGTTTTATTCCAGGCTGTAATTTCACTTTGACGGAACTGAGGCGACCGCATACAAACCTCTGAATATTGGCAGAAAAAAATTCTTCCAGCCATGCAACGTAGCACTTTAGTACCTTTAATATCCACGTCAGTGCATGTCTTACAAAATAGTATTATTGGCAGATACCACGTAAGCTCGGCTAGATTATCATTGCCATGTCCTTGCCCAGGTGCGGTGCATGCGTCGGACTGTTTGCCCACTTTCACAGATGCTCGCTAGTTTGTGTTGTTCGCTGTGGCGCTACAGAAGCTTCTACTTTTCACATAGTTTTAAATTTTACAAAACTGTATGACTCAGTCCTGTATGTGACTGTGCTGCTGCACCGCATGGTAATGCTTTTCCGAAAATCAGACCTATTTCTAGCCTAGTCTACAGTGTTTGGCTCAATTTTTTTATCTTTGTGGTTTGGTCTTTACGGTAATTTTTTGCAGTTTTATGTTTATTTGCAAAGAGCACTCTGGAAATGCATGTAAAATAAACCTTGATAATCAAACTCGCTCAAAACTATTTTTGTGTTTCCAACATTGATGTCTTGCATTTACATAAATTGATATTTCCCTACAAATAAGTTTTGCTCAAAAATTGTTTCTTCTTACAGAAATGTTGGTTAGAGATGTGCAGTGCAACACAGAGAAGTGCAATTGTTTCCATGTCAGCGGACATAAGATCTCTCCATCAGTTCTGAGCTATAGTGAGACAAATAGGTGGCTTATTTGTTTTTTATGCTTTTCTGAGTTTCTTATCATAGGTGAACAAGTTGCTTTAACTCCTTCAGTAAACTTACACAATAGTTGTGTAAAGTGCAAACAGTTTAATTTGAGAATTATTTTGAGTTTGAGCAAATACATATGCCTGTATAATTTGTACATCTATCTGTCCATCCATCCATCCATCCATCCAGCCATCTGATCATGTTCCTTAGCCACTTATCCTGAACAGACTGATGACAGAATAACCCTATCCCTGCGCTCCTTATTTATTGCACATAGTAGTTTGCAAAGGTTGTCGTATGCAGCTGTAAGCTCAAGCCGAATAAACAAATGAAAGAATAAGTGCGTTTTAAGTTGTGCTGGGACCATTATTTGCCAGCCTCACATTGCTAAGGAGCATCTACAGTCCCGGCCAACTTGTGCTACACTGAGCTGCAGAAAGATTACAGAAGCTGTCTTGCAGCTGCATGGTTCAGGTCTCATTTGGTTATGCAGGCAAAACCAACATAACAAATATCTTGCCATGGCCAGATGTGGTGTGGTACTTCCCACTGCAGACCAGCTTTCTTGTAGTGTCCAACAAACACTACCGCTTTTACAACCAAGCAGCTCTGCTTATGGGCTGCGTAGTAACACGGAGGGTTTAACCGTGGTAAACAGTGGCATAGTCGACATGTTGGCAGCGAAATGTGTGTCGGTTTCATCAAATTAACTACAAATAGTTAACTGATGGTGGCATGTTTTAATAGCAAGAAAGCAAATGTAACTGAAACCTGAATTATTTAACAAAAATGACATTTTAATTTGAAATGGTGTCTGATATGAGCGTATAAAAAGACTAAAACAAAGAGAAATATAGGGGTTTCATCGCTATGCACAGAGATTTCCCTTCAGTTCTTGGGAGTGTGGAACATCCTTTTTGGCAAGACACCCGTGATTTTTTCAAATTATGTTTTCGAGTACCAGCAGCTTCACTTGTGGCCTACAAGGGCTTTTGGGGGCCCTGCCAGTGTCGTGGTTGGAGCCTCTGCTTGCTGACCTGGAGGATGAGAGCACCGGTCCTACTGCAGTAGTCAAAATAAATCGCCCTGCGGCAGAAACGGAGGCGTCACTCCGATTCGCTTTGGGAAGAAGTGCTGGATAAATTAAAGTTAAAATTACTTTGCAACGGTCAACTTGGCCGTCGTTTTACTACGATACGTACAGTTTCATTTAAAGATCCCGCAAGTGAAGTGACCGCTACGAGCTCGTGTAGCCACAGAGCTGTTCGACCGAGGTGCAGTGAGCAGCACGCCTGGCTCTTTCGTGTCCACAGCTGCCACAGACGCACGAGGGCCCACCGACGATTTGACTTTGTTTACTACCGCTATTCAATGGTTATTTATTTACTTGGGGTGTTTCACTTTTGTTACTGATTTATTGTTGTGTGTATCACCGGTGTCTTATATGTGTCCCGTGTGTTCAGCCGTTCTATGCCAAATTACTCTGCAGGGATCCATAAAGTCTTGCCCCGTCCTGTACTATACTGCATGATCCTATTAAAATATAGCAAATTTAGTGAAGCTATAATCTACGTCTTTCTTATATTAACTCCAGCATTCAGCTCGGATCAGCTGGCTAGCGTGTGGTTTTCCCGGGCGTGAGCTATAGGGCTCGGGCACTGAAAATCTCATGACAGGATCTGAAACGCTGAACTTCAGCAAGGTTCTTGTGCTCCAGAGCCTGGAATTTATCACGGCGATGAAGAAATGCTGTGACCTCGGTTACATGTGATGGCCCAGTGGGGACAGTCCCTGCTGAAATTTCACCATGCTGTAAAGGGGCACAGCCTGCTTCAGCACGGGGGGGGGTATCATGACCACAAGGTCACACAGCCATGCTGACAGTACAAAGTTATGACTGCTGTGTCTAAGTGGCTTTGTGCACACCTGGGCAGCGTTGCTTCCTTGCAGTGTTTGTGGCTGATTTGTTGAGAAGTTCGAGCTCCGCAAGGTGTGCGTGCACATTCTAAATTAAAATGGCTTCCTTACGACCCACAAAGTAAAGCAAAGCAAATAATATATGCTTCCTGCATTGGCTGTATACACATCAGCACAAGTGGTCGACGGCAGCAGGGAATTCTGCGCCTCGTGCTGCCACCTCCGGTCTTAGAGGGTCAGGTTTGAGTCCCACCTTCTCCTGTACTACCTTTAATTAGTAAGTTCTTGCCATAAAGGGCTTCAGTAAACAGTTACCAAGCCATATACATGGTTAGTTGTTTTGGATAAAAATGTATGTTATCTAAGGAATTTCTTTTTTGTATTAACTTTAACTTGATACTGTTGATCAAAAATGATTTTTTTTATTCATAACTCACCTTTCCCCGGTTTATGCTATTAATTCATCCCGGAAAGTCTATAGCATGACTTTCTCTAAAGACCTTAAAACTCTGTGAAGGCACCTCTGTGGAATCCCCCATGCCGTAATGCAGTGTCCCTTAACAACCTAGCATGAAAGCACCACAAACATCAACAGGCTCTTCATGTAGACATAACAAAATCCCCCAGCCAACTCCCCAAATATTACAAAAGGCTGTCAGTGCTGCCAACTGTGAAGTAACAATCCGCTATTATTCACCTTGTATAGTAACAGACATTTTGGACGCAAAGCCGCAGCAGATCCCCCTCACTCACGTTGTTCAGGCTATTCTAGATTTCTTCACTTGCGGTTTGAACCTCACGATGGGTTTTCAGAACAAGCATGGCGTTAATATGCTGCTCGGTTTGACTGCAGCCACAGTGCCAGATGCTAAGTTTGCAGCAGGGACAATCGCAAGTAAAATACACAGTGCCTTTCAAGCTGACAACACATTACAGGTCTGGAGCTTTTGTGCACAGTTCAGCTTGGAAGTATAATACAAACCATTTTCACCTAAAAAACTTTGGTTTTAGACATTTTTTCATATTTAAAAAAAAAAACTTATTTCAAGACAAGGCAGTTTACACGGTCAGCCAGAAAACATAGTGGGAGCTCCAAATTCAGCTTTTTGGTATTAAAAAACAGGAGACTTTCTGTTGGGAGGATGAACACCAGGGGCGATTGCTTATATAAAAGGACGGTACATATGTTTTGAGGATTTGGCTTTTTTTTAGAACCATACACCATACATTTACTTGTTGGACAGAAATAAATAGGTACGCATGTCCCTCAGGTTTAGCTACATTAAGTGAAATGAGGTGCACAGCTTCTTCACTGGATGTGCACATCTAATGATAACATTTATCTTTCTTCCCCTGAACCACCCTAGAGCCATCCCCTGAAGCAGTTCTCCAGGAGTCACAGGCCTTCTCCACAGCTCGGTTCTAAAAACGCAACGCGGAAGAGAAATCTGATTAACTGATCGATCTCCTGGTTAGCAGACTTCTGCTGGGGTTTTGGAGAGCAGCTTCCCCAGTGCTCGTGATGTGCCGTTACCAGCACCTACACAGCGCCAGACGGCAAGACCATCTTCGAGTACGGCTGCCTCGGGGCCGGCGTTGATGTTTATACCAACAAGAGTGCAACGGCCTAAAATTATAATGTGGTTACAATCTAAGCTTTGTTGCAGAAAAAATGCTTTTTAAAGGATTGCTCAGGTGCAGCCTGTGCAGCAGTTCAAACCTGACCGAGGTTCTGTCTGCAGGATTCCTGAACAGGGCGCTCAACCTGATTTAGCTCACCGAGAAACAGAAGAATCTATCTAAATATGCAATAAATGAAAAATAAGATGCTTTATAATTTAGTAGTGCCAGGATTAGCAGCTCAGAAGTATTCTTGACAAACTGAGTGCTTAGTGGAACGGCGCTGTAAGAGATCTGTAATACAGCGCACTGCATAAATGAAGTGTTTACCTTACCTTACATTACCTTACTTATACCTACAGTGGTAGTGGATAAACAGTTTTTTAAAGTATTTTAGATTGTGGTAAATTATTATTATAGAGTTCTCACTGTGAGAAAACAGTTGCATTGCTGTATTTGCAACAGTACACAGTGGATTTGTGAAATATGTAATCCATGTACCTACACTTCAACTGTGCATGCTAGTTGTCATTTTTACATTGAATTAATGAGAATAAAATCAAAGAACAGTGCAGAAACCTCACGTTTTCGCCAAACTGAAAACTGCTTGAACTGTTTTGTGTGGCACTTTTCCTGTTTAAAAAATAGGTAACGGTTTACAATGAAAGGTGGCAGTGGACCCGGGGGGGGTCATGCTTCCATGATGCTGTCCAAAGAGTAGCAGTGTTGCAGTTGTGTTTATGTTGGCCCTCTGAAAGAAAACAGCACTCCGTAGGTGAGGACAGCGCTGGGCAAAGTGACCTGCATGAAGTTTTCCTCACAATGCCGCCGACCTTACTGATCCATCCAGCCCTCTGTGTACAGATTATACAAAATCACCTCTAGCCTTAACCACCTCCAAGTTACCAAACATTTTCCAGTAATTAGAAACGGGACGGCAGGACCTCCACATGTCGTAAACTTTCATTCCATCATCCGTGACAGTTTTTTTATTTGAAGGTTAAAATTTGACCTTGGGTGCCCCACATTTCAAATTTTGCAATGCATTTAAAAAAGGATGCCTTGAATTTCAAGTTAGCCTTTAAGATAGAGCAATACAAGATCTGAAGTGAAACTTTTGTCAAATTTTCTCATCCCTTCAGTGGCAAATACAAGTTTCACAATTATGATGTTCAACAGAGTATTTGGTGACCTTTTGGATCAAAGACTTCAAATGAAACAACCCTTCAAATGATCTTCATAAGCTATGCATCAGGCCTTCATAACCACTACTTAATATATAATATAATATAATATAAAATAATATAATATAATATAATATAATATAATATAATATAATATAATATAATATAATATAATATAATATAATATAATATAATATAATATAATATAATATAATATAATATAATATAATATAATATTTATGCATACAATATGGTGAAATACAACATGTACCTTCAGACGAGGTGAGTAAAGTCGTAAGCATGGCTATTATGGCTAATGGGGCTACAGTTGTTGGAAATTCTGTAAAACAGGAACTGGACTAAAATACAAATGCGGTTGATGTTGCCAAAAACATTTAGGCCTACTTCCGTCTCACCCTGGGTTACGCTGGCATTCTGAAAGAACGTGCAGTATGCAAGTACATGTACGTATGCACAGAGCATGGGGGCCACCGTCACGCAAGAACACCTTTCAGCTCTGTTTGTGCTGTAAGCCTGGCCCGTGGAG
The DNA here is from genome assembly GCA_018136845.1 of Heterotis niloticus. Lineage (NCBI taxonomy): Eukaryota > Metazoa > Chordata > Actinopteri > Osteoglossiformes > Osteoglossidae > Heterotis > Heterotis niloticus. Next base: position 15,912,616 of record CM030903.1, on the reverse strand, counting down.
TCACGAGCCATTAAAGTGCACACGGCGGCAAAATGACCTAAACAACTTAGATGTGTGAGGAGACATGGATTGAACGTTTGACTTTTCCATTTTTGCTTAATCATTGTTAGAAAAGTTAGGAATTTGTCAAAGATGAGCAGCCACGGGGCAGCGATGAATCTGGAAGCGACCGAACGCGCTCGGAGAACGAATGTTCGGCCACGGACGGCGGACGATTCCACAGGTTTCGCGTCAAGACAAAGGGACGCCCTTCCGCTTTTGCCCGTCGGCCCGGAAAATAAGAACACCGCCGAGAAGCCTGTTTCCGAATGTTGGTTTTACATAAAATAAGAATAAAGCTCCCCGAGCCTATATTGAAAAACATTTTTTAATCTCGGCATGAAAGCTTTGCCTGTTTGCGCAAAGGAAGACCGGATCACTTTCACATCCGCCCATCTGGATTTGGCGTTCTGTTAAAAACACCCCAGGTGTTTAATAACCAAAGAGAAAAGCCTCAAAAATAATTAAAATCCGATTCAGCGGTGCCAGATGAAGACTGCATCGAGCGCCAAACAAAAAGCAGAGTCAACTTTATTTTAATTCACTTGAGGGTTGTTTAAGATGCTCACTCTTGGTTATGCATAATGTAGGGCCATAAAGCATCCACGTATTCTGAGAAAAGTGTGTAATTTGCCACTGTCCCCTGCTGGGTTCATCCACACAAGAGCGGGATAATTACTGCAGGATCTTGGCAAACTTTTCCCCAACCTTGCGCTCCCGCTCTCTCTCCCTCAAAACTGCACGCCGAAATAAATGACCCAGTTAGAGAAGATGGGGGAACATTCAATCAATACCCAATTCTTTTTAGTCCATTATGTGAGCGGTTAATGAAAGCTGCCGCGTAAGTGACATCTCCCCACGCTGTCATATCGTGGGGTCCCTTGAGACGCAACAAATGAGCCCAGCGATGCAATAAGGAGGCAACATAAGATGAGGTTCTTCGGTAGTCTACTTACACGCAGCACCTGACAAGCGAGCGGCTCGGAGACGCTGGAAGCTTCCCGCTGGAGCGGAGGCGAAGGAACGCCGGTTTGGTCAGCGACGGCGTCTGAGCCGTTCCTTCTCGGTTTGTGAGAGGCAGAGAAGCCAACCTTGGGCTCCAGCTTCGGGACCATAGCATACCTCTTATGCTACAAAGACAAAAACTACGACTCCTGTTAACATTGCTATGAACTGGCTATTAAGTTTGTGTAGAATGCCCAGGAGGGGTGGGCTTCCACTGGCACACGGACTCCCAGAGGTTTATTTCTCTCCTATTCTCTAGTAGAAAGGAGTTTTTTGTTTTCCTCTCCTGCGTGGCCAGATACCAACCGTACACAAATACTACCCTTGTCATGTCTGTTCGGCGTTCTGTGTCACTGCAGTGGGAAGAGCGCAATATAAAAATAAAATTGAATTGAACTGAATTTTTTCAGGCTTTCCTCCCTGATGCCAGAGTTTTGAGGCCTACAGAACTCTCTCTAAAATGCATAATTCAAACGGGGCTGCTTGTAACAACGCACAGCAGTTCACCCCAGGAGTTTTATGCTTCTTGTGTGTGAAATATTTCCACTTCGTACGGCTGTCCTAACTAAAAAATCGTTCAAATAAACACAAACGTACACGCAAACGTACCGGAATGGGAAACTCTGGAGTCGGTCGGTTATTTTGGTGCGCAGCTCAGTGGCTCTGCAGGTCAACAACTTTGAAGAATCAGCACGAACCTTTCCAGTTGTAGACGTTAACTGAGGCTAAATGTGGAATGAGTTCCTGCTTTCTGCCAGATGCTCATCTGCTGCTTTGTCAGGCGGCGCTTTTTGGGTTGCACGATTCCTGCTTTCGTGCTACAGCCGGCATACACGTGCGCTTCGGGAAGGCAACGCTCAGGAATGCTCCTCATGCCGCCATTCGCTCTTTTATCATGCTGGGCAGTTTTTCTGCCAGGTGCTCGCAATGTCTAGAAACTCCGAGAAAAATGTTCACAGAGGATGCGAGAGCATTCGGTCCACGAGGCAAACAGCAGGCGTTCAGGAAATGAAATCTCTGTACGAGTTGGGCAGCAGATTCTGTTAAAATGAAGACTCTGGGTTTGGTACCAGATGGGTTAAATACCAGCATGCATGAGGAGTGCAGTTGGCTGCTGTCTTAGAAAGGTTAAAAAATAATAAAACGAAGCGCACATTAATTGAACAAATTTTGGCGAACGATGGCACTGTGGTGCAGTGAGTAGTGCTGATGTCTCACGGCTCCTGGGCCGTGGCTCCAGAATCGGGCTGGAGTCCAGCTTAGTCTGCGTGGAGCTTCCACGCTTTCCTCGTTTCCACGCGGGTTTCCTCCAGGCGCTCCAGTTTCCTCCGACGGTCCAACAATGTGTTTCCGGTCAACCGGAGACTCTACGTTGCCCTTAGTGCAAACGAACGAGTGTGCGTGACTGTCCGGCGATGGACCGGCATGCTGTTGGGTTGCACCCTGCCCCGTGCCCTGCACTTCCAGGACAGCTTCTACGCCACTGGGACGCGTAGGTGCCGGTAATGGAAAAACTGCTGAAAAACATCGAGCGACTCTTAACAAACTTCATTCAGACGACAGACCGAGTTAGGCGGCAACCGAGCGCGGATGACCTGCAGATTACTTCTCTCATCGTCGTCTCCATCGTCAGTGTCACCGTGGTGGCCGAAGGGAGTCTTAAAATACACCGGCATGGGCGATGGATTCGCAGCACCCAGGCGATGCGGCCACCTCGCGCGTTGACGTTCTGCTGCCTGAGCAAACATGACCCTGGCGCCGTCGTCCTCCGAAGATGCGCAGGAATCTGCTGAGCAGCGGAGGGAAGGACGATATTTTCAGCCGTCGGAACGGATGCAGCGGGCGCTTTTATCGCAGCGCCGTACGTTTCAGGCACGGTTCCCACAGCCCCGAGTCCATTAAGGTGGCGCCGCGCAAGCTGACCTTTAAATGAGAAACGCGGTGGGGTTCCGACACGTTTCCCCCCCAAATCGCCGTGGCCTTTCCGCGGCCTCGCTTAAAGTGCATTCTATTTCAGGTGGCGTTTGCGGCTTTTTTTGTTTTCACGTCACAACATTTAAAAGTGAGAAAGCAGCCATAGGGCCCGGGGAGTAGCGATCGTGGCCTCATTAAGCCATCCTTCATTCCACACTTAGCCCCCAACGGTGCAGCCGAGGCTTTCAAGCGAGCAGTGACAAGAAGGGGAACTTTAAGGTGCGTTTCTTTGAGAAACCGTGTCAGTCTTTGGAGAGGCACGAGACAGTTGTAGGGCACCTGGCAGCGTAAATACCTGCCGCCCAGACCTGTCAGCGAACAAACAGGGAGACGAAACTGCCGGACCGTCGCCGCTCCCCCGGAACAAAGGGTAAGCGAACTCCGCGCCGCCGACGATCCGGAAGGAACCGGAATGAGCTTGCGTCCTTTAACTATGTCGCGCGGGGCTCGTGGTCGGGCTGTCTCGCGGCACAAAGCGGCGCTCGGAAACGGCGGGGCAAAGCCGAAAAAAGCGGCGGGGGCACGTGCCTTGCGACCGGTCAGACCGCGGCGAGAACCGTGGAGCGCGGTTCGAACACTGGGAGGCTCTCAAAGTTGCAAAGCAGAGCAAATTACCCCGAATAATTAAAATGCTCATTGTCCTTGAAGTTAGGCTAAGGAAATGTTGGAGGTGTAAGGTTTTCCGAGGCATGATGCAACCGGGCTGTAACACCGCACAGATACGCTGTTAGCAACTGCGATGAAGTCTCCTCAGTTCTTCGGTTAAAAAAGATTTTTGTACTGTTAACAAGTTTGAAGAGGATTCTGCTTGGCGCCTCGAGCAAGTTACAGCCTCATATACACAGTCACATGCACACCAACTGTACCTCATAAGTACTTCAAAAGAAAGTTCACTCCAAGAACACACTTCCTCTATGATAACTTTCCGCTTTGTGTGTGTGTGTGTGTGTGTGTGTGAGCGCGTATGTGTATAAACTTTGATGTGCTGACTAACAATATCCCCGTGACCTCTTTTTCTCGCTCGCTCTATTAATTCATAACCCGTCTTCTTAAACAATAAATAGCCGCTGTAGTAAAGGTCACACCAAACTCGCATCGCAAGCCAAGCCAAGCCGAACGCTGTCACGTATTCGCTTGTTTATTTAAGTTCTGGCTCTTTTGAGCCCCGTTCCGGGGCGAAACGCGTGCCGTTTAAATATGGACGTTAAAACAAGGAATGGCGAGACGCCGCAAAGGTCCGCGTGTACGAGCAAGAAGGCGGAGGACACGCCGGCTGCCCGTACATGCATGTGCATGACTGTATGTTTCCTGTTTCCTGTAAACAAACTTCTGTTGTCGTGATTCACAGGCGAAAATTGAACCCCAACCAGGTCACACGCCGCCCGATTCATCGAACGGCGTTTAGGTTTTTCCTAAACCGGCGTCCCTGTTCTTGTCTCGAAGATCGAAGGGTGCGAGACGGTCGAGACAAAAACAAACGCCCTTCGGCGCCTTCAACCGAACGGGTCGCCGGGCTTTTTTCTCGGCGTTGACATCGGCGTGGAATTATCATTATTATTTTTCGAAACGTTAACGTTTTCGCCGGAGTTCAGCTGGCTCCTCCCGCTCGCTGCGCCGACTGCGCCGTCTTAGCGCGAATCTGCAAACGGGCACCATTGCCCGCCCGCTTTGCTTGAGGAAATGTTTGCCGTTTATTTATGAATAAAGGGCCTCTTTGTCTCCGGAGTCTTCCGGCCCGCGTTTTTGTTCCTACGAAGGTGCAGGCTGTGAAAAAATTCCCTCTTTGTGGCCGCACGCACCGCAAGCGCAGAAGCAGCAGACAGCGTGGAAACAGATGAGGGAGCCCGACTTTCACCAAATGACTCACGTTCGACATTTTCGACGACGGTCGACTGGAACGGTCAGGCGGGGCGCGGCGAAGCTCGCTCGGCGGCTTGCCGACAAAGTCCGTGCCTACGTTGGGAGGGCCGCGGGTCAAAGGCCACGCTGTCCTCATCGAAGGACCGCGCTGAGAAAAGCGGCCGCGTCGCCGCGCGCGTTTGTTTCCGGGCGTTTCGCTGCGGGTGCCTTTGGTCCAAACAGCATCAGACAAACAGCTTTCGTTACCGTGGTTCCGGGCTGGTGGCTCAGAGCGGCTTGCGGTGCTGCTGAAAGCACTGACGCGAAGCAGGTGCACAGCGAGCTGGAAAAGGCCCCGTCGATGCCAGACGTCCTGCTAACCCGCTGGGCGACGCAGTTGTCGTGCTCGGGATCCCTTTCTCGTCTCTGTTTGTAGTCGCTTGCATTTGCTCACTTCCTATTCCCGCGCGTTCTTAAAAGTCCAAATTACTTCGCACGTGTCGCTGTGTTTTTTACCTGCATTACTCAGATCGGTCCTGTGTGCCTTTGAAAGAGACAAACATTGCTGAAAATTCAGCGCATCCACCAGTAAATCGGACAGAGGAACGCAGCGCTGCCGCGATTCAGAAGCGGCGCACAAAGAAGTGTGGAGCCGTTGCAATAAGAGCATGAAACTGTTCTTCAAACTGGGTCAGCTAGTTGAGAGGCCTAAACTAACTTCTGTAATCTTTACTTTTACCTTTGAACATAACCGTGCTACAAAATTAGATGCACAGATAGATGGGTGCTTTGTTAATCCCCCATAGGGAAAATATCTAAAATGTCCAAGTATTAAACACGCATCTGTGTAAGTAAAGGTGGTTTCCCGCAATGGAATTGAAACGGGCCGCCCCTTTATGATATTACATCCATTTTTATCTTTTCAGTTCCACACTCTTCCAGATTCCCAATCCCGTAGGGGCAGCGGAGACGGAATCGCGCAGCGGCAGATCCAGGATGATAATCATTGCTAATTGTCTGCCGCTCCGCTTAACCAAAGGGGAGGAAAAACCCAGGCGGTGCCGTGCTGCACCGCAATGACAAAAGTAGCCCTGGCACGAGGTGAGGCTTTTAACAACAATGTTCTCTTTCGCCGGGGCCTTTTCGTGGGGACCGCTGGACTGGATAATTGATTTCAGCTTAACCCAGCGATAACCTAGCCTGACGCTGCTTCTTAACTGTTGCAGCAAAAACTGCTGTTCCTTCCAGGGTGTAGCCGGGCTGCCCGATCATTCCGACTTTGCTATCCAGACCACCACAACCCTGCCCGGGATACGGTAGTTAAGGATGACAGATGACTAGACGGATGGATGGATGAATGTTGAAAGTAAAACATAATATCCGTCTGTTGGTTACCGTAAACTGCTTTATCCTGGTCAGGTCGTTGTGGTGGGCCATGCCACAAAATCACGCCCAGGACGAGACGCTGGTCAGTGTCAGGAATAATAATACTTTATGGCCAGACTGAAAGCCCAGGCAGGAGGGGCTCGTAATAATCGGGACGAGAAGATCTCATGTTTCAAACCACCGAGTCTCTCTCTTATGGTGTCTGTGGCCCTCTGAACCGCCTTTCTCCTGCAGCCTAACATGTACACACATTATTGTTTCATAAGGGTCTCCACTTCACAGCCTTCCCCAGCACAGCTGAGAAAGGCGCTTAAGTGCTTTAAGAACATCCATGCCCTTAAATGCTAGTTGCCTTTGATGAACAAGTATGATATAATGTGAAGTTTAGATGAAGGCTGAAGAACTTCTCTTGCTTCCATTGTGCTGCTCTCTAAAGTATGAATTAGAAACAAGAAAGCTGAGCAAAAGGCTATGAAAATCCAAAGATGTATTTTAAGAGAATTATATCAGAGTTTGCGTAGTTTATGAACTCTTTTCTCAAAAAAAGAGCATTATCCTGAACTTCGTCTCGCCACTTTCTACTTTCTCATTCGCTTGCTTTACAGTAAAGCTGATGCACGCTGCGTTTCGAAGGTTTTTGTCTTCGTTTCGAGTCAAGTCGAAGCCCTCAGTGGTGCGACCATCGACGAGAAAAGCGAGCTCTCACAAATTCATGGCGCTTCCCTATCTGTGTCCTGCAGAAGCTCCACTTCACTTCAACGTCTGCATGAGTGGCTGCCCTACAAAATACGAGCACAGCGGCCTTGTCTAGCGCTGGCCCTGTTAGGAACATCTGAGATAGAATTGATAGTAGAATTTACACAGTTTTAGCGATGAAAAATACCTGGTAATGCTTGCTGAGGCACATTACACAGGGGTGGACTGACAATGTACCTGCAGTATCGTTTCTAGGGGTTTCTAGGAGAACTTTAAAACAGTACAGCGGCTAAACTGTCTGCAAAGTCCTTAGACCCACAGATAAATTAGAGCTGAAAGCCCGGGCCTTGAGTGGGACACCAGGGAGCGTTTGGCCTGCTGTGCATGCAGACGAATGTGGGGGTCAAAGACAGGGACTTGTTGGGATCCTCATGGAGATCAGAGGCACCTATGAAGCGGGAAACGGAGTCATTGGTGTTTGTGCATTCTGCGCACGCAGCATCCGAGTTTCCCACAAAATCTGAAACCTGGCAATACACAGCACAACCTATTCACTTCATTATAGTCAAGCTGCAAGGAAACACAGCACATTCAGTGATTAAACCAATATTTGCCACAGTATGTTGCTGTAATATCATTTTTCAGTCACTGTTATTAAATGATGGTGTACTTATACAGACTGTACTTACTGTATATTCAGCTCAGTTTATTGGTTATGCATTTAAAATAAAGTAAACCGGTGAGCACTTCTAAACTGCCGTTATCCTGATCCTATTCTGCAGCGTCACGGCGACCCAGAAGCAGTGGGTGCCAAGCTGTGAAAGTGACCCTGGAGGGAATTTAGAGTGACCAGTTAATGTGAAGCACATCACTGTGCACCGTGAGAGGAACCCCACACAGTCTTGGGGAGACCATGCAAACTCCGCACAGACTGAGTGAGATTCAAAACAAGCCCGACCAGCCCAGGTGCTGTGAAGCCACAGTGCTCCTTCCCTGAGCCACTGTGCTGCCCTCCAAATATGTTTTTAGAATTGAACAGCACCGTTGAGTCATGCGTGATTCCTAGGTAACCGCCAGCATGGTTCGCCATTGCCTTCTTCCAGCACACTTTTGCACAAACACAGGTGAACACACAAACTCCACACACACCCCTGAGCTGGGCTTGAACCCCACATCAGGCAAACAGCTCAGGAGTTACGAGTCGCCAGGTTGCCCTGCTACGCCACCACATCCCCCATACAATGCATTTATATTATTTGAGTTCATATTCACATATTGGCAGTGTTAAGGTATTGAATGCGCTTCTTCAGTTGTGATTTGGATTCACGTTAAATGAGGGCTGTTTCTGACTCAAGCACAGGCAGCGCACAGGGAACTGCGCTCGCTGGCACCCGGTGAGATGCCTTTCAGCTCAGAGCACCACTGGCACTAGGGGAGCGGCAGGAATGTGGACGTCTGCGTTGACCGAGAGGGAATTTGCTCCTCTGCTTTGTGTCCATTTACCAGGCTGCCATCTGGTGGACCACAGATTTGGGGACGCAGCGGCTCCGTCTCCCTGCTCCGGTATCCAAGCAGCAAAGTGTGGCTGAAGTTGCCAGGTCGGCACATGGAAGGTGGTGACTCCGGGTGGGAAAGATCCCTGCTCTCCACGCACTTAAACGTGTTGCTGACCACACGGTATTTTCACATGGCACATCTTCAGCCATTCTTCTAATGCAAAGGAGAAGCTCTTTTAAATCAGGAATTTACCGCGGATGCCAAATTAAAAGCCCAGCTGGATCCTGCTGTCTCACTTTTGTCGGCATCAGTGGCTCCCACCTGAGGGATGCGAGGTGTTTGTGAGAGGCTCAAAAACAGAAACGCAGCCGCACACTGACATGTATATTAGCTTCTCATTTTGTCTCATTGCAACTCTTTGAAAATGGCTATTGTAATTAATTCAGTAAAAGCGCTGTTTAAGGGTTAAGACTGGACTCAAGGTCACAGAAGCCCCCGAATCCCAGGTCTGCACGGGCAGATCTGCTGAGGTGTGAGTCTCCACATGGTGTCTGCTTCCAGAGAAGAACAGAATCATAAGGTGATCAGTCTAGCAGGGGATAACTTTTAAAGCCTCTGTTTTGTTTCTTCTTGAAGTACAAATACATATACACTTCTATGCTGCATATAGCTGTCACAATATACCGTACAGTACACACTGCACACACTGTGCACACCGGATGAATTCTGACCACCTTCAGCTTCGTGCCAGAGGCTCTGCTAAGATGCCCTTTTTGTTTCCAAACACAGTTCATCGCAGAACCACAGACCCGCAGAGCCGGACGGCCACGGAACTGCCTTTCCAGGACAATCCACTGGGAAATGCGTAACTCGAGCACAGGTTCTACTTTGTCGGCTGTAAGCGACGTCTCGAAAGCCAGGAGCAGCATTGCGACCCGGGCTGGTGCTCCTGCTTCTTCTCCGCAAACAAACAGACAGTGGCAACAGGCAGCGACACCCAAGAAGTTTTAACCTGCACTTACAAACTAAAACAGTAGAAAAAAACCTGCAGGATTTGCATGAAGTGCATGACGACATGGAGGTTCTTCAAGAAGCTTTGAGTTGAGATATAAATTTCACAGTTAAACCCCTTTTGCAGCAAATACCCTGAAAACTTAATGTTAATACCAACCGTGAAGCAATTACGCTAAAGCGGGTCCAGCGCTACAGTGAGTTCTGCTGCTACCAGCATGGTGCGCACATGCACCTCAGGTGAAAATCCAGCTCGCGTACGCCGCTCTGCAGTTAAAAGCTGGACGAAATAGAAAGACATGCATTTGTCTGCAGTGATTTGCGATGAAATACGCAAAAATATCAGCACGAACCATTAAGCCCGGCAGTGAACTTTGCTAAATTGGCAGCGCTGCTGTGCCACTGCGCTCAGGCTGTTTGGGCCTGGCTTCAAGTCCAGCTCAGTCTGTATGCGTTTTGGAGGATTTCCACATGTCTAGTGGGTTTCCTCTGGGTGATCTGGTTTTGTCCCACAGTCCGCAAACACGTGTTTCAGGTTTGCCGCTGACTTAAACCCCCTGTAACGTGCAAGCGTGTGTGAGTGACTCTATGTGGCCACTCTGTGGTGGGCTGGGGTCACAACCCGGGCACAGGGTCTCAGCGTTGCACCCAGGCATCACTGGCTCCCCGACCCTCCCCTGCCCCTGACCCTGACCAGGACACACATTTGAGGATAATGCGTTTAGGGAGATATTTCTATGTCACCAGCGCAATACAAAAATGAAGTATTCCGGAAATTCTAGAGATGCTGTGCAAAAATAATGCATTTAAACATACAGCTTAAAGACAAGCATACGCACAGGCAATAACTGCTTAGGCATGACCTTAGAACGAAAATGAAATTTGTTTTTTTATACGCCTGCTGAAAGCATTCGGCAGATTAAACTAAGACAATGCTCTGGCTGCATCTTAAAATAGCATTTTTATTACCTTAAAAAATGGTTTTTTATGCTTGTCATGCTAGTCAGAAATTACGGTTTTCTTTCGAGAGGTCTAAACTGAATTTCAGACAGCTTTCTTGTGGTGATGTTCCCAAATATATGAGATTACGGTTTTCATTCTGCACCAATATCCAAACAACGGTGCGAGGGTTCGGTGTCGGCTGAAGCGGAGCTCAGGCTGAACCCAGCCTGCCAGCACCGGCCGATAAGCAGCATCCCGGGCCCGAGGGAAGCCCCATGCATGCGAATGAGGATGGGGTCAGCACTTCTGTTGCTCAACTGAGTTGCACTGAATTCCTCTCTAATGGGTGGTGGTGGGAAAAAAAACACAAGTTTTACTTAAAGTGTAACTCTGCACACTTCTGCATTGAAGCAGTAGCATCGAAACAGGCAGAATTGAACAGTGTGGTGCAGGTCTCACTTCTGCAAAAGTACACTTCAATTCGCCTCCACTAAGGTGTACACAAAGGCTCTGTGTAACAGTTGCCTTTTCACAATTTAAATTTCCCTCCAGAATTGAAACTGCAAACTACGTGCATCTCATTCTTGCTCAGGCAGAATAGGAAGGCGAGTCGATCGAGCCGTGTAGCCGGGGCACGGTGTGGGGTTTGGCCGCAGTCTCCTGCCTCTGCTTATGAATGGTGATAAAGGGTGATAAACGGGCTGCTATCTGCCACAAAGAGGGAACATGGGCTTCGGCTCGGATGAAAGCCTTTCCACCAAGACTCAGCCGCCGTTTGCTCTCGGCCCCATTTGATCTGGCAGGGCTTCAAATCCTGCTCCACGGCCACAAGGAGCAGATAAACAAGTAGTTTCCTGAGATTTAATAACATATCAATTTACAGAGGATTTTGTGGGATTTCGAACCGTGTGCTTTAGGGTTGAGGGAAGGACCTGGAAAGGTATAAGTTCTAAAGCCGCCCTGTTAGTGGACCGTTTAGCGCACTTATCGAGCGCCACCTGTTTTCCGTACGACAATTTACTTGGAATTTTTCTGGTCAGATTTTCTTCCACTGAAGCAGCTCGCAGAATTCAAATTTGACAGCTGAGCATCCCTGAAAGTCCTACCAAAAAGTAAGAGTTTGCTTATGTAATATGTACAGTATTTAACAGCTTAGGAATTAAGTTAAAATGCTGTTCTGAAGTAATAATGTGCAGTATCTTCATTCTCAGCAGTACGCTGAGCTCTGAGTGAACCTAGAATTGTTGCACTTTTCAATGCATGAAAGTCCTCGACTGGTCTGCAAGGCTGGGGAATGACTTTGTGTTGCTTGTGCGTGTCACGGGAAAGAAAAGTAAAAGAAAACTTTCCACGGTGGAATTCGTTAAAATAGAATGGCAGTGAAATGCATTCATCTGTTGTAAGGCTGGGGGATGGCCGGTCACACAGTCAGAGTCCCCGCCACACACCTGGACAGGTAAGGCCTCCCTGCCCTCTGTATGAAAGCAGCGCAGAAGCACGGACAGCAGAAGCTGTTGCTCGGGGTCGGTGAACAAGAAATAGACATGGAAGCCAATTAAAATTTTGTTCCCTTTAGCCTGAAAACATTTTCTTCGGACCTTTACCTCGAATGAGATGAATAGTGCAACAGGAAATGCGTTCCTGCAGCAGAACAGGGCCCGCAATGAAATTCCAGAAAGCAAAAGTATTGACTGCACGTACAACTGTTAACATGCTTTGTACGTTTTCTTCTTTATTCTTGCAGTTTGAGTGACTTCTTTGCTGGTTCTTTGAAGTCTGCCAACGAATAAATGAATGACTAAAAAGTGAACTCAATGAAAGAGGATAAAATGTTGACCTCAGCAGTGAGTCATTGATGTTAAAGCGGGACTCACTCCCAGCACAGTACTCGTACTACGGTGATACCCACCCGGTACCCACATACTGATGCGCCACACCTTCGAATTGGGCCATAAGGTGCGGCATACGCAGCAAAATTACAGCATTAAAATACTGAGAATGAAAGGATGAAACTGAAAGAGCAGAAACTGTACTTGTAGGAGGAAGAAAGAGACAGAGAGGATAACTTTGCTGATATGAAAGCGGCATACAAAGAAGGAAGTTTAAAATCAAGGTGGAGAAATGAGTTTAAAGGAAAGATACTCAAAATAAAAAAGCAGCCAGAGCTTTGAGCTTAAAAATGTGTTCATCACATTAAAAAAAAAAAAACACTCTCTGTACCTGAGAAAGAGGAGATGGGAGAAAAACAGACGTTTTACCAGACCCTCAAGCCCATCCTCGATTCACCACAGAGAAGAACATGCGGGACAACAAGCTGAGCCCGTAGCTTCCGGAAACGTCGATGCCAAAAGTCAAAAACCAGACAGGGAAACGCCAGGGCAGCAAAAGATTATCAGGATAATTCTGAGGTTGAAGAGCTGAGAGGAGAGGAGAGGAGAGGCAGGCAAAAACATGGGATGAGTTCCCTAGAGGCACAGGAGTCAGAGACAGCAAAGGCTGCAGGGCACAGCAGCAGGAAAGCCCTCGCATTTTGGACTCATTGGGTGATTCTGCATATTCGTACCTGTGAAATATTAAAACCATCTTCTGTCTTGACATTCTTGTGGTGTCAAAATGTTTATTTTCCCTCAAAATGTTTATTTTCCCTATTTTCTGTTCTCATTTTTGTGATCTGCTTGCCATGGTCAAGGCTCGCAGAGTCACTGGGCAGCAGGCAACACCCCCATGGGACAGCAGCCCCCAGCGGATGGCCGGACGGTCACTGGAGGTCAATGGCAGTGAGCAGCTATGTGGAGACCCACGTGTTTGGACTGTGGGGGGAAACTAAATTTTTGATGAAACCCCAACGTCTCTTTTTCGGCTTCAACTTTTTTTTTTTTACAGAAAAAGTGTTGTTTGCTCCTTGCAGCACAAAGAGCAGCGAGGAGTTCTCATTTGCTGAAAGCTCTTAATCCCCTTGCCCTGGGGGTTTACTTTTTAAATGATATCAAATTATACAAAAGGGCCACGTGAAGAAACCACTGCCAGAGAAATAGACGTCTGTGCAGTGGCTGCCGCTTTGGAGCTGTCGAACATTTTGCTTTCCTTACAGTCGTACAGCGGTACAACACGCGTACCAGTGTGCTGAGAGCAGATGGCTCACGTGGATGCCCTATCGGCCCTATCGACTCGGAATCTGCGGGCGGTCGAAGCCGTTCAGGCATCCCGCAGCACACACACGGTGCAGGACTCGGCAAACTCTGCGAGCGCAGGCCGGCCACAGACGAATGGGCTCACGGTCACGGTCGCCACCATGGGATGCTCGAGCCCAGTTCGACCGTCTGTGTAGAAGGAACGCAAAGTAATACAATTACAAGGAGTAAATGCGTCGCAGGGAGGTCAGAAACAAGCAAGCTGATCATGTGACCTCCCTATGAAGAAGAGAAAGCAGAGAACAAATCGAATAATAAAACAGAGAACAAAAGTTACATCAGTCAATTCTCCAAGCTAAACAAGCAGAAGAAAAGATGCTGTGGGGCAATAATAAGGAGATTATAATAACTGTAGGAATATGATTAACATATCAAGCGCAGTGTGTTTCTCCATGAGAGAAGTTTCAAGCGCTTTCTTGAATAACATAAAAATAACTTTGACAGAACAATGGCTCCACAGGTCATCCATGGCCCGAGCTGAAGCTCGAAGAGACAGACCCGGGCCGGCTTGATAACGGCGCGACGGACGATTAATCCGAGTTCAGCGAGGCAGCAGAGAATGACGTGGGTTTCAAAGCAGCTTCTGCTCCCGGTTCTGCAGCCGATGTGCAGTATCGGGACTGACCTGGTTCCAAAGTGCACCTTGTAAAAAACACGGTACTGCACGTGCACTTTAACCTTTAACCAGAGCGGCAGCCAGAAGGCTTCCAAGGCCCCCGTGAACTTCTCTCCTGCAAGTTCAGCTTGAACTGCGTCAAACAGCCTTTCTGTACCCAGTCTGGGTCCCTAAGCAAAGTTCTCTTATTTCCAGGTAGATGTTTCTGCAGGAAGGCTCAGCATCTTGCAAGAGGCACGCAGGTAAACGTTTGCGTTTCCGCCAGTAATGAAGCAGCCGTTTGAAGAAGCCCAACTGGGGACTTCTGAGGCAGCCGGAGTGGAACTTAGATGAGGGGCTGCTTTGTAGGTTTGCTCCAGCGAAGCCCTGAATAGGCTGGTGGTGCTGGCGGTGCTGGCGAGAATACAGGATTGTTTGCGTGGCTGCGTTTGTGTTTCGAAGAGTGAGGGGAGTTAGAAAATTTCCTCGCTTTCTGTTCCTTATATCATTTTTTGCTCTGTGGTTTCGAAGGTGTTCATTTCTTACTTTTACGGTTTCTGGTAAAGCTGCCAGCTTCAGCAAGACACCTGAAATTCCGGGTCCCTGTTTCACACAGCAAAGCTCATGTCCTCGTACCTCTCCGCTGCGTGTTTCTCCTCTTGCCTTTCTGTTCTGCTCCATGTTAAATGTAGCTCAACGGTTGGGTAGGAAATCGGTCGTGGCCACAACAATTCACAAGGGTTCAAAGTTCGAACACGTCGCATCTTTTTCTCTCATTTAAACAATCGTCACTGTTACTGTCAATATTTCCTTGAACCTTGATATTCTTTGGCTTCTCACACTGCTTGCCTACGTCCTACATAACCCGACTGTAGGAAACCCACCGCCACAGCTGCATAGGAGGTGAGTAAATGAGGGCATTTCCTTTTATAGTTGCAGAAGAATGCATAAATGAAGCCTTGAAACGCCAAACGCAGCATCTAGAATACAGCGCGAAAGTGGCAACAACTGTACAGCTTTCGACTGTACATTACCGTGCGCTGTTCTTGATTTTCTGTCTATTGCAATGCAACACGGACCCTGCTATCTGCAAAAAAAAATTGAAGCGAGAAAAAAGCACGTATTTGTAAATGACTGAGACTACCAGTCGGATTTCTTATTGGTCCTTCCGCTTGCTTATGAGTAAAAATCAGAATTTGGGGGCACTGATCAGGGACGTCAAGTTCTCAGCTTAAAGTCAGTGTATTAGCAAAGTTCTGAATAAAATAAACAGTCTCGACATGTGGCGTCTCATCTTTCCCAGGCGTGCATGCATACACGAACAAACATCAGTAAACACTGTTTTTTGCTGCCCGTTGTTCATTGCAGCCTCCTTGGCAACAGTCCGTCATTCTGCATCATTTCAGCTTCAGCAGAAAATCTAACTGGAGGTCGACAATCGGGAAATTTTGTCATAAATTATACGCTACGCCCTTCCTTGGATATATAAAAAAAAAAAAAAAAAAACACTGTGTACAGAGGCAACGTGTTCCTCACTACATATTTAAATATGGGTTTAAGTAAAAATGTGTAAAAATTGTAGCTGATTGTCTTACCAACTCTCTGCTGGGCTCGGTGGGTCATGGTGAGGCTTGCGGCTGCCGGGCTGGCAGCACGCCGCGTCCTGTAGAAGAAGGCGGCCGCTCCGAGTCCCAGATGCTCCAGCTGTGGCGGTGCTGAGCCTGAAGAGAGGACGCGGCGCCCGGTGTCTGGTGCCTGCAAGGTGCGGATCTTCTTCCGGCCGCTGACCTGGAAGCGGGAGAGGGGGAGTCCCGCTATCAGACGGGCTCAGGGACAGGGGCTCCGCTGTCCTCGGCAAGCGGAGCAGCTGCAAGGCTCGCTCTCCCGGCGCCTGATGATGCCCGGCTGGAAGGCGCCCGCCGGGAAATGGAGCGGCGTAAGCGGAGGCGAATAAAGCCAACAGAGCGTACGGCACGCTGGCAAACGGGGCTACAAGGCAGCGACTACACACACGCGGCTGATAGGCCTCTACGTTCTGCGGTCCGTCGTGTCGGGCGGCTACTTTCCACGAATGCTGGAGCACGGGGCGTTTTCCATTTTGCCAGTATATAAGCTGCCTTTGCTGTAATCCTGCTTTTTTTTTTTTAATAATACATTCGAACGAGAGGGAATCTAAAATCCCATTGAGTCACATGAACCCTAAACCCCGGATTCCCATTCCCTTTAATATGCAGCAGGTCCTGGACCGTGGGCCATCTGTTAGATTACAGACGGCCGTGCACAGCGGCGACACATTGTTGTATAAACAGAGCTTTTATACAACAAACATTTGAGTGTCCTGGAGCATTAATCTGCCTAAATTGATCCGAATCCTTGGAACTGGATATTGCTCTTTATATCTTATCTGGTGTGGAAGTGGGTATTACACCCAGCCAGCTGTGACTTGAACCTGCAGTTGCCACAGGGACGGCGGGGCCGCATTCCGGCGTGGACTTTGGCAACAAAAATGACGTTCGTTTGCTCGCGTCGCATTTAGGCCTCCTCGGCGTCCATTTTCACCTGCGGTGTTGCCGAACGGACTCCGAATTTCGTACTGTTTGCCCGAATGTCTACCACCTTCAGACTTGGGTGGAAAACGGTGCTTTGGGACAAATGAAAAGGCTTCTTTCGCTGCCCAAAATGCACTTTGCTTGTGTCCAGCGCAGTCAGCATTGGAAGTGCACCATAGCATTTGTTTTTGCCGTACTGCAGTCTGTAATTGACATAATGCAGTGAGATCGGCTTCATAACTCAGATAATAATTTTTCAGAGGAGGCCGGCACAGGATTTATCTCCGCACTTGGGGCAGCACCGATGCGGCAGAGATCCTTCACGAGGCCTTCATTAAGCTTCAAGTGGGACTGAGAGTAAATAAAGGCTTCCGATGATGAAAATGAGCACCGTCTTTCAAACCTTTATGTTCTTTGTACTCTATACCAGGGCCTATTCCTATTTCCGGGACACCCTGCTTCCACCCGGAGCGGCCTCAGAAGCCTCAGGGTTCATCGTTCCTTTACGACCGCCTGGCTACCATAAACACCCTTTTCAGGTTATGGGGAACTTCTCAAACTCTGTTCTAAGCTGAGCACGAAATACAGAACTGGAAAGCTTTAACTCAAAATAAAGTGCAAAGCAAATGGAACATGAATTGCCACCTGCTATGCGGACAGTTAAAATTTATCACATATCAGTAGCATTGATAGCAATGAGATTTCGTTGTACAACCCAACAAAGCAAAATGTTTGCTTTTTATTTTTTAATGGGGCTTAAATTGAATTTTGCTCCCAACATGGCTTAAAAGCTAATAAAAACCTACTGGCAGATTTCCTATTTTATAAAAAAAAAAAAAAGCAGGGTGTTTTTAGTCCTCAGGTGAGTAAAGGCTTACAGGTTCAGTCCACACCTTTACGTCCTTCTGCTGCACGCGGGTCCAAAAAGCGGACTGCTTAAGAGAAGCCTGTAGTGCACGAGCGGCCTTAATCATTTGAGGGATTTTTGCTGTTATTTCTGTGCAGAATTTGTGCTGTGGAGGTCACCCCCCTCACTGCTTAATCCCATCGCTGGCTTGGAGGAAATCTCCTGAGGAGTGGAAATGCCGTTTCTACCCACGTCGCTGTCAGAAACCTGCGCTGTGCGTCTGGTCCATGCTATTAAAAATAGTGGAGATCAGTTGCATTCGTGAAAAAAAGATTAAAGATTAAAAGATCATTACTAAGATTAAAATAATGCAAGAAAATGTTTTTTTTTTTTTTTTTAAACGGAATGCACTGCATCTCTAAAACACTCATACTTTACGCAATGTTGTTTCTGGTTATGAACCAAAGCAGTGTTGTTAGCAGTAAAACTGCCTCGAAGGATGTTTATTTTTAATGAACGGTGTTTGCGCTGAAATATCAATAAATAAAAATATTTACCGTTAGACTTCAAGCGTGTGGCTTTGTCAATTCATGATGTACATAGCAGCCAGTTTATTAGGTACACAGGGGTGTTTACACACAGCTCAGTCGGTACGTGCAAAACACACAGGCCAGGTCCACAGGTCCACGGATCCACTTAGTGTCTGAATGGCCATTAGCGTGGACAAGACCTGTGGACTAAGTGACCTTGAACACAATTTGGCCCCTGGTGCTGGTCGCTCTGGTCCAGCATTTCAGACTCAGCCAACTATGCGGGATTTTTACAGTTCAGTCCCATGAACATGATAGTGCTTTACCTCGCTTTACCACAGTGGCCTGTACTGTCCCAGCAGAGCATCTCTGGGATGAGCTAGAACGTGATGTTAACCAAACAAACGTAGCATCAAAACATCTTCAGGAGCAGCAGAGCTGACAGCAGTGAGAACACAGCACCCTATGGAGATACGACCAGCACCTGGTGGCTGAATCCCCGCTGCTCTGGAGTCGAATGCAGCTCCTACCGAACACATGTACCTAATAAAGTGGCTACTCTTAACGCAGTGTTGAACACCTGGCTTCGCACTGTAACTGCGTGCCATTCGGCCGAATCGTTCGTGCAGCGAACTGCAGCCTCACCATGGGAAGTCCTCACCTGTGCAGCGGGACCAGCGCTATTGTGACCGCCAGTCGGAGCAAAGAACACGCCAGAATTCTCAGTGCCACTGTATTTAGTGAAGGGCAGCGGTACGGTGTGTGCAGCAGTGTAGCAGTGGAGTGCGCGCAGTCATGTGGGGGCACAGTTTGTACAGTAACGCAGCGCTACATTAGTTCTGCTAGTGCACATTAGCAGATGCCTGCGTGCTTTCTTTCCAGCTATTAAAGCTGCAGGTGACTGAAGGCCGTGGCTGTGGTTCTGCTGACAAAAGAGCATCTTTGTGTCCTGGCCCAGAGGTCTTTTCTCCCTTTTTGGTGAAGGACATCTTTCTGAGTCATTAGTTCAAATCCATCTTTCCTGTAAAAACCAAAGTCATTCATTCTCTGCAAAGCGGCGTTCCTCAGAGATGCCTTTCTCCTTCCGCTGCAAGCCCTAGACTGCGTACGTGCACCCTCCCGGTCGGCTCGACTTCAAATACCGTCCGTGTCCACAAAATGAGTTTTCCCTGAGACGCTTCATTCAACCACACCGGCGCTGAGGTTAGAGGTGGCTCGGGGCTCAGTTCTTCTAACCTGGTTAGAATTCAGGCAATAGACCTGTGGGTGTGAGTGTTGCATGAGCGCCGGGGTCTCGCCTGCTTCTCTTTCAAATAGGGCTGTCCTCCTTCCGAACGCATCCTGGAGTGACGCCTTCGGGCTGTGAGTGATAACCTTTGAAGAACCTTTCATAACTGCTGTTTGTCATTTCATTATAAGACGTGCCGTGGAGAAATGTAGAACCTCACTTGCTATCACGGGGATCTGCAATCCGCTGTGCTCCCGTGCACGAAACGCTGTTTCCTGTGGGTGTGGAGAAGCCAGGAGGCGCCTGCAGACGCTATCTGGCCTAATAAAGGTCAGGGACGCCTAATCTGCTGCTCTTGCATCTGCTGGCATTTGCTTCAAGAAACAAAAGGTTTCACTCAGAGAAGACAGAATGTGTTGATGTGCAGGAGCGCAACGATTATTCACGGTGCCCGACGCGCCTGCACCTATCAGTGCAATATTTTCCTTAAACAAATCGGTGCTGTCTAGCCGAGTTTGTCCGAAAGCCTTGGCGGCTCCCTGCCGCCCTCCTCCCGGGGTCCAGTAAGAGGTGCGCAGTCCACTTTGTTGCCAGTGCCTCTGGTGAGTGGTTAAGTGCACCTGCGCGCAGGTGTATGTTCACCATGAATTTTATGCGATGCAAAAGACGAAATGGCAGGGATGATGCATGTCCGACTTAGAAGGGGACAAGCCCCATTTTTCACTGTTTTTCCTACCTGAGCAGACCTTTCTGGTGCCGCTCGTGCAGGCAGCTGGGACCAGCGAAACGCCGGTCTGCAAAAGAAAGAAACAACTGATGGCGCTGCTGGCGGGGCGACAACTTTGCCCTCTGAATAAAACTCATGAAGTCAATTTCTCCTCGACGTGGAATTAGATGCTTTCAGGACTGCATGGCCAGGTTTTTGCTCAGGTATCTGTTGCGCTGTTTTAGCTGCTGGCATCACGTCCGTGGCCCTAGATGACGGCCCGTTGCCCAGCTATGCACCCCGAAGCAAAAGGCTGCTGCCATGGCATGAATCTTGCTTTCTGAACAAGAACAGAGGTTTATTTTGCGTACTCCCGCAATGTAAAGAACGCTGTGGTGAAGCGGCCCCCGTATGGTGGAGTGTGGTGTCCTAGCCTGGCACTCGGTGACTCCGAGAAGCTATGGACGGATAATTTATCCCAACACGCAAGACATAAATGTTGTGTTTTTAAGGGAAAAAAGTGTTTTCCAATGAGCTCAAGCCGAGGCCTGTGCAGTGCTGAAAGAGTTACGCGGTTTTCTTTTTATTAGAACTAAAATTCGTGTCTGGTCTTTTTTGGCCACCACAGGCCTGCTGTACCCTGGGAAAAGTATGATTTAAGGTTGACGTGAAACCGCATTGGACGCTGGCCTCGAGTATGGAGAAGAACAAGTGCGTATTTCCACCGAGTGCACTGGATGCTGGCCTACAGGTGAGCTGCTGGAAGGGAAAGAAAGGCCCAAATTCACCTGTCATTGATTTGTATTTCACTCCCTTTGCTGAGAGGAGCTATGATGAAGCGCACATTCTGCCAGCAGCAGCAGCAGCTCGGTGGACTTAAGCAGAAGAGCAGCTGGAACAGCTGTGTGTGGGATTGATTTTTCTGAGAAGCATCACAGACTTGGATCCCCTTGGACAAATTTCAGTGGCGTTGCACTTATTCCCCATCCAGGGGCCAAACTCGTCTGGAAATCGACCAGCGGCTTGGAACAGCAGTTGGGGCAGCGGTCAGCGAGAACAGCTCATTGGGTTCAAATCCCCGCTCCTGCTGGTGCCCTTCGACTGGGCGGCTGCACGCCCGCCACAATCACGGCACAACCCGAATGCTGCGCGCGAACCCGACGCTGCGAGTTTCCCGGCGTTCCCTCTGCTTCAGCATCGCTGCAAAGGGTGCGAGAGGAAATGCTCTCCTGCACGAGAAAGTCTACCCGGTTGCAGCACCGAACGCATTCTCAGGATGGCGGTGTAAAACAGCGTGAATGACGCGGCGAAGGCGGTCAGCACGGCGAAGTCAGACTGTGACCGTGCAACTTTTAGATTCCCGAAGGCCACGTTTTTCACCTTCCATTCTGTATTTCAGGGCCCCGTGCGTAACCAAACCCAAACTCGCAATCCGAGCTGCGCACCAGAACGCCCCGTTTGCGCAGCCCGGGGTCAAGCGGCGCTCGGCTCCGTTCACGCTCACGGGACGTGCACGGCGTCTCATTTACTTGGCATCCCCAGCGCATCATCCTCACTTGCATTTGTTGGAAACAATTGTCACAACGGTACTGCGGAAGGCACATCGGCTACGTGGCAAATTATTTTTTAAAGGGGTAATCTGATGAGGCTCAGCCGCGTGTGTTCGGGGCTTTCAGAACATCTCCAAAAGCACATTAACACCGATCCCCTCAGCATTGTGGCAAGAAAAAATGAGGCAACTGCTTGAGGCGTGGATTGTCTGCATCGCTGTTTAATGAATATTTGCACATTGAAATGCTGGAATTAGAATTAATTACTATAATCTGAGCTCCACATCTAGATCTCAAGTTGTTTTATTAGTTGCCTGCAGGTTTGCTTGCGAGTTTTGTTTTTCCTCTGCTTGTTGTTCGCTTTTGTCAGGTTCTTGAACGGCTCACATCTCTTGGTGGTAAAAGGCCTCTGCTTTTGCATGGAATTTGCTGAAATAATAATAATAATAATAATAATAATAATAATAATAATAATAGCGTTATAGTTGTACACAGTGGAAAATAGCTGAGTCCTACATGAGACAGCAAAGCAGAGGTGAGACCTAGAAAGCTATTAAAAGAATTGCACAGTTTATCATAAGTAAACTGTGGTGTATTTTGTAAGAGGATATTCAATTAAATGCAATAAAACTACTTTTAAGAGAAGCTGCACTTTTCTGTAAAAGCCTCCTGTTTCTCTACCGCAAGGTGTTCAAACCCGCATGTACGCTTTGCGGAACTTCATCTTGAACGAAAACGGCCAACTTCTTGAGCGTCCGTGCGGCTCTCTGTGTCACTGCAGTGAGAAGAGCGCAATATATAAAAATAAAATTGCATTGAATTGAATCGAACTTGATCACCGTCTGGTAGTGAATTATTCGGAACCAGGAAATACGAAGGCCTCAAAACACGAGAGGCAGCAAAAGTCGGACGGGTCTGGGACCATTTTGCAAGCGATGTAGCGGACCTGACGTTGTCCCCAGGACAAATTTTGAAAGCGTCCCCGTGCTTCGCGTCATCGCAGATGGGAGCTTCTCACCTGAGGTCAGGAGCCGAACGGACTGAGAAGGTTTGCACGGAGGGAGACGCCGGCGGAAGCCGAGATGGGACGGCGGGCACGATGCAGAGGACCGAAATAACAGCAGGGCAGTGTGTGCGGGTGTGTGGATGTGTGGGTGTGTGGGTGTGTGTGCACGCGCTGCAGTGTGCATCCACTCGCGTGTGTCGCTTTTCGAGCCAAAGACACCGGAGGAAGTGGTGGGGAGGGCACAAAACGTCACCTGCGCCATTATGGCGTGCGGCAGGATATCCGACGATGATGGAAACGGCGGCTTTACATCTTGACTAAAAAAAGCATTCCGGAGCAGCAACAGCGTTGTTGCGGGGATGCGGATGAGCGCTGCCTCACGCAGCAAAGTCCTGTGCGCGCTCCTCTTCCATCGGACCCGTTCCACTTTTGGAAATGAGCAATTTTCCGGAACCTTAATTGGCATTTGCTTAGTTTTCATTCCATAGGTGATTCTGTTTGTCGCTCGGTGATCTTTTATATCTGCGGAGACCTTATCTGCCACACAGCTTAGGCAATTTGCTGCAAACTGAACGAATTACTCGGTGCTTGACAGACGGCCGCAGCGTGTTTTGCTGCTGCACTAGTAATTGTTTAAAATTTGTTCTAGCTGCTTTTTGAAATTTGTCTTCGGATGAGTGTTACTCTAGGCTCAATAGGCACATTTGCAAATAAGGCCTCGCGCAGTACAAATGAGATTAACTTTCGCTTTGCCCTCAGACCTGCGCACAGGGGATCCAGGAGTGGAAGCTGCAAACCGCAAGCGGCGTGTTTATCTGCGTGTTTTATCTCGGAGGGGTGTCGTTCGCGTCTTCGCACGCCGCGCGTGTAAGGGGCTTACGATCCACCTGCAGCGCGCGCCGCTCTCGGTGCCACTTGCAAGGGCCACGTGTGCCATTCATCTGGCGTACGTGCGAGCCCTGGAACCGCGTGCTGGAAAACGTTGCTTTTTGCCTGGTTTTGGCACACTTGCACGTTCAAACTGTCTTCCCTGAGAAACGCTCGAAGGTGGTGGCATCCTAGTTCGCACGATACCGCGCAACACTCAGGAAGTGACGTCGATTTTACTTGAAATCGCGGCACCTGCAAAAAGTAGTCCCTCCCTGCGGCTCGGTCGCGTTTCAGTGCTTCTCTCACAGCGCCGAATCGGTCCGAGGGGGCGAATGCTTTTGACAGGTGCACGGTATACAAATCCTGCCCGTCGTCGGCTCGCGCACGTCTCCTGCGGAATTTGTGCAAAGCATCTCGGTGCTGTTCCGCCACGTTTAAACATCAGCATACTTTTAAATGAGCTGTACTACCACCGCGCTGATCTGCAGACTTTTCAGCTTTGTTTCCCTTCATATAAAAGTTAAAGAAGCCCTTAAGGGCTCAGGATATATTTTGATTGTGCTTGAGGTGTTAGACTTGATAGCCCAAGGTTATCTTTCAGATCTGAATCACTTTTTCAGTTCTAGATGACATTTTCCTAGATCACAGCTTGAATATGAATTAATTCTGGAAAAAAACAACATTATGTTAGATCTTAGCAGACGCCGGTCCCCCGAACCCAAGAAACCAGTCTGACACGAAATGTCTGCAAGACTGACACTTGGTACAGAATGACCCATTTAGGCACTGAAAACAAAGGCTCGGGCTCCACTTACAACAGCAAACCTAATTCGGTGTCAGTAATGCAGTCGCTTCAAAGTCCAGCAAAAATGTTCCAAAACTCTGCAAAAGCAGAATGACAAATTACAAATGTTCTTAAAATGTGGTGCTTAACTACAGCGAAATGTCTCACACACACACACACACACACACACACACACGCATGCAGAGCCTCTTTTTCCTGCACTTATATTCTTGAGGCCTATAATGGTACCTGGACAAATAAAATCCCCATTGTTACCTCCAAATGGACACTTAAAGAAAACCCATTTAATTAAAGTATTCAAATTATTAACAGTGGAAGCCCAGTAGGAGGGCAAGCAACTAAGAATGCCGGCAAAGACAATAGGTACAGACAACAGGTATTTGAGCCCCAATGAAAATAAAGTCATTATTAAAACAACAAATTGCATCAAGTTCACCGTCACGGTGGCTGAAGGCCTGAACTACATCTTCAGGTGCTTGGAAGAGGCCTTCCTGCCTTTTTCTTTATTGCCACCATCAACTTTATTCTATTTACAGTGTGGGAAAGCAAAATAGTTTGACTCTTTTCTGACGCATCCACTCTTAAACGTGCTTTGTACGCATTTTTCAGCGATATTCAAACAGCCGCTCTGGCCCACTAGAACAAAATGTGACTAAATGGTAATTTTTAAGGTTACAGGATAAAATCCCATTGTTTTGGCCTTGCTTTTTAGTTCACCAGATAGAGACTTGCAGGTGCATCAGGAAATAATTAGCTAGACAAAAAGATAGCAACATAAACAGTTGTATTTCAGATTTTAAAAAAAAGCACTGCTTAGCAACACTCAGCCCTCGCTTGTCTATTTGGAAAATAAATAAATAAATAAATAAACAAATAAAAAAATAAATGAACGAATGAATGAACGAAGGAACGAACAAATAAATTAAAATCTAAAAACAAACACGGAAAGCAGCACAGATATTTCCCATTGTGTATTTCTGGTGTATGAAATGCAATTAAATGTTGGCAGAACTTTCTCAGGTTATTGGTCCTAAAGAAATTTTTATAAAAATGTGCATCAGATGCAGAGGATTAAAAAAAAAATCAGCACATCCTTATTGAAATTGCAGCTTTTGTGATATAAAGCCAGAAATCAAGATAGATCACGGCAGACATTTTTTCATCTTTAATGTGACCTTGACAACCAAAACTATTCAAGACAAAAACAAATTGATAATTGTAAGGTGAAACAATTGAAATTTAAAAAATAAAAGAAAGAAGCTGGTCGCATAAATGCACCCCCCCCCAACTAATACTTCATGGAAGCTTCTTTTGCGTTTATTACGCCAGTAAGTCGCTGTCGCTAAGCAGCACACCTAGACTTGGTGCCCTTTTATCCTACTCTTCTCTCGCAAGAATGTTCCAGCCCCTTCACACTGTTAGGGTCTCCTGTGCTCAGCCAACCACCTCTCGGCTATTTCACAGGGCTCCTGGGACTTAGGTCTGTGCCTGATGGGCCACCGCAACACTTTGATCCTCCTTCTCTCAAGCCATTCCATGGCTGACTTGGATGTGGGCTTTGGTTATCATGCTCGAAGGTTAAATTCCTCTTCATCTTCAGCCTTCTGACAGAGGCCAGCAGATCTTTTGCCAAAAGATGGTGATATCTGGAGCTGTCAGCAGCCCCAGACTCAGCTTAAGGGAACCAGCCCTGAAGCATGATGCTCCCACCACCATGGTTCACACCAGGTGTAGTGTTCTTTGAATGATGAGTTGTACTGTCTTTGGGGAAAAACATCTCTTAGAATTAAGGCCAGAAAGTTCAGCCTTTATCTCCTCAGACCATAATACATTATACATAGGTATGGACTGGGGTGGCTAAATGTTTTTTTATGGATTTAGATGTTCTTTCTTACTGACAGATGGCTTCCATCTTGCCACCGTCCTATTAAAATATTCTGATGGTCAACAGTAGGTAAATTTCCATTCTTTCTGAAAATATTTTACATGACATATGTAACATGCAAAAGTGCCAGTAGTGTTGACCATAGCTGAATACAACTCAGTACAAAGTATAATGACAAGATGATGCAACAGGTGGCCTAGTGGCTGAGCCTACTGTCTTGCAATCTCTAGCTTTCTGGTTTCAATCCCATTTCTCCTGGAGCCTAGTGCTTATTGTGAAATAATACAGTAAGAATACCATACTGTGAAAATGGGCCTTTAAACGTATGAACTGGAAATCAATGGACAAAGGCATTTACAAGTAATTATTAATTGGTTGTAGTTATATGCAATATTCTCTGGATTATGAGCAAAAGAGTTTCATTTTTGTGAGATCCAAAGCTCCCAGTTTCTTCGAGAGCAGACATAGGAGTAACCACGGCTTTAAAGGGAATAAAGGCGGTTTACTGCAAAGCTGCCGGACTTGGCGTACCGTTGCTATAACAACATCACTTGGGTGGAATGCTGAATTCTTCTGGGAAGGAGCATCACGTAGACCAACACCATGCATGTCATGATGAAGGGTGAGGACTTGCGGCGCTCGAGATCTTTACCCTTAACTTTCCTTGTGAGTGAGGGCTGCAGTTGCCTAGAAGGCAAATCAAGGCCCTCCTGTTCTGGGTTTCCAGCTCCTCATAGGGGATCCAAGGTGCTTCAAAGCCAGTCTTTCCAAAGTCTCCCGAGTCCTCCCCGGGGTCTCCTGCACGTGCATGCATGTGTGTGAAAACCTGCATCGACACAACGTTCAATGAGAGGATGTGAGTTTCAGGTGCCATTTAACCGCTTAAAATATTTGGCATCTGGCTGGGGGACGTGAGGAGCCAACAGTGGACTGATGAGTAGTGCGGGAAACCTCAAGGTCCGACAAACCGTGAAGCCACAAACTGAGCTTTGGGTACGAGCGGTCACCTTGAAGCGCTTCAGGGCTGTTTGTTGTCCTCCGTGTCAAATGTCTACTCGTGGCCTGAGGAGAACCACAGCAAATTTGCCTTATAGCCTTCATTCTTCAATGAGCATAGGTGGATCTTACATAATATTTGTGTAATTATCTGATGATATCTTTAGAAAATCTGTTCCATGCCTTTCAAAAATCTTCATAATAGAAGAACTTATTTAAGAAACTTTGCATGAGTACCCGGCACAAGGTTCTGTGGCCTTTTTGCCATCTTGGCCTTTACAGGATGAAAAACCACTCGGCAGCTCAGTTCTTCTGTCCCTCGCCTTTAAATGTTCTAGTTTTTCGGAGTTGGCTTCACATTTCACAAGGAAAATGAAAACAATATGAAATTAGCAAAAAAATAAATGTGAGAAGATAATTCAGACGTCACGCAAAAGCTGAAATGTTTACCAACAGCAATCGTAAGTAAAAAGATTTACGGTCATCGTAACTAAATTTGCCGCCTGCTGATCCTCTGGGAAGACACTGGCGAATGCAAAGTGGTGTCAAACACCGGTCACGATGGACAGCTACCGCACAGCCATCGATCTTGTGTATTTATTGTGCGATGCAATGGCATTTACAGGTACCGTTTTTGTGCTTCTGTGCAGCATCTTTTTATCTCATCCTCTTCCTTGAAGGAATTTGGCAAACCGTCGAGCGCTTTGTGAGCTGATGTACTGCAGACACTCGGGCTGAATTAATCCTTCTTGACGCTTCCTTAGCGCTGAGAAAAAAGAAAAATAGTGACGCTACTTACAAACAAGACTCCTTATTTAGGTTTTTGCAGATATTCTCAGCCCCTTAAACAGGTATTTTTCTGTCATTGCCACGGTGTTCCCTGTAGACTCCCTGAACCAAATATCTGACTCTAGCACCTCAGTGAAAAAATCTTGTTATTGAGAATATTTACCACCAAGTTGAGGCCAGATCATAAAACGTCCCCGGAGTGTTTGTGAAAAGATGTTCCAAAGTAAAGCAAGAGAAAGAAAACTATTGTAAAGCCCGACAAGGCAGTCTGAGAAAGAAGAGAGTAACGTACTGGGGCCTTGAGTGGTGCGAAACAGGTATAAAGAAGACAAAAATGCAACTAACCTTATTTGTGTGTCCTACGCTGACACGAAAGTATACGTCTGTTCAAGCCCTTCTGGGTAGAATGTGCTTTGTTAGCTAATATTGGATATGGAAAGTGCGGAATTGTATGGCAAAGGACAGTTGTGTGCTGTCAATAAAGAACTGCAGAATTCCATAATTCTACAATTATTACTGCATAATGGATGTAAGATCCACATCTTACATTTTGTGATGGCAAACAATAAAGTCAGCTCCTTTAATGCCTGCCAACACGTTTCTCATTGCACCTTGCAGAGGAAATTTACCCAAAACGGGCCCTTCTCTCCCAACTGCATCTGGTTTAGTTCCTGCCTCAGAATGGCAAAAAATGTGAAAGAATAAAAAATTCCGCACCAGCTTCATTTCATAGGCAAACAACATGCTGTTCTGTTTCACTTATGCTTTCCAGAAAGCAGTACAATGTGATGAGAAACTGTCCTTCCTTGGAATAATTTTATTTTCATTTTCAGTTCTACAAAATGAGATTTCTGTTTTCCAAGGAAGAGGAGCAGCGAAAGCACCGTGCGCTTGGTGGAGGGGGTGGCTCCCCCATTGCTCAGCCAGACCGCAATGCCCTGCACAGAACTGAAAGAGAATGAAGGATGCCTGGTTCAGCGGAAGGCACCGAGACTTGCCAGAAAGCAGGAGGATTTTTCCGAATGGGTCAGTAATGTTCATGCAACAGAGCGAGTGCAGGAGTCGCCGAGCGCTTTTCACTGCTGTCGACAGGGCAATAAATGCTCCCTACTGGGTCCAGGTACCGAAATGCGTTCATGGCACAAACCAGGAACGGTGCTGAATTGCGATGCACATGGGCTGCGCAAATGGGGCCTCTTAGAAAGGTGAAGTGGGGTCATTTTCTCAAAAACGAGCCAAGTATTTTTAATGGAAGGATGTGTTACGGTGTTGACTGAGATGAGCGTTCTTCACTGCTTTTTTTGCTATTTATTCACTTCACTGTCACCAGTTATATGGGAGGATGACATGACTCCCAGCGCTGGCTTTGAATGCTGATCTATGGGCAATATTTACTGACTTATACTATATACTGCAGTCAGGGTGGCTTCTTTGCCCACAGAGTGCGGGTGTCTTCTTTGCCCAGAAAAGTACAGTACCCTTCCTTTAACCAGACAAATGCTCACATAGTTGTCTAAAGTAAAAGAGCAGTAGATATAAGATAAGAAAATAAGGGGGGGCGAATGAGGCCGACGCTGTGATTTGGAGACCGAGATGTTTGGCCTTGAGGCCAAGTACTATGTGTGGTGAAGAAGCCACAGGTAATCGCTAACAACAACATCCCCCTGCTGAAATGCGGTAGTGCGAGCAGCAAGTTGCCGTCCCTGACAGGGACTGGACGAAACAGAGAACACAACGGACTGAGCAAATTAGACAGGATGAGGCATCTGGGCTGGTTTGGGTCCGCTGTTAAGAAGGCCTCCTTGTCAGCTCCCACCGGGAGGAACCCCTGCGGTGCAGTCATGACACTTTGCTGGGATCACATCCCTTGGTGGCATGGGCGTGCCTGGGGTGAACCAATAGTTTGCATGATGATGTGGGCCCTGGCTCAGCTTCCTGTGTCCACCCCTTTCTTCCTTAGTCCATCCGAGCTGTCTGGTCCCACTCTCCACCATTTCCCCTCTTTCCCTCTCTTCTACACATTTTGCGCCCCGCCCCTTGTTGCTCTGCTTGTCTGCTCAGTCACTGTATGGAAACAAGCATCCCAGTAACAAAAGAACATAGCGGTTTACCATCTCAGATGGTTCAATGGAACAAACTGGAAGCAAGCAATTTCCAGCCGGCTAGAGATCCGGTTTATACACCGCAATGTTGAACTTAGTGGGAAGCTATAAAAAGGCAGCAATTGTTCACTGTGAGCAGAAAACTGACTAGGTTTGGAAAAAAAAAAAGTTTTTTGGTTGTACCCTTTCCTAGAAAAAGAATTTAGCTAAAGAATGAAGCGCTATTTTAGCATGCTAGGGGCAACACATGGCAGAGAGATAAAGATTCTGGTGATGACTCTTTGGAATATTCTAGAAGTGTTTTGGCAGGAAGTTGGTGCCAGCTTGTTTGATCTTGAGTCGTTTCAAGAAGGAGAACCTAAAAGATGGCTTGGAAAGTTTCGCCAAAAAAATGAGAATGATAAAGAAGACCGCGGCAACCGATGCGCTTTAATGTCACAAAGAGCTACGTAGTCAGACAGGGCCGTAATGATGGCTCTTGTGTGCACTGAAATCTATTTTGGATGTAGATGCTGGCACCTTTCCCTGGAATTTTTAGGTAAATATAAATTCTATTTAACATTTAAGTGTTGTATTAAAAGCCAATGGGAAATTCAGTGAGACAAACACTGATGAAAATGGTCAGCTTTATATTCCCTGCTGACAGCTTTGATGGGCACTCTGGTACTCATATGTGACTGCCACATCGGCATCAGTTAAAATACACATTCGCTTCTTTCTATATATTTGATGCTACCTGTTACTACCAACGCTCTCCTTCGCAGGCCAGCTTGCTCAGCGCCTTCCTGAGGTTCAGGCAAGAGCCTTTGTTCCATGCTGCATTAAAACGGGAAACTGCGAGCCGCTTGCCGGTCACTTTTTTGCCTCCTTCTCAGTTGAGTAAGAGGCTGCGGTCTCCCCGTGGCCTTGCGACCGCTCTCTGCTCTTGCTTTTTCTTCTGCGTTTCATCTGAGCTTGAGGAAAACACAAAAGCACTACGCGATTTTTGCTTGAAGCTACAGTAAGGCAGGTTTTGAGAAAAAAAAGTTAAAATTGTGCATTTAAATGAGTTCCCGTCTTTTTCTTTGGATGATAATGGCGATCGATGACGTGGGTCCTGCGTCTGACCTTGTGGCTGCCTGCCTCTAACTTCACAGTGAGAGTTTTTCTACTTCTTAAACTGCCTTCGCCATCTTGAGTAAACCTGGGACTCGGAATACTTTTTTATGTCATAAAACGAGTACCGAAGAAAGAAGTAACTCAATGCACAGCTCCAGAACCACGGACCATTTAGCCAGTTGGGCTCCGCTGTCTGTAAGCAAGTGTCTGAGAGGAAAGTGGCATTAATAGTGTTTGTGCATTCTGAAACGCTACTGTGGTGCGAAAACTGCATTTTGACACCTCCCGTGTCAACGTTTTTTGGTCCGGTCGCTGTTTCTTCACACATCGTGTACACTGGAGCTTAAACGAAATCCGGAGCAGAGCGCTGTGCAAACAGACAACGTTTGAAGAAACAGGGCTACGTCTCAGTACGTTACCGACTCGCGTTTTCACGGTTGGGAAACGGCTGCCGGCGCCCGCTTCTTTCCTGGAAATACGAGGCCGCAAAAACATATTTGGAATAACTTCACCGAAGACGAACGAAGGTCTACCGTGGTCCGAGCGAGAAGCGGCGCCGGGCCACTTCGCAATCGCGGGGATCCTTAAGACGCCTTAATCCGGTCTCACTGACTCCTTTGCTCTGTCCTCAATTTTCTTCAAGATGTTTACGCCCGCAGATTTCGGGAGATTTGCTGTTTGTTTTTAAAGTGTTGCGAAGAGATCCCCTGTTAACAATTAAACTTTAAGCACGATTAACAAGAATAATTAAAGTAAGGAGCAGAGTCGGGAAGATTCGACCAAGGAGGAGGCGATTATCTGCTTTAAAGAAAGAACCATTTTAAGAGTTTGATTGCTTTCTATTTTTACGTCTAATTCTTCATCGCTGTATAATGGCGCGCCCTCGATTGCTCCTCATCGCTGGGAATTCGAAAGGGAAAAAAAAATAAAGATTTAAGTTCACACCGTTTTAGGCGGCATAAACAAAGACAAGCAAACCCGGCCGCATTTCGTCTGTCGCTTTAAGAGGCAAATCGGCTTTCTTGAACGTGCCGGGTATTGAGAATGCGCTTGAGACAAAGTTCTGCCCCGCGTGTGGGGCGAGACGGAAGCAAGAAAGCCATCTGCCCAATCGCTCGGTCTGTTGACCCTCACCGGGCGTCCACAACATGAAGATGAGTGTCAGCCCAGCTTTGCCGCGTGTGCGGCCCGTAAACCCTTCCGTTTCCATCTCATGAAGCTGAGCTGTAAAAGCAGTTCCTCTTCGTATGAACCGTGTCCATTTCCAGCATTGCAGCTTGCAATGAACCCTTTGTGTTTATCTGTAGGCCATGTCCCGTTTTCTCGACTTTGCAAAATGAACAAATGCAGCTGCGCAAGCCGAACTACGAAAAATAATCCACGCCGAAACAGAAGACTTAACGCACACCGCGTCCACGGAGCGTTCACAGACCCGTTTCAGGTTTTGCTGAGGGAAGGTCGGTGCAAAATACACATTTTGAAAGTAAGCAATAGGTCCTCTTTGCAAAAACCCACATGAATGGGCTCTCCAGTTCCTCGGGAGAGCCTGAAATCCACGTGCATTCAGCTGCATGAAGGAAAAGTTCTGTAAACGCTTTGGCTTTGCAACCTCCTGCAGCTGAAACAGAAGCTCAGAAACATTGTGCTGTCATGAAGAACTTGGAAAAATGGAGCTGAAGAAGTGCGACTTCTAGCCTGTGTCTCTGGTCCAGCAGTGGCCACACTGCCACTTAAAGAGTTTCTTATAAAGCAGCAAAACGTCAGTAACACAAACAATAGCTACAAACAAACCTGAAACAAAGAAGAAACCATCCGTGCAGCTTTTTTAGATCTCTAGCCAAACTCGAGTTAAATGGTCACAGCTTTCAGTGCTGCACCTGCAGGGAGGCTGCCTGACCCAGTGGAGCAGTTCAGGGACCCTGGGGCCTTGAACATGGTTGGTGGTGGAAGCAGGGATTCAGGAGACTGAGCGGCAGTTTGGAGCAGTGCTGTGGGCACTGTTCTGGCCTGTGGTGCTGAAATTGGAGTTGAGGTTTTGGACAAAACTGCTCTGCCTACATCTCCATCCTTACCTGTGACCATGAGCTGTGGAAAATGACCTAGGGAATGGCACTGTTTATCCAAGTGGTTCCTGCACCAGACTGCTGACCCTTCCTGACAGCTTGAGAAGCTCTGTGAGCCTCAGAGCAGAGCTGCTACTCTCTGGATTGAGGGCAAGTTGAGGCGACTCAGGTTTGCTGTCGCCTGGCCGTCTCCCTTGCCAGTTGGACCAGGTATGTCCCACTAGGAGGAGACCCTGGGACAGACCCAGGATAGGATGGAAAGATTACATTTCTTAGCTGGAATGGGGATGCTTGGGGTTCCCTCCGGAGGAGCTGGAGACCCAGAGGGTCTAGGCCACCTTCTCCGCTGCTCCCACTGTGACCCTCACAGGACAAGCAGAACTGGAGGCTAAAATGTTCTGAACTGAACTTGAACCTTAACCCCAGGTGCAGCAGATAGTCCAGGAGATGGCTGGGTATTGGCAGCTGTGAGCTCCTCTGTTCCTCATGTTTACGAAAACATCAGCAAAGCTTTTAAAGGTGGTGGCTCCTTAGGGTTACAGCTAGTTTTTTTTACAACAGTCAGCAGGTAAATTCCAAGGAAAAAGAATTTGTTACAGATATGACTCTGATCCTGATATCATTTACACTGGCTATAAAGAACCTTTCCGTACCAGTTAATGGAAACCACTTGTTTAAGAAGGGAAATAGAAATACAGTGGTTTCATTGCTAGGGAAGAGGATTCCAGCATTAGCAATGAGCACAGCAGGGTAAAAGGGAGTGTTTAAGGGAGAGTTTAAGGGAGAATTTGGAAAAATTAGAATTACTTTGCTAATGGCCCTGTGATCAAACCCTAAACGCACTGCTGCAGAAGAACGCCTTACACACGTCTTCCGAACTGCGTAACCATGAAAGAAAAGGATGAAGTCCCAAAATGACACATTTAATTTGAAAGAAAAAATTTGTAAGATGAAGGAAAAACTGAATGTTACAGACTAGGGCTGGGACCGGTGAGCAGCAAGACTACAAGAAGTGCTTAAAGATGGTGGCCCATCACTCATTGCTGTGAAAGAGATGCCTAGATTTAGCCAAAGATGCCAACGGGCTTACAAAGGCCCAAGGGGAAGGTGACTGTCAGATGTTTTGGAAAAGATTCTGGCAGTTATACAATAGAGAGAAAAATATGAGGTTGGCTGTTGAGTTCATAAAGCTTTCGCTGAGGATCTCCTCAAGTGGTGGAAGGGGCAGGGAGCATCTCTATGTGCAGGGCCACTTGGGGACTGGCAGCCAGGACCTCTTAGGGCCTCAGTGGTTTTCAAATGGTTCACCTTGAAACCCTATGAACTTTTGCTCTGTGACTGAAAGGAATATTTTACTTGCAAAAAAAAAAAAAAGATTTCCTAAAATAAAATATTTATTTTCCATGAATTTATATTGGAGAGGACTGAACATTTGATCTTGATCCATCTGCTGTTGTATTATTGTCTGTGGTTTGTTTTTCTGCATAGTATACTGCCCCAATATAATTTTTTTGAATGACAATTGGATTTGCATGTAAGCTTATTCTTTACTGCAGAAGAGCTCTGGACTGCCAGGAGTGATGGCTCAATAAAGAAAAGAGAGAAGCTTTTAGCTCTGAGGGGTGATAGTCACAATTTTACTGAAAAGCAGCCCAGTTTCACGTCATCTTCCTTGCACACATGTTTAAAAATAAATAGCATCTTGCCTCATATTATCTTATCCCATGCTGACAGTTGGGGGTTGAGTCTACATGCCCCATCTCTAGATGTTCAGGCCTGATGTAGGTTTGTGTCTAGTGACAGATCTCGGGCATGGCCTATGTCTGACAATGGAAAGCTCTGATGGCAGCTTCCAGTGATGGAGGACTGGAGGATGGCGGTTTGGGATGAGTTTAAAATGTGCTTTCCTTTCCTTTCCTTTCCTTTCCTTTCCTAACTAAAGGCACTGCATTCTTTGTCCGCTGAAATAAATGACAAACACATCTCAGCCTAGCTGATAGCAAAACAGATTTCTTTAAGGTGAATGCGAGTATTTTTTAAATTTTTTCACTTTTCTTTGGGTGACTCCACCGTTCTTCCGGTCTTATTGTGTTACACAGTGTGTAAAAGAGACTGTTACTATTCATCTTATGAACTGAAACTGTGCTTGTAAAGAGTTCAGCAGCTACTGTGACAGAAAATAGTCCACACAAAAATAGAAAAGGATCACACGTATTTAATGGAGAAGTTCTCCTGCCCCTTAAAAATGAAGGTCAGCTGTGGTGACCGAAGGCTATCCTGCCAAATGAGAACCGTGGCTGCCATGGCTGTCGTGCTTTCGGATTCATATGCAGGTCAGATGGGAAAAAAATGTTACTTAGCTAAATTTGAGCTAAATGTATATGGTGGTGCTATGGGTATTAATACAAAAACGATTTTAAGCTTCAAAGCAAAGGAAATGCTATTAAGAGAGGTTGGGGTTATGAACTGGCAGCTTGTCAGAGCACAGGGCTAAGCTGCTTTATGCACCACATGTGCATTTATTTGCCTTTTCCAGCATCATCGTTCAGTGCCGAGAATGGTAGTGAATCCCTGAAATTTTAACAGGGGGACGTAAAGCGATTTTAATAGGGGATCATCCAGCCCAAGTCACCCCTTCAGACTGCATTGTTTCGACGAGATTTGCTACAAATGGCTGCTAACCGCTCCCACAGACCCACCACCGTACATAGGCTGTACGTATGCATGCAGGTGTGTTTTACCTGGGGTTAAAAATATCACGGCAGGTGCTGAGGTTGGCGGCTCGAGGCAGAAGCACACAAATTATTGTTGCACTTTGCTGAATTCACAAAATAAAAGCATAAACGAAAAGGCAGCAGCATGCAGCCGCTGCCCTGCCAGTTCCCCCCCTGCTGATCAGGGGGCTCAGAGGGGCTTCCGTTTGCCTCATTTGTTTCCAGTGAGCCGGGCCGCCCTGGCAGTCGGGGCCGATGTCGAAGTGGAGCTGGCTCGCAGCTCAGCGCCTTGATAACTGTGCAATGACCGACAGAAGGCGGTCAATGAAGCAGTGGCATAAAATGTTATTGGGATTGTTTGCTTGTGCACGCATACGGTATCTGGCAAGTACACGGCACCGAATTCCATTCAGGACTCAGTGCATGCCGTACGTGATCGTTTTTTGCAAACTGCCTGAAATGAGAAGTTCATTTCTATTGATTTTGCCTGGAATTCAAATCTCGCATCACAACACAATGTAGAAAAGTGCATTGTGATACAGATGTCACATTTATGTTACGTGGAGATGCATGAAACCCAACCGTGTGCCCAGCTGGTCGCATGCCAACGACAAAAGGCCTGCGCTGTGAATACTCTGTTTGCTTCATCACGGATATAACAGTGCTCAGGCATCACCGTGTGTCCGTCTGCTAAAGCAGAGCTGAAGTGAACTTGCAAGTAAACCGAACAACAGGCCGTCCGCACGATCCAGCGTCACAGCGTGTTTTTCGAAAATACAGCGACTGGCTGTAAGCAGCATCACATTCTGCATGCATCCATTTACGTATACTATATATTTTATATAATATAGAATAGCTCTCCAGCGTTGGTAAAGTGCATCGGTTAACATGCAGGTTATTGTTTAGTGGCATTAACTTGTCTTGAAGAACATTCTCTTGACAACATTTGGCATTTATACTGAGAACAACAATAATACTGGAGGTGGGTTCATTTCAATAATGCATCCACTTCAGTCTCACACTGACCAGTTCTCTACAGCCTTTCGCAGCTCATTTGTATCTGTTCACAATTGCACTGTGTTTAAATACGATCTTGTGTTTAAAGTATTAAATTCATGACTGTGATATAATGAAGTCTAGGAGCTGACCACCCTTTTCAATGAAAGTATTGTTATGCCGCAGTTTTTATAGTCAAATTATTGATTTATCGATTGGTTTTCATCATCAAGAACCGACTCCTTATCCACCGGTGTTGTTTTCTACAGTGGAGCATATTTCAGATCTTCTGATATCAGAGGTTATTTATTTTACAAGTTTATTATTTTGCAGGAGGAAGGTCTTTATATTAAATCACGAACACTGCGGGCGCTGCTTTTGGACGGTGGATGGTGTTTCCTGCTTGTTTTTCTGTCGCGGTGGAGCACAGCGCCAGAGGAAAGGGCTACACAAAATGGAGAAGAGATAAACAGGAAAGGGCAGGTTGCACCCCCCCAGGCTGTGGTTCACTCCATGTAGGGCAGAAGGAGCAAGGATCAAGGGGATGGCCTTTTCTGACCACATTCTTCCCATAGTGGGCATTCCTCTGGATGGAAAGCAGAATCTGAGTTTTATGCTCATGCGTGGAGGGAAAATCTTCCGAAACCATGACTGGAGCAATAAAGCCGAGGACCGAAAAGTGGCTCCAGCATCACCAAAAGGCAAAAGTGATGCATAATCGCACTTATTAGTCATGTTGATAGCAGATTAAAGTCTGCAAAGTCTTTTTATTTGTGACCATGAAAAAGATTTTCTTAATGTCTGTGTTGTTCTCCAAGGCCTTTTGATGTTAATGATAAATACTGTGCTTGCGCCTGTATGACAAAGCAGGTGACTCTTCAGCCCCGAGTATTGAGCCAAGCGGCAGCTTAGCGTTGTGTTTGGCGTCTGTTTATCCTCGAGGATTTAATAATCTGTATCGCTCTTCATCTAAGCTCCGTGTTGTTGCAGCGGCCCGAGTTTAATTGTACTGTAAATTTAGGTTACACACCGAACGCCATGGCTGCTGACAAAACAACTCTTGGGCCATGAACGTCCATATTCACAGTGGTTAGGAGAACTTGAAAAAAAGTCTGTGGAATCACTGTGCTAAATAAAACTGAATAAAAGAAGCTGTAAACCTATAAGCTCAGTCTCCATTTGTCTGTTTGTTCGTTCTTTATGGACAGCCTTGTTTTTCAAGCCACAGGCTTAAAAATTTTGTACATAGGCACTTCTCAACCTAAGTGAAGTTTTTGTGTTGTGAAACACACACACACACACACACTAAGGAGGGCTGCCAAAGGGGGTGCTAGAGGGAAGGACCCACACTGGCGATAGGGAGGGATATGAAATTGACTACAGCACTTACTAAAGTAAGGCTAATAAAGTTTGGCGATGTACATTTTTTTATTTCTAAGCGGCATGTTGCCCTCTGTGGCGCCTGCCTGTTTTACAGCACTAACAACAGCAGTTTAGGGGTAAAACACTGTGGTGATTGTACCATATTATTACCGCTTGCTTTTCCACTTTCTGAACTGGGCAGCATACTGAGCAGAGGGCAGGAACTCAGCCACTGTAGCGCAAACATGCAAAAGGTTTAACTTTCCTGGAAGTGTTTTGTTCCATTAACAACCTTGATGCAAATCCAGTTCGCAGCACCTTTCTGACTCTGGCTAAGTGTTTGCCGGGCTTTACTCATAGCGGAGGCGCATCTTCCGCATCAGCTGAGGTGGACCCGGTCGCGGTCAGAAGGGCACCTGTGCCAAACGTCACTAAAAGCAAACGTGCGAGAGAAGCCCGAACTCCCTGAGCACATTTAACTTGCATTTTGTAGTCCTCCCAGATCTGTAGTTTTGCATACTTTAAAAATGAATGAAATTTGCTCTATTTTTTATTCTTCAAATCTAATTATTGATCTCTCGGCCATTTTCACAAGAGCACCCAGCCATGGGAAGGCCGTTCCCTTTTACCCGAAAGCATAAAGACCTTTTTCAATGAGTAAATTACATTTCTTTCACCGATTAGCAGCCTTTGAAATTGTGTTAATAGCCTAATGTACATGCATTGTGTGATCACTTAAGTTTGATTAGTGAACTCCCAAATTTGAGCGGTAAATGGCTTAGATAATGCGAGTATTTGCCTCTTTGCCTTTTTGTTGAAAGCAGTTACTTGACTGAAAACGGTTTAACCTAAATTATCTTAATGGATTTGGAATTCAAATTAAATTGCTGCCATTTCTTTAGAGAGGGGAAAAAGACGCTCGAAAACCGGGGGTTGGTCTAAGCAGTTCGAGGGCAGATTTCTCAGCTTTGCTTGCTGCCATCCCTACAGTTTTGAAGGCAGACTGCGTGCTTTTTCAGCGAATGGATCGCGTTGCGCACGGGGAGAAAAATAGCCTCGAAGAAAGTTATTCCAAATGATAGCAGTTGTTCTAATCGTTCCGGAAGAGACTCATCAGACTGAGTTTGGGATCGTAAATGTGTTCCTAGCTACGAATTTTATTTGTGGCTGGAGGCCATTAACAGTTTATGTGAGACTTTTAATTTATTGCGAAAGTCACTTTAAGCGACTTGGAAACTGAACCCCTGTGCCTGCTCTCCCTTGGCAAGATTTGTCAAAATTTCACTTGGGTTTGCTGAAGATTTTCAAAATCTGCTTATTTCTCTCACTTGCTGCTGGCAAAATATTCTGTTGAGGAAAAGTGAGGTTCAGATCCTTTCTGCAGCCACTGCGCTACTAAAACGCTGCTGCTGTACGCTTTGGACATTTCCAGTGCTGGTGGGCAGCAGAAAACACCCTTTATTATCAGTAAGTGTCTGATTTTGCATGATTTTTCACAAATGTTTCGCTTGATGTACCGCAATGTAAAATGCCATTCAGCAACAAATGCAATGCGTGAGAAACGTTTTTCACAAATGATGGTACATTTTACGCAGTCCAACTGCAGTTTATGGTGCAATTTTTACATTTAACTTTACATTTTTTGGCCTATCAAAGAGCAAACAAATTAAGAAGCAACCCAAAAAAGAAAAAAAAGGAAAAAAAAAACTGCTCTACCTATAAAATAAAACAGCACAAAAGCAGACCACGGCTGGGTCTCATTTCTTAGGAAAATGCTGCAACGGCATGAGCAGACAGCACAGCAAACCTCACCGAAGGATGCCTGAGCCACCTGTAGCTCACGCTCCCTCTCAGGGGACGCTGGCAGCCGACAGCGTTCGTTTCTCGGGCGACAGAAGCTCCCCGTGAGCCCTTCTTCTGAGATTAAACAGTGCTCCGCTCCTGGAGGTCCAAAGAGCAGCAACAATGAACATGAACATGGACAAAATGGCTTCTTCATGAATGCAGTTCCACTGCAAAGTGAAGACTACGTGAGCTGGATGCGACGGATGTGTGCAGTGCTGGAAAACGACCCCGCCTGAGCTGTGCGCGGCTACGCTAAGCTCATGTTTCACTTTTACAGTTGGGCCCCTCAAAACTTTGCAAAACTTTGCATAGTCTTTGCCATGATAGATTTTAAATACATCTGATCACTTTTGTAAATCAAAAATTCCTTTTTAAATTTACATTTTGTGTTAATAAAACTGAACTTTAATGAAGAAAACATAATGGATGACTTCTGTTTGCAAAAGGTAGAACCTCCTTCAGCTCCAACAATCTCGTATTAATGTGCATTTCAGCACCACTTGACCTGCAGTCTTTCAGAGTGTCTACAATCGCCCGTGAAGTGATTCTTGATACAGTAAGCAACATTTAAATGTACACTTTGCATTTAAAGTTTGTTTAAATTCTAAACATTTTTATTCATTTTTTTTTTTACTTTCACTTGTATTTATGAATTTCACAGTAGATTTTGAGGTGCGCAGTTGTAATAGTCTGTATATGGTGCTTGGTTACTGCTCATTAATATCAATAGTAATAATCTTATTTATTAATCCAATTATAGTTTTGCTGTCTCAGTTGAGATAAAGTTATTAATACGAGCAATTGTAAGCGGTGGGTGCAGGAAATTCCATCGATTTCATTGTAGTTGCTGGTGAACACAGATTTGTGGACCTTCAGCTCTAATGATTCCAATCTATGCAATTTATTTCATTTCAGATCAGGTTCTGTCTCAGCAAAACATCACCACAGAATGGGCCTCCATCTTCGGTCAGATGACAAGTTAAGGGCCCAGTTTCTTTTTATGTGTTCCTGCAAGTAAAACATGGATTTGCATATTACAAAATCTTGCAATAACCAGCCGACTTTAAGCTTCTTCCAAGCAACGCCGTACATTTTACTTTCATTTCATGTGCACTGTTTTCTCACCGTTCTTGATTCTTTTATGGGTTCCTCGGAAGGAACGGCTACTTAATCGGCTCCTAAGTTCAAGCTGCCCGACTGCTTCATGCATTTGTAAAGGTTAAGGCACTAAATGATGAAAAATGTCAAAGTCAAAATGCCAAGATGTGCCAAAGCAGGGATTTCTGGCCCAACTTGGTTGTAATTCTAACGTATTTTTGGCTGCCTGCAGGACACAATTGATCTTCCCCACCAGAGCCCACCAGCTGTAGTAAATTTGGACCGTTTCTCCACTGCGCTTCCAGTGGGTAAGCTAAGCTACTCTGCGTGGAGAGTAAAAATATCAGCCAGCTTTGCTTGGAATTCACCGCAACTCTGAGCTTCATCATTTCTTTCAGTCCAGATCGCAAGTCTACAGAATTCTTTGGTTCGCTTGAGAAGCTGCACATTCCTTACTTTTTATCACGGCTGATTCACGCAGGCTTTCAAAGCATCTCATCCTTTGGCGGTGGCTTTTGTTGGAGATTATTGCAAAGTAAATGTCAAATTTTTATGATTAGCTCTTAGCAGAAGACTTGCAGGTGCTGAAATGGATGTTGATAATAAAATAAAATAAAATTCAACCTTAATCCTAACGGCTTTGATGAAATGAAGCTGCGGTGGTTTGGCTCTCGCTGTCTTCCCACAGCACGTCTGCTCGAGCGCCTCCACAAACGGTGCAAAGTAGTCGATGCAAAAAGGAACCTTGAGCAAAAGGTTTATGGAGTTGCTCTGAAAGTCCAGATGACTGCGGCAGAAACAAACAAGCGACTTTTATAATAAACAGTGAAAGATCGTTCGTATTGCAGTAGAACCACTGCGGTGAGTGTATTGTTTAAAAAAAAAACCAGCTAAACATTACTTTAGCATCAGAGTTGGTTTCAATATCACATTTACAGTCGTGTGTAATAATGCATATTTGTAATGATAATGTGCTATAAACATCTTGGTTACCGAGGGGAATTTTTATTGTAATAAGACGATGACACACATGACCCCTGGGTAAAGTTCATCAAACAGCTCTGCATTCATATTTGACTGTGGATTACAGCTGCATTTCTGAAACATTTGAGAAACGAAAAAATACATCTCGGGCGCTTAACCCCACAAACACAGGCGGCTTTTATTCTGTTGCTTTCTATCGGATGTGAAAAGCGGCCCTGCGTACTTCTTATGGATGCCAAGCAGTTTTCACATCACCACAGAGGCTTCAGTTGCCAACGCAGCCAGTTTAAAAAATCTTACAGTGCAGGAAAGCATTGTTGAAAGGCAAGAGTTCAACACCACTATCAAGAATGAAAAACAGTCATTTATTACCATGTTTAACACAATTCGGGTAAAAGTATTTGTCAAACCTCAGGAAGAATCATTGCAACAAACTTCACGGGCACAGCAGTCAGTTTTCGGCCAAAGTTGTTTCAAATCTTGTAGAATTTGGAAAACTTACAGGCTGTAAATTAAATGTTATTAAAGAACCAATGCCAGCGGGTTTGCCACCCAGCGCTAGAAAAGGAGGTCACTTAATTTCCGGCGCTGGAAACGGACTTAATTGTTCCTTAAGAAGTGGTGAGCAGAGCAGCTTCTGCAGCCGTGCGTGGTACCGCGACACGGCTTTGGCAGGACTCTCGCTGCCTGCTTTAATCCTCACGCTTATTTCTTTACCTTTCGCGAAGAAAAAAAAAAATTTAAGAAATTAAACCCTGCAAGCTCTGCATAAACCGATGCCATTACAAGCATTTAACTAATGGCTCACGGCTTACTTGCTAAGGAAACAAGATGAAATCGGATCAAAATTACAGAACCACCTGAACTGCGGAGTAAATCTGGGGGGCACACGGTTATTTTGTAAGGAAAAGTAGTTTTGTTCTGATGAGAACTAAAGTGATTTTAAAAGCAGAAACTCAGCATCGGGCTAAACACGCCTCCTCCTCCGCATTCACTCGACTTCTTGCGCTTTTTGGTCGGCCGGAAAGGAGCTCGATGCCGCAAAACGGGTCCACGCTACCGCAGATTTTCAAGCTTCGACGGGAGAAGAAACGCTTGAGCATGGAGTCGCAGCCCGAGATTCAGAGGAGAGCAAAACTCGATGACTTTTCTGGAAAAGGTGACCGTGAAGCCAGCCTCACTGTAGCCACCTAAAACTATAAAGATAGATAGAACCCACACTTCAGGCCAGCGAAGGTCTGTGGTGCCTTTACTGAGTCCCATGTGTGGCCTCCCCAGCAAAGGACTGCCCTGCTACTCAGTGGGAGGCTGCAGATTTGCCCGAGGTCCCCGTGCGTGCTGCTCGTCTCTGTGGAGGAGCGGACTCATGGCACGCGTTTCCACCAAGAACAAATTTCATGTGACAAGCAGCCTTGTGCACAGCAGCAGCCATGAGCTCGTGCTTCTGTGCCGATGCTGTTGTACAGCTTTTGGCGAACGCAATTCTGCCCACTTCCCAGGAGCAACACGTATGATGTTTGTGTAGACGCTTCCCCTCGCAATACGACTGCTTTAGTTTTGAAATGCAAGCTTTTTTGTAATAGAAACTGCTCCGTGCACACTGGGCCTGCTAACCCATTAATATTGCATGCCAAAGTTTGTGTTGTTCCAAAAAAGCGCTTTCCAGTGGGTTCACCTTTTTCAAAACTGAATTTCCATCTTTTGTGACTTTAACAACGGAGGCCACAGCATTCAAAATCACTAAAGAAGCTGCAATAAGAACCAAGAGCAGCGGCAAAAACAGTACAAGGAAAACTCCTGCCTATGTATTTTGTTTTGGGGGGGCATTATAACAGACAAAAAGCGGATGTTAGAGGGAAACCTTGGGGTCTGAATCACCTCCAGCAGCCGATGCGATATTTGCGAGGAAAACGCATTGTTTTAGCATGGAGCTGTGGAAAATTTCCTCTGCTGCCCGTTACCATGGTTTTTCCTCTCTTTTTTAATATCAGAGTAACTCAGCAGGAGGAATGATGCTAAGATTTATTCGCACAGTTTGAATGAAAATACTTTTACCCGGTCAGCCAGCTTGGCTAAAATATTTTAAATGGCGCAAATTGCTGAATTTTAGAGACAGTACACAGTGCATTTGAGAAGGAAGGTAAGTCAGGCTGGGAGCCATTTATTTTTCCACATCCCC
The DNA here is from genome assembly GCA_018136845.1 of Heterotis niloticus. Lineage (NCBI taxonomy): Eukaryota > Metazoa > Chordata > Actinopteri > Osteoglossiformes > Osteoglossidae > Heterotis > Heterotis niloticus. The sequence goes on along the minus strand of CM030903.1, from coordinate 15,868,239 downwards.
AACAGAAAAACGCGCATTTCCCGCAAATACAGTTGTAGGTGTTTTTAATAATGTAATGTATTGAAAAAAATGGAAACGTTACAATCTCCCTCTCGCAGTTCATGTTCTGGGTTATTTTTGCTTTCAAAGTGATGAAAGAGGTATTTTTTTAGGAGGTGATAAAAAGTTGTAAAGTAAATATTCTGTACTTGCATAAAGATGTGGACTTCGGCAGGGGAACTTCTGAGCCGCTACACAACTCCATTAGATCCAGCACTGCTTCCGCCGTTCTGCTTCCTGTGTGGAATTTAGAATTGAGATAACTTTTGTTAAAATGAAGGAAAACAAATAAGCAGTGAGCCGACACGGGACCGCATCGCTTCGCTGCGTCTACGTTCGAACCAGTATGACCGAGACTCAGATCACCTGCATCGACGCGGCCTCTTCACCTGACTTAAGAACTTAGTGAGGAAATGAGGCGTTCCTCCACCACTTTTCCCCTCCGTTTTCCCACTTGGAAGCAGTGTTGAGGAATAAATGCCAGGACCAATTTACAGCGCTTTTGTTGAGTTTATTGTAGATCCTTTAGACATGCCTACACAATTCAGATACGTGGGCACATTTTGACATTCTGTGTTCAGATCAAAGGCTTCTGAAGCTGCTTCCCCCCACCCACCCGGTGCATTTTTTTCAAGCTGCTCTGCCCCCAGTGGTCACGCTAATCCGGTTACCTGTGAACCAGCCCCCTCCACAGAGAGAAGCTACTTTAATAAACAAATCTTTAGAATCACACCCGCTTTGCAGTCGGAGTGACAGCCGGCCCTCCGTCGGGATCTCATTTACACGAAAAGGACACAGCAAATAAGGGAATGGGCGCTCGCTTTCGATCACGGTGGCGCTACGCTAACTGATGCTCGCCACGTGTCCGCACAGGCACAAAGGCCCACGCATCCCGAAGACATTTAGGACAGCGTGTTGGTCCCCGTGTCACGAGGAGACAGAAGCCTCGAGCGAATGAGACTCATGGTGTGTCAGCCCATCACAAAGCCCAAAGGATAACAGAGCCTTCATCCACTTTGCCCAAGAGGGAGAAAACAAGAAGGAAACAAACGCAAGTTGAACACTGAAGTCTGAAGATGAGTGCCGCCATCCGAGCGAAATTTCAGAAGGCCAAGCGAGTAGCTGATCCATAGATGTGATTCATTACTGATCTCTAAGTTTGTCTTTTATTCGTTTATTGGCTCTGTGAGGATTTAAGCCGCCGGATTCCCGCTGGCATAAAGAGATCATCTTAAATGTGTGAAAGAAAAATTTGTTTGTCCTTTTTATCAGATTTCATTTGAGAAATTTCAGAAATTAGTTTTTTTTTGTTCTAAATTCCTATCTATCGATCGTCCAAGCTCTTCTAATCTGTGTTTTTTGTAAATGGCGGCTCGGCTTGAAAGCCTAAATCCCACAGGGCGCCGCGTAGCTTCTCGTACTCGGTGGTGCAGGCAGTCTCCAGCTGGGTGTCGCGTTGCCGCCAAGTCCCTTTGTTGGAGAACAAGAGGGCAGAACCACGGTAGCCACGGACAAGCGTGCGCAGCCCACGGCCTCGAGGCCCTGCTGGCAAAGCACCTGTCTGCTTGTTGTAGAGGATCTTCGGGGAACGCGGCCTCTGCCAAGAATGATAAAGTAAGCTGGTTGCTCATTGCTATGCACTTCTTGTCCCCCCAGTCCAGGGTCACTTGTCTGCTCGTGTGGAGGAGACCAAACGCTGAGCTCGAGTGGCATTCGCTTCAGCTCACGTTGCCAGCAGTGCCAGACAGAGCAACAAAGAGGCCGAACCAGGAGCCGGGACAAGGTCTCCTCTCCCCTGTCTGCTTCTGCCCTTCTTCTAGCAGTGCCAGCTGGGAAACATCAAATCTGAGCTTTTTCTGCTTTATTTCGGTCTCGCTCGGGATGGAATTGAAGTGTCATAAAACTTGCCAATCATAACATTTATGTCAATGCACTTACAGTTGAGTAACTGAGTATTAAAATACACGAAGGCCTGCAAAGCCTTCTCATGCTGGACTTTAAAAGGTGATTTCTGGTCATCCGTGTCAAGGTGAGGCCTGTTTTCTGTGACACTTTCGTGTCATTTTTTGCTCCTTGCAGAAATATGGGAGCGGATAAGCAGCAGCGCACGTTTAGAAATAAGGAGAAAGTTGTACTGGACAAAGTGGAAACGTCGTGAAAAGCTGCGCTGTCCTGCGATGACTTTATTTGCCGGCTCACAAGTGGCGGAGATTTACGTCCAGCGCACTTTAATCCCCCAACTTTGCATTATTTGTTTTCTGCACTTTGCTCTTTGGGCTCCTCGGAGGAGCCTTCTTGTTTGAGCAGATTTAGGGAGGCAGTGCTGGCAAGTGAGACGGGAAGGTGTGCAACATATGGTGGCGGCTGCCAGAGCAGGGAAATCCTCTTAGCCTCCTCCTGCACCCGGGATCGCGTCTTCTTCGACTCCTTCTTGCGCCGCTGCACAAACCACCAGTGAGCCGGGGCCACCGCGATTATGGGAGAGGCTCTTAAGGAGCCTCCGCGGTTAAATGAATCCTCATCTCAGATCTCCTTGCATCTGCAAACACCCTGTTGACTGCATTCATCACATTGCCATTTATAGACACGTCGAGCGACTTCCCGGTAGCTTAGGGCTCCCGATAACTGCTGCCGTGTTCTTACCGTTATTTAATCTACATTCTGCCCTTTGAGTTAAAGTCATTTCCTGACCTCGGATGCAATTCTTGAGACCTGCATCCGGTGAATTATCACAATTTTTTTCTCATTTTTATTACTATTGTTACTACTACTATTATGATTTAAACACACACAAAGAGAATGATGTGAAATTGTGCACATTTGCACTCGAAGGGACGTGTGGGGACTTGAGTTTGCGCAAACTACAAAATTCCACGCCGATCCTCGAATGTTTGCGCTTCCAGTCGAATGCGCCGAAGTGCTCGGCCGCGCACAAACTTTGCGGCCACGACGCCGCTATTCTGGTGCCCTTGCCCGCCTGTTCTCGGAGCGCCGAACCAGGCTCGGGCTAAACTTTACTATTGCTTATTATTGGAATGAAGGTGGGAGTCAGACAGGAATTCTGCGCACAGAAATGTGACAAACGTCGCGCTGTTTATAACTTTGCCCCTGCATCCCGTTTTGCTCCCGGTTCCCCTGGAGACGTGCACTTGCTTCACGCTGGCTGGCATCGGTGGAGGAAAAGGAGAGGCGCAGCGCTGAATGGGATTTGGCCTTTAGCGGTATTTTACTATGGTAATCATAGGTTGATGTGAGTAAAATTCTGACACACGCTCCTGTTTTGCTTTAGCTGAAGCTGACAGATGTGCTCTGGTTCAGGCGGCGAGATCCTCACAAGGAAACCTCACCCGTTTGATGTGTGACTACAGGTTAGCCTCCCTTGTACAAGCGGTGACAAGGTGAAAAATCAACAGATTGACACACGACTCAAAGTTTTCCTCTCAAATTCACACGCAGCCTCTGTGGGCCCCGGGCTCCTCAGGAGTGACTTCCTTCAACATCAAGCGGCGGCATGAAAGCGGCGCCTCGCCGCGCTGGAAGACGCCGCCGCTCCCGTCGGCTTTCAAGCGAACGCGCGCGCCCGCTGCCGACGTGGGGCCCGGCACTTCGCCACCGCGGCTCCGAACGACGCGCGTTTCATGTGACTCAACTTAAAACCCTTTAACCGCAGAAAGTAAAAGGGAGCTCTGCTTTCATTATTAATAAGGAACCCACTGCAGGCTGTCTGGGAAAAAGAAAGACACACAAGTCGCTTCCCAAAGTGCCGCTTTAACCTTTAATGCTGTTATTAATTTCAAAATAAATATCACAGGCAACTTAATAAAGCGCTGTTGTTGAAAATTCCCACTGTTGGCTTTTATTTTGTTCGGGATGTTAACAAAACCATGGCACTTAGTGGAGGTCTTGCAAGACAAACATTTCGGTAAAGCAGAGCACAGAAGCGGAATTCAGATCAATGACGGAAGCAAAGCTTCGCGCGGCGGACGGGGTGCGAAGCGGCGCAGGTGCCTCTCGAGCATCCGAAATGGCGAAAGCGGGATGTCATCGCCGCCGTTCGGCCCGAGTCGACCGACGCCGAAGCCGGGGGAGACGAAGCCAAGAAACGATGACGCGTGGCTTTAACGCAGACCCCCGGAAAGGTGCGCTATTTCGGGACGATCTGACTACCTTCTTCTTCTTCAGGCACCTGTCGCGTGCGTTTGTTTACTCGGTAGCTTCCTTCTCGGCGAGCTCATTTCCCGGCCCAAGTGAAGGCTGAATAATTACAGGTGCTATAATAATAATAATAATAATAATAATAATAATAATAATAATAATAGAACAGTGTGGTGGCTCAGCAAGTACTGCTGATGCCTCACAGCTGGGCTGGTTGGGCGCAAGTTTGAATCCAGCTCCGTGTGTGGAGTTGGCATGCCCTTGCTCCCTGAGTCTGAAGGAGTTTCTTCTCACAGTCCAAAGACATGTCGCTCTGCGTGTGTGCGCACGTGTGCGTTGAGGGCCGGCTCCATAGCCTGGTGCCCGCTGCTTCCGGAACGGACTCAGGACCTTGTGACCCTGCTCAGGGTTAGCAGTTCACAAAGATGGAGGAACAGCAATGATTAAAAATAGAAGCTAGAAGCTTTCTTTCTCTTCGGTATCTGCGTCCTCAGTAAACACTGAGTCAGTCTGACAGCAGCTAAACTATTATGTGCGCAGCCGTAGCTGTGACTCAACTTGAACGCGTCTTACCACGTAGTACTTTAGAAAACGGTAAAGGGGTAAATACTACTGAAGCACCCACCATAAAGCCTCTGTAACCAGCACACGCAGAGGAAACTGACAGAAAGCAGCACGCTTTCAATTCCTTTCGTAGAATGAAAGGGAGCTACTAGAGGGTTTCCTGTTGGCAAACGGCCATGACTTCTTAAGGACGGAGCCTTTGTGCAGCTCTCTTGTTGCACGTTCACTCTTAACGTCGGCAGCTTCTTTCACACATCATCACGCGCACTTCAGGTTTCCCTTGTCTGCACAAATGCAGACAAGTTGTTGTCAGCAGTTCAGCGCATAGAGTGAGAGTGAGAGCTGCTGCCTTTGGCCTTGAAGGATTTCAGTCCAAGACCCACTTCAGGCTGCGGTACACTTAGGTATGAGGAAGTTGTTCCAGTACAAACTCTTCACCCGACAACGTTGGCTGTGTGACCGTGTAAGTGCAGTCACCCCCTGGTTAACCGCAGGGAAGGAGCTGAAACACCTCTTCTTGTCGAGGTCAAGGTCAAGGTCAAGGTTTATTTAACACAGCACAGCAGTGTTGCCACCATGAAAAGTTTTGTTTCCGGGCATCCTCAGTAATATAAATATGTACATAAATATGTAAAGGTACAAACAAGGCACAGGAAAGTTAAATAAATACTTGAATTAGGGAAAGGGAAATAAATAAATAAATAAATAAATAAATAAATAAATAAATTGTCACTGCCGGTGTTTCGGGTAATAGTTGGAAGACTGAAATATGTTGGTTTTCATCATACATTTCCTGAAATAATACACTGCATATTAAAAACAAGCACGGAGATGGAAAATATGTAAACATATGCATACATATGTGCAGTACTCAGTTTCATGACTCCTCCTTCCCGCATCGCTGGCTGCAGGTGTGGCTGCAGTCTTTGGCAGACCGAGGGAGGACGATAGCAGCATAATATTATTATTTTGGCCAAAGATGTGAGTTTTAAAGAAAAAACTACTCGTGAGCTTTGCCACATCAGCGAACGTGGACCGTGGTCAAAAAGGAGTGCTGTCACTCACCACGATGCTAACTGGACAGTAACAGAATGTGTCTTTTTGTGTAAGGCTTTAAGAGTCACAAATAAATAAAATGCATGGGTTGACAAAAAACTGCAGTAGTGCTACACATGGGTAGCTTGGATGTGGTCAGCTTTAACCCAGTACAGTGGGCAACATGACATCCCTTTACCCTGGCGCTGGCCATCTCTCAGAAACTTCTCTAACTGGAGTTCACGCACACTGTGTGCGCGTGCGCTCCGCGTCGACGCCTCAGTCCTCATGGCGTAAAGGTGGGTGTATTCACGCACTATGCATATGAACGACTGCGACGGTTTTTCCTCGGAACGGAATCGGGGGCGTAAATGGTGCAGAAGGACAGCAAATGAGCGCCTGCTGCGTGACGTTAGGGACGCGACGCAGTCCTATTAGCTGTGCGTTGCGAGCAAACACAGGGCGTCGCGGCCATATGGGAGCTCTGAGCTCAGAGCCGCCGTTCCCGGCGCCCGCAAATGTGGCTCCCGGCCATTTCGGCACAGCGAGGGCCGCGGCGAACGGGCCGCGCGCACGGCCGATAGACGCGAGTTTATTTTTAACAGCCGCGCGTTCCTGGCTTTCCAGCTGGGTATTTTAATTACTTGGGCTTCAAATTTCCCTTCTCTATAATATTGCATGATTCCTGGAAAGACTTTAATTTGTTTTGCTGTTGCTTGTTGAACTTGGAATTGGTTTTCTCCCTTTGAACTGCGCTCGCTGATAATTTTGTCCACGGCGCCTGTTTAAAAACACTATTTTTAACCGCACACCCTGACAAAAGCCCTCTGAGTAAAAAAGTAAAGCTTGTGAGTTTTTCCTGCTGTATTTTTTTGCTCTGAGAGGCATCATTCTGCGCTAATGTCTGTAGGAGCGGGGCGCTGCAGGCCACAGTGCTGTTTACACTGCTCGCGCAGTCACCATGGTAATACCATAGTATTACCTCCTGGTGGGAAACACAGCGTGCGCAGTATTCGGTCTCACCACAATGCGCAAAGCTGCTCTAAGTAAATAATTCCGTGTGCTTTAATTCTGCCGAGACTTTGCTTACTGCCTTCTTTCCACGTAGATTTCTGACCTTGAATAACTGACTTCAACCTTCGGCATCGCAGGCTCCTTTTCATTATCCAAATTCTTCTCACTTTCTTTAAAGAAACTCATGGAGGACGTCTGTCTGATCAGTTGTAAGCTGTAAGAAATTGAACGGCCCCTCCGCAAAATAGCTGAATGCACCATTGAAATGCAGCTGCTGTCACTGCTGCATGTAAATATTTTTCCACAACATTTCTGTTGCTATTTTTAGATTTTTAATTAATATCTCTGTTTTCCTTGCACATTTTCACCCTGCAAAATCCATACGTTTTAAGCTATTTCAGTTCATTCGCACTCCCACTGGTATTTCATTTTACACATCTAATGGACATTTCCTTAAAATATTCCAGATTTTTTCAGAACTCCTGAGCAAGTTTTGCCCACAGCAGTGTCTCTCCAGGTGATGTTCATGTACCTGAGCGCAGCGGAGCAGCACCCGAGTTCCGCGAATGCTCTCCGTTCTCCACAGGCACCGAGCTGTCCATCCACTGAGGCCTCTTTGTCTGTCGTGGTGCACCAACCCACCGCCCCTCATGCCCACTCGGTGCAACCCTGACTGTAAAACTTCAAGACCGCAGCCTACAATAATCTGAGCAAAATGTTTAGAAAGAGCTGAAGGCTCGTACAGGCAAAAACCGAGGAACCGAGAGCAGCGCACGGTTCCTCATAAGAAAAAATACCTTTGAAACTAAATGAAAAGCCAGTGTGTTTTCAGAAAGTTTAGCCACACAAAAAGTCATTTCCTTTCCTGTAAGGCAGCGTGAGCGGCTTTCCATGGAACTGCGACCTGTACCTGCAGGCCTTGTGAACTGCGGACGGGGAGGGATGCAGGGGTGCTCATGCTTTCAGTGTGCTGCACTAAGGAAATTTTTCCCCAAAAAGGCCCATGTGCTTAATTCAGTCCACGTTTATTTCATTTATTTAGCAGACACTCCCCTCCCAAAGTGCCGTACAGCTCAGGCTGTCTGTTTGCTGCACAGAAGAAGGAACGCTGATGTCTTATTTTAAATATTTCACATATTTTTGATTCATTTTCTCGGTATCCCATAGTTTTTGTCTATTATTTCCATTAACTTTGTAGAAAAGAAGGCGTCCAAGGTCTCCGGCAAACCCATTCTGGCTGGAAGTAGAGGCTGAAGTATTGGCCAGAATGTCCGGCAGCCCCACGGTTCCTAGCAGAAGTTGAGCCTGAGCTGTGGGGTCAGATTTCAGCATCGTCGGCTCTTGCACCGCCTCCCATGGACAAAGCAGGGAGACAGACAGACAGAGAGGCAGCTCTTCTGCTGTCTCCTGCGGCTGGGCTCCCCTGAACGGCGGCACAAATACATTTGAAACATTAAAATCATCTTAAAGCCATCAAAATTTCAGCTCTCTGGTAGGAAGATGAATGCGTCATTGAAATTTAAATAAAAGCATTTGCTAACATTTGAGTGCTAAAGAAGCCTTCATATAACTGTAAGAAAAATACTGCATCGACAGTGAGAAGAATTATAATATGGAGTGCGTGCGTGTGTGCGAACGCTATGAGGCTGAACACCACAGCATGCTACTGTCTCTCCTCTCATGTCTCCTGCTCTGTTTTAAGCTGAATTCAGGTTCTGCCACACAAGAGTGTGAAGCTGAGTGTTGCCGCTCAGCTGTGGGCCCCAGTGGACCTCAGCAGTTAGCAGCTTAAAGCCCAGCGCTGAGGGTCCCGAAACCTGCGGGCGAACAAGTGGACGGCTCAGTAAAAGTAATGAATTACGTGTATTAAATATCCGAATGGGATTAAAGTGAACCCGTTTTGTATTTGCGACATTTAAATAAACTATAAAGTCCACAACAGCAGGCCGCGTGCGCAGGGCATTTTGCTGCATGCGTTTCATCGGTGGAAACATTTGCGTTAAGGCTTGAATGAAAGGTCTGTGTCTGTTTATAGAAATCCCACAGTTTTGTTCCAGTCAGACGTACATCATACATTGCAATTTGCTCAACATTCATCTCAAAAATCCAATGAGTGCACTACACGGGTAATTGGAATATTATTTATAAAAAACTATAGCAAAGTTATTTTTTGAAACTCGTGCGCGCAAAACAAATAAATACGTTTGGTTTATTCTCGTTGCGATCAGCACGCATCCGCCCGTGGTTGTGAACCTTCTGCCAAGATGAATTTGAAAAAAACTGGTGCGTATTTATTGAAGAAGCTGTAACTGCGGTAGAATATTAATGCGCGCACTTTGGATGCAACGCATTTCAGCTTCTCGCTTTCTATAAAACGTCTGCAAACAACTTTTTTGCCTCTGATAATTACAGTTTGCGATAAAAACACCGGTCGGAAAATATCAGTACATTTGCTTGACAATGTTGATAATCCAGACAATGTGAGCATTTTAAAAGGGCCTGAATCCTGTAACTTGCACCATAAATTTTGAACAGAACAGCAAATATTTTCCCATCGGAGTTCCTCGCTGCAGAAGGCCTGTGAGCTTAGAGGCTTCATGTCACTTAGGACTTTCAGATCATTTGCAGAAGCCTCTTGCGCAGGGTGAGCAGGATGTCTGATGTTGTGGCAGAGCCTCATTAATCGCCTCTACGGCCTGCTTCCCGGTGCCTGTGGTGCCCATCGCACTGGAAGCCCTGTACAGTGACTGCCTCCAGCGGACCTCCATCTCTGCTCTAACAGTTCCTCCTGCCATTTTCCTTTTATAAACTTCATTCATCCCCTCTTCCCAGGGCCCGGACTTCCAGCAAGATGACTTCCTCAGAGGCCCCAGGCAAACTCCGCACCGAGTCTCTGGCCTCAGATGTGTCTCCGAAGGGGGCTGGAAACCCAAACGGCCTCCTTAAGTCAACCATCAACTGAACGCGTCGGTGTCAGAGCCAAACTAGCGCTGGATGTCAACTTTACTGGCGGACCCCACTTGACGCTCCTGGGCAGCTGCTGAGGTTGTGTTTCATTGACGCTCTTTGAATAGAATGAGCATGATGGGAAACCCACTTCTCCCTGACTGTACAGGCTGGATGGACTAGGAAGCACACTGCAAAGCGCTGGATCAAAAATGTTATCTGCTCTCCAGAGCTCTGGCCATGAGATCTTACGCTACTGCCCGTCCCTGCCACGTTCACGCCCTTGCTGTATCCCTGCTGTCCTGACCGCTCCTCCTCCTCCTCCTCTCCTTCTGTGCCAGCTTCCGTTGGTCCTTCTCCAGGGTCGCATCACCGCGACCAGACCCGCCGTTGCAACCGCCACCCGGTAGCCCAAAGCATAACCAGTGGCTGCATAGAGTATTTCTGCACATCGCACAGGAATGAATAGAGATATTTTACATATTATTTAAAGTGGAACTTTATTAATGCAAGTTTGTCTCTAAAATTGTGCTTTACTGCCAGGTATTAATATATCATATAATTAATCTGATATACAGAATGAATGAATGAATGAATGAATGAATGAATGAATGAAAGTGTATAATTGACCATATTTTATATCCGATCAATGCACGTTTTATGTTTCATTGAAGTTACTAAATGGTACAACTTTCAGAACCAATCATCACCCCAAAAAGGAGAGGTTTTTTTTTTTTTGTTGTTTTTGCTTTGACAAGAAATTGAACTCACTGTGCTGTGCTGAAGTGTTCTGGCTTTGCTGCAGGTGAAGATGTCATTGGTGGGAAGAAGAGAAAACAACCTGAGCTTTAAATAGCAAGAGCTGTTTTTCAGCTGAACACAGAACATCTTCTGCCAATTAGAAAACCTGCAGGTGAAGATGTTTCCTCTCCTGGGATGAAACTCTTGTTTGTCTTTAAGGCAGATCGCATGAATATATACGTATAGCTTACTGATACTATGCATTTAATATTTTTGAAAAATATGTATAAAATATCATATATTTATACTCTGACATGGACTGGGCTGCCTGGTGAGCCAGGTTTTGGGTTTGTGGGTGCCCAGTCACTCACAAGCGGAGCTACGGAAGTAGACCCTTCAGCTTGGTGTTAGGAAGGAGCGGGGGCTCAAACGGTGCGAACGGCTGAAAGCTCTTCCGAACGGCCCTCCCGATTTTGTGCACGAGGGCCTCAACTTCGCTCAGCGCTCCTCATCGGAGCCCATTTTAAAGAAACATGATTTGGAGAAGTGTTTTCCGTCTTTTCGGCAACCCCTGTTTTCAGTCCGGCTCTTAGAGCATCAAAAATTCAACACGCCGATAAACGCCCAAACAGCTGCGGTCTTGTTCCGATCGCCTCGACGTGTGGCGCGGTGTCAATCTTCGAGGCTCTTGAAATATTTACACCAGGAAGTGCACTTGGAGATCTGTAATGACCGCTTGAACTCTTTGCTCGGCCCGATTTCAAACAGAGGAGCGGGTGGCGCCCATGTCTTTGTAATGCCGCATTATCCCATTAAGCCTTTCGGGCCCGTGGCTAAAATAAAGCAGCGCTAGGCCGCTTGCAAATGGAGATGTTAAATTTTTAAAACAATTTTGTCTGCATGGCTGAGTTCTAGTGCATTGCATCATGTAGCACATGAACATTAATTCATGCCCCTCGGCCACCACCCCATTTTCTAGTACCTACAAAAACTCAAACAAAATATACACTGCATCTTGCAGTCTTGCGCACGTTCTCCATTCCTGGGATCCGGGGCAGGAAAGCACCGGCACCAACAGCAATTTTGACACAGGCTATATTTTTTGATATTTTTCTCAGCGAACAATATTTTTAATCCCTGGACGCAGGCAAAAATCTTTGTACTCCAGGCAGCTTCGTCCATTTTATGACGTCATTTTGTTCTCAGTGAACTTTTCTCATTTGCTGGAAAAAAAAAAAAAAAAAACACACACTTTCAACTGCGTTGTTATCTTAAAGTTTTGCTTTACGTGACTTTTACAAGAGGCACTGCTACTGTTACTGTGGTTACAGGACCGCTTCATCCCAGGTGATGCTGTGAAACCAAATGATGGCAACCTGCTTGTTGTTGCTGCCCATGGAAAAAAGTCGGTAGAAAAATGTTGCTGAATAAAGGACAGAACCACGCGGCCATTCTGCTTTCTTGTCCTGCAGGTCTTGAAAATGGCCTGCCTTTTTAAACCCGTTCCTTTTTTCCCCACTGCTAGGGACGACGAGGCATCGGACGCAAATATTCACGAATGCGCGGCAAGCAAACGTTTGCCCACAAAGCGCTGCGAGCCCGAAGAACGCGGGCGCCGCTTCTTTCCCGTCCACCGCTGACTCTCAAACAGCTAAAATGTTCTTAACTCAAATTCATTTGGGGGCAAACTGTCCTTCAAAGCGGAGTTTAATTGTGTGTCTCCGAAACGCTGAGCATTATGGCAACACTCCGCTTTGTCTCGGGCTCTCCCAGCCCAGGGATGCTTGAGAGGAGCGAAAGAGAAGCGCAAACAAGCATCGAAGGGCCACGTCCTACAGTCAGCTGTCACACATCAGCCCTCACTAAGCCCTCACATCCCGCACGAACGCATCGAGGAGCGGCGCTCGTGAGATTTAATGATAAAGTACAGCTATTGTGAGCGCAAAGTAAATCACTTAGAGGAAGGGCACAATTGTGTGTAAATGATTCAGCAGCTGGAGTTCTCCGCACAAGATGAGAAATGACAGGTTTTGTGCTTGGAGCTCAGCAGCATCTTAACAATTGTTTTGATTAAGGCAGTCTGTGTGAAGGGGAGCAGCGAAGTAGGCAAACATTTGAGGAGCGGCGGGCGCAGACAGGGCGATTATTTTCCCCGACGTGCCTCCCGCGTGCGACGGATCGACGGCGGCGCTCGCGCGCCCAGGTTAAAAAGCCGAACGCCGATCGATGCGTCTCGCGGCTTTCCGTGACCTCATTTGCCTTTCGTCGGCCGCCAAAGACGCCCGCGCTCGAACCACCGCTTACGAGACCCCCGTTGCCTCCCACGAGTCACGCGCCAGGCTCTGCCAAAGCGAAAGATTTTATTCTTCGTTCAAAGCGAAGAGGTGACGGAAAGCCGATTTACTGACCAATTCCCCCTAATAAAGTGCCCGGGTTTTAATTAATAATTGCTTAAATTGCTGTAATTACATTTGCTCATTTCCAAGCACTCCAGGGCCTGTGGTCTTAGTGATAATTTTGCCATTAAGGGACCAAAATGGAAAGTAAATGTAGCGTGGACACGGAAAACGGCTCGCTCGAAATTTTAAAAAAAAAAAAAAAAAAATTTGCTTGGATCCGCTGCACGGACGCTCTTGCTTGAAGTCATTAATGCTTTATGATTCATGACGTAGGGAATGAATTCCACCGAGCACAAAGGGGTTTCTTTCCAGGATTCAAAGCTCGGTTATCGAGGGGGGTAAAATCACGAGAGTCTTCCGACTTTCATCACGAAGGACTGAGAGCTCCCCATCCATCCATCCATCCTTGCATGGTCCATACCTGCTTTACACTCACCAGCCAAGACAAACTGATCGGTTCCACAATGAGATGATAAACCATTTATATCAGCGTTAATCTATATTATTTATTCCGAGGCGACCATCAAAGGAGGGGCATATTAGAAACTTGAGCGCTAAAACAAAGTTTTAAATAAAAAAGAGGAGTGCACCACAGCAGTGCCATGAGGCCTGAGCTGCCAGCCTGTGCTGATACATAGGTGTGAGACATCAAGCCCCACCATCTCTGTTCAGCAAAAGGCATCAGACAGACATCTGTTTCCATTGCCGCAATACACTAACGCAAACGGTTTATCTTTCCTTTGTGGAGCGGAGCCGCTAACCGGTGTTAGTGATTTTGCTGCACAATGAAAAGATGAACAGGTATTAAGTAGGCATTATTGCTGAAAAGTACGCCTTATCGGTTGTTGGTGCTGAGGGTTGTGTTGGCAGATGCACTCTGGTCTTTTGTGGATTTTGGCTCCACCCCTTTCGGTTTTCGTACCGCTTATTATTACTCATAGCGGCTTGTTCAGCAAAACAAGCACCCCCTGGGTTATGCTCTTTTATTTGAAATGTTCAAAACAGTGTTAAGAAACACCCACAGTGCCCTAGGTGTTGATATTGAAAAATCCAAGTCCACGAACAGAGCACCGAGCTTTTTCTGACGCACATTTGTATTGCGCAGCAGTGATTTTTTTCTTACGAGAAAAATATAATTGGTTCCTGGCCCAAAAAAATGTGCTTCCTGAAACATCAGTGGCGCTCAGCCTTTTTCGTGCCGCGGATGGGGGAATGCAATTATGCTTGTTTGCGGACCGCTTTATGAACCAGAACTGATGAAAGTCACGCAATGAATGCCAAACTTCTCCAACTTGATAACAGCACTGAAATGAATATGTTATTTATTTGATCGACAATTATGTTTTACATTTTCTAACTCTGGCGCAATTTTTTCTGGGCTCCCAGCAGAAATGTTTAGGCTAAGTGCATATTCCATATGTATATTTTTGCTTCCATATAGATAAACAGATGATGGCCTACCAACCGCACACAGTGGTAAGGATATAGACTAGGAGGAGAACACAGCAGTGGTGATAGAAACATCAGGGAGAAGGAATATGAGAAGCTGGAGAGGCAGCGCAGAAGCAAGGTGGTCCCACTGATGATCGGAGCACTTGGTGCCATGACCCCTAAGCTGGAAGAGCGCCTTCATCAGATCCCAGGAATGACAACATGGGGCTCGGTCCAGAAGAGTACAGTCCTAGTAGCAGCACAAACTGGCTTGGCTATCACTGGCCTTGTAACTGGCTCTGTCTGCGTGGCACTTGCATCTTCTCCTTGTTCGGGTCTCAGGGAATTTCCTCCCACAGTCCAAAGACATGTGTTTCAGGCTAATGGGTCATTGTGACTGAACCGCGGTGTACGATGGTTTGTACGTGTGTGTGTGTTTGTGTGTGTGTGTGTGTGTGTGTGTGTGTGTGTATGTGTATGCATGACCTGTTTCTGCTTAAAATAACTACTGCTTTGTATTGTGGCACAGCAACCTACAGATTTTAGGGACAATCATGTGAAAATATTAATTGAATATTGACCAACCGCTGACAACTAGCCACCGAGGCTGTGGCTTAAACCTGGACCAGGCCTCACCACTCATGACCAAAACTGAGAGGGAAGGTGGGGTTGAAGGTGGAAATTGGCTCTTTGGCTGCTCATAGCTTGGCCCTCAATAAATCTGCCCCTTCCTAGCTGCATGCTGTCAGAATTGCGTCCTTTCAGGCCTCCTTCCTACAGGCCTGAAAGAGGGAAGCGCGGGTGGCAGCTTGAGCTGAATGCCCATAAATCAATGGCAGACATTAGGCTCCTACTGCTGTGAACAAAAACAGAAATAAATACGCTGGAAACAAGAAACCTGTAGAGGAAAATCAGGGGAAAACCCGAGAAAGACCCAAAATGTACAATTTATGACTGTTAGCCCCAGAAACTTGCAACCTCATATGATTCATGTAAACCAAGAAACGTGAAGCCTTCGGAATATAACAAAAGCAAGAAGTGTCACTACGGCTTGTTCCGTGCATTTGCAGAATGTTGTTTGACCTGTCCTTTCAAGGAGAACCTGACGCATGGCAATGGGTTTGAGAACTTCTCAGACATTTGTGTCTGTGGTCAGCAACCTGTCTGTACTGTATCATAGCTGAGAATAAACCAGTGCTTACGGTACAATGATAAGTGTATGTAAATAAGTGTAAATAGGTTATCAACCCAAAGCAGTACTTCGCAAACGTTCATCTTTAAGCAAAAGGAAGATAAGCGAATTAGCATGGCTTGGGTCTGGTTTTTCATTATAATGCTGGCTTACTTTGCATAGGGGCACACGGTTCATGCAAAGGGGATGCAGAAGGTGACATGCAAATTCAGCGAGGCTCATGGTGCAGCCCCAGCCACAAAGTACTGTTTCATTCACCACAGCGTCCTTGTGTTAGTTTTCCTCTTCATGTTTTGTGGAGGAAAAGAGTGATGAGAATCAGCATAACAGTGTGTGTGGACTTTAGGTGGCAGATTCATTTACATTGTGCTGTGGGACTGTAGGTTCGTGCTGTGGATCCGCTGCCCGGTGCCAGGTGCTCTGGACCAGGATGAAGCAGTTAATGATGATGGATGGATGGATGGATGGATGGATTGATGGAAGGAGGACTGTAAATATGTGTGTATACAGGTACTTAGCGTCACTGCAAAAAAATGTTCTTTATAATACAACAACTTTTGTTTCATTGCTCTCAGTTGCGATGCATTTTTTTGGACAAATGGGAATAAAGCATGTTCATGTCGACCATGCATAAACGTGTTCTCAGTTATCAACAGTACATTTGTTGGTTGCCGTATTACATGAACTGGTACTGGAGAAGAGACCTTTTTGAAAGCTACATGTTGGTAGGGGAGCAACACGGTTCTTGAGAATCACAGTTTAGTCAAACAGCGGTGTGAGAGGTCATTAATTCGGCCCGCAGTGTAAATGGAGCACGGAACGCTAACAATACAGTAGCAGCTAATAAACAGCAAGGATAAAACAAATTCCAAAACAGTTTTAACAATATTTTTAAAGCAAAAAAATGCTAAATAATTATGTTACATTGGTCAGGGGGCTGCAAGAGAAAAGTGGTATCTAGAAACAACTATAGGAGGGATCGGTAAATTCTGTAAGTTTTATTATATTATATTATATTATATTATATTATATTAGACATTGAGCAGCTGTCACTGAACACCTTGACTTTTTTTTTCAATGGAATCATTGAATTACGACAAATCACTAAAAGGGCTAAAGGGGCTAAAATACCCCCAGTACCTCCTCACTTTGACCTTAACCGCAGTCAAGGTATCACGTAACTCAGTTTTTGAGCCGTCAGACGGTTTCACCGAGTTTTGTTGGCGGGAAACTAAAATGTAAATTAAGGGTAACCGAGGGTTTTCCAGGAGTCAGTGTTGTATTTTTCATTTTCTTGATTTTTATTTTACTGAAAACGCAACACTTTGAAGGCAGGTAATTTTAAGAGCGCCTTTAGGTTTGCTGTTGAGACTGCGTTCACCATTAATACCTGCACGGCATCCAAATGATTGTTGCTTTATAGCTCTCAGACAAACAGATAGAACGTGTTATTCGGAATCAGAACCTGGCAGGGAAGAGGCTGCTCCCGATAGTTGCCGGGAAGCGGGTCCGAGCCCGGACCGCGCAGGCCAACTTCGAGCGGTGCTGGGGGACTCGGAGAAGGAAGCTGCAACGGCGGCCATCAGACTGCTTTCACGCCCCCTTGTTCACAAGCGAAAGTGACAGTAGCTAAGGTGCGTCTCCGTGCACGACGCAGATCCATTGTGCCACCTCTTTGGAGCATTAATAACGCCGTGAATGAGAGCGTTTCCCGCTGAACGGGGAAGTGGGTGTTGAAACTTCATCGCTCAGCCGCACGGCGCTTTAGAGCAGCGTGCTAACAAAAGCTAAATACCATTCAGCAAACGGAAAGAGCCGGGATTTCTGCAGATATTAAAAGATGACTGTGCGTGGGTTTTGCATCGCTCCAGGCAGCAAGCGCAAGCGCGGCGTCTCTTAAAGAGAGGATGAAAAGCAAAACAACGGATCCCGGAATGACAACAACAGAAAAACACATTAATCGTTCAGATGATATTTCGACATCCACCCGGATGGTTAAATAGCTGCAGTTTGTTGCCTCAGCAGTTACAAGACAGTTTTTTGCCTTTGCCGAATGCCGGATGGGGTGCCGCGTTTTGGTGCCGCGTAGGATATCAGCTGAGTGGGTGGGTGGGTTATTAAGTCTCATTGATTGTTTTTGAAAAGTGTATTGTAAACTGCTGTGGCAGTTGCCAAACTACTATATAATCCTTCTTTTGTTCTTCCTCTCAATACCTGACAAGTGAGTTTAGGCGCCTGACAACCCCAAGGCAGGTATATTGTCTGGCGACAACCTCGTAACAGAGACAATAAGCCAAATTGCACGGCGACAGAATGCAGGCCCCTTTTTTCAGCGATCTGTGGTATCATTTGAGAAATGGAAATCATGTTTCATTTGGACTTAGCTGCCTATTTTTAAACATGGCAGAGAACTGAAGGTTTATTACAATACTTCCCCTTCCGCTTGGGCGGATGCTGCTTCTGCCGATGCTCACCGGGCTGGAAAATGATGCAGAACATTTTCTAAACACGCTGGGCTTCACCGAGCCAACTGTCAGGCAGGTACGGTACAAAGCGAGGGAAGTCAACACCATTGTTCTGTGCCCGGGAGCAGTGGTCCAGTACAAAGCAGTCCAGGAGCGAGAAGTGCGCAAATGTGGGCGATCACAAGGCACCCCGGGGAAATGTCAAAGACCAGGCTTGAAGCTGCTCCAGTTCTCATCTGTAGGCCCATTCGTTCCTGTCGTCCATGGTGCGCACAACTGCAGTGTCGCGAGCACGGTGACGCGGTCGCTGCTGCTTTTGGACTTTGGATTAGGAGGGTACACACTGGTGGGATGAGAAGCGTTTCAGTGGATGCTCTCAGTCTGGGGCCTGTTGGTCAGGAAGTCCAGGATCCAGTTACACAGGGGAGCACTGAGACCCAATGAGACCCATTTACTTACCAGCTGCTGGGGGTTGACGGCGCTGAAAGCTGAACTGAAGTGAATGAACAGCTGTGGCCTGCTGGCGTGTGCCAGGTTTGGGGAGTGACCGGGGGGGGGGGGGCAAGCGTGGCAGAGTTTTGGACGCTTTTTATTCTTCCAAATTTCGACAGACACAAATGGGGCCCAAGACAACCGAGAGCTCGCAACACAGTGACAAGGACCCCAGAACACAGAACATAGATAGAAGATAAGCAAACCATCAGCCCATCTGTCCATTCGTCCATCTCTCCATCATATTGGAAGCGCCTATACAGAAAGCAAGGAAGTGATGCAAAGTAGACCCTGGATGCCATGTCGGTCCATCACAAGACAGCCATACACACTCCAACTCACACACATGCATGTGTGCCAATGCCACAGGCAATTTCGTGTCACCGGTGCACTTCAAACACACGTTCCCGTTTTTACATGGCGTGAGTACTTCATTCATCTTTTTGACTGAAGTGTTTGGCTAGCAAAGGTCGCAAGGTCTCCTTCTGTACTTTCAAATTAAACACTACATACTTATCTTTTCTTTGGGAGTGCCATCATGCAGATTATGCCCAACTTTGTATGGAACGTTCCCTGTTTGGTCAAGTGTTGCAGAGCAGTTACCTCAACCGCTACTGATATCTACTTCAGTCATTTGTTAATTTCCTTTTAAAGAGTATTATTAGGAATTTGTAGCAGAATAAAAGGGCTCTTTCTTTCTTTAATTGGGCGATAGCAGCTCTATTAGATACCGGTTTCCATAGTTACAGTGGTTTTCAACCCTAAACCCCACTGATTAGAAATATGACTTAAACTTTATCTTTGCATTAAAAATGGTATTAATTAAATAGCTCTATTTTGGTTTATTTTGAAGAGCTGAAAGATAAATTTAACTCTAAAGCTTTTTTCCTTCACTATGCCTTGTAGCCGTCGGATCTCTTTGATGATAAGAGGGAAAAAGAAACTGAGCCATTGTTAATGATGTAAAATAATGAAAATTCTGGGTTAATTCAAAAAAGAATCTGAGCATAAAGAGAAACAGCTTTTTTACAGCTCACTTATTTATATTTATGCATTGTTTTGATTGTATAATGAAATTTTGGACAAAACAGATGAAGCAGCCATTGAACCGAAGTTCCTAACTGAGCTTCATCTGTGCACCTCCTCATTGTTTGTGCAAAATTTGCAAGTTGCAGCCACGTTCGGGCCGCCTAACTCGTGTCGCTCCCGAAAGCCATGTTTGCCATAGGACGGTTCACTCAGTGTAACTCAGCACCTGTCCTAGGCACATGCAGTAACAAAATTGATTTTCTGCTTTTTCAAATACACCTGGACCCCGGTATACACGTAATCGGTCTCTAGAAATTGCGGGAATAGCATGAATTCAGCTATTGGGAATCTATTTCCATTATTTCTTATGAAGGCAATTATGATTTGTTCTGGGTTCATCCAATAAACCCCAATTCATTTCCCCTAACATTTCCTCTCTAACACCCTAAAGTATCTGTTTCAGCATGTAATTACCAAACAGCGGATGAGGTTATTAATATGGATTTGTGTGTTTATGCACAGTTACATTTTCATTTGGAATCATGCATTGTTTTACTCCTTGTAACAGAGACAAACATTTAATAGTCAAGCTTATTTAAGAAATGGAGAAATAAAGCAACATAAAATGGGATGGCAATAAAAGGTGCCCGCTGCAAAGGGTTGTAACAGGGAGCCTTACTGAAAGGACACAAGTGAACCCAAGGACAAAAAAAAGCACAAAACAGCGTTTGCACACGAGCCACACGAGGCAAAGACTGAGACCTCAGATGCCGAGTGCAATTGTGACACCTAGCATTGCACCCGTACTCATGTTTCTGTGAGATGGCACTTGTTCTGCCGAGAATAGGGATTTGGAGATTCTGCTTATTATTCCAGCGTGTATACCAGGGTACAAGTGTACATGTAAAGTATATTAATTGGATTATTTTTTAATACAAATTTATTCAGTAAATTTTCAGTTTGCCTTTTTTCCCTTTGACAAAGTATTTTCTGCTCCATGTGAAAAATGTTTTCTCCTTTGCTTGCATCCCAGAATATTATTAATTGGGACACTTCAGCATCAGTTCCGAACACTGACTTTTGGTCATTGCCTCACAAAACAAAGCCCAGGTTATTCAAAAAGTTCTGCTTCGGATTCCTTAGTCCAAAAATCCACCTTTCACAAGGGCTTATTAAACAATCGCATAACATTATTATTATTATTATTATTATTATTATTATTATTATTATTATTATTATTATTATTATTATTATTATTATTATTATTATTATTATTATTAGCCCTCACCTTAGAAATAATTTAAAGCTTCTCGGTCTCCATGGTACCTACATTCCTGGAACAAATATTCTTGATCAGCAACCAAACTTTTCAGTTACTTAAAATGTCATTGTTTTTGAGTAACGCTTTGACACCTGCTCTAGCGTATCTCCCTGTTGCCAAGATCGCCTGTGTGCATCTACAAATATCAGTCTGAAAACAGTTTGAAACTACTAGGGAGTGTTTCCTGTCTCTGGGGTCCTCTTTTCGACCGGGACAGAATAGTGGAGGTGTGAAGGTGCAACTGAAGCCCGCAGAAGTGTTAAGAGGAAGCTGCCTCTTTCACAGCGGCTTACATCGCCCATCAGCACTGATCAGCAGACGTGTGCTCTTTCCCCAGACAATAATAAATAAATGTACGCTTCAAGCTTGTACACATTTCTGGACTTTAAATAGCACTACTTAATGAAAGTCATATTAAAGTAAGTAATATTAAATACACACAAATAATGGCTTCCTTTAACATTCATAATATAATTGGCTGAGTTTACTGCACCCCCTTTGCTTGCTTAAAAAATTGGACTAACATGACGCCCGGCTTACGACTCCCTTCTGCCACCTAAAGAGACGTTGCTATTTACTTGCTGCTTCGATTATTTTCATGAAATGCCCCCCTGAGCACCCTCACGCCGAACTTCTCTGTAGAAAATGTTTCTCAGTTTAGCACAAACCATAATGTGCGAATTCAAAGTCTTACTATGGGCAACAACCTCAGTCAGAGTTACTTTCAGGAGAAACATTCCAGCGAATGAAGCCTCTTCCTTTCGTTTGCTCATCTACGAGTTGACTATTTTTCTCCGTTTTGTAAAGACATCACGAGGATCTGTATGCCAGGTGGAGAAGCCGTGAGCACGACTGCAGCTGATCTGCGCTCCACTACAAGTACAGCAGGGCCACAGAACCCTGCGCAACTGTGCTATCTGCAACCGTAGGCCCCTCGGGAACGAACACCGCTTTGCCTTTAGCCACACTTTTCGGTGCAGTCTCATGCACCGTAGACTGGAAGCAGCTTGGAGTAACAACGAAATAAGCTGGAAAAACCTCCTGCTGGTTTAGACGTGGTCAGTATTTGATAAAGTGCACAAAACATGCTTGGTTAACTGAGGACAAACAAGTAAAGGCAGAAGTAACGTGTAATTCAGCTGCAGCTGGGATCTTACAACTACGAGAGCTGCGGATCCGAAGGTTGAAATCCAAGGTCCTCATCCTGAGCGGCGCCACTGGAAATTAAGAGTTAAGAATGAGTTTTAAATGTGTAAAACACTGCAAGTCACACTTGAAAAACTTGCAAATAGTGTGTGTGTGTGTGTGTGTGTGTGTGTGTGTGTGTGTGTGTGTGTGTGTGTTTGCAAGTATATCTAAAGCATTGGCTTGTATTGTTTTATTTTGTATGCATTTAAGGTTGCTTTTAGGGGATGTTGAAGGCAGCCATACTTACAGTATTTGCAACTTCTTTATGCTGAGTTTATGCTTCATGTGCACAGCTGCATGTTACTGGAAAGAAACATTGCTGTGTAAATATCTTGTTTTTTGCTCTCTAGAAAAGTAAGCACGTAAGAGACGGCAATTTACATTGGCAGTTTATAAAGTATCTTGGTTGGAAAAACTAAAAAGTTCATTGTGCTTTTATTTTTCTAGTTCGCTGTTTATAATATCAGGTTGGGCTACGAGAGAAACCCATTGCCCGCAGTAGCGTTACCAGGAAAATAACATCTGCACACAGGCTTTGCTTGAGAGCAGCCAAGTGTTAAATGTTCTCACATTTCTTCTTTGGTGTATTGGTGTTTTTTCACAACATATGGCTCCACTAAATACCGCAAATGGCACGGCTGAACGTGCCAAGCCCCCCATGGGAGCCTGGTCGTTGAATAAGATCGGATACGGTTATGAAATATGCAGCAAGTGCAAAGTTTTTTTTTTTTTTTTTCTGCTTGTAACTTTTTTTACACGGGTCTGAAAGCCAAACGCCTCTGGAGTTTGTGGTTTGGTTCTCAGACCCCCCACACCCCGCCCCCCCCCAGCAGCATGCTTTTCTAAAGCCGCTCTGAAGCTGCAGTAATTCAAAGCAGTCAATCCGTCCGCTGCAGATTTGTAATGGCACCTCACACCCACGTTTCTGTGGAAGGGCAAAGGCACCCTGGCAAGTTCGCTCTCGGCCTGACTCGCAACGCATTTTGGATACAAAGGCTCTAGCGAGTCCTTCACCCGAAACCTTGGCCTAACCAAAGAAAATGGGCAAACGGGCAGCCGCCCTGTGCCAGCCCGGCACGAAACTCTATCTCTCAGGAATGGACTCCCGGAAAAGTGGTCCACGTTGGAGGGTGAGCGGCCAGAAACAGCACGCACACGTGCATCCGGTTTTAAAAGCCCGGCGTGTTTGGGGTGTTCTGATGTTCTGAAAACCCATAGAACCAGTTAAAAGAAGTGAGGTTTGAAGCACCTGGGAGAGGTTCGGTTTAGGATGAAACGCACTTATTTGTCCAACGCTGAGCCGAGGCTGCTTTTGAAGCGTCTTCGCTCTGGCTGCCTTCAATACGTGGCTTCGCTTTACACACTGCATCTCCTCAGGAATATAAAAAGCAGCTTAACCGTTTCAAAGGCCCTTTTCTTCCATTTTGTTAAGTGCAATAGCAAGTGTGTCAGTTATAATGGATGTACACATTCAAAGCAATTTGTGTTTACATAGGAGCCAGTCCATTCCACACATTCTAGTCCTACAGATAATCTTGTCTTTTTCAGAGAAATAACACCACGCAGCCGTATGTTTTTTTATTTTTATGTTTTTACTTCCCGCTTGATGTCACGCATTGCTTGCCACGGGGCAAAAACCTGAAACGATAGCACTTACGCTTCCAAGACGGAAACAAAATGATAATAAGCAGGGACTGAATTTAAAGCATTTATAAGTTTAATTCTGTCTGCTGTATAGACAAACTTTGACTTGAAAGTACAGCAAACAGCATTTAACTCACAACAAAGAGGAGCAACCTTGTGCACAACGGGCTGCGAAACGGTGGAAGAATTCCCTCTTAGACCATAAAGGGAAGTGGAACACATTGTTTAGAAGCTCTGAAGTGCACACACGAGCCCTCACGGCATCAGGGCACGACAATTTCCCTACCTTAAACCATGAATATTTTAACATAAACACAGCAAAGAAGTCACCAGAAATTTTCAGCCAGAGAGACGGAGGGAGTGAAACGGCACCTCGGTTCTCCTCAAACCTCCTCAGTCCTCCTCACTCCCACGTCAGCTCCGCAGTGTCCATCTACGAGCGCCATCAAATGTCTTCAAATCCCAAAGTCTAGTTTCTCAGGCGTGCAAACTACGACCAAATGCAGCATTTGCGCTTTCGTGTGTCCTATGTTTTTGAGCCCAAACACCAGAAGAATCCATTCAGCCTCTGCCTTTTGACCATCAGCCATGGCCTTTGTGAAAATGCTGCAGCGCTGTCGCTTTGGCCGAGGTAGCAGGCGACGGGAGGTGAGAGGCAATTGCTGCCTTTGGAGTCGGAGGCTTCGCAGCACGGTCCCACCTGCTGCTCTAACCCACTTGGCCAAGGTTGTGATCCAGTAAAAATAACCCAGTTGTATGAATGGTGAATCGCTGTAACAAACCCAGTTGCGTACGTGGCCACGCGTCGGGCTGCCGTGTATTTCAGCTCATGATATTCAGTTATTATTTGACCTTTTATTATGAGAAGCTGTCGATCACTATAATTTGCTTTCGGGCCATTTGTTTAATTCTGCTCTTGGACTGTTATTTTTCACAGTTTAAAGAGGGGGAAGTAGGTTCTTTGTGCGCTTTCCACGTGATGGACCTTCACCCCCCACCACACACACACACCCGATTGGTCCAGGAGAGACCGAAGAAGCGGTTGCAGGTAATGGGTGTACAGTGCATGTTGCTAGCACTGTCTTTGATGCAACACAGCTGTATGCTGAGCTACTTTGTAAATATAAATGGCTTTCAACAAATAATTCACTGTACTGCTATGATGATTGTAGAAATGATAAGAATTATTGGCGCGCGCAGCTACAGGGAGGAAGCTTTCAGAGATCTCCTGTGAATAACAATGTCTTTCAAGGTATTTTCTTTTCACCGAGGTTTCACTTTTTTCCCTTCTCAGCAGAGTTGAGGGTCGTAAAGGCAATGATTCAGAGGCACTAAAACTCGTGTGAAATCGTAATTAAGGCCAACGTTCAAAGCGCTGGTTTCCATGGTGATTCCATTTGTAGTTTTGTGATGGAGCCGTCAAGAACGCCTTGGCTGAACCGCGGCGCTGGAGCAGCCCACCCAGACAAGTCAAGTACGAACACCGATGCTGGTCAAGGCTGCGGTACTTTTTATTCTTCACTTAATGATATTGTGGTAGAGGTCCAGCAAATGGCGCACACACCCACCGGTCTCAAAACTATAACATGCCAGTTTAAAACAGCAAATATTTTTCATAACACTGCTTACAAACTGCTTGAGGTTATAGTTTGCACACAAAAGATAAAGTAGTTATTCTCGCATTTTGGAAACTGCCAAGAAAATTTGTCCATTTTACAAAAAGCAGCACTCCTACGCCAGCACATGTGCTTAGCTGCCTCGTTCTACCGAAGCCCATTTGCTCGATCTGCTGCTGACCTTTACAGAAGGTAACTTGGGCTGTTGTTCTGGTCTGGCCGACTCCTCGGCGCATCCCTTCATGGAGTTTATGTTAAACATCTTGAGAGGGACTCGCACATCATCAGCGAAGGAATCCAAGGTCATGAGAAGTTTCCAGTTTTTTTAACCTCAGAAACCCTCAAGCCAGTTGGTCTGAACAGGGCTGATGAGGGCCAGACTTGCATCCAGGAAGTGCTGCCTTGAATCCGGCTATAGGTCCTAGACAGACTTCTCTGGAAAGCCCCTGCGGCCAACCTTTCAAGCAGCACCGCTTCACAAGTTTCTCATACCTTGCCATTTTCACTTTATACGCTTGCTCCAACCAGCTGTGTGCCACTGTTGCACCGGTAGACTCTGTCATCGCCATGACCCCAGCAACAGCAGCCTTGTAATGCAGACAATAGGTAGCAGCTGCAGACATGATGCAAGGATGCTCTGTTTCAACAAAACTGACACAGCAGAGACTGACATTTTCCCCAGCTACACAGGTTGGATTTTCTAGGCATCACGTCGTAAATGGCCTGGATCAGCAGCTTCTTATAGTGGGGCTCTGCACTCCCTGCTGCTGCATCCCTACCATCCCAGCCAACTCTTCTTCCTCCATTTCTGTGCACACCTCTTCCTTTATCAGGGTGCAGCTGTCCTTCCCCTGACCTTGTCATAGCGCAGTGATGGAGCACCACCTTAACCTGCTCTTCTGCCAAAACACGTGTCCACCCTCATGTTGAACTGACACAGTTCCCCTTTCTTAAGGCCTGATGTCTGGTCCTGGAACTACAGGTTTACTACCTGAGTCCCTGCATCGCTCTGCTTTCCTTGCTGCGTTTCCCCAGGTTACTCCTCTGGGCTCCTGAAGGGCAACTTTGCTTATGACTCTGCCTGTGCACAACAGTGTTGCTCAGGCTTTGAAGCACCCCAACCCCCCTTTGCAGAAAGCAGCTTAAATTTCTCTCAGATGCCATTGCTGTTAACATTGGGCCTTTGTTAACTAGAAGAGCCAGAGGACAGGACTGATATCCACATTGATAAACACTTTAAACTTACATGGAAGTCGTGACTTATCCACTGCTTCAACTCTTTGTTAGTTGCCTGCATTTCCACCGAATCCCTCTTGCTGCTGTCAAGCCACTTGCTTAAATTCCAAGCCAAAGTAGAAATGATTGCCAAACTTTCCCTTTCCTCAGGAATTCCACCTTTATGCACTGACGTGTCAGTACGTGCATTCTTGAGACCAAAAAAACTTTGTACACCATGCAGAGCAATAATGCTTCCTTAGACCTTTGAGACCTTTCCTCTGTTGGGATCAATATCCCTTCAGAGCACGGAAAGCATCTTGTAAGCATCCTTTCTAGCGATGACCTTCGGGATTCTCCGAAGACTACAGCTTTGGACAATGCTTATAGACCTCAGTGGGTTCTCCACTTGGACTTGAGGCTGAACTTGGTCTTACCCTCCTCACAGTCTCTCATATTGCTAATTTTTCAGCTTCCATTCAGCGTGCGATTTTAGAAGCTCTAAGAAGGTTCTACACTGCTCCAGCTCCTAGTTTCTTGTGGAAGGAGTATGTGCAGTTAGGAGCTAGTTGTGAACTTCCTCCTTTGAGCAGAACAGCTGCCCACTGCTCTTTTCCTACTGTAAGCACCTAGTCAACCCAAAGTGCTTTCTGTTTTTCCTGCTTTGCAGCTCTGCTCTTGGTAAAGACGAAAAGCTCTTCTTCCGAAAACACCTCAGCTCTGTCTTGCTCCCTCCAAGAGATGCTGTAATGCCTTCAGTTCCTCCCCAACATCCTAGTTCTCTGGGCTCAGTTGTTTTTATCGAACCCTGATCCAACTACCTTTCCTTTGCTTTTGTGCCAAACATCTCTGCTGCTACACTGTTGTTGTCTGATACATCGTACCAACATCAGCCTTTGAAGTTGCCACCAGCAGCTTATCTACATCTTTTTCAAATCGACAGCAGTCTTTGCTGTTGCCGCTTTGAGGCTTTTCCTCCGCTGTGCCTGGGGTTCGGGGTCATTCTGTGGGTTGCGTCCGTTCTCACACCCTCCTGCTTCTTGTTACCTGAGTGCTGCTCTACCTGCAAGCATTTATTTTGCCCCAAAGGAATTTCACTCCTTGCAGGTGTTTGCACACCTTGCCACACACACATTCCTCACTTGTCAGTGTTTGAACAACATATGACAATTGACTTGCGCACAGAGATAGTCGCGCAGGAATGGGATTCAAGCTGGTGTAGAAGATGACACTTACCAGGGTGCCACTTCCCACCTTAATGCACCTTATAAACACAATGGGTTTAAAGTTCACCCGAGTTAACAGAAAGCACAAAATACAGCATAATGCACATGGTGACGAAACAAATGCGTAGGTGGTTCCTTCATGCCCTGCACCTGAACACAGCTTTAGGTAAAATGAACACTCAGTGAACCCTAAGGATGAATGTCTTCTGCTCAGAAAGTGAGGAAAGAAAAGCGAGTGGACAGAGTAGGACACAAAAACATATAACAGAGTGCCATTTTCAGCTTCAACAGCCAAATTATTAAAAGCAATAGAGCACACACACACACACACACACACACACACACACACACACACACACACAGAAAAGCACCCACACGCTATCAACACAGCCAGCACTCAGTCCGCATCTAAAGCAGTGACCCAAGGTTCACAGCAACCTTTCCACAGGCTTCTGCCTCACCAGCTGACCCACTAAGGACCACGAGTTTCCACCACTATTAAAAACGTGTCTACTGCCAGTTTTCGTGTGAATCGGTACGGATTATCTGAAAATACCAGGGTAAACATCAGACTTATCTGTATTATCTACATTGTTTATTAGTTCGCTAGTTACGCTAACAATCTTTTTTGCCAGAAAATGTCCCCGGGTTTATTAAGATATTCAGGTAGGGCTGCGAACCGGCAAGATCAAAAAATAAAACCAATTTACCTTCATGAATCAGATTGGGTTTGTGGAAAGAACGTCTTGAAGCTAAGAATTTAACAAAAATGCAGTTTTCGTTTCTTTGTATTTCTGTTTTAATTCAGTGGAAAATTATCTGCGCATCTGTATTTACAAATGAATTTATAATTCCTCAGAATTGGGGCCACTAAGCCTTAAGACATAGCTCCACTTTTTCAGGTCTAATCAGCTCTTGTAAGCAAGTGGATACAAGAATTTATTCTGATATCAAAATTAAACTTCCTTTCCATCCCAGTTTTTTCCTCTTTAATCTCGGGATTCTTATGAAATGTTATCTTTTATTACAAATGAGCAACTACAGCAGCTTAAACTACACAACCACATGCAGCTCCTCCATAGTGCGCTTCATCCTCACTTTTGATTTTGCTCGGTTAATACATGCGTATATTTTTAAGCCGTCGTCATATATTCAGTAAAAGATGACTTAAAAAATATTCCAAATGTCCTATAAAAGAGCTTTACAATAGCATTCGGTTTTGTGTTTGCTATCGTTCTTATTAATAAAATATTTGACGCAACAGTGGCGTAAATTCCCCAAACATTTCAGCCCGTCTCCCCTGCTCTTTTGCATCTTCTTCTCTGTCTGCTTTACGGAAACTGCACCGTGGTCTCATTTCGGCGGCGACAAGTGGCCTCTCCGTCACCCGGCGGCAAACAGCCGCCGCTTCGCGTGCACAGGGCGTCAAACCGTGCGCGTTGCCAGCACCTTCCTTTCAACTTTTCATTTCAGAGATTTTGTGGCTCGATAGGCCAGCGGCACATTAGCATCTAAGGGCGCCTTGTGATAGAAATCCCCCGATTGTGAAATTTCAAGGTGGGATTTCGCTTGGAATCGCCACATATCTGCCATATTTATTTCAGTGCAATAGTATAATCCTCCTTTTATTCGTTTTAATCTTAAACTCAATTCCCAACCCACAGGAATTGTGTTAAACCCATAGAAGCCAATTTGGTCTGCTCCTGTGCACTTACAGAATGATATCTCTAAAGACCTCAAATCCATTGCTTGCTTTTCTGGCAAAATGAAATAATCAATTCCTCCCGTATTTCATTGGCAATTACGAGTAGGACTCAGCCTTCCTTTCTCATGGACGCTAAAGAAATGGCTTGTAATTACGTCTGCAATTGTGCAAAAAGAATGTTTCCTTCATATTTTGGCTATTGTGCCGAACACTGAGCGGCGAGCCGTAAATCCCACCTCCGTCCTCAAAGCGCAAAACAATTCCGATTTTTCTTCCCCGAAACCGCCGTCCTGGCCGAGAGAGCAAAGGGCGCCCGAGTCACTCGCATCGCGGATCCGTAAGAAGTAAAATGAATATTTTGTAATGAAGGCGGCTTCTGGAATCCAGGTCACACAGTCCCGCAGACACGGAGAATTCAAACGTTTCAGGGCCCGAATGACAGCTGACAGATGTTTCGCAGCGCAGTGGTGCACGGTTGAAGTGCCTGCAGTTTGGACCCCTGCTGCTGCACAGACCCAGTAGTTATTTTTGCATTATGAGGCTCAGCGTAATGTCAACATACACGACTCCCCCATCCAGAGCGCCGCGCATCGCATCGGGTCCGGGGGAGGCCGAGGCCCAGCGGACAAACAGCGCGCCGTGGAAGCTGCCGACAGAGTGCGATGTGCGCGTCCTTCACTTTAACTCGTGTACGGAGGCATTTCAGCTTCCGTTCATTTTGCTGCGGCGCCGGTCCACTTAATGGAATGGCCTCGCACGAGTTCATTAATGGGCTGTATTGCGTAAATGGAAGTTTTAAAGCCGCACAAACACAGCATCGTGGAGAATAGATTAGTTATACTTTTAATAGTACTGAATAAGCGCAGAAGAAAGTCAGCGATCTCTTAACCTTGACTAACACTATTATGGGACCGTCAAAATAAAGCCTTTCTCCTCCGGCCAAATTGCACGTTTAAAGAGCCGCTGCACGCCGGCGTAGTTCCTCCGTGCGCTCAAATTGTCCGAAACATTAAGTCGTCGCGGCGTGGGAAGCGAACAAACTCATCCGGCGGAGCGAACTTTGGGTCTGAGGGCTGCTGCCCGGTAACTTGGTGGCCAGCTGATGACCGCTTGCATGTTTGCTCGGGAGGCCGAATGTGGGCTGCACGAGCATCGGTGAAAGCGGTTAAACAGGGTTAAACGCAATAATCTCACTGTCTTTGCGTTCATGCTAACACGACCGTCGTTGCCATGGCGCAAAGTTTATTACATTGCTAGACAGTGAGCGGCTGTAACCAAGAGGACATTTTTGGCCCAAGGAGCCACATTCCCCCCAAAAGCGCCGAGTGGGCAACCTCGATGCACTTTGCTGCTTAATATTATATAAAGATATATCTTAATATATATGAAGATATTCACAAAACGAATTAAGTCAAGTACGAATTAGCTATGCTTTGCTTTCAAATGACCGTTAAACGCCGTTCGAGTTATTGCTTGTTTGTGTCTGTGTTTTTTATCCCACAAAGCATGCTTTCCATACTTACCGCCTAACCGGTTAAGGTTAAGCTCTCGGCTCAAAGCTATGACCTGGAAATGACAACCGTGCGGCGATAAAAAGTGGCGAGATTAACAGCGTTTCTCTCATTCGTGTATGGCGTCAAAATGTGCGCGGGCCCGGTTGCAGGCAAAGCGTTCCCGTAATTTCAGTTCCCGTCGTTGCACCTGTTAAGTTGTCGTGGCAAAGTTTTGTCTGTGGCGCGGCTGTAAAATTCGCCCGTATCTCGAGCACGGGGCAAAACGCACCGGATTGTTGTCCCGATAACCAGAATCGCTCCGAAAGCGGTTTTAATCTCCATTCCAAGGCGGGGTTTGATCCATATCCGTCTCTCTCTGGGAGCTCAGGGGCATTAATTCGCCACTCATATATAAACAGTCTTGTTCCCGATAACCAATTACACCTCTCATGGTTTCTCAAATAAGTTTAATTGCCGATTAGAATTCCTTGTTCACAAAGCAGCTACTTGAGAATAATTATGTACAATAAAGGGAAGGGAGCTGCCGCACTCAAGCGGTGTCCCTGCTGCTTCGCTCATTGAAGCTCTCGCTGGGTCCGCGTCCCTGTCTTGGCGCAAATGGAGCTGCTTTAATGCACGGCACAGGCAGCCCCTTAACCTCACCTGGAGCACGATGATGCCGCTCAAACCCGGCAACCCTGGCAGAGGAGGCCTGGACCAAAGCTTGGTCCTTTCCGGTCAACTTTTTTTTCTTTTTTTTTTTTTTTACCTTCCTCCGTCATCACGACAGCAAGAGTTTGTTTCGGCACCTTTGCTCTCCGTGCGTCTCGGTGGACGACGGAAAACGGCGAAATGCTTCGATGTTGCTTTCAGGATTGAAGGTTGTCGCGATCTAAGCGAATGTTGAGGTTTTTGTAACTTTTTCTGTTGAACTCGATTAAAAAGTAAATTCTGAGCACAGGAAATATTTTTTTCTCAGATTGATTTCAGCCCAAAGTGTGCTTTTATGCACCCCCTTTTATTTTATTTGTTCATTGTTTAGACGCCACTTTTGCCCAGAAAAGCTGTTCTACATTTGCTGTATTTGCATTTATTGTTTTTTTATCCATTTTTTTTGTCTGAAGCCATTAAGAGTAAACAAGTCACACAGCAGCACTGCCGCGGTTTTGGGGTGTGGGGCTGCCACCCCATTAAATAAGCAAATTTAATTTCTGTCTTCCAACTGAACATTTATTCAAAACATGGCCTTCTTATTTTCAGTCTGCAATTCACATGCTAAA
Organism: Heterotis niloticus; assembly: GCA_018136845.1. NCBI lineage: Eukaryota > Metazoa > Chordata > Actinopteri > Osteoglossiformes > Osteoglossidae > Heterotis > Heterotis niloticus. Next base: position 15,836,049 of record CM030903.1, on the reverse strand, counting down.
CTATTTGCTGTTGAAGTGCTAAGATGAACTCTTTTGGAGTTTTATCGCCACGGGGACGCCTGTAGTCTCCAGTTAGCCAGCGTGCGCACGGCAACGTGAACTGAAGTCCAACATCGCGGTGCTTCGTGGTCTCAGAAGTGCCTCCGCCGTCCGCGCGTCCCCGCCGTTTGACACCGACATCGACTTTGGGTTGTGAGGAGCTCTGCGGCGGTTTGCTCATCGGTTGCGCCATTTGCCTCCACCGCAGCCTCGGCTTCATTTCTTCTTGGCAGCGGCTGAGTGCACTTTGGTGTTTTCTCCTACGAACATGAATCCATTTCGGCTGCAGACTCGGTTTTTCTTGTGGCCTTTACATATGGGGTGGTGCCAGAGCGGTCTATTTTCAAACGGGACACTCCTTACCGTTAAGCTGCTTCATGTCAGAGACTTTCAATAAGATGGAAAACTCCCAAATTTATGTGGGTTTTACGTTTCCGTGAGCTGCAAGGCCAAACAACGTGCGTGTCTGAGTCTGCTGTACAAGAAAAAACGAAAGATTAATATCTTGTGAGTTAGAACTTACAACATGTTTTTATTATAGCTCAGGGAAGCACTAAGAACCTTCTAGCAGATGAGCCCGGAGCTTCCGTTCATCGGGTTTAGATGAAATGTGTTGACGTCGCCATCTTTCCGTTCTTTGTGGAGGTCGCAAGAGTGCGGTTTAAGCATCTCGACTGAGGCTCTCACACACCTACGGACAAAATCTCGTGCTCACGGCTTGATTTCTTGTGCAAGGTTTGCATGCACTTTCACAAGCACAAAGTCGAGGGAAAAAAATGAAAACGTGGACATCTTCCAGTCTTAAGGTGGTTGTCAGAGAAACTGCAATTATAACCTAATAAAACCAGAGAGCAAATTTTAAGTCGGCGGCAATTTCCTTTTTACATGTTAAATTCATGTTTAAACCTTGTGTCTGGTTCTGTACTTAGAAGTACATGGCCATGTTATTCAATCTCAGCTCAGCTGCCAAAGTAAGAGGAGCGAAGCGGTAATCTGGCACGCGGTTTACTGTACAGTCCAAAGCAGGCCGGCACCACTGCTTCTAGATCAGCCTTGGCTTATAGTTTCGAACAGGTCCAGTTGCGAGGTTCCTCGCCAGACAGACAACGTGCCAGATGCTTCGCAAACATTACAACTTGCTGCTGAAATTGCAGGAGATTTCCAGAGATTACAGTTTATCGGGCAGCAGTACTGCGTGTAAATGTGTGCCGGTCTGCTCGCGAAAATCTGTGTCTCAGCACCGAGACGCTCGCACTTTTTTCCAGCTTCCCAGGATGCCCTTAAGTAATGTAAACGTCAGGCACTTCGGTCGAGCCATCAAAGCAGGACGTTCACCAGCTAATGGACTGATGGGCCTCCGTTCAGTCGCTAAACCAAAGAAGAAACTGCGTTCGCTTCGTGTAAGCGCTGTCCCGACTGCTCGGTTTAACGCAAACAAAGATTTACATTGAGCCGAAAATCGGTGTGAAAATCAGTAGAACCGATCGCGTTTTGACAGAAAATTTGACCTCAGTTCATATCTGAAATTCACCTTTCAGTTCAAAGCTTTCGATCTGCATTGCACTGAATCAAAAGTACACTCTGACCAATTCTCCGAGTCACGTGGACGCAGTTTCTGCGGCTGACATGGAAGTTCGTGTCGCCTTCCAGCGAAAATGGTAGTGTAGCTGTGTTTGAAATGAGTGCAGTTAGAGAAAAGGTGTGTAATTTGGGGCTTTGTGATCGTAAGTGCGCAGGTGCTGCGCTTTTTGACTCCTCCGCTATCTTACGGCTGTGTGTCCTCACCGTTCAGCCTGGGATCTCCTTCAGAAGACCCGTGTGTCCCACCGTCTCTCCTCTTGAGAATGGGCTTCATCTTCATTGCTTTTTATTGAGTAATTATTCGCTTCCCTAAGAGTCTGCAATAATTCTATATCTGTCTTCCACCAATGCAGATCTAAAATAAATGCAAGGTCACAGCTTATAAAGAACAGAATAAAAAGGACACAAACTCAATGGCGATGGGATTTTATTTTGAAATCAGTGCTCAACGTTGAAGAAAAAAAACTTACTTGTCTGTTTCATTTGCTGTTTCTGTATTGTTATAAAGAATAAAAGTAGTCTGGAAATTACTGCCATGACTTTACCCTTAAAAGAGTTAGTCACAAAATTCCGCACAGGCAGTGAAATAACCAGAGAAGTTCCGTGGGTCTCGGTTTCCTTTCCCAACTTCCAAGTATGCAGTTACTGCAATGCTTGTAGCCGCTGTAAAATCATCAGGGGAATAAATCACATTTTCGTTTGAATTGTACGTTTTTTTTTTATACCTCAGTTTCAGGCCATAGATTTTGCATGACACAGGCATGAACATTAAGTGAATGCGTTCAAACTTGGTGCAGAACCCCTCCTTTAGCTAAATAGGAAACAAGATTAATAGAAATAGTTTTACAGTAAGCTGTTTCTGTTCTTCCCCTGGTTTGGGAGAAACTGGGAAGAAGGAACCATAGGAGCCAAACTGTTTTACAGGTCCCCCTTAGTTTCACTACGTGCCTTGAAGTTTATGGAGACAACTAGGCCGCTATAACAAATATATAGGGAAAACCTATAATTTATCGATCCAGCCATTTGCCTTTGGCCTTTGACCACTTGCACGATGGCTGAGTGTAGCGCCAGACGTTTATTTCCAAACCGGCGGTACGAGAGCACCGACGCAAGGCCGCTGCCTCGCTGAGCGTTTGCAGCCCAAAATCTGTTGATGGTATTAGCGCACGGCTAATTAGCGCCTTGCCCTGTTTTCCCCATTACGCCCCTTCCCAGCGGAAGTCGCCTGTTTTCCCCACTTCGCTCCGTTCAAAGTGCTTTGCTCCAAAGAAAGACAATTCCTTCCCATAATAGTTTGTGACAGGCAGCACGCGGCATCTGAAAGAAAGCCAGTTGTTAATGCGGCGCGCTTAATAGGACCCATGGGCCAGGCCAAATTGCACATTTTTAGAGTCCATCAACCAAAAACATATTTTTTATCAACACGGAAAAGAAAAAAAAAATTGCAGGGAACTTTAAAGCACAGAAGGCTTCCACTTATCAGTTCATTATTTTAAAAAAAATGCCTAATATGCTAACTGGCATTCAGTCACGCTCGTAAATTATTTTCTTTGTGATTTTGTCAGTTGATGTTTCCACGTTCGTGTCCACGAATTCCATGGAAGCGAAACGAGCCCCCTCCCTCCACAGCCCCCATAGCCCCCAGCTCATATGGAGCTTAAAACACGAAAAAGTAACAGAAATAGATAAATTAACAAATAAACAAACCAATAAGCATATAAATAAACAGAAAAAATACACCTACTAAAGAAAAAGCTTTTCATTTAAGCAGAAGATTTTGTACAAACCTAACTCATTTTTTCCTGGTTTGCATGATTCTGGGAGCAGCGTAGTTTGGTTTTGTGGGCGACGGTGGAAGAAAGTAGGCAAAAGGAAGCTCAGCTGCCCAGTGACTCGGGGGGAAGCTGCGAGGAGTTGAGCCTGAACTGAGCCTTCTTCTTGGCTGCAGGCGAACTCTCCGGATGGCTTTTCCAGGCCTCGACGGAGCAAACGTAGTGCTCAACACAAATAGTGTGCTGACGCAGACAGGGAAAACAGGCAACGGAGTAACTGCTGTCAGTTTTTATTTCTTTTACCTTAATACAGAGCCTGGTAAATGCCGTACACCTGATTATTGTAAACGGTGTCTTAAATGGGGAAAAAACCTGGACCGTTTCTTTCCAAAATAGATTTTAGGTAGCACAGGCATCCATCACACTTGCAAGTTACTGAACTTGAACATTCACTTTCACGTCTCCGATTCACTCATCTGAACATCTGAGTGTTAGGATGCGGTGGCAGCAATGTGAAAGCGTTACCTCGAGAGTCGGGAATTATGGGAAATGAACGTAATCTCAGTCTGTTGGGCATTTTGGATGTTTTTCTTTTAATTGACGAAATGGGAGGTAGCCAGTTGTAAAAAAGTTACGTGATTTTTTTTTTTCTGACATTTGTGCACATTTGCCCGGAAAGTGCACCGTTGTTCACGTTTAATGTGATGCACAAACGGCTTTCATCTTCATATCACGCTTAATGGAAGCGGTTCTATAACAGATTTATAACCGCAACTTGCAAAGCAGTTTATGGAAATGCAGGGCGCATGCAGGGCTAAGTTGTCCTTTCAGCTGCAGGGACTTCGTTCTTGACGTCACGAACCGCAGAGAATAAAACAGAGAAAAGGCCAGCGGGACGCAAAACTTGGGACCCTGCAGGTTGCTGATAGCTTTCAGATGCAAAAACAACGCAAGCAGACACACCGAGACCCCAGAGGTTCACCCTGAACCCATTCAAGAAACAATTAAATAATTCCTAAATAAAACATAGGAAAAGTGCAGATCTTTGTAAACAGCTTGTGTGTGGTACAACTTGGAGAAAGCAGTCTGAAAGCTTCTGTCCACGTTTTTTTAAATATTCATAAACAAACGCAGAACTGCGAATGAACAAATATTGCTCATAGATAGGTGATCAGCTGTAGTTGTGCTTCTTCCCACATTTCTGTCAAAATTGAGCAGTAAGAGGGGATTCCCCTCCTCCAGAGCCATATATTTATTAGGATTTTTTATGTAACAGCTAGGTTACTAACTGTTAACAGTTGCATTCTTGTTCGTTCTTACAGTACAGTAGCGTATCTTGGCACTTTGACCTTTTTCTCCATACGGTGAATAAAATATTCAACGTGTGACAAAATTTAAAAAAATAAATAATAAATAAATACTATGCATTTCTGTCGGGGTAACAGGAATGCAATTTTATTTATTTTAACAAATGATGCAGAAAGACAGTTTTAGAGGAACCCAGTGTTGGACTTACAGGTCACACACAGAGTTTCTTTAGAATATGCCAGAACTTTTTGTTTCCACACAATGGTTCAGGTGCCTGTCTTTCAGGTGTGCTACATATATTTTGTCAATTTGTCTGTTTATTTATTTTGTACCAGCATCCCTGCTTTACACGTCAGATGCTTCTGCCTGCTCATCACCCCTGAGCCTTTAACCTGTGTAGTTTCTCCTACCAGTGATGGCGGGGATTTTTCACAGCGCCATCCTGCAACACAGTGCCCCTCTTATGTTCATGCCAGGCATCAAAGCCTACCGCTGGCACAGCGGCTGCACTGAAATCTTCTGTTTCTCCAAGTGAGAAATTAGCTGTGTCTTCAGTTTAGGGCGTGTGTTGACCACAGCACCCAAAACCACTTCACATAGAGGTCTGCCGGGCTTCTTTTTCCAGACCTGTAGAGTCCCCACTCCTGCACCTCTCACTCCATGCCCCCAGGAGATATTGTGCAGAAGAAGAGGTGCAGTTGATGTTTTTAGGCATATCCAGGTGAGTGTATTGGGATGGAGACTTTGGAAAGAGGTTGATGGGTTTGCTGTAGCTGGTACTGTCAGCAGCAAAAGAGTGGTGACATAAAGGGGCCGTTGCTTAGTCACCGTCGGGTGTGCTGATCTCGTCCATCGTGGCCTACAGTCCATAGCACCCTTCGGCATGGAGTACCAAAATAACGGCCGCTCTCCTTGGGCCTCAGCGATCATCTTTATTCGGCCCAACAACTGCCAATCACTGGGGGGGTCTCGTGAGCTAGGATGCTAAGGTACGTCAGAAATGAGAACACAGCTTGCAAACACATTGCAACAGTCTTGAGTTCTCCTAAGTATGAAGATGTAATACCATGGTTTTTACATTATCAATTTTTCAAAATGAATATTTTATTTAACTTGGGGAAGATATAAAATGAACAGGTTAGTTATACTGTACATACTAAATAAATAATAAACACTACCATTTTTGCAGCTTTAAAGAATGAGAATTTTTTTTTTTACTGAAGAATCGAAGACATCCTTGACTGACTGCATCTCTGCAGTCCATTGCGTCAGAGATACAGACAAATAGGAAGAATTTTCTGACATTTGGCGTCACAGGAAGCCCAGCCCAGCAGCCCAGATCAGGCAGTAATTGTCCTGTGGACAGGCCAGCTTGACTTGTAAAAGCGTTCAAAGAGGTTAAGAATAGAGTTTCTCTTCTGAGCTTGCAGTTCAGAGTCCGAGTCACCCATTCGGCGTGACCCCACCGTGGCCAGTGATAGTCAGCCACAAGGAAGAATCAATACTCTTCTGCCTGAGAACTGGCAGAATAGAGGCAGCAGACAGTTTCCCACGAAGCCGCTCGAGTCTCAGGCAGCAGCCATTCATTCACGATAAAGCCGACCGAGCGTCGCAGCGCCTGTGAGGAAGAGGAGGCGTTGTGAGGACACGCAGAGCAGATCAGGCAGCAAAGCAACTAAAAGATGCTGCTGCCCGGCTAACAAAATAACCAGTCAATGGAAATAAAGAAAAAAGAATAACACCTGATGGCTTTCAACCGATAGAGCGTTTCTGCTGCACGTAAAGATCAGGTTCCCAGCTGTCGGTCACATGCTGACATGGTCGTTCATGCACTTAATTCAAGCATTTATAACTCTAAAACAACCAAATTGTGTGGTTTGTGTAGTTCAAAAATGACAAAACAATGAATGCTTCATCAGGAATGCGGAGCGGCACAAGTTGGTTCAGGACTGTTTTCATTCTCAGCTGTGTGTCTTGTTCACTTCTGTGTGGTTGGAGGCCCTGCTATGGCACAACAGCATCAGTACAGGAGAACAAAATGGCCTGAGTTCCCTTGGGTGGGTGACAGTGTAGGACCCCCCCGGTTGGCGAGACACCTGCAGCGCCGCAGGTTCAGGATCAGACCACTTACTTCATCCCATGAGGCCTTCAGTGAGAGGGAAACAAAGGGAGGTGCTAAGCCTCCATTTTACATTTTATTTGCAATGTGCCTGAACCAAAGAACTGGGAAATTTGCATTTATAAATGGATAACAGGGGCAAAATTTCAAAGTTACAGCCGAGTTGTAAACGCTTTCAGACCGAAGCCAACGGGTACCAAGTTCAAGTCTGAATGATGAGGCAAGCCCAAATTCAAGTCAGAGTCCAAGGGGTAAAAGTGACTGAGTGGATCGATGCCCGTGGATAAATCCAGGTGAACGAGATCAGTCATAAATAATTTGAGCAATGTGTTATTTTTCTGCTGTGTTTTGCAACTTCAGCTTCTCTTCCCTTGTGAAATTGGAGGCAGTGCTCAGCTGACCGAAATGTCTGCAAGTTGGATCGCGTGCCGCGTTTGACCCTGACTTTGCGCCATGGATGCAATAAGCCTCTTAACCCCATCCGCATGATGAAACGCACATCCACATGCCTTCACATGGCTGACACGGCGCAGTTTACACTATTACGCCGCTTTTGACGCATTTGTACCACAGTGTTTTCAGCGGCCCCCCCTTAGCCGTCTTGTTTCATCGCTCTTTCCTCCTTTGAAACGAAAGGTGGGCCTATTTCTCCTGTCCTCGTGGATTCTTTCACCTTCTGCACTCCCGCTCATTTCCAAAGCTACAAAGTCAGGCTCTGGCAAACAATCCATTCAGCACATTTGTCCGGGACGCTAAAATATTTCTTGGTGCTCAGGGTCAATTTGACTGCGTGCTGCGCTTGCAGTATTTTTACAGCCTATTGATTAGAGCTGGAGGGGAGCATATGGCCAGGAATGGAGCATCTGCAGTCTTTTCTAAATGTGAAGTTTCTAAATTTGGCCTGGGAATTAGACCGACGCGCTGAAATGTGCAGGTGATGCAGGAGAGGCTGCTCGAGGGCCAGGCCCGGCGATTCGACTGAGCATTCAGGGCAAGAAGAGGCCAAATGCCACAGAGGTCCATTTCACCGTCAACGCTTTGTACCGTTATCCTGCTCCGATATTTTAAAGCCATTAATAAATCCAGACGGGCCGCAAAAAAGTCCGCGGGTACGCAAATGTGTCAGTGCCGCACTGTGCTGATGGCTAGCAAATGCTTTGATATGAAAGGAACAATGAGGCGCATTCCGAAGGAGGAAAATAAAGGAGGCAAACAATGAAATAATGAATGGCGAGAATCTTATTTACTCGCTGTGCAGAAATAAAAATAGCAACAGATGCAGCATAAAATAAAACACTTAAAGTTGCTCTTACCATGCGCTCTAAATGAGAAACGGCACCTGTTGTTTTACAGCTCAGCTGTTCCTGGAGTTCAGCGCAGTGATTTTTTTTCTGTCGCTTCCACGTAAAACGTACGTTGATGCTGTACGTTGGTACATGAATGCATGTTAAAAAATGTGTTTCTGAATATTAAACAGAGTTTTGCACTTTTTTTATTTTCTCATACAGATTGTTTCTAACTTGCCAGTTTTGTTTTTTAGCAGGCACATGAATCCAAATTTAAACTAAATGCATCTTGCCGTTGTACCAGGTATCTGTTGTAACTCAGAGAGTCATTTTGCTTCAGATCTGTTCCTCAGTTCCTTTCAAAGAATCAAAATGGATATTTTAACTTATACATTTTTTGTAAAAGAACAGAGATTTTGTCTTTTTTGATTCCTTTCTAAAACTTATGGTGAATGCAGAAAAGCCACAGTTAAAATCAGGTAAGACAAAGAGGATTAAATGTTTCGTTGTGTAGATGCTGTGCTTTTCTTCCCACAAGTTTGTTTTCCAAATTTTGCTTACCAAACAGTACAAAAAGAACAAACTCATTTAAAGACGTTTTGCTCGAGTGTTTCCCTCCGCTCAAGCGTAAAAGCTGATGTTGACACTGGACACAAAGAATGAATAACTGAGGTGACGCAGTCCGACAGTGCAAATATAACATGGAAAGAACAGGCGTCTGAGCAAAGCGGTTAGAAACCGATCACGCATCCCTTCGCTTCGTGGCTGTGGGCTTAAAAAATGGGAAACTGGAGCTTAGGGAACGTCTCCCTCTGCTGCGGAAGGATGAATGTGTAATATTTGTGCATTTATAAATAGACGCAAAATTTTATAAATGAAGTGCCACACGGTCTGGGTTTAAGAAATCTTTCAGGCACCTTGCGTCCTATCCTGTGCGATCCTGTGGGCATATTTCAGAGTAGCTATGCGACACAGAAGCTTTCAAAATGGAAAAATTTCAGGAACTGGATGCCATGGTTCCAGGGTGAAGGGCTTCCTGTATGTTTTTGTGCTGGCGCCCTTACGACAGGTCCAGACACAACTGCCATCTCCAAACTATTTGCGCTTCAGTTGCAGGAGCTTCCAAACTGGAAGAAGAAGCTCCTTCCTGACACTCTGCAGGGCACCCAAATGCGCTGGAAGGAACCTGAGAGCCAACGCACAGCCCTGTTTCTCACAGCTCAGTTCCACTGCCCTCGCGGCCGCAAGTGAGGCGACGCATTCGCGGCTTCATCCTTGTCTACTTCATTGGGCGACTGTGTAACCTACAGTCCATCCTCGATTTTCAGGACCCCGTGGGGAGGGGACATGGGGGTGGGATGAAGCAAAATACAAAAGGAAAAGCAGTCTACGCACACGAAGCTGTTATCGCTGTGTCGCGGGTGCGATGCGTTCATGACCACTCATTTCTGAGGCTAAAAGCTGAATGCCTGGGAAAAAAATCAATGCTCCATTTATTTTGTTGAGACTGTAAAGTCACCACAATAAAAACAAACTGCAGGGCATTAAATTCTTAAAGGTCCTTTTGGCAAATCTCTTTCTGAAGGAAAAAAAATCATTTGTTTTAAAAAAATGTAGTACATAGTAAGACTGAATTGCATAGTGCCTTTAAACTTAGTCACATATATATATTTTTTCCAAATCTGACCACCAAATGCAGACATTATCTGTGCCATTTGACGGGCAATAGGCAGTTTATAACTTTGGACCAGTTTACTGCAAGCGGTTTTGTTTGACAACAAAGAATGCGTTAACCAAAAACACAGCTCAGCTGACTTTTATTTCCTTTTAGTGGTGCAAAGCAGAAAGCAGTTTGATGCTCCATGCCTACTGTCATGTCCTCTGGTCGGCCGGCTGCCCAGGTGAAGAAGGGTGAGGCATTCGACGAGCGGCGTTTTTCCCCGGGAAGGAAGTTCTCACCGCAGATCCGCACCCCCTGCTAGGTCTTCCATTAGGGCTGCCTCCCTCCAAATGCCAGCCAGGCCCCATGAGCCTGGCGCACACCCTGGTCCCCGACATGCACCCCGTGCCCAAGGCCTCGTTCCCCTCATTCCTCTGAGGTGGAGCCCAACAGCAGCTGCAGAGCCAAAAAGAAAGAAGCTGCCATGTTGAACTGCAGAAGCTCCTCCTCACATGTGCTGCTGCGTTCGCTGTCCAGTGCAGGGGATGGGGGGTGGTCGTGCTGTCTGCCTTGGGGTTCCAGGGTTTCCGCGCAGGATTTCTCAGCATTCCATCGCGCTCATCGCACTTGCAATTGTGCTTCACACATCTGCACGTAACCGCTCTTCTTGAGACCTTGCAGCTGTGCCAGGTTACGGGTTTCTGTTTCTAGGTGCCGTGTTAGCAGATGGCCTGCAAGTTACTTGAAGCTCTCATGTGAGCGCACAGCAAGTCGGCACATTTTAAAGCCTCTTTAAAGTTGGCATCAATGGCCCATTGTGCAAACGTGTTGCCGTGGTCCTGTCACGTCTGTGCACACTGCAGGCACCGTCACCTTTTGTGGGCTGAGCGGGTATCTTCAGGAAGGACTTTTAAACCTTGTTTGGTTTGGTTGGAAGGTCACGGAGAATCATCCACGCATTTGGGTCCATTTGCTCTGCTTTTTTCAATTTCCCTTATCTTTGCAGTTAGAGGGGGGAAAGCGCTTTAAAAAGCCTTTGTCGACTTTGATATGATGAGTGAACGTAATCCGGTTGTCCGATTTTGACTTGAGAAGTCGGATCAATTTCACATTACCTTATAGCTGTGGGGCACAGCGACAGAATTTATAAGTTGATTCAGTAAACATTGGCACCTTGGATAAATACGTATTAAGATGATTTGATCAATGCCTCCCTCCCTCCCCAGATTCAGAATGAACCGAGCTCAGTAATAAGCGACGTCCTCCATGGATTTTCGTTCTTACCTTTAAAGAAATTAAGTGAATTTTTCTGGTTCTCACTATGTCTTGTGCACTGTTTTCTGACTTTCAACTTGCTATGTACACTTGCTATATTATGCCATACATGACATATTATTATATTACTCTAGATTATATTGTCCTGTATATTATCTAATATGCTGCATAACATGCATCTGCTCCAGTTCATACACTGACAATTTCTATTTTTTCTGCTTTTCTTAATGAAATCAAAATGACACTTTTAGGCGTACCAAACTGCTGCAAACTTTGAATGGTTCCGACACAAATGGGCTCTTGCATGAGAAAAGGGCGCTTTTTTTAGTTCAGGGTTCTCTGCTCAAGGCTGCGCCTCGTTCCTTACGGAGGGCCTCCTACTCTCGACTCCCGATCTTTCTTTGTGTCACTCCTAGGCTGACAAAGGCATGGCCAGGGCGTCATCGGCGCCCACCTACCTTAAGGTCCATTTGGCACCCGGCTCCAGGTTCCGGAAGAGGAAGCCAGCTGCGCAAAGGAAGATGCTCTCAGGCATCCATGTGTCCCGTCAAAACCTATTAGCAAAACAACCGGTAGGACATCACCCTGGTGTCTCCGCGGAAAGGCTGAGGCGGTGACATGGTCTCAAGTGGGACACAGTGACTGCCGTTGGAAGCTGCCCCTTTTCATTAGAAACTTTGCCCTCTCAGCCACAGTGTTAAATGGCACGTTGTTAACTGCTGTCAGGGCGCATTAACCCAGGCACGCGCTCCCACGGGCCGGGTGACTCTGACAAACACAAAGCTGTCACACACTCGACCTTCTGACCTTGAAAAACAGTGTACACACTGCGTATGAATGTTTGTGTGCACTGTACTGTATTCTATCTATCTATCTATCTATCTATCTATCTATCTATCTATCTATCTATCTATCTATCTATCTATCTATCTGCCCACCTGCCTGCCTGTCCAGCTGTCTGTCAATCCATCCGTCTGTCTGCCTGGGTCTGTATTTTTTTTTTTTTATACCTTTTTTATATATATAAGCATGTAAAAGTGACTCTTGTTTTAGAGCTAAGCAATAGCTTTGGACACATAAAGCTTCTTCTGTCTTATACATTTTTGTCTCCAGAAGGACGGCGGCTTAATAACAAATGGATGATGCACAGTCACAGGTCTGCTTAGAAGAAAGTAAAAAAATTGGAAGAAAGAGCAAACGCAAGCCGGTACTTTTTCCACCAGAAGATGTCGAGAGAATACATAGCTGCGGCGCGACTATGATATGACAGCATATTACATACACATTACATCATTTCAGTTTTATTTTATATTTAAATCCCTGAAAATAATTTACACAATTACGTAAGTGCGGGTTTAAAAATGAATGAGATTGCCAAGACACATTTTGTTTCAAAAACAATCAAATATTGACAAGATTTAACAACCTGTGTACTTTCCATTTAGTGCTGCCTTATTTTCAGCGGTGTGTGTGTGTGTGTGTGTGTGTGTGTGTGTGTGTTCGGCTGCCAAATCATCCCATCTTCATGTGGGGGCACCGACGTGCAGAGGAGCAGTTGAGAGCGAAAAGAATCTGAAATTAAAGCCACGCCGGGGTTTCGCACACGGCGCCGCTTCAAGGTGATCGGACGGTTTGGGGATTCTCGAGAGGAGTCCGACAGATCCGCTCTCATTTTTGATTAAAAGACCCTTTTAGATTCTGCCGCTGAGAACAATGTGGCGTCTTTCTGCCGCCCGTCTGCCCCCCTCCATCACGCGTTGAAGAAGCTCTCCAGATGCCACAGAGCAAATATTTCTCCTCCTAATCTTGGACTGTAATGTGTGGAACTAAGAATATATTTTGTGCGCGTTCCACCCCGTACGCATGTAGGCCTTTATTTATTTAGCCATATCTGTATATTCATAGATTACTGACACGCTTTTAAAGAGGCAGCACATTAAAGCTGTGTTGATAAAGCGCACTTCTGGCTGATGAAAGAGGAGTCTCCCACGCAGCACCTCTGCATGAGAGTCTTTCCGAGAAGAACGTCTTTGACGGGCATTTTTTCTTGAAAACAGACACAAGGAATTCAGCGTTAATTATAGCCGCTCACTGAGACTTTATCATATCACAATGGTTTCTATTATTTTAACATGAAAATGTTACGAGATTTTATCTTGCCCGGCGCTCTCAGAATGCATACATCAGTGGGTCTCCAAATGGCAGACTGGAGTTTCGCTTTTGCTAAGCAGTCTGTTTCTTGGAATCATTTATCACCTCCTTCATTTGTCAAAGGCGTTTTCTCCGCACCGCACTTTGATTTTCAATGCTGTCTATGTATCTGCCCGCATTTCACGTTAGGCCAGAGGCGTTTTCGCAAACTCCTTGCTTTAACGCAGATGACCGAAGAGGGCCGTCTGAAAAACAAGACATCTGTCAGCGTCTTCGATCGCGGCCGCCGTGTGGGAAGCGCGAGAGGCCGGGCCTCAGAATTGGTCCAGGGCTCGACAGGCCGTGGTCGAGAGAGTTTTAAAACCTGGAAGCCGGGGTGAATTAAAAGTGCAGCGCTTCTGACGCTCATTTTCAGTGCAGTTCTGCTATGACACAAGGTTCAGTCAAGGAGCAAATACCAGCGAGTTTCTTAGGAGAAGAGAAAAGGTCTGGACCTCGGGTTCGAATTCACGAATGCAATTCGGCAAGCCCGGTCAATTAACACAAATTCACAACTGAAGCGGCGTTTTGCAAGCCGCCGTTCAATGTACAGGTGGAAAGCGGTCTCGTCCTTTAAATTCGGTCGGATTTATTTTTCGATTTTGGAATCGAAAGGCACGCCAAGCAAACGAACGGACCTGAGCTCAGCGGTTCTGCTGCCTGCGCCGGAGCCTGACAGTGTACAGCAGAGAAGGAAGCGGTTCAGCTGGCAGACTTACAAAGCACACGCTTTTCTTTGAACACAAGGCTGACCCAGAAGCCTGAGGAACGTATGGAGAGGAGAGTGACGCGAGGGTGAGCAAAGCTAAGAAAACTTAAAGAACTCCTGTGTGTAGTGAGGGGTTTTCCCCAACATCTCGCAAACTATCCTCCCACTCAAGTTTTTGAGGTTGTGACAAAGTTTTTTCCTCTCCTCCATCAGTTGTTGAAAAGCATGTCTGCCTCCTAATAATAATGGGAAATTTTCTGTATCACATCAGTTTACTGCATTTGCAGCACTCTATGCATCTCTGTTAAATAAAATATTATCCATCCATCCACCCATCCATCCATCTATCCATCACTGCCAGTTGTCTTTAACTTCTTTGTACTGATCAGGACCAAAGCAGGGCACAATCTGGCCCAGAACCATTAGGGTGGATAGGACTCATCAGCAGCGCATCAGTTTCTTGGGGTTGCTAATAAAAAAATAAATTAAATAAATAAATAAATAAATAAAAATAATAAAAAAAAAATAAATTGAAAAAAAAAAATAAAAAATAATAATAATAATAATAATAAATACCCAGGGTATTGTATGATGGTCACACATATTTACACCCTGAAGGTATTTACAATGATCAGTTAACTTAAAACACACATCTGTGGACAGAAAACCCATGCAAAATCTACGCACACCGAGTTGGATTTGAACCCACAGCCAAACAGCCCAAGCCCTGTCAGGGGGCAACACCACTTATTACACCGATGTACCTTCTAGTTTAAGGCACAAATTTAGTTGAAACTTTTGTGCCCTTAATAACTTAGAATGGAAGTTTTGTACAAAGCAAACTTTTGGAGGGAAGTAGTAGCCCAAACCTCTGGCCGTGGCCCATTTCAATCTCACACACACACACATACATCCACCTCTATCTTGTTCATGGAGTGCCAACAGGGGGCTTCAGGGACCTCCCTCTGTGGCAGGTGCGAGCCCCCCAGTGGGCTCCACACACAAAAGGCCTGTGGACCACACACCCATTCAAATGCACAGTCAGTCCACTACATCCAGGCTATTTTCTAATCTCAAAATGTATGAGGGGCTGAGCTGAAAACTAAAGCAGACCACTGCTCACTTTCAAACCCTGTTTCTGTTTATTTATGAGACTTCTGATTTGGCCTTGCACACTACAGTCACTACTTTACTCCTTTATTAGCACAGTTTAAAAGAGCGGCACTTTGGTTCCAATTCGCAGAGCATCGGTTGGCCTGAGAAACAAGACAGCAAAAAAACAAGAGTAAGAAGACAAAGGGATCTCCTTCTTGTCTAAGTGAACTAAATCCCTCACAGCATTGTCCAGAGTTTAGTTGTGGACAAAAATAATTAAAATGAGTTATCAACACTTTTGCTTTAAATGATTCTCTATTTAAAAAAAAAAATGTCTTGGCACCGCAAATGTTAGTCTTTGCTCTCGCATTGCAGTAAAGCCAATAATTGCATTTTCTGCTTTGGGCAATAACCTAAAAAGAACATCCCAGGTTAAAGGCGGCCACGGTGCAAGGCAGAGAGGGGGAAAGTGGCACCGAGCGCTCATCTTCCCCATTTGTGCCGGCTGCCTTAACGTGGCTCTCACAAGAAATCTCAATAAAGAAACAAATAAAAGTAAATAGAAATGACTGCACAATAAATCTGTGCTTTTGGTAAGGGATGTCTAGCAGCTGCAGGTTGTTTTGAGTTTTCTAAACAGGTCTTCTGAGCATCTGTGTACCTGTTACTGCCTAAGAGAGTAAATGACACAAATCTGTGTAATTTAAAGCCTCCTCCAGCTTCAAGTGCCTGAGTCAGCATAAGGCTGTCACGCATCTGCCTGCACGCCGCTTACTTTTCCTTGCCAGAAAAACGTTTCCCTGCTGCTATGCTTTATGAGCCATAGTTTATGTCCAAAGATGGCCCAGGCAACCAAGGCTTTCTGCCATCTAGATAGCTCTGGAATCGATTCTGAGGAGGACAGCCAGATAATTACTTGCAGCATAACACGCAGCATAAATAACCATTTGTGGATGTGAAATTGTATTGGCCAAGAACTCAACATTTGCGTGGCACAAATTTCATGAACCACTTTCCTGTCTGGACTGGCAAAATACTGCAAGTTCAACAAGAGAAACATCTATACTGCAAGCAAGGTGGTGCAGCAAGTAGCACTTCTGCCCTCCAGCACCTGGGTAGGACTGAATCTGGCTCGGTCTGTGTGGTCCTCCCCGTGTCTAGTTGGGTTTCCTCCCACGGTCCAAAGAGATGTGCTTCAAGGTAATTGGTCACTCCAGGGTGCCCATAGAGTATGCTTGTGAGTGACTGCCATGAGACCCTCCGGCATCTTGTCCAGCGCGTCCTCCTCCTTGCCCAGTGGTTCTGGAATAGGCTGTGGCCCCCTGCGACCTTGACACGGACAAATGGTTCACGAAAGTGAGTGAGAGAGGTCTGTTAAACCACGGTACATTAATGAGTGCTCAACTGTGACATCAGCACACAGGGATTTGGTCTTAACTGCTCCATGTTTACGATGTACTCATAATCGTGGAATAAAACCACGGCTTAGCATCTTGTGGTGCTTTTCATGAAATGGTCAGGCTTCAGGGCAGTGTTATATAGCAATACTTTAAATGCCAACACTGTTACCTTTTTATGCTGTGTTCTGTAATTATTTTGAGCATCTTGTCAGCCTGCAGTAATGTTTGACAAATTAATTTGGCACTAAGTGTCAGGTACAAAGCAGGACAACCAGCCCAGAGGTTCCGAATGCATCAAAGCTGTCACAGTCTCCTCCATAAGTGCCTTGACACAAAATCTGGGCAAATTCAGCATGAAAGCAAAGACCACAACACTTAACCTTACATCATACTGCAATACACATGCCCAGCAGTCTACTTGGTCACCGGAGAGCATGTGGTGAGGTGTTGCCTTTCCCTGGCAGTACTGATGGTGGACAGGATAAAGGCCCCGTGGAGATGGACTCGGGCATCCTACCCTGCATCCTTTGCCTATGTCGTGGCATTTGTACTGCTCCCCCTTTCACTGGTACTGCCCGAGTTACCTGGTGCTACTTGAGTCTGAAAGGTATGGTGTGGAAAGTTAAAAAGTAACAGCACATTATATATTGTCAGCCTGTTTTACCATTAAAGTGGTTGTGTTTAGTACATAAATATTGTCAGCGCTGTCAGACAAGCCAAAGAGACTGATGTGCCAGTCATAGTCAAACTGAAAGGAAACAAAAATAAAATACTATATATCACCAGACTTTATTACTTTTGCAAGACTTTATTTTTCCAGACTTTATTTTATTCCAAAAATGCACCATTCATCCTAACATGTGGTGAAATTAAAACATTTTATTTCATCCTTGCAAACATTTGTTTGGTTTGCCCTGGAAATCAAAAAATAAAAAAAGCTGTAGAAAGAACAGAATTCTTGTTTATTCTACTATGACATTCTGAAATGGCCTGGACAATATTGCTGACACCATTAGAAGTTTAAGAAATAATTGTATTGCAGTGAAACTTCAAGCAGATGTTGTGTTCATTCTAATGATAACTCATTCCTTCATTTTACATGGAGAGAAGAACACAAAACTCTGCTGTTTTGTGTCACTGTGTGAATCACACTGAACACGGAAAAGAGAAGGAAAAACAGAGAGCTGGCCGCAGAGGTCAAAAAGAAAGTAACACCCAAGCGTGGTCAACAAAAGGGCTACAAGACCATCTTCAAGACCATCTTCAAAGAGCTTGATGTTCCTGTCTACAGCCCGCAGGATTGTAGCCAGCTTCCTTGGGAAAAGAGAAAAATTGTTCAAAACTGATCTTCGAGTTTAAGGTGTAACAATTTCAGGCTGCATCTTCTGTCAGTGTTTGAATGAAAAGAGGTCCATGGCAGAAGACCCAGGAAGACCCCACTTCTATCAGAGACACATTGAAAACGTTCGAATGGAGTTTATCAAAATGCATGTTGACAGGCCACAGTCATTGAAAATTAGAGCTTTCTGGTAAATCATACCAACTATGTTCACAAGAGACAAAAAAGCCTTCAAAGAAAAGAAAACCACCCTTAGTGTGAAACAGGGAGGAGACTCAGTGATGTTTTGGGTTTGTTTTGCTGCCTTTGGCACCGGGAGCTTTGTTGAGAACACGGTGGCATCAGAGGACTATCAAGGCATGTTGGCATTTTGCAGCCCAGCATCAGAAAGCTAAGTCTCAGTCTCAGGACATGGCTCTTCCATAATGACGTGAAACACAATTCACCCAATACTCAGGAGTGGTTGAGAAGAAAAACCTTATTGGACCGTTCTGAAGTGGCCTGATATCGTCTTGGTACGTACTCCAGAGAACATCTGTGGAAGGAGCTTAATGTCTCAGTTGCGAGAGGGAACCGCCAAACCTGACAGAAGTGCAGCCATTTGCTCAAGAAGAGTGGACCAAAGCATCCACGCAGATGTGTAGAAAATCTCGTTCAGGCCTGCGCAAATGGCTCGAGTGCAGCTATTGTCTCCAAAGGCCAATAATTTTATCCTTACCATTTTCAATTGTTTTACCATTTTAAACAATTTTAAGTCATAGATCAAAAGCAAAGTTTCACTTAATATAAAATAAAGAAGAGTGGATACGAAAAAAAACTTTTGTCAGCTTATTTCTGAATTTTTTGGAAAAAGTGAATCTGTCAGGAATGAGGTAAGGGACCCAAGTGCGAAGACGCCACAAAGAGCTGAGGTTCAACAAGGTTTATTGAGGACCACAAGGGATAACATACAGTCACAACAGGTTGCTTCTACTAAGATCCCATGGCAGTGCCCGCTAACCCTGCGCCTTTTATCTCCGGGTTAATAAGCTGATCTGGCGCACCTGTGACAGGTAGGCGGGCGCTTCTTGGCTGGTTCCTGACAGTGGAAGGGTGCCAACACTTTTGGCCCCATTCAAAGTTCACTCTTGTAGTAAAGTAACCCTGTTGGAGTCTGTGATCAACTTGACTGCTAAGAAGCCTCAGTTAAGATAAAAAAGTACCCATGTGGTAAATTTCAAATCTGTAGTTTGAAAAACAAAGTCGTGCATGAAGAAGTAACAGACAGGCAAGCAGACTAAGCCTTATGTTTTCCTGTATTTTTATGAATTCTTAATCATCTTCACATTGTTTCTAAAGCGGACACAATTAAGTAGTTTGAGTCTTTTTTTGGTAAAACGTAAAGTTTCTGGATTTTTGTGCTGTAAAAGGGGAGGTGGTCCAATGGGGGAAGTGTTTGCTTCTCGCTCACCAAGGTGGTGCCTTTCAAAGCAAGCAGTTATTTTAATCTTTGTGAGATCATTGCTTTAGGGTTTTACGACATCCGATTTTGTTTGTTTGACAAAGCACAGTTAATCTGTTTTTGTTTTGGGTGCGTGGGTGTGTGTCTGGGACTGGGAAACTACATTTTAGTTTGAAAACTGCAGTGGATGAGAAGTTAATTTTTCCAAAAGCCAACAACTATTTTACATGCATAATGCTTTTTTGACTTGTATATTCTTGATAAAACTTGGTATGTTTCGGCGATCGGATTTTATTTAAAATATTTTCCCTTTTAGTGCAGCCAGAAAGTAAAGGCATGGCCGTAATAATTTGGTTTGGGTAGAAGTTTTTTTTCCAAAAACTGTTGAGTAGCCATGCGTGACGTAGCATCACATGACTGAAAAAGACATGGATGTCATTTTGATTCTCGTATAAACTGTTTGTTGTTAAGGGCAGAAATAAGGGAAGTGTGACACGATCAGTAATTCCCTTGGTGCAGAAAGACTCCAATGTTTAACTGTAGGATGGAGATGAGATTTGGAAATTTGGTTGCAACTTGACAAAAAAAAAAAATCACATGGACAGCAGATGTAGATGACGATGATTTTGTTACACGAGGATGCAGAAAGAGTAAAATTAATTCACATTGTGTTTTTGAGCTTCAGTCCCACTGGCACAGCCGTGAGTGAGGGAGGCCCCAGGTGAAGATGCGCCACGTTCCTGCTCACAAAGTGCACGCGTGATAGAGATTCTTCCAAAGGAAAATGCCACAAACGGCCACAGTTTACCGGGCTTCATGGGAAAGGCTGGGAGTTTGGCCAAGTGGCCTGACAGCAGAATGAAGAGCGCAGAACCAGTTGATCAGACACCTCTGTGAAAGGAGATGAATGAGATGTTTTTAGTTACCGCTCAACAAACATAAGAGAACAAAGGGACACGGTTCAGCTAATACATTGAGACTTGACAATTTTGGGTATTCTTTATGTTCTCTATTACACTCCTTTCCAGAATTCCCTTCCTATTTGGCCTAGTTTATTCCAGTTGTGATCTCCTTCATTAAGAAATGCAATTAAAGCTCTTTTTTTGCTGAGAATTCCTCACCCCCCCCACGCAAAAAAAAAAAAAAAAAAAAAAAACACATTTCTAGATCAGGCCGTACTTTACCTCGCCAAACCCGTAAAACACGCTGAATTTGAATGACTTTTTGTGTGGAGTGGATATCATGACAGTTTTTGCTTGTTTGACATGCGCGCTTGCCAGTTGTGCTAAAACACAACTCCCGCACTGCTGCGCTGCAACCGCAAAACAGATCCCCTTCCGCCGTGAATGTGTTTGTAGGAACTGCACGCTCGGGATGAATAAAAGCGTTTCCAAGACGACCGAGTGTTACGTTTCATTTGGGATCTCCAAAGGGTCAACTCGCATCACGGCGCAGCGCCCTGTTAATGAAAAGAAGTGCTGGCGTAACGCCGGCCGAGCGTCGGAGGGTGGGATTCTCTTCCTGGATGGAGTAAGGATGAATTCTTGTACTGTGTGAAAGGGGACCGCGGTGTCGGCTGACCTCGCTTGTTAGCACGTGGGGCGTTTTGGGGAGAGCCGATTTCAGCCATGCTTGGTCGCTGAAGTCAGCGTTACTGGGCCCACGCTTAAAGCTCAAGCTTTGCTGCGTGGAGCTGCTGAGCCGGGACGGGGACACGCGGCGCGGAGAAGCAACACCCCCCGGGCCCGGCCCGTCGAGTCGTCTGCAATGTCTGGAAAGTGTGAGACCCAGGAGTTTTCTCTAATTCAAGGATTTTATGCTTGCGAAAATACAAACAACACCGCTCTGCCTTTGGGACCATCTCATGAAGGACTGTGTTTTACTAATCGTAAATTAAATACCGCGTATCTCCATGTAATGCAAAATTTATTAATATTTTGAGGAACAAAAGTCTACAGTTTTTTAGAGACCACAGCGTCGGTCCCAATATGATGCATTCTGAAAACAAATATGCTTGTTTATTAACTTTGTGCACTGCCCCCTAATTTTGAAATCTTTGATCTCAGATAAAAGCACATTTTCATATTGCAAAAATGTGAATATTTCAGCTTTTCTCCAAGTTTCTGCTGAACCAAAAAAAAAAGGAAAACACACGCTGCCCTCGGTTGTACTTTAGTGGCTCAGATAAATCCCATACATCAAGTAACTGGTTTGGAAGATTTGAAAGGGTGCTCCTCACGTTTCCCTTTGTTTTTACCCACAAATAGACAGACAGTCAGACAGAAATGAAGGGGAAGCAATGTCCACTTGGCCCGCTGTGCTGCTGCAAACGCTGTCGCCCTGTGAATCTGCTCCTTTGTTCCTCCAGACGGACGCCGCCGCAGCATCTACAGCTGTGAAATGCACTGATTTGTGCGGACCCCGAAAGATCAAACGCAGCGGCGAGACTTTGGTCACAGCCTCTCACAACGGCTCCTTTGTGAACGTGAATGTGCTGGAATTACCGTGGAACTGAGAATTAAGGTTGGGTGTGAGAAGTTATATATAGAAAAAAAAAGTCTCAAATTATTCCACTTCTTAACCTCTGTTTCCTCTTGAGCTCCTCAGAACCGCCGTTCACGCCAACACCTCATCATGCACGCTTAGCTGTACCTGCAGAGGACCTTTGACGTGAAGGTGACTTTTGGGCGATTTTGTGTACCGTTTGCTTCTTCCAGGCCCTATGCTATTGTTTAACATTGTGAACGCTTTAGGTTCGGGCAGCAGGAGTTGCTCGGGCGCTTGGAGTCATTCCCTGCTGTTTTCTCTGCGCCTTCCACGTGCCTCTGCCAAGCTGGCTCTGGCTCCCTGCTTCACCACTCCTCCGGCCCACATTTTGTGAGGCCTGCTTAACCCATCTTTGTCTCTGGGATGCCTTTGTTTTGCACAAAAAGCACTCGCTTGTTGATGACCCAGAGTTTCCTGCAAGACAGCAACAGCGCCACATTCATCCAGAGAAAATGCTAAGCAGCCTCGTGCCCTCTTGTCCAGCCTTCGTCCATCCTCGTTGAACCCGAATCCTCGTAGTATTTTATTTCCTCTTATGCTTTTTCTCTACGTTAAGCTTACACATGGTTTGTACCTTTCCAGCACTGTGATATTTATAACAGCTTTACCATTTCGGAACTCATATAAGACCTGCACGCATCCCACCTTAATGAAATGACGCCCAAAAGACCGGGCAGCCAAGTTTATTCCAGGAGAGGTGAGCAGCGTTGTGGGTCCGGCCACACTTCGGCACCGAGCGCCGTTTATTTGTTTGCTTTGTGTCGGCCTGACTTTGTCAGACCTCCGCCTGACCTACGGTTCATTTCCCGATACATGCAAGTGACTTCTGTTAATGAAAAAGGTTATGGCTCCTGTTTACTCGAAATATAGGAAGGGCGGTTAACACGGATGGATCTTAAGTTCTGCGCATTCACGGGATGTTGACCTTGGATAAGGAATCTGGTTCTCGTGCATTTGTATGCATCTGAGATGAGCGAAGAATATATGGCTGTGTCAGAACAAACATCGCATCACGGGATAATTTCATTTGCTTAGCAGCCATTCCAAAGGATTAATGCCATCAGGCCTCTGTCGGTGATACCCGATAGCAGATCCCTCTCTGGAGTGATGGCAGCTCTGCTCCTCTGCCTTCTTCCTTGCTGGCTGCGGCCCTAGAAGCCATTTGAAAGGAAGGCCTTGTCACACGAGCCAGGCTCGGGGACACCCGATCGCACGAACCCATTGGGAATTCTCTGATCTTTTCTACATGTATAGCATATTAATTTAATATTAGTTTTGTATTAAATGAATGGTTCCTAAAGTCCTGCCAGCCCTTTGTGCTAAAGAAAGACCAAGCGGCGTGATGACATCTGCCATTGCAAAACATGAGAGACATTTGATCAG
Organism: Heterotis niloticus; assembly: GCA_018136845.1. Classification (NCBI taxonomy): domain Eukaryota; kingdom Metazoa; phylum Chordata; class Actinopteri; order Osteoglossiformes; family Osteoglossidae; genus Heterotis; species Heterotis niloticus. The sequence continues at coordinate 15,812,905 of CM030903.1, read as the reverse complement.
GATTATTCAGAATTGCTCATCCCCTCCAGGCAGTAAAAACCCCTAGAAGGTCAGCTGTGGGTTCTCCTGTTAAGCACGTGACGCTTTAATATTAGTGATGTCTGCCCTGCCCCCCTTCCTCGAGTCTTTTTTTTTTTTTTTTACGTGGATGCTGTTCAGCAGATGCTCAAAATAGCCCCTTGTTGTTTACACCGGGGGACTCGGCTGGTTTTTGACCCATCCTGATCCCCGGCAGATCAACGTGTCCGCGGCTCAAGTTAATAACGTAGTCGGAGGCGGGCGGACAGTTGTTTTCCGTAGCAAAAACAAGGCGAGAGCGCCCGCGTGAGCGCCGCCTGACGGAGCTCAGGGCTGCGCGGACTGCGGCTACAGAGAAGGCGGAAAGCAGCGGCCTCGGTAGCTCCTGCGTCACGGCGCACAACCCGAGGAACATGATTTGGCTCATTTGCTAAATCTGTCTTTCGATTCATCGGTTGAGAGAAAAGGTGCAGGCCATTTAAGTCGGTCTGCTTCAGATAGCTGCTCTTATTACTTTAAAGAATAAGGATTACGTCTAAGTGAAGATTAATAATGAGCGAATGCAGCAAAGCCGTCATCACCGATTCGTAAGCTTCCCCCACTCTTTTATAAGCTTTAAAATGTTCATTATTCTACTTTTTCAACAAGTGGATTAAGATAAAACATAGTGCTTTTTTCTGGCATGTGGGTTATGATAAAGGGGCAAAGTGCTATTTTTAAGGAGGCCAACTATGGTGCCACACATACAGATTAATCAAATCAATTGCCTGAAGAAAAATAAGTCATTTGTAATATAGGACTTTTTAATCTATATTTATCCGGCGCAGAAACTGTGCAAAGGGGTGAACTGGATTTGGAAATAAGCGCGTGTCTGGTGGCCTTTCTCCATGCAGGTGCTTTGAAAGCAGACGCGATGCTTTGCTCGGTGTTTCGCGAAGGCGGCTGCCCGGCGTCTGCTGTGGGGAGAGACCCGCTCGAACAGACCGGATCTCCCCGTCAGCTCCGGCGGGGCCCTCGCTCCCCGGGGTGGCAGGTCTCACACGGAGGCGTTTGGACGCTCCTGCCGCCGCCACCCGTGACCCCAGTTCGCCGGTGACAAGCATTAAGCATGAACGAACAGCACGGCGGCAGTGGGGGGGGGACAGCTCCGTGTCTGATCTTTGGCAGCGCCGCCATATCGAACATCGGTGGGCTCTCTCACCCCTTGGCATCCTACCAGCTTTCACGCAGCAGCGTGGAAGGAAGCGTTCCTCTGCCTTTCCTCCTCTAAGTAAAGGCTTTGAAGGGGGTCTTTTCCTTCCCGCTATCCTCCTATGGCCCATTTGTCTTTCATAAATTTAACATAATGTTATGCCGATTGTCGGTTGAGCTGCTCATTTTTTGTTTACCGAGCCTCCCGGTTGCGCCTGTTAAACGGCTGCTTCGCTTCAACCAAAGTGGCGTGAGATGAGCTTGGCTGAGGAACATCTACAGACCTGACACGGCTTCAAAGGAGCGAGCAAAGATTGCAGGGACACCAGCGGAGGCCGAGAGGAGGCCGCGTCTGATGTCTTTTTGCTGAAAGGCTCCTGAAAAGATCTTAATGGCTTTTGATTTGTCTCTACTCCTGGCTGGCAGCCTCCCATCCTCTCCATGGTTTCAAAGGGCTGTACCTTGGATTCGCGCTCAAAATTATTTTCACTTGACATGATCACAAGTGACTCTATTAACACATTTAATAGGCTTGAAAACCTGAGCATGGCTGGCATTGGAGACAGTTAGTGCAATAAAGACTCCTTAGATGGAGGTTCAAATAAAGCCCACACAGAAATCAATTCGATGACACGATTATCATTTATTAAAGAAGTGTGTAAGGCATGTTGACATCTAATTAAATTTTTATCTTCCAGACACAGGTTTCCAGCGATAACCTTACCAAATAAAATGCTGGATGCAATTTGTTAACTGGAACTCAGCCATTGCAGCTAACAAGGCTTAGATCCCCTATCTCTGCATATCCATGTTCCTGAGAAGATCAGTAATTGACACAACAGTCGGATAAATGAAGGCTGTTGCTATTTAAATAGCTTCTTCCTGAAAAGACACGGTTATTATTTAACATACCAGCTCCTGCCATTTCGAGCTCTCTTTCTGGGTCTCCTTAAAAAGTTTCCGTTGGCCCCGCATCTCAAAAGTAAGTCCATTTAAGAAAGCTGTGTGAAACGGAACTCGAGCGGCAAACTTTTGCTTCTTAAGCCCGGCGGGAGTTCCCGGCGAGCTCGGCCGCGGGAGGGCGACCGGACGTCCTTGCGGTTTCGGGAGCAACGCCTTGCGCTGGGGTGCTTGCCGCTTGGGAATCCGCAGCAGGCCGAAAATTGTCCGAAGGTGTCTAAATCCGAAACGAATTAAGCCGCCAACGCAGAAAGATGTGCGACTCCTGCGGTCGGTCTGGCAGTCTTGCGTACGCTTTCGGCCGTCAGCATGGCAAAAGGTGCGCAAAACGGGTTTTTACAAGTCAGTGCAGTTAAGGAGAAAGACTTTATTACCATTTAGGGCTATTCGGCAGGCAATTTAACCTCTTTCTTTAAAAAGCCATTTGCAGTGATTTGCCCGCAATGCAGTAGGGTAAATCTTACCGTATCAGCTCAGGGAGAGTACCTTAGTCAACAGCACCGGACGAGGAACAGGGTTCAGGGATTCCAAGCCCGTGTTTCTGAGTCATCGCTGCACCTCTTTTGCATCATTAAAAATAAAATGAAAATAAAAGGCACCGTTTTTCCAAATTCTGGACAGGACCAAATGCTACGTGCGTTCCGAATGCGTATGCGTGGATGCATTTCAAGTTGCGCTGTGATATATGTAATATACAAGCAGTGAAATTGTGTCTCATTGAGTTATCTGCTTGCGTGATGCTGCGTATGCGATGCTGCAGGGTCGGTGCAGGTTCTTCTGCGCTCTTGCGTCGAAACAAAATGGAGAAAACAACCCCTGTGAGCAATCGCTTTGTGCTGAAGGACAACAGCGAGGCAGCTAAAGCAAACCGTTCTAATAATTTACACATCTCTGTGCTCAGCTGCCGCACTTAGCGCCATTGTCCCTGCGTCCACATTATGTCACGCAATTCCGTGTATTCATAGCGCGTTTCCTGGAAGAGAGATGAGGGTTCGTGTCACGTAGACCATAACTGTCCGAGGCATCCCGCTCCTCAGTGGAACTCATTTTAGAAGTGGACTGCTGCTGTCTGCCGGCCAGGGCAAAACGCGCGCTGAGAAGTGGAATCGGGCAAAGGAACTCACTAATGCGGCCCGGGAAGCATTTTCAGACATATTACTCATTTCTGGGAACAAGAGGGGAAGAACGGGAGTCAAATGTTATTGCAACTTAAGGAAGATTCGATTACATGGAGGACGGAGACACTTGACGTGCAGCCCAGTCAGGGAGAAGCCTCGGCTACGCGCAGACTTTCATAGTTTACAGCTTAACTTAATTTAAGCCTAAATTTACACCTTCTTGAAAGATGTCACAGTTGCTGCTTTTTGCTTTCTTAAAGTCCAAGGCCAGCTTGAGAAATGAAACCCTGCTGTATTAATTCACACCTTGTCAGTAGAACAGGGATAAATTTGTGTTTGCGAGCCCTGACGCTCCAGTATGTTAAGCATGTTCTGCTGCCCATGGAGCGGCCGTGTGAGAGCCGCTTGCTGAAACGAGACGCCGGTCTACAAGTGGACTATAAGTGGGCAAAGAAGTCGGGGCCCGCATGCGGCGCAGGCATCGTATGACACCCTGTGGAACTGCGGGGAGCTCAGCAGTATCTGGCTCGCAGGCGGCTGCAGTGACTAAAGGTCAACGCTACTATTTGAGATGATGCACAAACTGGAGGACAGAGGTGGTTTTATCTTTGCTTTATTTCCTCGGGCCTTTTGGACATGGATGCAGGGTGCAGGGTGAACCAGGGGTTTCCCTCAAACATACAGTGCCCTGCCGCAGGCCTCCCCCAATGTATGGCCTATGCAAATAAACCCCATCCTGTTTATTCTTAACTATTTGCATTTCCTTATCATAAAACAACAAGGCATTTTTAAGCGATGTGCAACCTACTTCGGAATAGAAATAAACAGGACGGCAGAACATGAATAGATCACAACACACATAAAATCAGTACAGAATTATTTCCAGGTCCATACAACACACGGACAAAAGGCTGCTTTCCTAAAATAGAAGAGTCACTTGATATTATGAAATATTATCTGAAGAGTTGAGTTGAGCTTCCAAAATTGCTAATAGTTAAGATACACATCAAATACAAACTTTTCTTTGTCTGTAGAAGAACATCAACCAGTGAATCTTTAAAACAGAACTATGTTTGCTTATTCTGCTGTTTCAGGACCGTGTGAGAAAATATGCTCGCTCGCTGACTTCAGCACGCACGTTCGTGTACGAACAGTCCGTCCTTTACCGCAATGGACAAAGCAGTAGAAGTTTAAAAAGTGGGCTGCTTGCTCGTTCATTTGGTGGAGAGGAGCACCCGGCTGCGTGCCGGACTGTAGCTGAAGGAAGCCCTGGCGCTGCATCTCCAGGGAGGGGCGATGTCGAGGGATGGTGTGCTTAGGGATAGGAAAGAGGTGCAATTCCGCTTCCCTTCACAGAGGCGGCTGTAAAGGATCCATTCGTTCGACATCCCGATGAACAGCAGCTGCTTGACAGCAAACACCGTGGCCGTGGAGCTCTGCACCGTTTCCGTTGTTCTTGTCACCACGACAGAGCGGGCAGCAGCCAACTTTGCAGCTCGATGTCTGCCAGCCTCTCTGGGTCACCACGAAACATCTCTGTCTTAATTTCCCTCTTTCTCAAGTTCCGCATCCTTTTGAATGCAGCGGTGGGTGCCAATGTGACAATTAGCTTTGTGTCCCTTTGTGTCCCTTTGTGCCTGTCTTCTCCCTTTTTGTGCTTTTAAACGCTCAAAATTCAGTATCTAGAAATGTTGCCAACAGCTGGCCCGGTGACCTGCGTAGCAGCAGTCTGAGACCGAGAGATGCGGACTGGTGACCTTCTTGGCTCGCCCTCGCTCGGACTCCTCAAATACCACGAGTTTCTCAGGATTATTTGCACACTACAAACAGTAACTGCTCACACGAATGTATTTTCATTATGGATACGTCGCTTTATAAGTAAAGAATGGAAGAAGTAAGGAGTGGAGGAAGGAAGGATTGATGAAAGGATGGAAACTGTATAAAATCAGAATCGAAAGTCTAAGAACAATTGATGTGTGCAATTGTACATGTCTGTACTATATATTGCCTCTATTTACACATTAATAACGGTAATAGTAGAGCAAAGAGTTCAGTGTAAAACTTCACGGCCCATCGTGGAGCCCAAGCACACAGCCCACAAATTCATCCTCGCTACTTGATGTCTTCCATAAATGACTTTTAATGCAAGCACCCCCGCCCCCCCCATGGGCCATCCAGGGCTATTTCAAAGCCCAGTGCCCAGTGGTTCCACGACCCTGCTCTGGATTAAGCGGTTCATGATATTGGATGGATGGACGGACGGACGAGCATATTTGAAAAGCGATCATCTGCCAGGTTCTGCTATGTGGCCACGAGAATGAAACCAACGGCACAGTTCTGTTACAGTAAAAAGTGTAGAGGAAGAGGATGCCTTTTGCATTAATGGTAAAAAAAAAAAAAAAAAAAAAACATGTGCAGTTATTCTGCGGCTAAAATAAGAACGTGTGGCGGGATTACCCTCAGAATCCCCGGATGATTCGTCGTGTGACGGTTTGGCTTTTAAGCCTGCGATGATGGCAGGAACTGATTGTACGCTGTTTACCCGCTCGAGGGTTACGGGAATTTGTGTGCCGGTGACAAACTCTAATGCTGTTGATGTGGTTTGATGGATCTCATTTTGAGAAGTGCGAACGGGCAGCTAACAACATCCTGATTCGGGTCCCCGTGCGTGTTTAGCCAATTAGCTTTGAGACCGGGGCAGAGCATCCTTCTCACGCGTTCCACTGAGCCGCTTCATTCCACGGCTTCCTCGCTTCTGAGTTACGCCGGGACACATCTGCGTAGCAGTGACATCTACTGGGGTTCGCGGGAAACGTGCGCTCTCCGTCCCAGGCCGCGTTCACGCGCCGCTTGCGCGGGACTTGGAAACTCGCAGCGTGCGGTCGAGACCGAAGCTGCGCTGCTCGGTACGCCATCGCCGGGTGACTCACATTAACATCTTACTTTGCATGAAAAGGGAAACCAAATGCTCATCGGTGCTTTTCCGTAGAGAATTAAGCAGAACACAGTGGCTGAAAAAAGACAAAGAGACCAAACTGTGGTGGCCGCAGCTATTTAAGCACATAGAGAGGAAACTGTGTTTATGGGAACAAAGAGGGTACCAGAAAGGCGCTTCGTACTTGCATGTCTTGCATATTTCTGCTAACTTGTACGTATTTCAATTTCCTTCATCTCAGCTTCCAGTTAAAATCCTGCAGTTTCACATCACGTAAAACCACTGGAGCACGAACCTAAACCACAAAGTTTATCCGAATAAAATAGAAGCCGTGCCAAAGCTCAGGCCTGCTTGCCTTAAGATAGGATGGGATGGGGCCGAACAGGACAGGTTGATAGAGGACAGGGATAAAAATTGTTTGTCGGGGTTTGTTAGCCACGCACCAAACTTTGACTTAACTTCCATGCAATAAATTGATCAGGGAGCTTCTGCAATTCCCATGCTTTCTTAAATGATTCAGAGTAAAGCGCTCTTGTGAAACCACTACAAGGAGCCCTCGGTACTGCTATGACATCAGCAGAACACCAGTGGCTGCGTTTCAGTGCGAAAGCAACGCGTAGCTGCTCCATCCCTTGGCCATCGCTCTTGTTTTTTCTGTCTTGGTGTGCAACCGGGATGCTAACAGAATAGTGAAGAAAATAACATCTGCAAATCCCAAAGTCTCGCAGCGTGTGCGATGCACAGAACATGAGAAGAAATAAGCACTGTTTGGAGCGGAGGAGCCGAAACGACCAAATATTCGGTTAAAGAATCTAAGCGCACCCTGGCTTTCTGCATATAGACTTGTTCAACTTGAAAAAATATTTAAGCTCTTTTTAACACTTATGTTGCCGAATCGTTGACGGCTTTTTGCCGCTTGCAGTTAGATCACTTAGTTTGTTCACTATTTTGCTGCTCACACACGAGTGCTTTGGACATGGATGCATGCGTCTGCGTAGTCAAGGCAAAGATTTCATAGCTTATTTGTTAGCGGTCTGCAGAAGAAAGGAGCGCATAAAATGATCCTGCTGGTACAGAGGTTGCTGTTGGGTTCGACTCGTGCTCGGTCTCTCCGTGGAGTCTGCACATTCCCCCTGTGTTCATGTGGGCTTCTTGCTACAGTCCAAAAGTTTGTGTTTCAAGCGGATCGATGACTGGAAGTTCCCCTTAATTTCTTACTATGTGGATCTCCATCTTCACTGTGCTGAACCCTCTACTTCTGCTCTGCTCGATGTTTCAGACCACCACTCTGCATTGAACTTCCTAACCGCTAATGACGGAGGAGGTACGGTACTGCACCCCGGTTTAAACTCACTGGCAAACTCTATGGCGCTGTAGCGTTTTCCTGCGGGTCCACCCTGAGCTGATGCAGACTTGACTGAAATGTGTCCTTTCTTTGAATGCAGGTACAGCAGAAGTCATGTGGTGACTGTTAGAGCCCCGTGGGGGGTGAGGGTATCTGTCTCCACAGCCATTTCTGTCCATGTTACAGGCATGCAGGCATCTTTGTAGGTACAGATAGACAAGAAAGTGGATCAGGCCGATGGAGGACAGACCAAAGTATTTCATGGATTGGGGATTGCATCTTGATCTCAAGCATTGCACACAAGCCCAAACACACACACACACACACACCACACAGAGAACAGGTGACTGGGTGCCTGGTCCACAAACCAGCTTTGACAGAATGCCAATTCCCATTACGTTTGTGCTGCTCCTTCACCCATGGGGAGGCCCCCCCAGTCGGCTGTGAGTCGCGACCACCGATGGGAACAGAATGTGAACGGCGTGTGGCGTGTGGTGGACGGGGCGCTGTTGCTATGTGAACCACTGTTGTGTTTGCTGCAGACCACTGGGACCCCTGACTGCCCACTACAGGCCCAGAATCTCAACCAAATGCCCAAATTGTTTCGAGAGCAAACATGCATTTTGCCAGTTGACCTTTGCTTAAAATTAAGTCAGTCCGGAAATCACATCGACTGCCCAACTGCGATTTTGTGTCGGCAGTAAAATTCGATTCCAACCAGAAAACGTTGCGGAGAGAAGCCAAATCGCAAACACGGTTTAAATGGCACTTCCACGGTAATATTTAAATAAACAGTAACTTCAATATTTTGCTTGATCATAAAACTTTGAGTCGTTGGTGTGAAAAGAAGCAGCAAGTTGTGCATGAAAATGAGAAAGTTGTGGCATTCTGGTTCAAGTCGGCTTTGCAGAGACCATGCATGGGGCTGTATTGCCCAGACTTCCAGGCGCTTTTATTACCAAGATCCCTGTTCACAAACAAAAGGAAAATAAAAAAATCTGTGAGGTATGGTAGTGTATAACTTAAATGTTAAGGTAAGTGCTGACCGTTTCCATAGCAACACAAAACAACTCACCAACACCTTCTGTACCGGCTCACTGAGTCCATGGTTTCCTGCATTCACTGAGCAGAGAGTGGCCGCACCGGGTGCTCATCCTCCCACCGTCTGTTGCCAGTTTTCTAAGTTTGACATTAAATTGATTTTATGGTTTTAATGGCACTGCAAAGCTGATCCATTTTGCCCTGTAACGCGCATCGCAAGCATTTTACTCAGTGACCTCGTGTCTCCCCACCCAAAGCAGGACGCTGCGGGCCTCTTCATGGGGTTCTTTACAGTCCTCCGCTGACAGCTGCGTTCGCTACCGGCGCCTTGCCACATTTTCACCATGAGGCAAAGTCCATTTTAACCCAAAGCCTTAAAGCAGTCCTCGATGATGCCTTTCTCCTGCCAGATCCTCTGCTGTAAGCCAGACCTTAGACCGACATGCGCAGTTCTCACTTACTGGACACAAAGTTCATGACATTTTGCACCTCTGGCACGGTGAAAGTGACAAAAAAGCAGCAAAAAATTGGCCTGATAAAACGCACATGTTTGCCTTTGTTTTTCCCAAGAGGAAAAATGTGGCACAAACGTTTAAAGTGGCAAATATAAAATTTGACTTTGAACTTCTGTTTATGTAGACCAACATGATCGCAGCCTGCAGGTCTCTGAAGAGACATTGTGAATATTTCTCTATGATTATTAAATTGTTCAAAACATACACGTTTAGAGTTCTGACTATTTGAAACACCTTTTTTAATACAATCTTAGCAGTAATCCGTTCGGCGAAACACTTTTGAAGCGAAAGGCGCGAATGGGTGGCAGGGAAATCCGCACGTCTGCAGGTAATGTGTCCACGGAAAGTGGCATAACAGCCTCGGAGCTGCAGCGGGGTTCCGTTTGTGGTGCGGTTCTGTTCTTGCCACTGTTTTATTCGGGCCTTGTAATGAGAATCCAGCTCTGGCACAGCTGCTGCTGGAGACCCCACCTGTGAGATAGTATTTTGCAGAAACTGCTTCAGGGTGGTTTCCTGCTCCACGCTCCGCTGACAGAGGGTGTTAGACAGAGCAGCGCCAAGCCACCGTGCGTGCCACATTAATAGAAGCAGGGCGGACGGGTCGGCTCCGTGTTTTCAGGGAAGGAAAAGTCCCTGCGTGAGCTTATGTAAGAACATAAATATCACCATACGAGCCTTGGTCTCTCAACTGTGACTATTTGTTGAACTGTCTTCCTGCTCAGCCTGCGAAAACATACGGTTGTCGAGCGAAAGTTCGAAATAAAATTGTGTTGTTTGTCTTCCACATTCACAGAAGCAATGCTCTCCGGCATGGAAGAGCGGCCTTGGTGCCGCAGGGATGAAATGGAGCTTTTTTAAACTTTGGCCTCGGTTGCTGCGTATTTCAAGCTGGTGAATTAGAAGCACTGAGATACATGGCTCAGCCACACAAGCAGTTCATATCTTTGACCAAAAATGTGCTCTGTTTTGTACCCGTAGGTCGCAAAGTGGAATTCATTTACCATCTCTGTCCTTTTTGGGTGTTTAAAGAGTGTTCCTTGCTGTGTAGATTATCAACCCAAGGAGAGTTCAAATGATCTCTGCATAATGGAAATGGAGCTCTGAAGCGGACCTCCCGGTCCCGGGGTTGATCAGTAAAACGACAGACGCTTCCACCGAACAGTACATCACAGCAAACAATTGTCAGGTCAGCGTACAATATATTGGCCTATAAATAACGTCGGAGCTTTTTATCGATCGCATTGCATCGAGGTTCCATACATCACACATATCATTGTCTTATTTTTAGTAATTTTCCACATCTTAGCAGTTTTTATGTACCTGCACAGATCGGAGCCTGCAGGCGAGCCCAACTCCTGGCGAAGGGAGATGTCGGTCGCTCGGTGGGCTGGCAGACCTCCGCCTCTCAGTGCTGCCTTGCACCGGTTTGTCAGTATCGGATGTTCTTCATTTTGCAATTAATATTGTGCACTTTTTATACATGAAGATTGCTTTCTTTCTCCTTCCAGATACCAGTTAAAGAATGATAAACATATTCTTTGTTTATTTTAAACGTGTACCAGTCACACTTATCACTTTATGGCTTCCCTGCATCTTCTGTCTGCAGCTGTAAGCGGTTTTATTCTGTGCGGTGCAGGTTTGTGCTGTTACTCATAAGTAACGCAGTGATGTGCATCCACCGTTGATCTGAATAAAATGAATTTGACCATTTCAGCGTTGAACTTTGCAACATTTTGCAGATATTTGGGCCTTTTTTGTGTCTCGGTGCAGAGAAAAAATTATATTATGACATTCCAGTCGTGCTGCTGTGACTGGCAGACGTGTTTGGTTAAAGGTTTGGAACGCACAGCATCCGTACTCATGCAAAAATTGCAGTTTGGGTTTTTTTGCTTAAATGAAGCTTGGCCTTCGTATCGATGGCTCTGTTCCAACGGTACGGCTCTGTTAGACCGTACGTTTCCAGCCTGTGATAAGTATAAAACAAAGATTTATTATTAGCTACCTGACTGACCGCTCGACTGGTTATTTAATGTCATTATGAAGCTGATGTTCTGGCACCGCTGGTAAAGGCAACAACCAGAAATAAAGAATGAGGCAAAGTGCAGCACCGCTGCATCATGGGTGTACACAGGTACGAAGCAATACCATATGTATACCAGGCCATAACAGTGTAGAGTACATTTTACCGCGCTTGGCTTGAGGGTAAAAATCCATTCCAATGAGTCATGCAGCCGTGCACCACAAAACTAGGCTGAGAATGGGAAGCCTGGGCCTGCTGTAGAGGAGAAACTCAGAGGCCAAACCCTGCGATGCTTGAAAAAACACTCTCTTGACATTATATTTGTTTTTTATTGCCCTGTGTAAAACAAATTCCCACTGGCAGTAATGAGAGTTTTATCTGATTTTTGTACATTTTTTACGTTTTACTCGAAGCAGAGATGCGTGAATGGGGTTCCAGGTAAAGCCCACAGTTAGTGGCCTGCAAAGCGACATCAGTTTACATGCATTCGTAATTATTGCATACGGTAAATAGATTTCCTTGACTTATCCAACATTCCTTCATAGATGGCACGAGTTTATGCCAGACACAACAGTCTCTTTTCCCAGAAGCGGACCGGCGGGTAAGGACATTAAAGGAAGAAGGAAATAAGGCGGCCAGGCCTCGCACATTTTACTCTTTCCACTGCACAGCTTGGTTTTATTTGCATAGCAAAGGTCTTTTTTCAGAGCCACATAGGAAACAGGTGCATTTCTCTAAAAAAGAAAAAAAAGTCTGATTTTAACTCAAGTGAACAGAATGTTTTTCATCTCCAGCAATCATTTCCAGTAAGCAATCTACAGTAAGGCAGCAGGACTGAAACTAGGCGGAGGCACAGTGGAAGACAAACCATTCGGTTTCTCTTCCCTTGTGGACCCTCGCTGCCGTATTCCAGACTGCTGTCTTGGTCTTCAGGTCGCTTCTCATGTATTAATCTGCGGAAGATCCTCTGTTATTTCATTTACAGCTCATTTTTGCATTTTCAGCTCAGTACACAAAAAAGTAAATGCTAAGGGCTAATGTAGTACTCCTGCATTAGATTTATTAGTATTTACTTCTTCTTAAATGCTCATTACATAATAATAATAATAATAATAATAATAATAATAATAATAATAATAATATGTTTTCTCCTGTTTCACTCCACCAAGGCATTTGCCTTTAGAAATCTGCTGACTTGTTGATAAAACTGAAATTGCTCGGATCTCCAGGACCTCAGAACGTCTCTCAGACTCCGAGCTATGATTCCTGGCACCGATTGTTTTGCACAGATTGTGTAATTTGGGTCAAGACCACGGCGGGCTGCTTGCCTGCAGAGTGCAGTTAGGATCTGGCTCTGAAAGGATGTGGCTAGAATCTCCTGGGTTTTCGCAGCTGTGCACAGTTTTCTCTGTGTTCCCCTTCTGATTTCTGCTTTATTTCCAGGTCTTTGTTGTGCATCAACTTGTGGAGTTCCTCATAGCGGTAGCTCATGGTTTACCACGGCACCAAGAGCTATGCTTACAGCACTTCTTGGCTTTGGGCCTGCGAGAACTATAAACCTTACAACAGGAACTTGAAGCCACATATTGTTTAAATGATATCTAAAGTAGTCACTCTTACATCAGTGCAATGCATTACTTTTCCAAAGAAAAAGCATCGAGATATTTCGGACTTCCTCCACCCATTTGACACTTCATAACAGTTTTGCCAATAAACCCATGCAGCAACACACAAATACAGGAGAACCAGGCAACCGTACCAAACGGCTGAAAAAGAAAACAACTTGTGCATCGACAAAACACAAGCAAATCAAAGCGGTACAATTTGGCCACGTCGGGTACAGCTTTGCAATTGCGAGAGACCAGATGTGGTTTCGTGGAAAAAATATCCAACTCTTTGTGCGCCGTAGGGTGGCTCACCTTCCTGCTGCAAAGGCCCGTGAGCCCAAAGTACGACGTGCATTTTGCTTCCGGGAGAACATTACTCGGTCCACTTTTTTTCCTGCTTAATAAGGCTGTGGCAGAGGTTAAGAAGCCTCCCCTGAGGACCGCACCTGGTCACGGTGCAGGTAAGCGAACTATCGGCCGTGTTACTTGCCAGCGTGCCCGTGGCCAGGCAGCGTTGCGTGATCAGATTTCCTACATTTCCTCCCACAAAACCAGTGCCTCCCGCTTGAAGAACCCATGGGCCGGGCACCCGGTGAAGCTCCTATGAAGAACAGACCGCCCGCTGTTGGCTCGGGTGCCAATTGCACGAGCATTAAAAAAAGAGGTACATTTTTCTTGCCGTGCTTGAAAAGAGTTCCTTTCAAAAGGCTCGGTCCTTTTCTCCTCTGTCCTTTCATGAAGTCGTCTCCTGAATCCAGCAGGAGTCTCCATGACCGCTCTCTGTAGGCAAGAACATTTATCTTAATTGATCAGAGGAAATCAAATTCTCGACTACTTAGAAACAGCAATAGGGATGTTAATTCATGTAAAATAATAACACTTTTTGCTAGATTATAAATGCTTGCGCAGCACCGTAGCCTCGCCTTTCCTGAAATAATCCATCTTACATTCATTTTACTGTTTCTAATTAATGTAAAATAATGTGGTCTCAACTCATCTCAAGGTGTTGCCAAATTGAGTTTGTCGCATGACTCAAAGGCAGAAGTGCTGCACAGGTACTGAAGGAAGTTGGTTGAGAGAAAGCCAAGCAGATGAAAGCGGCTCAAATATGTGTTTCTTTTCATTCAAACACAAAGGAGAGCTCACGCTCCATTAAAACCGAGTCTGTAAGATCTGGCCGGCTTCATCGAGGTCACGGTCATGTTCCTGGAGTGCGTGTCTAAGGGTTCACACCACGTGCATAGGTCCACGCCGCTCAAGGCCACCCCTTGCCTGGTGTTGCATCCAAGCCCTACCCTTCGTCTCGCAGGTGGTGAGCCCGAAAGATGGCTCCACATTGCTGGTTTGCACTAAGAGCGACTGGGTTATGCAGGTCTCCCAGGCGCTCGCCGACAACCACCACCCCCAGACCCGGCTCCATAGGTGGGTCCTGTTAGTCCTATTCCAGGCAGGACATGCTTTGCTCTTTTTTCTGTACTTATGGCGTCACTCTGAACCGTTCTTAGCCTTGACCCTCACCCCAGACCTGTTCGCCAAAGACGAAACCCTAGTGAAAAAGCAGTACATTTTAATAACAAGGGTGGTTTAATAACATATGAGTAGTACATTTAGTATATTTTCAATGTATTCATTATATTTCAGCAGCAGTAATTCAGTATAATTTAGTATACTTTAGTATAAAAAGTGTCCCAAAATAACACAACATAAGCTGCGCTGAAATAGTTATGTACTTAAGTATATTTTTTTCACAACGGAAGAGATCTGTTCTGTGTTAAAAGTAATAACTTTTTCTGCTTCGTTTTATCTGGGCACAAATTCATACCTGGACAACTTTCAAACTCTGTCAACCTCTTTAAAAGGTTGACACGGTGGCTCAGTGAGTAGTCCTGCTGTGCCTGGGCTGGTTGGGTTGAGGATGAATCCGGCTCAGTCTGTGTAGAGCTTCCTTGTTTCCCCCATCTCTGCAGGGGTTTCCTCCTACAGATTAAAGATGTGTTTCAAGCTGACTGCTGCTCTAAGTTGCCTCTAGTGCGAGTGTGTGTGTGTGTGTGTGTGTGTGTGTGTGGTGGTGGTGGTGGTGGTGGGGGGGGGGTGAGGCCACTCTGCCATGTGCTGGGGTCCTATCTAAGTGTCATCTGAGAGCATAGAGCCCAGGAATTCTGGGATAGGACTGCTCAGGACTGCTGTGACCCTGACCAGGATTGAGTGCTTGGCAGTGATGACCAAAGGGATGGGCATTAGTCATCAAGTAACCATAGTAAAGTGTAAGTAACTACACAAGTACTTTATCGTTTCATTATTATATATATGATTTACAGTTTGAAGGCTGTAGGAGGAGGAGTTTTAGCAGAAACAGAACTCAGAGTTTTTAAAGAACAAGATTATTTAGAGTTAATCCTTGATTTCTTTCAACCGGACTCTGTCTTTTTGCCCGAGGAACCAAGTTTATTAGCATCACCAATTCCTTTTGACAAGCTGAACTGTTGTAGTGCTTTTTGGCCACTCTGTGCTCTTTGCTCTGACGGCTGTTTGACTGTTTTTCAGTTTGCCACCAACCGCTGACAAAAGAGCCAAACTAACAGTCGGGTTTTTTGCAGCTCACCTGGCAGGCAGACCGCAGTGAGACACAGCGCGTCCATTTTTACTTTTACACCTGGAAAGGTGCAGCATTTTGTCACATCCTTGCACTCATTTTTGGTCTCTGCTGTTTGACATAAATACCACATTTGCGATGTGTTGCCAGATCCGAATATGAATTAAGGCTCAAATGTTTTATGTAGTTTCTCAACGAAAGTGGACCGATTGCCGTTCAATGGGCCTAACCTGCAGTCTCGGTTGCAGCTGTCTCTTCGCACGCAGCGGTGCTGTTTACAAACACATTTTAATGCACAAGTGCGGTTCCGACGGCCAAGTATTTCGCTCGTATGTGCAAGCAACCTTTTAGCACCAATGCGAGTAAAGGGAAAATTCTCTGCATAGATTCGACAATGCTCTATGTTACATTTCTACAAGACAATATTGCCGAGCAATTACTGCGGCGAGTTTAGGCAAACAGAATAAATGGGTCAGGGTAGTTAGAACTGAGAGCTCATGAAGCTCATTTAATGTAGACGTCCGTATTCCTTTAAAAGAAAGTAAAGCCTCACAAGTTAATGTATTAACAGGATTTCCGCTAGACAGCTTTGTGCATTGTCCTAGATACTTTGCTTGAATGCATTTGCATTTTACTAGGTTGCCTTCAGCACAGTCTCAGGAGTTTGCGCTCACATTCGCTCCCACTTGTGTGCATCTTGACAAATGGAATCCATACGCGGAGGAGAAGCCGCAACCTGGGCCCCGGTCACCGTTTCCATTCCATTTATTTGCACGAAACACGTGCCCCCTCTGCTAATGCCGCACAACTTCCGAAGAACCCGCCGGTTTCTGCCTGTTGGCCACTTTTTCTTCCTTATATTCACTGTGCTTGACATCCTATCGATACGGATTAAAACAAAGTTCACGGACACATTAATAAAACAATATTGGTCCAACTGTCATTAACCGCTGGTTCCTGGTCAGGGTTGCGGTGGTCTGGCGCCTGTCCCAGACTTTCGGCTATTTTCTCTGCTGTGGAATTTAACAGACAAAACAGCGAAAATTCCCAAACCGAAGTTTAATATCGAACCCGGCACCTTATCTGCCGTTATTGTATCGGTCGTATTAAATATTTGCCGATTCTCTCATTTCCATCGCTGGCATCGGGCTGTTCAATTTTAAAAATGATCGGCTGCGATTATCGTGTGTTTATGTTTGTTCTGCGGTGTGCAAATTGGAATTTTAAACAAAGCAACAGAAATTACAAGCGGGGAGCAGGAAATTAAATAACCTAACAATTGGGAATGGATTTGGCTCAGTGAACACTGAGCAAACACACTGGAAGCAGAGTGAAATGCCAGCGCGTGCTCAGCTCAAACATATGGCGGAGACGGAACATGCAAACACACGAGGCTCAAGAGCAGTGGACGCACACACACGCACTTTCGCTGCTCATAAGCCCTATGTGTTTTTAAGTCCTTCAATTGCACAACTGTGGTCAAAAGTTTGTTCATCAATTTAAAATCACTTTTTACTACTTAAAAGTTTAATAATAATGTTTAATGTATTCAGAGGCCCACTTCTGTAGAAATGTGATATATATATATATATACATACATATATATATATATAAAAATGAAAAGATTATTGCAAGATTATTATTCATTGCTATTATTTATCATTATTTATTTATTCCATTTTTTATCTGCCAATTTACTATGCCGTCACAGTTTTATATAGCTATAATAAAAAATAAACCGTGAGACACTTAATATTTCCATTTACTACATGAAAAGTGAATCTAAAATGTCAGTGCTCACTGCTGATGGATCTCTAGCATAAATTCGCAACGTCTCCCATCTTTTCCAACAATGTGGGAGAGAGTTGATTTAGTGGGTGCGTTTGGGTACGTTTTACTGAGGCTGTGGAACAGCGGCCACGTTTGCGTGTGTTTGTGATGGCAGGACGGGCGAATTAAAGGGTTGAAAACATTTTCATTCGTTCGATGATGCGAGGCCTGAGCGCCGCTAACGCAAGGGGCCGCCGTGCTCGGAGACTCAGAGCGTTCCCTCGTGAGAGCGAACCGTTGGCAGCAGCGGCTCTTAACCGAGACCTTTCGGTATTTAAATCGGTTTTTGAGCTCCCAGTTTTTTCCCTTTCCTCGTCGTCCTCTGGCCCACGTCTCAGTCTGCCTGCCGCTTAACCTCTCATTTGCAGGCCCGCAGCCGCACGTCGCACGACCGCTCGGGTCTCTCTCTCTCTCTCTCTCTAGGAGCTGCAGCCGTGCAGGCGGTTCACGCAAGGTGAGCACTGGCGGGCGCCCGCTACGTTCCTCGCCGAGACGTGACCACTGAGCCTTGCCAGATCAGCTGCCGTGCAAACCCAGCTGAAGCTCCCAGGCACTCGGCGATGCTGCATTTCGCTGCCGTGTGAGTGTTTCACCCCAGGAAAGAAAGTGTATGCCTGCACCCCCCACCTACACCCCCTGCATTCCCTCCTCCGTAAGCAGCTGCCTCCTACTCCCCTGTGCAGGCCACTCTTCTGCTCACCCCTGTCCACGGGGCTCCTGTCAACCTGTTTCCAAAACATGTAACCTATACTGGGGTGTCCTGCCTGCTCCGCTGGGGGCCTGATGAGTGAGCCAGTAATGTCTTGTGGCACAGCTCCCAGCACCCATCCAGCACCACTGTGGCAGCTCCTCTTGCTGACGCTGGGAAACAGATTATGGTGAGGGTGGGGCTGAGAGCCCCCGGGGGTTGTGGAGCAGAGGCATCCCGAGATTGAAGTACAGCAGCCCAGTGCTGACATCCATTCCCTTTGTCATCTCTGCTCTTCCGAAGGCCAGAGGATTGCTCTGCTGCAATGAAGGGGGTTTTAAGGAATGGCAGAGAATGGGAGGGCAGAGCATCTAAAAAAGGACTCTAAACTGGGGCTTCTAGCAACCGTCCCGCCTGGGGTCTCCCTCTTAATGCTTTAATTCAAGCCCGTTCTTTCCACAGCTCAGCGCCCTACACATTTTTTACCAACACTTGCTTTGTTGTTTGTTTTTGGAATCCTACACAGTCAGACAGTGTGGCATCCTTTCTCTGTTTTTTGTGAGGTGCTGTGATTTGTCAGCCTTGAGCTTTGTAGTTTTTTAATATCGCATTTATTATTTTAGCTGACACTTCTCACAGTGCATGTACTAAGCTGCTTAGACTGATTCACGCATTTTTACAGTTGGTTATATGTACAGTATATATAAATAACCGAAACACACACACGCACATTTTTTCAACCATGGTAAATCGGTTAAAGTACTTGGAGGCAAGACGCAAGGTGGATCTACAGCACCCGCTGTCCTCGGTTACTCAGCGTCTGTAGGTTGAGATTCAGCTCTAATGCTTCCCACCGCTACCGCCCTGCACACTCTTTGCAGTCTTTGGTGTTTTTTCATAGGTAGAAGCGCTGGAAAATCACACTCGGGTGCAAACCGGCGTGCTCATCCTCTGAGGCAATTTTAATATGTGCCTTTCAAAAAAATAAATAAAATAAAACAAAATCGCAGGGTTGTGTCACTCAGCCTCCCGTCCCGAACAACAGCTTCTCACTGCCACAATGAATAAATTCAGAATCAATTTTTTATGGAGTCAAGTTGAGGCTTCTTTAATCTTTCCCTTTTATCCAATTAAAGTGTCTAACCACACTAATCCTGCTCCGGCGAGCTGGCAACACATTCATTTTTAGTCATTTAAGTATAACAGAATATATTTTTGCTAAGTATGCTGAATAAAAGTAATACAGTGTGTAATGAGCGAATTACCCATCCATCAGCTGTGTACAAAGGCATGCGTTGAAGTTTTAATGCTAAGGATTACGGTTGAGCTGCAGCACAACGGCATTTGCGGGGACTCGAAGAATTTTGTCAGACAAGTTGGTTTTCCAACATGGATCGTGAGATTTTTTCCAAACTATAACTCGCGGTCCGGGTATTCCAGTATATTAGCACATCCACACTTTAGGCTGTTGTCAAGCGCTCCGGTTGTTTGGAATGAACTCATTTAGTGGCTCTAAGGTTAAACACATGCTTTGTCACCATTATAACTGCTCCTTTAAAAAACATTTCTTTACATATTGAATGACTAAGATTAATGGAATATAATTTAATTCATTTTCATGTATGTAATCAATCAAAGGTTTATTTGTCATGGATGAACAAAACAGCATAGCAGTGTTGTTACCACGAAAAGTTTTTGTTTCCAGGCATCCTCAGTATGAACATAAAATATGTAATATGTAGTAGGATAACAGAGAGATAAAATGTAAGAGGAGCCCGGAAGACTGCAGCCATTCAGCCATTTGCGTCGGTGACGGCGCCATCTTTTTTAAAGAAGAAAATGTACGAGTAAAGAACTCAAAAAGCAAACAAGCAAAGAACAACAACAAAGTAAACATTCAGACAGTCAGACTTCATGGAGTACATTTCAGTACATTTCACTTCTTTTTTGCGCCATCTTGAATTATAGTAGATCTGGTGAAAAACTAATGCAACTCATGCAACTCTGGACGAAAACAAATGCCGCAACATTTTATAAAATTATCGAAACAATGCCACGGTAAATCAAAGCCAAAGGCTTTAAATAAAATAAAATAAAACTAAACCGGAGCATGCGAACCACAGAGAATGAGTCCAGCGGAGTCACTGCCTGGTCCGGCACTAGGGGGGGGGGGGTCAGCCATGTTTCAGTGAAACACAGGATGTTACAGTCCCTCACGTCCCGCTGGAAGATCACTCTTGCTTCCAGATCAGTCAGGCCACTCTCCCAACAACTGGCTGTCAGCGAGCAGAATCTGGCGCGGGTCCCCCGATGTCTCTGTGTGCGTTGCCGCGGTGTCTCTCGGCCGCGTCCCTAATCGCGTCGCCGCGTGGTCCCTCGGTCGTGTCCCAATCGCCATCTGCCGTTCAAAGCACCCCAGCCGGCCACGACAAATCGGTCCTGTGTGGCACCGGCGCAGGTCCCCCCGACCCCGATGTTTGCCTATGCGGCACCGACGCGGGTACCGACCCCCGATGTTTCCCTGTGCGGCGCTGTGGGGTCTCTCGGTCACGTCCTCAATTGCCATCTGGACGAATCGGGCCCCAAGAGCTCAGAAACCACACAATAAATCCAATTTCCAATCTCCCGAAGTGTCACACTGTCATACAGTAGCAGCCCCATTGATGTGCGAGGGAACAACAGGCAGAAAATCAAAGAAATCAAAGAAAAACGCACAGCCCTCCTGGAGCAATCAGGTAGGCGTCTGCATGCAGCTGCGCCATCTTGAATACTTGAATGTAATGTGCATCATAATATAAGGTCTGTAAGGTCAGGACGCAGCGCCTTAGTGTCTGACTTTTGAAGGAGTTTAATTTGTGCAAGACCTTATGTACTTAAGTGTAAATGTAGTGGTGAGCTTAGTCCAAGGACAGGAATGAGGATTAAACCCCACCGCGCGAACGGGCTGAAGGATGACGCCTTCCGAAAGCCCCCACTACAGACTTCCGCTTGCATCCAGCTGAGGTGCAGAGCACGTGGGGAAGCAGGGAGTTGCCTGTTTCCTTTGACTGAACCAAGCAGCGGGGTTTTCCCCTGAGGCTTAAAGGCCTAAATGCCCTGGAACCCGGTGCGAAATACTGACTCGAGCGAGTACGTCTAAATACTTGGGGTGCCTTGCAAAAGTATTCCAACCCCTCGGAAGCGATCGACATCGCCTGCGTCACAAAGCGGACGCGCAGTCGTGGTTTTGCTGTTACGGCAAAGAGCCAAAACAATTTGTTACTTTGCAGGTCCTCAAATGTTCATCCTCAGCGCCGTCCCACCTTTGTGGGCGCAGCCACGGTGGCGAAGCAGCCAGGCTCTCTTAAAAAACTCCATGCGCTTCACTGTGCATTTGAGGGACGCGCAAACGTTCGCCATTTTCACGTTTTTGACTCCACATCCTTAAACTTGAAAGTGGAGGGCAAAGGAGGATTAATGAGCGGCGGCGATAAAAACGCTCCTGTAGTCGCAGCAAATTGTACAAAGAAAATCAAACGAAAGTGCAAGCAATGAGCCGTCGAGCTTTGCGCTCAGCTCTGATGCTGCTTTTATATCGCAATAAACCATACGTGCGCCAGCTGATGGACAGATTAAGGCAAGCGCACGTTCACCTCTTCTCTCAGCACAAAGCGCGGCGCAGACGGCACCCGAAAATATCGGAATGCCCGAGCCTCCTGTATCTTCCTCTCGCCTCGGTGAACGCAAAGTGCTTTAGCTGCACAATTCATAAAGCGCGAGAGTCTATCTCGGGCGAAATGTGCTGTAGATCAGAGGGAAAAGTTTAAAAGGAACCAAAGTTAAATTAATTCACAATATCTCTATTTTGCTTTGCAAGATTCTATCTGTCTTAACATGTATTAAAAGAAAACATTTAAGATATCTCCAAAAACCCATTATTTAAAAGATACCATTAATTGAAATGGTACTATTATTAATTGGGTGAAAGATATCTTGCATTCAGCCTGAAATATCTTCAACTCAATTAAAAAATATTGAAGCGCCATGGCCTGTTATATGCAATCAATCTCTTAATGTCATAAAAATATCAGCAATATGGCCAACAACTCCGAAGCCGGAGACATTCTGCGGTTAATCCCTTTCGGATTGATAATATATGACGGCTTTTTTAAATTTTTTTTTTTTTTTTTTTTGCAGTACTGTAAGTTTTATGGAATCGCTGTGGTTATTTGGCAGGGCCGAGAGTAATTCATCCAGTTTTTCAATGCTAGGGAGAAGTTTTGAGCAGGAGGAACTGGACGGCGGAGTGCTTTACAGCAAAATTATTATTAGTAGCAGTGGTAGTATTTCTTAAAAATGCTTATTTGTCTCAAAAATGAAAGATTTATGTGCTACATTCAAAAACAGAAGAGACATCTGGACGGAAAACGTGGAAAAAATGCACGAAGAAGTGGATTTGGGATGGGAGGTTGCCTCCCACAGTCCAAAGATGTGTGTTTCAGGTTACCTGGCAGCCCTACGTTGCGTGTGGTTTTGCCCCGCAGTGGACTGGTGTCTCACTCATAATGTGGAGCCTGTTGCTTCCAGAAGAATCTTTTGACTGTGGCGGCCCAACTCGACACGGGTGGCTGACGGATGAAAGATCGAAATCTTCTGAAAGCATCTCGCCTGCTCCTTGAGGAACGGGACATCAGGGGTATCAGCAGGTAACTTCAAACAAAGCGACGCTGTCGCCCATCTCTTAAGACATCGCCATGGTAACCTCAGCCGCAAATGCTGCGTATAGAAAAGCTCGCTGGCCTGATGATTTTCAGCCTTTGCACATCCAAGACAAATTCATTCACCGTAGGCCAACATTTTAGGCCTTTACAGCCAGCAGTGCAATTTACATCACTTCAGTAAAATTGCATATCTGTCCTTGACAGGCTTTGCCTTTGTTAACCTAAACACGCTGCATTATTTAGAAGTGCAATGAGATACACACATTTAATGTCGTGTGAGGACTCATTTGCTGAGTGCTCTGCCCTGCATTCATACAAAGTGCAGTCCGTTCTGGCTTTTAATGTTCATTTTCCTCTAACAGATCGGCCATCATATTCCCAGTTAAAAGTGCATTTGTAGCTTTGTGTTTATATTTCATTTATACTTATGGCACCTGCTGCAAAAATTCAAAAAAGAGCTCATTTTTAACAGCCACTGCCACGTTAAAGTGACAAATTTCAGTCCCCATGTGGTTTTGACCTCCTCTTTTTCTTGCCATGTGATGTCTCAGCAGGAATCTTATCTCCAGCCCAGAAGCCTTTGTTTTGCTTGTGTTTATTTTGCTCTTTATTGTCACTCTGCATCAAACAGACGTCCAAGACAGAGCAAAATGCGCAATGTTCCTCCAGAGCTTCGTGCACAACGCAGTACACAGAGACCCCGAGAAGAAATGGGCAAAGCACAAAAAGAAACAGTCAGTAGATGCAGTAGGTAAACAAACAGGTTAAAAGATAAAGATAAAGATAGGATTTGAATAAAGCAGATACATAAACAAGTGGCATTTACAGTGGTGGTGGTGGTGGTGGTGATCAGTCCCACTGCTGTCCCCAACTCAGCACCATGCTAGCCTGTGGGAAAAGCTGCTTCTGACCCTGGGGGTGTTGGCCTGCAAAGTGTACCGTGTTTTGGACGTCTCTGTCATTTGGTGGAATTTGTGAAAGCAAACGGTATTCCCAGACTGCAGGTCTGGTGCTGCATGCTAAACTTTTACTGTAGGTGGTGGAAACCCGCAGAAAGATGCAGCAGGCAGAAGCACACCAGCAAATCTGAATCTCTGTCCACTTACGAGCTGCCGACTTATTCCTAACTGGCAAATGTTCAATATTTAGAATTTTGCGCTCAGGATTGACTCTACTCTCTGATCTGCTCTTCTCTTCTTCATCCATTTTCTTGTTCTGCACTCCACTTCAGACCATGGCAGGGCGTGTCATGGCGGTGGCTCATTTCTCTTCCTTTATTAAATTTTGATCTGGTGAACTGCCAGCAGTTTAGTCCAACGGCGCGCAGCTCCGGTCCTTCAAAAGCACTTGGGCCACAGGTGGCAGACAAACTTAATGGTTGCCTGAATCACATTTGAAGCTTGACATGAGATGATTTACGATGCAAATAATTCCTTCATTTAAATGTTTGCTTTGGTTTCTGCAAGGTTTTTCAGCTTTGGAAAACAAGGCCTTGTGCTGACTTTTTAGCTGTGGTCACTTCTGGAAGCACCATTCATCACTGCAACTTAAATGAACTTTTTGAGTCTAATTTTGTATGCATGCTTGTGTTGCTTCATGTCTTTAAAGTTTGAATTTGGTTCCAGCTTTCATGTCTGAGTTCATCTATACACTTTTTGCTGCACACTTCTCGGTCATATTTGGAAAATGGCCACACTTGTGGCCAAACTTTTCTTTGACAGCTGAAAAGTGTATTTTATTGTCTCGTTTTCGAGCATCCGCGTTGCTTTACGTTCAGACCTGGGGAGAAAAACATCAGGAATCGTACGGTGTTGCTTGCGCTTCATCTGTGTTTTGCTGACCGGCTGAATTTTTTTTTCTCATGCTTGGGCAAATGTGTCCCAGTCTCGCTTCTCATCAATAAATATGGTGGACAGAACTCTGCTGTAAGAGTCCTGCCCTGTGCATTACTGCTTATTAAAATCCTCCAGCCTGCCTTCTCTTGCATAAATCTGCTGAAGTTCCTGTCAAAGCATTTCATGTCGGACAGTTGGTGCCTGAGCGGTTTCAGCAAATTCCCACCGTGCGCCCAACTGCTTAGCGATGAGGGCCGAGGACGGCTCAGTTAAACCCTCTTCGGGAAGCAGCTCTTGCGTAACAGACACGGCCCCTGGTCAAGCCAAGTTATGTAATTATAAATATTCATAATTTAAAGCTTAATCCCAAAAATCTGTACAGATCAGAGGAGCTCAATGCATATTTTCACTGCCGCAGATGGGTACCGTTGGGAAAAGGCTACAGGTTTTGCCACAGATATCTGCTCAGGCTGAAGCCCACACCACAGGCTGGACTGAGAGCTTTCTTTCTTTCTTTCTTTCTTTCTTTCCTGCTTTCCTGGTGCTCAGCATCTTTTCCACGGCTGACTTTACTCTTAAGTCTGGTTATTCACATCTTACCACTCTTTCATTACCAACAAAAATGCTGACTCAACAATTTGTTCAATTTGTTCTATTTTATATCTTGAGAAAATGATTCTTCTATATTTACATTTTTTCATCTGCTTTAAGTATAGGAATTTTTAGAGATTTTCTTATATATGCTATATCATAGCACTGCAGTTCTGAAATTCTGAAATTTCTGTTTGCGCTGCTGTGCTTAGTCTGCCGAGCTGTGAGCAGTTCTCATCATCAGAGACCCGACGTGCTCATGTCCGACCGGTTTATTTTCTGTCTTCACTCCTATTCTAGCGTTTTCTAAAGACCGACAGCCGGACGGTTTAATTTGTCAGTTTCAATTTCAAGCCAACGAAAAGTATTCGCCCCCTTCTTGAGTGTCCCTGTGTTATTATACCATGTTGGCCACACCGAGTGGCTTCAGAGCTTCAGACAACATAAAATACTGGACTAAGGGAACCCGAATAAACACACAACGCGGCTTTGAAATTATTACTTCATTTATGCTGGGAACAAAGTTATCCAACACCCATATGACCCCTGTCAAAGCGTATTTGCGACTCAGTTGACCGAATTTAACCGATAATTCGATTCAGGTGATTGAACACAGGTCGACTGCAGCCTGTTAGTGTTTTTTGTTTGTTTGCTATGCATGTTGTGCAAATCACCAACACTGTTAAATGATGCTTAAAGCTATTTTTTTGTACGAAACGGACGTTTCACAAATACGCACGAAGCGTTGTCTATTTTAGCTCAGCTCTTGGAGTTTTGCCTTTGGGTGCGGAGTCAGATGATGATAATAAAAGGGCAGCGCTAATGTTAACAACACAAGGTAACGCAGAAAATTTTAAGCATAGCTCTACTGTTGGATTCTTTGTGTCCAGGGCCAAATAAAGATCATAATGTTGGAATGGCCACCCATCCATTATGAGTAACTGCTGAGTCCTGGGCCGGGCGGTGTCGGCAACACGTTTTTGCGCAAGGAGACTGGAGCGCTGGAAGGAAACTCACATTGACGCGCGGAGGGATGCCTCATGCACAGAGCCAGGTTCCAGACCTCATCGGGATGCTTCGCCCAAGTACTGTGAAGCCTTTGAGCCGCTGCCCGTGGCTCCCAGCTTCAGTGTTTGACTGAAGTGCTGAATCACCCTTAAGGGTGACCCTTGTCTTTTTGGCATACTTGCAGACAGGACACCAAGGCCACGTTTGGTTCAGAAGACATCCAAACTGGGGATAGCAGGATTCGGTAGCAGCTCACTACACACAGTGTCATCCTGCCTCCTTTTTAGAATATGATCTTCTGCTTGGACAAGAGTGTTTTGAGGGTGAATGTAACACAGGTCCACGTGAAGGTCAGCACCTCCCACTCGCCGTCTTCATAAGGGGCAAGTTGGCTGTTCCCATCCAGATAATGGGCATCTGTCCAGCTGGAGGAGCTTCGGCACTTTGGGGTGAAGAAGCTAAGTAAGAGGGTAATGTAAGCGACCGCAGCGCTTCAAAGTACCACAAAACAGTAGTTGTGGAGCCACAGATCAGTTTGCAGAAAACAGCTTCAGTTTACAATTCTGTCAATCTCACCATCCTTACTTGCCACCTTGAGTTTTGGAGAGCGACCAGAAGAGCAGGCTCGCAGGTCAGGTGCACAAATTGTCTGAATATTATTTTCAGTAGCTCCTGGCACTGTTGCTTTTGCTGAAATCCCAAGCATAAAGGATGTTTTTATACAAGCAAGAAGACTTCATCACTCCTGAAACTGCAGGCTGAGAAACAGCGCAACTGAAAAGCACATTTTTTTCATGCACGGTACTTTTGCGTAGATGCATTTTGGGGTACTTCAGTACTAAGAGGTAAAGTGGGACCTTGAGTGGTTTCAGGAGAGGCGAGCGGTTCAAAACAATCCCCTGGCCTTTGCTGACCTTTGAGGGAAGTGAACTCCTCCTCCACATGTCTGTGCCTGTCTGAGGACTGTGGCAAGCAGCTCTTTAACTGGAGCTCATCATCCCTCTCGACTGTGGGACATGCAGGTCTCACCTCAGAGGATGAGAGCGATGCGAAAAGGATGTCTAATGAAGTCAGAGGATAATTTAGCTTCCTGCTTCTTCTCCTTTCAGAGCGTTGATGAAAGATCTTCCAAGGCACTGCTTATGAGGCCTAGGCTAACCTCCTGCCTACAGCTTGTTAGCTCACACACTGTTTAGGACATTTTTTTATCCTTTATATTTCACTCTCTGTGTCTTCAGCCTCACAAACTGGGAGCAACATTGTTTCTATAAATTTGTTGCAATGTTTAATTCGCTAAATTGAATTGAATTGAATTGAATTGAATTGAATTGAACTGGAAATACTTTACTTATCCCAAAGGGATATAAGACATACACTGCCTGGCCAAAAAAAAGTCACCACCTGAATTTAAGTTAGTGTTATGATGTGGGGTTGCTTCATTTTGTCAGGTCTAGGTTCACCAATGTTATGTGCCCCAAAAATGAGGTGAGCTGACTACCTGAATGTGCTGAAGGAGCAGGTTTTTTCATTAATGGATTTTTTCTTCATATTCCAAGATAACAATGCCAGGATTCATCGGGCTCAAGTTGTGAATGAGTGGTTCAGGGAGCATGAGATGTCATTTTCAAACATGGATTGGCCACCAGAGTCCAGACCTTAAGCCCATTGAGAATCTTTGGGATGTGCTGGAGAAGACTTTACACAGCGGTCCGACTCTCCCATCATTGATAGAAGATCTTGGCCAAAAATGAACGCAACTCTGGATGGAAATAAATGTTGTGACATTGCATAAGCTTATCGAAACAATGCCATGGCGAATGTGTGCCGGAATCAAAGCTAAAGGTGGTCCAATGAAATATTAGAGTGTGTGACGTTTTTTTGACCAGGCAGTGTATAATGCAAGTATAACATGAGTCATAGCACAAATCTTCAAAAGAAAAGAAAAGAAAAGAAAAGAAAAAAGAAATAGAGGGAATTCAGTTGGACACAAAAGCTTCACTCCACAGAAGTCTAGCAAGGGCAAGGTGGGTAGCATCGCACGGTGGCTCCATGCAAGCAGTGATCATCAAAGGATGAATGAAGATGGAGATGCTGAAGCTGCAAACAAAATATATTTAAAAATATTAAAATATATTTAAAATCCTGCGTTCTTTTGTATCATTTTTGCCACAGGTGCCTTCAGTTACTAAAAGGCATTTATAGATTTTGATACTCTTGTTGCCTTTGTATGTTGCGATTGTGTTCATTATAAGCCAAAATAAATAAAATGCAGACAAAAATCATCGTCGCATTTTCCATCCAGCTTCCTCATCTGGCAGTGATGCTCCTGAACTTTATATGCAGACCGAGCTGCTCCTTTCTTAAATCATCTGGATGCAGAAGCCCTCACAGTGATGGTATCGCTTCACTCTGGATATTTTCCAGCCCCGATACAAACGCAAAAGAGGAGCAGATAATTTAGGAACTTTATTTATGCTTTTCATCAGCATAAATGTTCTTCTGGCACAAGATCAAAAGGGATGAAAAAATCTGGATTTCTTAATGAAAGTAATTTCTCTTTCTTTTATTCCCTTCCTTGGGGTCATATGCCTCTGTGCGATTAGAAAATGAATGTGAAACTTCAGTCTGTGGAGACATGTCAATCCCAGAGGTATCAGGCAGAGCAAAGAACTTGAAATGAAGTTCAAGTCTAGGAATCACAGTATAGCAGGGAAAGTCCTCAGTTTTCTCCCATTTACACAATTTCTACTATTATCACAAAAATGACTCTCTGTACGCAGGTCGCCATGAAACTCCTAGCTAACATTTGTATTTTACCTTCTGTGAACATCTCCGCCGCAGTTCTTGAGGTTCGGAAGTCCTGCGCCTGCCCCATTCATAACCCCATGCAAAGGCTCTTTCGGGCGTATGCTTTTCCACCACGGCTGCAAGTGATTCGGGACTCATTTCTCCATGCAGATCGAGAGGCGCGTGAACGGGGCGCCGTACACTTTTCTCTGCTCAGGAATACTTACATCAATTTTTTTCTGCATCTAAAGTACAGTTCAACATCAAAACTTGATTTGGAACTTTTCCTCTTCCTTTTGGAACTTTCCTTGCAAAAGCTGTGTTTTTCCCAATGAAGACAAAGAGGGTAGAAGCTCTACATTCAGCGCTGGTGGTGGTGCTCAGGGCTTCTTCTAGCTGCGGGGCCACATCGGTCCTAACCACTGTACACATGTCAGCCTGTATGTCCAGCATGTGGATCTGCACGCGGGCGTGAGTGAGTGTGTGTGGAAGATAGACTTGCATTATAATGTTAAAGCTAGATAATGTTCAGCCTATATTAGTTTCAGAACAGTGATAGTAATAATAGTAATAATAATGGTCATAGTTGTGTAAATTTGCAGTTATGTGTGAGACCTGGACAGACTGTAGATGACTTAAAAGGAACGGACAGGTCTTTGCACATTCAGCTTTAACTGAGTTCTCTTGCTCTTCCCAATGAGTTAAACCCCAGTACCAGCTTGCGCCGTTCATTACTTCCGTTCCGTAATGAGAAGAAACTCAGATACGCGTTGAGCGCTGTTCTTCCTTTGATCTCTTCCCCGCGCTCACCTTCTGCCGCCCCGCCGCCCTCAAGTGCCCCCTGCACTGCTTACCAGCGGCTCGCCGGGCCATAAGCATCCCCGTACGCTTCCAGGCTTCCCGGTTGTTTCTCCACGTGTGGCTTATCGGGCCGTTTTGAGTGCTGAAAGAAGGAGACAAACTGTTGAGCTATTTGGTTAAACTTCATTTTGCATGATGCGATCCTAATCTTTTTATTGTTACGTCAGCCCAGTAGCCCGGGGTGCCTCGCGCCTTCATCTCTGACCGATCCATTACTATTTGCATGTGTGCATTGTCACTGCTAATGAGACTGAAATAATTCTGCGCGCTCGGCTCGGCCAGGCACACGTATGTGACCCCACAGCCATTACATCTCGGTTCAGTCTCCCTACTTTCATGCTCTGCTTTTCCAAGAAAGCTGTCACCGGGACCGTTTTAGCTTGGACTTTCTGTCTGAGTTTCGGTCACTCACTAGAAATGCTAGTTAGTCATTTAAATGGAATTACGAAGATGTTTCATGCTGGATTTGGAGCCATTAGTTATATTGTGTGCCTCTGCCTGTCAGTGAGGGAAGTCTCTGGATTAAAATATGAATGCCGGTTGGCCTGTGACAGTCTAACCCCAGAGTAAGAGCAAAGCTGAATAATGCTTCTGTGCAGCCCTCTGCTACAAACTGTATTAACATTCGAGGACTTCAATTGAATTATACATTTGTGTCAGATAAGAATTAATGTTGTACACTTGTGATAGTCCTCTCAGCACAGTGTGTGTGTGTGTGTGAGACAAGACAAGATGATGCTGTAGCCCTGTTCTATTTAATACCGAACTGAATACACCATGCAATTTGTGCGGACCTGGGTCAGGGTTAAGCTTAAAGTTAGGGCTCGCGTTGGGCTAAACCAAGGCTGCACTGAAGCGTAAAACTGTGCCACTGCTGCCAAGCAGGGAAGGGGCTTCATGCTGTTTCCATGTTTCTCATAACTACAAGATGTTAACTTGCCGAAGTTTGTCAAGTACTACTGATACCTAAAGGGAGTTTTGCATCATGATGCACAGACTTATTTTAAACCACAAGGGCTTCTTGACGTGTCTTTCGGACTGGAAGTGCACGCTTCGGTAATTATGATGTGATGTAAGAATGTGGTAAATATTGTCACCTGGTGGATACATTGCACAGCCGCTGTCAAAAGGCTCCTTTTAGCCACAGCCTACCTACCTGCCTACCTACCTACCTGAGCACGTGACTGCTATGCTTGGGACTTGCTGCTTTGCCAGAGCAGCTTGCAACCCCTTCTCTACCGCTTTGGCAGCAAGCAAGAACACGAGTGAAAGCTGCACTACGGCACAAGCGTTGCGTCCACTTTGGAGCGGGCGCTCAGCCTCGGCTGCAAACACACAAGTGCCGAAGCCACGATTTCTAATATGTTCTTGTCGAGATTATGCAGACGGTCTTTAACAAATGGATAGAAAGACACGCATCACTTCTTGTTCTCCAGCTTGTGGCTAAAACCCTAAGCGAAAGATGAGATCTGACATGTGTTTACTCTTCTATATAAATATTTTGCTGCACAAATTCTTTGAGGCTGGGAGTAATGTAGAAAGTATTTCATTCTGCTCTGTGGTCAAGTTCCCCTCGGCAAATGTCTGTGTCACAAACTGTTACGGCATCTATATTTATAACCTCAGAAGCCTACCCTCCCGCTTTGCTGCCGCGTTCGAGGTGCTGATGGAGGTTTTTACAGCCACAAGCAACCGGCCGGCTTTCGGCATCTAGCAGCGAACTACGCAGGTCAGCAGTGCAGCAGATCGGCAGAAACTCCGCTCCTCCTGCAAGCAGCTCGTGCGTTTGCCCTTGCTTCCCCGCCGGAATTTTATGTATGAAGGAAGCACTTCAGTTTCCTGTTTCCTATTTATCTTGCCGATAAGAATGTATTTCCATAAATACGGTGTGATCTATAAACTGCGGTGGCTTTTGTCCTCTGCTACATCTTTCAAAACAAAGCCGGGTTTAGATAAGCACGTTTAAATTGTTGGCTTGCGGAGCGCGGCCAAAATACCGCTGACTTTCGAAAATGACATCTGCTGGCTTAGTAATGCCGAGGGCGGTGCGTGGTCACGTCAGCAACGTCGTAATGTTTGTAATGATCTGTATCGCAAACGTATGACCTGTACAGCAGCAGCGAAGCCCACGTCATACCACGGGGAGGAGCCCCGGCCCCGCGTGCTGCCGCCAAAAAAGGGAAAATGAGCAGGAGCCGTAAAAATGTACAATTTCTATACGAATCATGGCATCTACATTGTAGTTTACCCAAATAGATGGCCATCTTGTTGTGAAATGCATGCGGCGAATGCACGCCGAACGAATTAAAAACCCACAAGTAAATATATAAATAAAGATAATAATGCTGACGGCAACGACATCGACAGTGATACGACTGTGGAGCAGTTCTGCTTTCCCTTTTTAAATAATGGAAAATAAAACTTGTGAAAATGAAACTGAGTCTCTGCGATGTATGCCAGTGTGGCTCCAGTGTAAAGGTCTACACTGAACTCTAAAAAGCGCAATCGCATTTTTTATTCTACTTTTTCAAAGCCCAGACAGATTTCACCCTCAAGCTTTACTCTGATATTCCACCTGCTATGCTGTCCACTTCCGCTTTATTCCACCCTGGCTGGGGTGCAAATCCACTGCAAGGGGGCCACATGCATGTGCGGTCACTTTAGAGTGACCAAGCAGCCTGAGACACAAGTCCTTGGACTGTGGGAGGAATAACCAGAGCACCGGGAGGAAGCAGTAGTGTCAGCCTGCCACCCACCACGCGATCACACCCCCATAAATGATTCAGACTGCCATCTTCTAAAGCAGCTGGAGAAGCACAAAAGGAAACAAACAAACATCCTGCGTTCCGCTGAGTTCACCGTGAAAGTCGCTTGTCGGCCTGCATTAACTTGCGCTTCTAATTGTGCTCCGCGTATTCAGACACGAGCACCTCGGCCTCATTTCTCAGAGGAGAAACCCGCTTAGCGCCTGCCTGCTTCAACTGGGTTTAGGCCGTTCGGAATCACGTTCGTGCCTGGTGCGTCTGCATCGTGTACCGCGGGCCACCGTAATACGGTTTCGTGTTGCTCTGCGAACGTGTTTTAACCACAGACGTTATTTTTAAAATTTATTTTATTACTTTATTTAACGTTTTTGTTTTGTTTTGTTTTTTCTTTCCTCCCGGCCTTCAGACCCTATTTACTCACCTGCACAACCTCATCTCATCTGTTCAACCTCCACTGCAGCCTGACATCATTCTTTACCATTGTCTCTTTATTCTTGTATACTGTTTCTTTCTCATTGTTGTCTCTTTCACCTTGTAAAGCACTTTGAGCTACAGACCACTGTATGAAAGGTGCTATCCAAATAAATTTTCTTATTTATTTCATGACATATTTAACGGAGCCAGAATTTCACAGCTTTACGGTGATGCA
The DNA here is from genome assembly GCA_018136845.1 of Heterotis niloticus. Lineage (NCBI taxonomy): Eukaryota > Metazoa > Chordata > Actinopteri > Osteoglossiformes > Osteoglossidae > Heterotis > Heterotis niloticus. Next base: position 15,779,848 of record CM030903.1, on the reverse strand, counting down.
GGGAAGTCAATAAGTACTTGGACACTCACACAGTTTGCATTGCTTTTGCTCTGTGCTCCCTCCCCATGGGTCTAAAATGACTTTAATTTGAGGCATTTACTGCATCCTTTAGGGATTACAGACATTTTTTTAAGGCAGCAGACACAAACAGGCAAATAAGCATGATCCTCGGGCAACACCGGAGGCCCGGGTGTCCTTCCTGCTGATGCCCTGTCAGACCTGCAGCGCAACCATCTTCAGCTCCTGCTTGTTGTAAGGCTTTTTGGTCTCAGCAAGTGAACCCAGGGCGACTGAGGCTGCATCACGGCCTTTGCCGGTCCAGATCATTCCGCAGACCCCACGTGCGACACAACTGAGCACCCAACTGTCTGCTTACAGGTGGTCCTTTGCATACGAGGTTCCATTCCAACAAAGCGATCGCAAGTCAACTTTGCCCTCAGCTGCCATTCCCTTTGCTTTATTTCCTCTCACCACTGCTGTTAAGCACCACTAGAGCACTCACTTCTTTGCTTGCGAGCGTTTTAGATAGAAATGGACTTGAAGGGAATCGCAAATGAAAAGCAGCATAAACAAAAGCAGTCGCTGCTAAACGCTCAAACATTGACCGAGAGCCAGAAAATAACAGAAGCACAGCCAGCCGATGCTCTTGGACAGCAGAGTGCTTGTAGACACAGTGACTGTAATATGGCATAATAAAGCTATCATTTACACGAGATCGTGACTTTAACTCGGTTAAAATGTAGGTGGGTTAATAACCCGACCACTGCAATCCCAGGTGCTTGTAAGTCACAGCGTCCTGAAGTATCAATCGTACTTTTGGTTCCCTAAAACAGGGGTTTTATGTAGGAAAAGGGGCTGCAATTGACAGCACGGTGCAGCTCATGCGGGTATAAAAACCGCAGATTATAGTTGTCTGCACTTTAACCCCACAAACATTGTCATTTTATTGAGCCTAAGCACCAACACTGTACAAACAGTGCACTGTGGTAAAACAACCTGGCGCAAAACTGCTAACTGAACGCTATGATCAGAGTGATCAGAGTATATTTTGCCCTGAACTTACAGGTGCACGTCCCTGTCATGGTGTGTGTACCTGTGCATTTGACAGCATCTTCCTCTCCAATGCCTTACACCGCACTGCTGTGATACACTCCTTGTTTTTACCGCACTGCAACAGGCTCGGTGCCCACTACGGCTTGGAAGGCAGACCCCAGATCGCGGCCTCTGAATGAAGGTCTCTTTGTGCTCAGGTTTGGCTCAGGTTCAGCGGAGGACCGAGGCTGCGGTCCAAGTCTGATCCGACAGGAAACAAGATGGAGCTCTTAGTCATCGCACAGTAAGCTGGAAGTAACTGCATCAGAATGTGGGTCATCCGCACAGTCAGGTGTGTGTGTGTGTGTGTGTGTGTGTGTGTGTGAGTGAGTGAGTGCGAGCGAGTGTGTGTGGGGTCATTGGATAAGGATCAGAGCTAATCTTTAGTAGCAGTAAAATTCAGTACAAGCTTCCTCTCTCAACTAGCAGTTTACACTGAGTTGGCTGACATGCCACCCAAACACACACACACACACACACACACACACACACACACACACGCAGAGACTGAATATTCACTGTCCTACATTTCCTTACAGGTTCATTTTAACTGCGCTGGACTACATTTGCCTTTAACTCCTACCAGGGAAAAAATGTTGTTTGTATGACAAATGTTAACTAAATTTACAGATCACGTGAAATAAAATCTCCAATACTGCTAGTAGGAAAGAGGTGTTTGTCAATATTAGTGAGCAGTTTCCCTCACCTCTGTGTGCAGTTAATCTTAAGCACAGAACATACATACATTTATTTCCATTCACACATTGATTTACTGTTTGTGCTTTGCTTTTCTGGATTTCTGAGGTGTGCAGTCATAAGGGCTTGGATATTTTTAGATAATAATTTTAGTATTTCTGAATACATTTCATTTAAAATATAAAGCAGTCTGTCCTACGCATTGCCTGAAGTGCGAGGTGCAGTCCTGATAAACATATTATGTAAGTTTCTTTAATAAATAATGGATGAGTGTTAAAATGTGTAAATATGTGCGCAGGACTTTGGCAGGTAGGACTGACGTAGCCCTGCTGCTTTGTCACAGTGAAAAAGTTTTAAAGAAAGGACAAAAGAAAATGATGTTGCAAGTGAGAAATCGATGGAGGCCGGCAGCCGCCCGAGACCGGCGACGCTTTGTTGGCGTTTGCTCTTTTGTTTGCGGGGCGGCCGATATTGTTTGCAGCCGAACGCGTGACTGCCGTTCGCGGGAAACGTGGCCGAAGAGGAGCCACGTCCGGGGTCGGTGTGCAGGGCGCGCGTCTCAGAGCATCTGCGACAGAGAGAGGCAGTCGAGGCCCAGGGTTTCGTAAGGCATCAATAATAAAAAAAGCTCAGGCTACAATTGACTTTAACACTCTGGTTGCCCTCAGTTCAGCGAGAGGCAGTCTGACCTAAATTCTCTCTGCTTCATCTGCCTAGATGTTTGTTTAGCCTCCTGGGCAAACACTTAGAGAAATGTATGAAGGAGAATACATGAGGTTTCGGATGAAAACGCCGCTCCCTTGACATTTGTTGACAGCTGCAGCCCTCTAGTGGCCACCTGCAATGGCGTAGGAAGGCTGTGATGGTCAGTGTTTCGCTGGCTCACGAGCACTTTTCAAAACCCTCTCTGAAAGTTCATAGAAGCCAGCAAAGCCAAGGATGTGCAAATGAAGCCACTTTGATGTCAGCAGTAAGAGATGGGCGCTGGCGTGCACCTCCTGACAGCCTTTGCAAAGACAGAGTTATTTACTACCCGGTAATTCTGAATAATAGCAGCGGTGCACAAACACGCAAGAGAACTCCAAGACGCGTTGGGTTCGCTTTACCCAGACACGATGAAGTCGCCCCGGTGTCAGCGATTCGAACGAGCAAACGGAAACGTTTGCACATATCGGTTGTTATAATGACCCAAGGGAACGTAACCCAGCAAAGTGACAGCCTGGAGTAAAACATCGCCTGGCGCTCGGCAACACTCATAAATGTGCACGAGAGTTTGCGAGAAACTTCTGTGCGTAAATACACCGCATGCACACAATTGCGAGTCTCTGACTTCCGCTCCAAGCATTAATTCGGCCAAAAGTGAAGCGTTCGCAGGGACCCGCTGGCTGCTGGGGTTTAATGCGCAAGGCCTATTGACAACTTTGTTGTAAATTCAAGTGGCAGGAACATACTGTTACTTCATAAATCAAGTCTGCCCCCCAAAAGCCTGTAAATAAAATATGAGTTATGTATAAACAAGATAAAATGATGAAATGGCTAATGGTGTGTTAGAAGACATCACATTTCAAAATATTCTCTTTTAAATCCAGTCATAGGGAGCGGTGAAAATTTTGACTTGCAGGACAGTTCCGCGGGGCTGCGTCTCCGTTTAACCGCATCTTCCGAGCGGCCTGCGGATTCCAGGCTAAGCGATTCTAGATGTGTCGCCTGGAACGGTAGATCCGCAAAGTTTAGCAAGCGCTGCGGTACGCGAGATGCACGGGCGTCACTTAATGGCCCCCCCGCGGGGCAGCTCGAATGCTGCGGGCAAAAGCAGCCGCGCACTGACACCGAATTCGCTGTGCCAACAGGCCGCTCTTCCCTCAAGGGGCCGCGAAGCGGAGAAGCCCTGTGTGGCGCCTTCGCCCGATTCCACGAAATGCCTGCACGGGCCGCACGGCGCACGCCTAGGCTTTGCCACGCGTCCTCGGCCACGCCGCGCGACTTCTATCTGGCGGTGCGCTAAGTGCAGCTGCGGAAGCCGCTTGTTATTTATGATGCATCGTGTTAGCCGGTGCATGTTAATGGCAAATAATAATGTGAGGGACGCTGCCCGTGCCTTAATGGATTCTACCGCCACGTCCTCCTTGGATCACAGCCCATCTGCCTGGCAAGCAAAAGCGTGCAGTCATCAGAAAGAGGAAATATTTATGGCCTTGACTCGCACAGATGAAAAAGAGGGGAAAATGTGTGAAAAATGACTTTGTTTGCTTTTGAAAAAAGCAGCTAACAAAACCAGCCCCCCCCCTCCCCCACCACCACCACCACCACCACCACCACCAAGACCTCTGCTCCCCTCTGGAGGAGTTTGCTGCTGCTGAAGTCGCGCAAGGACAGCTCCGCCGAGCACGTCTCCAACCGCTCTGCATTAGGCAGGCATGTGAGCCGCGGCCGAGCAAATAACTTGGCCGAAACGGGAGAATTGTCGTGGCTGCCCGCAGTCCCAGGGCCGGAGCTGCGATGAACATTAACCGTCTCGTACACCGACGCACGATCGACCGCCCATTTATACCATTGAGTTAGTAGCCTTCATTTACTGGGACAACTGGTTTCAAACTACTTACCAGGCACCACCTCAAAAAAAGGAAGAATGGTCTTTCTTTTATTATTATTAGCGACAAATTCAATTGCTTCTTTTAGCTTTTAAACAGAAGCAAAGAAATGTTTTCCTGATTCGGTGGTCAGGGACCCTTATTTCAGCGTTGCACTTTTCATTGTGCTCTGCCTTTGTACTTAATTCTGGGCCCAGTTCCACAGCAATGAGGAAACGCTTAAAGTGTTCCTTCGTGCTGTTTGCCTTTAGACAAAGAGAGAGCCTGCGCCTGGCTTCTCGCTGCCCGTGGTCTCGCTCCCTCTTCGCTGTCTCTTGTAGACCTTTTTGCTGCCCTTTCCCCTGCTCCTTTGGTAAGGACTGTGTTTAACTGCTCCGCGTTGCCCCACACAATATTTCCTTTTCATATTTTTCCCCTCTCTTTCTTCAGCGAGAGGGCTGAACAAAATAGACGTTCAACTCCGAGTCAATAGCGGCGCCTCCCGCTGCTCTGACTGTCAGGAGTTTGCTGCTTTGCTTCTCCAAGAAATATCAGGTCTGACTGCAGCGCATACGAGCGGCTTTGATTCATTAGGCATGGCGATAACAAAGAGAAGCTTTTGCATGAATCACGGCAGAACATCTCAGAAGCCTTTTTCTATACGATGGCTTCAAGCGCTGAACCCGCCGTCTGGGTGGCCTCGTCCTTTCGGACCACCTTTGAGACGCGTGCGGCATTAGGGAGGGAATCCTGCAGGAGACTGGCACTGCCTAGCATCTACTTCACCGGGGGAGCGCAGCCGCAATCCGGAGGGGTTTCTCTTGGCCGACGATGCTGACGACCACATCCGGTGAACTGGGGATTTGTGTCAGAAGGATGTGTTTGGCCCCAATGCAAGGATAAGAAGTCAAAATGTCCTCATTGTATGGCAAAAAGTATGTGGACACCCCTCTTAAAGACATTCTATGGTCTTCCCGTAAAAACACTGTGGCCCGAGGTCACTTGGTGGTCTTTCAGGCTGCAGTGGGGCTGACACCGCAGTGTCCTCGTGGCACCATCTTTCAGCATCTCTGGAAGCTGCTTCATCAGATCTTCCAGGCGGTTGATGCTCAAGTTCCTCACTGTTTCTGGTGTCCGCCTGCATCTCAGCATCTCGCAATCTCAAAACGCTGTTCTCACAGAGTAATTCAGCCAGGTTCCGCTTAGAAAAACAGTTAAAGCTCGTGCTGAAATTCTAATGGCAGAAATAGCATTGCGCTAAAACGCACAAAAGACGAGTTGGTGCTGCAAAGTCATTATTTGGCTGCTATCGCACTTTGCCCGTTGCCAGAATTGTCTGGCATGACCCTCGACGGCGCAACGGAAGCACCGCGAGGACACAAAGGCACGGAGAGGTCCCGCTGAGGAGCTGCCGTTTTAGGAGAACTCATTAACCCCCCCCCCCCACCCGCCGCGTCTGCGGCCGAGAAGCCCGTAAGTACGGCGGTGGATCTGGAAGAGGTGCTGCCCATCATTTCCCCTGGCTCCTGCCTGTAGGGTGAGGTTAACTCGATGCATCCACTCTGCAACACCCCCTCAAAAACTCTCTTGGGGTCGCAGTGAATGTGCACAGCATTTGCAGTCCGATTGTTGTAGGCTTACGTCAATTTCCAGGGAGCACACAGGCTTTGGACCGAATGGTTCCATGTTGTTTACTGTGAAATTACCAGAAATTTAGCAAGGCTCCTCCGCTCACTTACTATGGCATTACAGCAAACTCTCACTGCGCACTCTAGCTTTTTCAGGGGAGGGGAGAATTGAATAAAATCGGATATTTTTCAGCTTTTCAATAAAGGCCGCACTTACTTATTTACTGAGTCTTCCAGCTGCCGTGGACCGTATCTCAGTGCCAGCACAGTGGGGAAAGAGTGGAGGAGAAGCTATGGAGCCTGAAGGCTGCAGTCCAGCTGTATTGTCATGCACCCTAGGCCGCTGGGGGAGAAGCCTCAGTCGGTGTAGACGGCCATATTCATCGTGGCCTGGATTACAGACTCTTGCGACAAAAACGTACCTCGAGCCCAAGGGCTTTTTCAGGGTTGAGGGACGCAGCGAGGCCGTTTCATGAACCAGAAATGAGAGCGCAAACCAGAGATCAGAGCAGTGGAAAAGTAAAGATCTGCTGCTGCAACTACAAAAGAGATCTTTGGCACTGAAAGTACAAGAAGTCATTTGCTGTCTTTTCCGAATGATCGTTGTTTTCTTGTGTTGAAAGACAGCCAAGAAGCGAGTGCAAAAACCGATCCCCAGTTTCTGAGCTCAGCACTGTGTCTGCTGTGACCCGATGAGATGAGCAAAGCTGCTACCTTCTGAATGAACGCATCTCTTCAAAACGTGCAGCTCCTCGCCCAAACAGAACATCGCCAAATGTTGGGATCTCACTTAGTCGGTCCCACTGCAGCATAGGCACATGCGTGTGCTTTACCTTAAGCCTGCCGTTGCTTCAGACTGCACATCTTTCGCCAGTCAGTCTTTTCCAAAGGTCACAAACTCTGTTGCCTGCAAGGAAGTTGTGATGCCTCTGCAGTACGGACTCAACAACTCCCCAGCAAAGGCACAGATCCACTGACTGTGAACAACAAGCAAAAAGGTGAAACACACAAACTAACCTGAGGTTTGGCAGTGCAAGCGATCGTGCGATTTATACCTTTCAGCAAAATTATTATTAATCTTTAACTATGGGGGTACAGTGAGTAGTGCTGGGCCATTTGGGCAGGGGTTCAAGTGGAGCGCAGTCTGTGTGGAGCCTGTGTGTTCTCTCTGTGTCTGCATGCATGCCCTCCCAGAGTCCAAAGGCATGCATTTCAGGTTAACCGCTGACTGCAAACTGTCTGTTGTGCGAGAATGTGATGGACGGGTGTCCAGTTCATGATGTCTTCTAGCGCAGTGCCCAGTGATTCTAGGATTGGCTTTTTACTGCTGCAGGACAAGCAGTTAAGGAAAATGGATGGATGGAAAGTTGGCTTTTCACAGTAAATTACCTGGTAGGCTTAAACTTCTGGTCTAGCTTGCAAGCTTCAGCTTCAAGGTGACTTGCAATTTAATGTTTGTACAACAGCAAGTTAATCGCGATTATGCTGCCATTTATCTTGCAGGCTATTTTTATTTCGGCTGAATGCTCGGCTCGCAGATTCTGCAGTTTGCAGGGAGAAAGCATAACCCTGCACCTCACGCGAAGCATTCGTCTTATATGACCACTTCGAATGGCCCATGGTTTTTACATGCTTCATACAATCATTTCTAAATGGTTTAAATATTATTAAAAACTTAAATTCCCACTTTGTTTTTTTTTTTTTTTTTCCCCCCAAAATCCCATTCAAGTTCACAGTCACCCATCGTGCACTTTCAGCTTTGATAAAAATGTCCTGTGGACAAGTGGAAGCGTTTCCCTTATTGCACAAAGAAAGCTTATTGAAACACAAATATAAATGATTTAGTGTCTACTGAGATAAATATAACATTTTACAGAAATATTTAATTTATAATTGTTTTGAAATGCTGGGTTGGTATGAAGCTTACAATACTGTGGAGGATCAACACTGTTGCTTCAGTTTACAGTTTCACAATCGTGTGTCTTTTATTTTTGCATAAGGATTCTACAGAATTCATGATGTAAGAGCTCGGTGCTACGAAACATTGGTTTTATGTATGTTGTACAACGCTGGATCTTCACAGTTTGGTAAGAAGCCAGACCGCTGCACTGGGCATGGTTTTTCAGAACTAAGCTGACCACTGTCAGTTGCCCTCAGCGAGTGTGAGATAGTTCTCAGCAATGGCCTGGGATCCGACCTTTGGTGCTGCCTGCTTCCCCCGTTGTGGACCTGAGAGAGGCACGGGACCCCCGCACCCCTGCAGTGCGCGACCACTCATTGACAGTAAGCCTATGGATGGATTATTTTGCTGACGCTAACCGTTTCCATTGAGGTTTTCTGAGCCCTAATAAATCCAACAAGGCAGGTGAGGGGGCTTCTCTGAAACGTAGACTCAAGTAAGAAGTCCATAGATTTAATACGATAAAGCACTCAAAGTGAATGAGTTGTTTCATTTTTGAGCGTCATCTGTGCATTTTCCTCTGTGCGCAGTGGTTAGTCAGTGTTTTCATAATAGCACAGCCACAGCGTACATTGTTGCATCAAATCCAGACATAATTGGTAAGTACTTTCAATTTAATACACAAATTGGTTTAAATGTCCATATAGACATTTTGGATGTCGAGAGATATATTTATAATGGTTAGATACAGTTTTTTTTCCTGGGCTTTTAAGATTATTGATTGCTGCCAAGGCAACAGAGCTTTCATTGTTAAATACAGCACTGTGAAACTATACTTTGGCTTATCATGAGTACTTAAGGAAAAGTTGCTATGATATTACACTGAATAGGCACTCTTCAAAACAGTGAATTTTTGCAGTTTCTGGGCAAACAAAAAGGTGCTGCCTGTCTATTCTCCGTCAGTGAGAAATTAATGGAAATGTTCTTAGCCTGAGCTATGAATCAGGGCATTTACTTTCAAAACATACACATTACATCCTCATAACTGTTTTCTTCCTCCTTTCCTGCCTCCTTTTAGAAGACATTTAGCGTTTGAGTCATGAGCGTAAAAACAATGGCATGAGAGCACTGTGGCATCGCATGCTGCTTCTAAAGGTGGCCCTAGTGTGGGGACCTGCTGCCACACTACATGTAAATAGTGACCTGCATCCAAGCGCCAAGCAGCATGTATGCTCTTATGAGGTTTGCATGGATCCAGTGTATAGAAAGGCAGGCTGGGGTGGTAAGCTGCTGTCAGGGTGGAGGCTAAAAGAGCAGCTCGCCCATGTGACATCGCTGCTTGTTACCTTTCTGCCACATCCAACAGTGAATAAAGCCAGTGCTCTGGAGACTTTCAGTGGCAAGGCCCAAACCCACACTCTTTACAATACTCTCATGCAGGTATTTACATTATTGTTAATAGGGAAAATTTTAATGCATTCCAACCTAGCCCAAATTCCCCAAACAAGTTTCCAAAATTTCACTAGTACATCAGACATTTGAGCAAGAAACAACACTTTGTGTTCATTGTCGCAATTAAAAGGATTTGCCACCGCTGCACAACTGAAAAAATAAAGCACTGTTTTAGTAACAACCAGGTGTTTGTGTAGCTTTCTTGTACAAACAAATCCCCTAGAATTCTAATCTCACAAGTCAGTGATATCTCTCTCTTGTATTCACCCATGTAGAATAGCACTAAATATTACCATATTGACCCATGTAGAGAAGCACTAAATATTACCATATTGACCCATGTAGAGAAGCACTAAATATTACAATATAACCTACATGGCACAGCACTATTTATTACCGATTCACCAGTGTTGCACAGTGTTCAACTCACAATAGATCCCTGTGGCAAGTGTGGAATTCTCTTATGTTCATTTTGGTTTTTGACCACCTTCTTTCGGTCTGAGTGCATTATGTTGAGCACTTTGCCATGTAAATAGAAAATGGTATGAAGAATCAAATCATGTTCTAGTGAAAATGTGTTGTGCAACTGCATGTAAATTGGCGAATGATGGCATTTTACGGCAAATGATGATGTTTGTTTGTGTTAAAAGAAAAATCTTGCACATTCAGCAAGGAAATGCACAAAGTGGAAGCATTTTATTGCTCTCTATACAAATATATTCTTGACTCAGATGCAAATCAACAGTTAACATTGGAGCTACTTAATAATTCAAATATATTTTATGTAATTGGCTTTTTTTTTAGAACTTACACAGCGGTACAAAAGCATTCTCTCAAAATTGAAACCTTTTGCTCTTTTATTATGCTGGCCATGCAATTTAAATACTAAACAGTTTTCTAACAAAGAAAAAAGGTTTTCAACCTTGGAAAGCATGCACACCTAAAAAACTGAAACCTTAAAATGTGCAGCATGTAATGCAGTTGTTGTTTGAATGAGATCCAACGGTGCTGAACTTGCCATCCTGGTTTTGAGATGAAACGCTGGTCAACCAGTCACAGTGGCCATGTGTTCTGGTTTTGAGTTGGAAACCAGGAGACATTTGACCGAACATATTTGCTATTTAAAAGCTCCAGTCAGCATCTGTGTTCTGCCGATTGTTGATCCATGTTTTGGCGACAGATACAGTAAATCCAAAGGGCAGAGTAGCACAGAGCCAATTTTCTGTCATTCATTGTGCTCTTAAGGGGTCAAAGGAACAAAATGCGGGCACGCTATGATTCATACACCTCCAGGACACCATATGTGGGGAATAAAATGGAAGATGACTGCCAAATTTCAAATCACTCAGAAGGACCGACGTAGAAACGCTGAAACTTAAATACATTACACTAAATTCATTATGAAAAATGAGTAGCTGCTGTATGACATGTAAAAAATTCTTTAACGCATGGGGAGACCAAACACACAGGACAGGAACCACAAGCGCGTGCCAAACACAGCGCACAACAGTTTGTGTCAGCTATTGTTTTTGTTAATGGGCGTCTTCGTCGGTGTGGTTCCTGCAAGGACTGGGCTTCTTGGTTTTTGGTGGTGGAGGTGTTACTTGCAGTGTTGAATGTTTTACGCTGTATTGCTGTTGTTATGGTGTTCAACAACCCCAACCCAGGCTTTCAGTGTGCTGTGCATAGGCAGTGAGGGCAACCTGGGGGCCACACACACTACACAGTCATTCACATAAATACCCGGGGCCACCTGGGATGCCACACACACCTTTACCTGGACACCCCTGGATACTGTGCCAGCTATAGCCCATACTGAGGGTTTGGCATATAACATACGTGTATTAGGACAAAGGCTGACACTGAACCGTTCATATTTTTGCAGACTCGTTCTTATCATGTTAACAACTGCGACAACATGTAGTAAATTTGGTGCTGATGTTTTAGCACAGTTATATAACTCATTCCATCTGTGAAGATGGTTAAAGGATCCCAGGAGGCTGTATTCACTGCTGAAATACACACAAAAGAAAGCAAATGAAATTGTAAACGTGAAAAAAATCCATCCATCTTTGCTAACTGCTTATTCTGAGCCTCTCAGAGGGCGTTGGCTATGAAAGTGCCCCTGGACGGGACACCGGTCTACCATAGGGTGGCCACATACACAGCGGACACTGCCAAGAGCTTCCAGGAAGAGGATCAACGGGGGGACAGATGAGCCACTCGCCTCAGGACCTGTGACACCAATGCCAGCTGGAGGAGGATTAGCGGCGAACGAGGTGACCAAGGCGATGGAAACAACAGCGGCGGAAATGGCGGCAGCCTCACCTGCAGCGGCCAGGCCTGAAGAAGAAACCTCTCCTGCTCAAACCCAAGAAGAAGAAGAGGATGAGCAAAACGCATCATCTTCGGTCCAGATAACGCGCACCACTCGGGTTTGCCGGAGGAAGCTTTCCCGGATGGACCAACCTTCATAGGTGAGGTCGGCTTTGAGGTCTTCACCCCCGGCTGCAGGTCACGCTATTTTCTTCCGGAGTGGTGGACCCTGCAATTCGTCCACATGACCTTCATCACAGAGGAAACCTATCGAACCTGAAAGGCAGGAAAGAAGAGCGAAAAAGCTGAGCACCTGCAGCAAATACAGTTTTCACTGTGCTTTGAGAAGCCAAGGCAGAAGCTGCAGCATTTGATGAGCTTCTGTGTCTCCTTCAGCATTCGACCAGGGACTGCATTTGCTACGCCGTAATTCACTGTTTACAAACAAACTGTCGATGAGGGACCCTCCGGCCGACATCGTGTACGTTCCCCTTTCCCTCTCTGAATACAGATATGTTGAACTCAGCCGGGATTTACGCTGGCATTTGTAAATCTCTCGGTCTAATGCTGGAAATTATGGCCTGAATTATTTACCAGGAACCGGATGAAGCGTGAGGGAGCGGAAGGGGCTGCTTTCAAGCATAATCTTTAGCAATTCATTTTAAATGAAGCTGTCATACCATTCCATTTACATAATATTACGTTATAAACTGTTTTTATTGTGGTATATGCACGGAGTTAGCTCAAAGCAATATTCTTTGCATTTTGCATCAACCGGACTGAAGTCCTCGAGTCCAGTGAAGCAGATGATGTAATTGGTGAGTCAGTTGTAGCCCAAAGAGCTGCTAAAAAATGAAGAACACAAATCTTGTAAACCCAAGACACTTTATAAACTGGATTATGATGTTGTCTGTGGAGTAGATTGCAAATTACTTCTGTAATACATTGTGTGAGCTTGTGGAGGACTTTATGGGCGCACCAGGAGCATTTCTCAGACCTCTGAAGAAACTTGAGACTGAATCAACACCACACCATCCAAGTGGCCTTTTTTATTACAGTGGAACCGGTGCACGTCATGCACAAACCCGCAAAGAGGACTCTGTCCCAGGTCCTTAGTCTCTCCCGCCGTCACTTTATTACCCAAAATATCTTAAACTCGTAGTTGTGGTAGACCGGCCCTTTGTTTCACGCGGCTGCACATATGCATGGACAGCAGCTTGCAGCCCTGAGTTACAGCAGTGCAGGTTTCTGGTGATAACACATAAGACGTTAAAGCAAGTTGTCACAACATAGAGTGCGGCCCTTGGAAAGGTTACCACATGGGACTGGGGGCTTCTGTCAGAGCAGCTCACAGTCGTCTGTTACCAAAGGTGGTGAATCATCCTCGGTGCAAGTCGGAAAGTTGAAAAACGTTAATAAACCCTTGGGAAAGGCTGCTCACACCGCTTCAATTCAAGCATCGTTGTGTCTGTTGGTGACCCCCACTAGAGAAGATAATGGAAAAGTGGCCCTTCTGCGCTCATAAGCACTGCCTGTTGTAAAGCTGACTGTAAAATATGAATCAAAGTGGCTGAGGAGTGGTCCACTGTGCCAGGAACCCAAGGCTTTGTTGTCTGCGCTTCCATCAATGATGCACGAGGCACAAAAAAAAAAAAAAAAATTGGAAGTAACCATTCCTACAGCCATCCTTTGGTCAATGTGCCAAATTTGTCCACTGGAAAGATTTTCTGTGAAGAAATGAAAACGGTGTCAGCACAGAAGAACGTCTGGAGCAGAGAACGTGGACCCAGCGCACGCACGTATACATCCAATGGCGCTACCTGAGCCGTTTCATTCCACAGTGTTCCACCTTATTTATTTGCGGTTTACTTTTGCTTCTTATTTTGTTTTATATCCATGTATTTTGTGCAGCAAGGGGTGTTATTTTTCTTCATATAAATGAAATGGTGCTTTTGTCCCTGTGCAGTGCAGGGAGGCAGCAGTGTTGAAGCTAATGAGTCTATGGCAGAAGCTCTGTTTAATGGTGTTAGGTGGTGCTTTCCTTTATTACCTCGCAGAAGTCACCGTTTCCCTCTTATACGAAGAGCTGCAACAATGACGCTTTATGTGGAATGCATAGGGTGTTGGCGACATCAACGGGAAGGTTTACTATTTGTAAGTTGCGTGTTTGTATAAAATGCCTTTGAGTTCTGCAGAGGCGGGGAACTGCTTTGCGCTGTCGGCCACACCGATATGGCAGACGATAGCGTTTCGTGACGGATGGTGCTGTCAAAATCCATGTTCAAAGTGCAGTCTAATACACGGACGCACGCTATGTTTCCCAAGGTGAGCTAAACTCGGAGCGAGTTTTGCTCTCCGGCTGGTGCACAGCTGTCTGGCAGCGATGGCACATTGACCGCCCTCGCTCAGTTAGTTTAATGCGATCGGGCCGCGTGATTCCAGTGTGACGCCCTGCGTGCCGCTCATTCAGGCCACTGCGCTTCTGGCTGCTCCCTGCTTACCAACAAAGCCATCTTTGCAGCGATGTGGAGTTTGCACACCTTTCCAACAAGGACCATTTTGATCCTCCGAAACACTGGTGCGAGGAGACGTGCGGAGAAGCAGACAAAGCTGCTTTGTAAACAGACAGTGAATGTCGCTGGAGAACATTTACTGGGTTACGGTTCTCACTGAGGTTATATAACTGATGTCAAAGATGCTGTGTTCAAGGCATCCGCATTCAAAGTTTTAATCACAGCCGTGCGCTTCCAATGAATTCTATTCACAGTTACATAAAAGCACTTTTAAACCCATGGCCTCATTGTGTTGCACTGGAGATGGGAGCCTGATTTTGGGAGGTTCTCTCCAAAGACAGCTGCAAAGGTAAAGCAGGGCCGGGTTACTTGGAACCACGCCTGCAGGACTTCATCCACGTGCGTTAGTCGCATTTCACTTTAGAAAAGGTATGAAACCGCAGTGGTCGCTGTACGCGCTTTGGGAGACAGGAGAGGACCAACTCGGACTCATTTCCCTCGCAGGCCTGAAGCCAGGCTGTCTCTTTCAGTGTTTATATGCATTTACAAGGATGCAAGGACGTTTTTGTCAAAATACTACTCAAGCAGAAACAAAACCTCTGAATTGTAGGAATATTTCAAGGTCATTACTGCGTACGTGCATCTGACTGCTCTCAGACTGTGCTGCTCACTTTGCCTCCTTCTTGTGCACTCTTCGCATAACACAGTTTCCCTTCGGTTCGCTGTGGGCAGCACGGCAGTGCAGCGGGTAGCTCTAGTGCCCGATAAGCTCGGTCTGCACACAACTGGAGAAGCGGTCAGCGACAGTGGATTATCTGTAGGGGTTTTAACATAATATTGTTATATTTATTGTTAAATATATTGGACATTATATACTGTGATGTTCCTTAGAATAAACTGCCATTTTTTCCTGATACCAACTTAGTCGGTTTGTAATTAGAAACTCACTAAATACTTAAATGTTCTTCACTCGCAGTTGCAATACTGAAGAACTGTTTTCTAAAAAGGCTCGCGCTGCTCTTCCTGGTTTTGTAAGTTCCTTTTCCATATGTTAGGAATAATTCTGACCAAAAATTCCATACTTTAAAAACCCACTGAAGGAGACAGAAGCAGCAGTCAGGCCTCAATCTTTCCACTGCAACTTTCCCAGTACAGTTAAGATGCAAGAAATCCGAGCGCTGTATTGCGTGCACAAGCAGGAGGGTCCTGAACAAATAGCGGACGTGAGCGTCGCATCCAGCTGATCTTGCGGTCTGTTTTCTCGCTTATTTATGTACTTAAATGTAATATAAATTTTGAATATAAAAACCGATGTGCTTTGTCGGCTAATCAGAACATCTGCTGCCATCTTCCTCCGTGGATGCTCCTCATGAAGAATACAAGAGATGAGGTTCTGCATGCCCGTGTGCCATATGTTTCACTAGCAGGAACATTTGCGTCGTGTTTGATTATTTGAGCTCTCAATCGAAGAACCGTTTCGGGCCCAGAAAACACCCAGCTGCACCATCGCATCAATTTTAGCGCCTACAACCGGGCTTTGTGACTTTCTTCCCATTGCATGCGTTAGTTTTTTAAACTCAAAGCACAGCAAAAGATGCCACATATTAGGTTTGAATGAAGGCTGCATTTTAAGATGTTTTGTCGATCACTTTGTTTACCATGGGGCCAATTTTGTCCCAGGAACCTTGCGGCTTTGCTCCGCAAACTCTGCGTCTTTAACATGCATGACTGAATTCAGTTCTGGTGGTTCGGAACCCTTTTGTTAAGCCCATTTTCCAGTCAGGACCCTTCAGCCCAGCTGACTGCAGTCTGTGTCCCTTTCATTTGAGCAGATCTTACCTTGTTCTCTGCTGCTGGACCACGGTAAGTCACCCACAGCTTCAGGAAAAGACAGCGACCGCCAAGAAGCCATTGCAAGTGACTGATACAAGAGTTAGAATACCAGAGATATTTGGTGATAAACAGTTTCCGAGGTTTTAAAGTTAATGATAATAAAGAACTTGGAACAGCACAAAAATAAATTATAAACATGCTTCTTCAGCAGTTTTAAAGCCATGTTCTTTCTGAAGAATCTTTTACTGAAATATCAGTTAAGCGGTGGCTTTACTTTTCTAGCAAGAAATAATTTTTATTAGCATTAACATTAAAAATCATTATTAGCTCTGAATTGTAAGAGGAAATATCGAACCACCTCACAGCACCAGGTCTGCCCAGGCAGGAGTCTGAATGTTGCTCAGTCTGTGTGAGTTTAAATGCTGTCCTTGTGTGTCCGCAAGTTTCCTCCAGGTGCTCTGGTTTCTTCCCACAAAGGCATGTGTTTTTTTGTGTTCACTGGTGACTCCAAACTGCCTGTGATGTGTGCATGTATGGGTGATGGATGGATGGATGGATGGATGGATGGATGGATGGATGGATGGATGGATGCAATATTTAATCACCAGCACCGATGACAGAAAGGTCCAGTTGTTCTTTATTTTATTCTTCCACCGCTGACTCGTGTCACACCGAATTTATAGCTTTTTATTTTGCATCCAACATAATAGTCAGGGTCTCGCTGAAAAGTCCAGATGTGTTTCCTTCATGATTATTTGTTTTAAATCGCTTTCATTTAAACAAACAAAAAAAAAGGTTTCAGATATCATCAGTGATGCTGTAAGTTGTAGCAAAGCCTTCTTTTATTTTGTGCCGCAGAAACGGCAAAATGCTTCATTTCATGAGCGCATAAGAAAGCTCGGAAATGATGACCTTTCATTATCGTTTCTTTCATGTGGCCAGGACAGCCTGTAAGCTGTACAGTAGGACCCCAAGTGAGGGTAATGAGAAGAAACCGTTTCATGATGTCGTAGTGATCCTGGAAGGAGCCGAGCCCCTTTCTTCATCTCCACCCTTTGACCGTTGACCAGACAGCAAAGATGAAGCAGTTAATTTGCCAGTTATCTGTCAGATGGGTGTAATTGCCAGCTGCCTAACTCAAAGAGCTCAGGGTCTTTAGTTGCTTTGCTTGGCCTTCTCTTGACCCTCAAACACAGACGTAGACAAGTTCACTTCTGAGCCCTGCTGAGCGAGGATGGTTTGTATGCAGCGGAGTGCAGGTCCTTGGGTTGAGCTGACTTCACTGTCTGAATCACAAGAGGCATCCGCCCTGTTTTCTTGATTTAATGACACGACTGAAACGCAAAGGCGATGGAGTCTCCTCGTCCTAGGCATTATCTGTTTCTACCCTTCTGACTTTTTGTAGAAACTGAACTGCAACAAACGTGTGAAATATTTCATCGACTTAGAAAGGAAAGTCTTTAGAGGGACGAAAGACACCGACTCGCAAACTCATCACCGGGTCACAACCCTGAACTGAGTCTCAGCTGGATCTCAACAAGGTCTCTGTAAAAAGTCTAGTACGGTCGATAGACTTTCTGACTTTGAAATGTAAAAGTGTCCTTTAAATCTTAAGAAACACAGCTGAATTACTGAATGCTTATTTTGCATCCTCTCATTTTCTCAGCAAAACCAGTTTAAATTTTTATTTCAATTTGGTGGCTTTCTCATTCAACGAAACCCAAAAAACCAGGCTGCAAACGTGGGATGCTGCGGAATTATCTTCATTATTTGTATTTAGTATTAGTTTTGAGGAGCAAAAAAATCACAGAAGTAATAATTTAATTGGCAAAAACGCTGTGACTGTGGTGTTGGACCCTTTAACCCAGCCATGTGACTCAATAAAAATATCTTTATACAAAAAGGCTTGATAATTGTAAATGAAAATAAGGGCCATGCACATTAAACGTAATGCAGCGTAGAACAGGAAGTGTTGTGAGGACGCAGAGAACGATGAGCTGAAATAAAAAGTGCCTCATCCATGGCGAAGGGCAGGAATGAACCGTGGCTACAGCTGGGAAACGAATCTTCTGCCGGTCCTCACAGAGCTCCAGAACCCAGGCTTGGAGAGAAAAAGACTAGAAGAGTCTATGAGGTAGTGGCTGGTGGGGCTGAATTTGGCGGATGGCACCCTGCAGCTCCCGTCAGGTGAGCGCAGTGAAGACGACCCGCTGTAGACCGAGAGGCTGAGGAAGAAGAGGCCTTCAAAGCAGCTGGCGGAGAGCAGAGGCCCTGGGACTCAGACCTGTGGACCGCAAGAGACTTTGGGCCTGCTTGCGGTGTTCAGTGCTTCTGGTTATTGCTGTCCTGAAGAAAAAGTCAGGTTCTGCCATAAAGCAGCCTTTTCTGCAGCTTTAGTTCCACAGTTGCAATAAAACCTCAGGTTTTGCTTAGGAATCTCTCGCTTGCCCACCACTGGCCACACTCATGCTTTGAGCATTTTTGCAACCTCTTTGCTTTCCGCCTCTGGGCTTTTGCTCGGTGCCTCGTTTTCTCTTTTTTTTTCATTGCTATTTATTTATTGGAAAATGAATGAAAAAGCCCACCCGCTGCCGCCGTGGTCTGGTCACTCCCCGAGCCCAATAGACCGCATCCGCTCTCACCACAAATCTTAACAATTACAAAGGTAAATTCAGAAAGAGATCATTTCAAAGGTTAATACCTTAATCTGTTTATTGGCTTCATTCTTCTCATAATGGATTGAGACTCATCAACAAAACTGCACCGCTCACAAAAATAATATTTTTTTTTTTTGGAACATCAGCTGAAAATCAATCCTTTTTATTTATCATTAAACGAGACTTAGTTTGTTTTAATAATGTGACTTAACAAAATAAATGTTTAAAATAATAAATACTTAAAGGCCCTTGGAGGAATGTTACACTCTTAAATTCCCAGGACACACATCCGTATATTTGTAAATTTAAAAAGAGAAAGGAAAGAGGAGGCAAGAATACCCATGTGGCCTCAATAACTTTCATGGCTGAGAGAAATAAAATAAAAATCCCGCTTTGAAATCCCTGGACTGAGAATTATTTGATCACACATAATAAGTCTAGCCACAAATACTATTAAAGCTTAAAACGCATATCCTTTGGATCTAGAACAAAGGGAGTTAAAACACCAGCGTGATAAATTATTCAGATCAAACTTGTCCAACTTTTTCTCAACTGAAATCGCGAGTGTTTCTAAAAGACCATCCAACTCCTTCAGTAATTCTGGAGCGTGCGTGCGTGCGCGCGCGCGTGCGTGGTGTTTCGTTCATCCAGGAGCTGCAGAGGAAACACTTGGACCTGGGGGCGTTTTCAAAATTTCCTTCACTTCTCAGGAGGTCAGTGGCTGTAAGGAGGTAGAAAAGCCACACGGACTTGTTGAGCGGCGAACATCCTCGCGTGACCCCACCAGAACCCAAACCTGAAGCCAATGGAGAATCGGCCGTACGAACACACAAAGACCGCAGACGATCCCCAGCCAGCGTGGAAGAGCTTAAGCCACTCTGCCAAGAACAGACAAAAAGGTTAACTCAAGGAGTGTGAATCCTTCTGCAACTGTCTTTAGAATCTCATTGTTCTGAGAAAAAAGAGATTTTTTTCGTACATTTTCCAATTAGTAGCATGAACATTGATGTGCAGCTGGGTGAAAAAATATCCTTACTTTTCCGGACTTTAAATAGCATTTTAGAAAAATGGGAATATGAAAAAGACTGGCAGCTGGGAAAATGTTAAAAACCTCTGTGTGGAGGAACATTGGGTGGACGTAAAGGAGGACGACACCTTCGGCAAAACTCTTTGCGTTTCTGCTGCAGGACTGATGCCACGCAAGGATGCAAAGTTATTTTTTTTGCGATTTTAGCTCACGTATCCCTCATCGCTGTTATTTAATAAAAAATACACTGAAATAAAAGCTGCTGCAGAAGAAGCTTTGCTGAAAAATGAATTATTGCCACACTTATGTTGCCGCCAGACCTCGCATCCTCGCTGGGATTCCACTGACTTGTAATCTCATCCATGCTGGTGGAGGCCATGGGAGAAGTTCGGTGCTTGGCAGCCTCTGCCTTTGTGTCACAATTAAAGCCGAGTGGGTGTGCAAAATTGAATGCAACCCCTGCGCTTTCTTAATACTGCATTTAACATCCAAGTAAAGTTGGAGAATAATAGGGAGCCACGACTCCCCTCTCAAGCTAAGCGACTGTCCGCTTCCCCATGACATGGAGCTCGAGCTGAAGGCTTAGCACACGTTTCCTTTTTGAGGTGGATTTGCTAATCCTTCTTAAAGGGATTGCTAGGGATTTTATGGATTACAGATCTAGCACTTGTAAATAAATAAGGGAGTTGTGACAGCGGCAGATCGCGGCTCCATCGGCTCTCCGGGTTATCTTAAATGTGAAAATTAAGCAATTAAAAATGCTGACTGCCATATTTAGAAGCTCCGAATTAGGACAGCAGAATATCACCGTTCCCCACGCAAAAGCAGCCTGAAATGATGGCTGCAGTCGCGTGCATGTTCCTCTTTGCTTTTGCACTGAGCTTCCTTACAACTTCATTGGTTTGCGGGAGACTCTCGATTCAAACGAAATGCCACTGCGGGTCTGAATCAGTTGAAATGTTTGAAGCAAAGCCTTGCGGTGGACCAGCAAGGGCCACGCACGGGGGCGAAGTTTCGCGGCGCAGCGCCACCGTGACTCTGAGCAGGGTCAAGTGCTTTAGGAGAACAGGTGGATTGATGAATGTTTGAATGAAATAAATGCCGTTTTACCACCGATGTGACTATGCGTGAGGGAAACCACATCTTCTCCTGGTAAGTCGCTTCATAAAAGCGATTCTGTGAAATGTTCATTAGGACACACAGTGAACTGTATCCATTCTTCGCTTAGATGCTTCTTGCTGCCATCACACCCTTCCAGCCATTTTTCTGCAATGCTATGCCACCTGATCTGGGAAAATGCATGCAGATGGACTGCATTTGTCCATTAAATGCTCGCTTCACACCGGGTCCAAATGGGTGGCACAGTGGCCCAGCGGGGAGAGCTGCTGCCTCACAGCTTCTGAGGATGAGCAGATACTTGTAAGAAGCTGAGTGGACTGCTGCTGTGCATCACCTTGGACACAGGAATCAGCCAAGTTTACATTAACCGTATATTAATAATATATAACAACAGATAATACATTTGGAGCTCAATTCATTCTTCATTCCTGGTATAAACGGAAGAGTCTTGTTCATGAGGGAAAATGCATGGCTTGGAAAAAATAGTGTAAAACAGTGTGATTGCACAGTAGCATAGCCGCAGTACAACAGCAGAGTATTAATAGTGTAATGCACACACAGAATCCCTGGAAAATGTGGTCCAAAATGAAACGTCCCAAAAAAAACCTTTTTCCATACAGGACGCAAGGAAACTCGGCAAGAGACACGGCTGCGGCAGGCAGGCGCGCGTACAGCCGGTTTGCCCAAAAGCGGCTCTGCCTTTGCCGTAAGCCGAATGCTCTGCTATAGTCGGTGGCGCTTCCCTCGAACGGCCGAGAGCTCCAAGCAGCCAATGTGACCACGGCTCCCGCGGGGTGACATCAAATGCACAAACTGTCAACGGAAATTGTCACCATCATGGCCGAGGCTCTTTCATCACCAACATTTGCAGTCAATTTTCCAGCAATTGTGCACTTTATGCTCCAATTATCATAAACATGAAATATTAATATTGCTTTTTAAATGAATGAAAATTGCAAAACCATTCCAATTTTAAATAACCTTTAAAGTCTTAATTAAAAATAAAATAAGCAGTCTATTAAACTGGCTGCGATCTATCACGCAGTCTCAGTATTTATTTTGAGAGACTGGACAGTTTTGTGTCTCCGGCTCTCTGCCCCCAGGGCATTTTCACAGCTTTGCTCCTTCCTTCGAGTCCCCCCTTTCCAGCATTCTGCGCCTTGGAAAGGGAAACAAATTGGTTTTTCCCAGGTGTTTGCCTCGGCTTCGGCGATCCCGGCACATTCAGCTGAGGGCTGGAAGCAGCCGCTGTTGCAGAGCGCTGGTGGGAATGATACGATCCCAAGCAAAGGCCACGGACAGCTGAGACCTCGGCGTACTTTGCCATCCGATTCGGCCTCGCCGTCTGGGCTGTGGCTCAACCGGCCGAGGGGAAGCGGGCAGCTGCTGTCACGGCGGATTCACCTCGCTCTTAAGCTTACTTTTCACACGTCTATATTTCCTTTGCACGAATTCTGTATAAAGTTATAAACTGTAATTTGCAACTGTGCGAAAGCAAACAGGCGGCCTGCTGGTTAGAGCCACTGCTGAGCTCTCAATGGAACCCACCTCTTGCTGTGAAGCACTTATCCCAGATTTTACCAGACGGTAAAATTTACCCAGCTCTATAAATAAGTAAAAAAAGCGTTTGTTTTACACTGAAAGTTGTTTCGGAGAAAAGCTTTTGATAAATAAACAATTGTAAATGCACAAGAGTTTCACCGTGTTGCACGTGGCCACATTTTCCCCTCATCTTGGGGGAAACAGGGTCCAGCTACCGCATTTTTCCAGACAGAAGAGTTTTCTTCCCCAAGGACCTGGTACTACATGGCTTCCAAAAAGATATTTTTTAAGATTAAAAGCTGTGAAATTTTGCGCTTTATCATTATTTTGTTTATTGGTTTATTTTTATTTTTATCATTTCAAATGGGGAGGAGGATTCATATCATTCAAGTACGAGTATGAGATCCCCACAGTAAATATTCTTGTAAAACTGTCCTTTCAAAGATGGAATGAGACAAGCACACCGTGTTGTAGAGGCGGCACGCCAGAAGCAATGGGAAGTAGTCAACAAGGACCCTTTGACAGAAAACTAAGTCCAAACAAATGAAAACCCATGGCCTGAATAAAAATAAAACTCTGTACGCCAGCTTAGCACAGTCGTGTACCAAGAGCTCCTGAGCACCAGACCAAGACTCTCGAACCCCTCAGAAAGTCTCCCATGGCTTCTGTGTGGCAGCTCAGTCGTGAAAACCTGGTCTTCACATGGGGTTTTATTCTGAACAGAATCGGTTCTGTACCTAGAAGTGCAAATCGTCTGTCTGGATGCAGCACGAAAACAGCAGACAAACAACAAACCTGCTTTGAAACTGACCGGCCAATCTGCTTCGGAGGTAAGAAGAACCGCGGTGAAAGGCTGCTCCTCATTTCGGGTGTTTCCTTCAGAATACAAGAAGCATCACGGCATGATGGCTCTCACAGGGCCAACGCTGGGGTGCTGGGCCACCGGCACAGCCGCCGGCCCAAGAATATAGGCGGTTTCGACTCCTTCCCCACGGCACGGTCGAACGTCACTGACAGCATTGCAAATCAAAATGCCAGGTCTTAAACGTAGAAAAAAATGATCAGGCGATGATATCAGGAGTGCAGCGCATTCATATCTGGCAAAAGGAGCCCTGACAAATTTTGTCAAGTCACTCAGCCTCTGCTTATTATTGCCGTATTCTTAATAGGGAAATCACACAGCTTAATCGTATTTTATCCTGTTATACTTGCGAAGATACCTGATAATGCCTTTATATCTTGAGTTTGCAAACATTTTCATGGGTCTCTTCCCAGAGGACATGAAGCCCTCCCTTGTGTCTTTTGTGCTGCTATCTCACTGATCTCTGCCAGAGCAAAGCAGCTGCGGCAAAGCAGGACTTTGACACACAGACAACACGTTGAGCTAAATGTTTGCCGCGTGGCCTCCGGTGCCCTTTCTCTGTCACTGACGGAGTGATGCTGCGCAGACACGGCGAGGCAAGGGCCCGGCGTTTCGAGTCCTCCAAGGCTGTGGAGTGTCCTGACTTTTCTCAGCTTTCGTGCCACAGCTTCAGGTGCATGAAGTGTAAAGTGGCAGGACGGTGAATGAGGCGGGACAACAGGAACACGGGATCTGTCAGACCTCAGATCGTGACCATAAATCTGCCATCTGCATTATCCAGCGTTTCCTGCTCAGTGGTTTACGTTGGACTGTAAGATCTACCTTTGTTACGTTACATGGACGCATTCGATTTAAGAGAGTACGGCTCTGACAACTGAAAAACCTTGCACCCGCAGTTTTATCTGCATCTCGTGCGATCATTGCTCTCCCTTAGTAACAGCTTTATTAGTTTAACCAAAATATGTGGCCTCTTCCAACAACTCACAGCCGGTGTCAGCCTGGTCAAAGCAAGCTGAAGTCTTTGTGGAGCTCTTGGGAGCACAGTGCAGCGGTCACTGCAGCATTTGACCTTTTTCCTTCCTTTCTAAGGGCACTCCATTTCATCGTCATCATTGTCGCCGTCTTCCTCCTGTGATGGCTGGATGTGGTGCCACGAGTAATTCTGAATGTGCTCGAAGGAACAGAAACGGAATGAATTAGGTGAAGATTCCTTTCGGTGAACAAAATGCACTGCATCTTCTTTCAGGCGGGGGTCACAATGTGTGTTTCAAGTTGCCCAAGGATCAAATTCGGCTGCCAGCAAAGTGACCAACCTTACAGGGGACAGACAGTCAACCGTCAAGCCCACTTGCCCACAGACACCATCGTTCACCCCTACGATCATCACTTATTTAAATTTTGGTCTTACAGTGCTATGGTGAGTCTGTTTTAATGGTGATATTTTGGTGTTATGTGTCTCAGCTGCATTCCCTTGCACTTTGATGATGATTATGATGGTGACAAATCTGTACTTTTGTGCTTTAATGCTGCAAACATTTGATTTTTATTCTTCAATCTTTTTTCAATCTTTCATTTCTTCAGTCTTTCAATCTTTAAAATTGCACAACCTAAAGGGGTCTGCTTGGTAAAGCCAATGATGGAGTCCTAGAATTCTGGGCCAAGAAGGGCTTGGAGATATTCAACTTCAGCACAAACACCAGAACGGTTTTTCTTTAAACATAAGTTCAACTGCACGAAGAGGACGAGCCTGTGGATTCAGAATTCCTCTTCCATCAGATCTGTGTTTGCGGGCACAGAGACATCAAACCTGAGAGCAGTGAGAACCACACGAAGGAGATGCTGACTTGGAGGAAATGCCAAACTAGCAAAACAAACGTGGAAGTGAGCAAACTGTGTGAGCCACTAGGTCTATGCTGGACTGAAGCTTCAGAAGCATCAGACCACAGCGTAGGTCGGGCCTGACTCTGGTCCTGGGCCCCCTCCCCTGTAAGTCCACTCCCAGCCCAACTAATCCTAAACATATCTATAACCTCAACCCAACTGTTACCATAGCCCTAAACACAAAGAAAAATAAACAGCAGACTCTTCTCATTGTCTCAATGTTTTTGCTTTGCTCTGTGCATTCAGCTTATTGTTCTCTCACACTGAATCAACTTGCGCTCTACGGTTTTCTACTCACATCTTTGAGTATAAAGATTCCTGTGAGTTGTGTCTCAGTTTCTGTTTATTC
Organism: Heterotis niloticus; assembly: GCA_018136845.1. Lineage (NCBI taxonomy): Eukaryota > Metazoa > Chordata > Actinopteri > Osteoglossiformes > Osteoglossidae > Heterotis > Heterotis niloticus. Next base: position 15,754,411 of record CM030903.1, on the reverse strand, counting down.
GTGCCTTTTTTTCCTGATAAAAAAAAGCTTCCCATGACTGACATGCAGTTGCAGAAAAGCTGCTTCTAATGTGCACGTAGTCATCTTTGGAGAAGCAGCATGGGTGGCGAAGCTCTTCTTTATTCATAATTCAGACCTGTCTCTTCCTTTCAGCACCATAGTTTACACAGTAGCCTGGAATTTAGAGAGTAATATGGACCATGATTTGCCAGTGCTGAGCAGAGTATTAAACAAAGTCCTCAGCCGTATACTTAGTTAAAATTATATTTCAAATAATAATAACCTATGTCCATGACAGCACGCAGATAAAAGGGGATGCTTGCAGAATTCATGTTACTCCAATGCTAGGTTATATTTATTACTCAAAATGGCAATCCAGTGCTGTATGAACAAGTTTATATAAAAGGTGCAAGGAAGAAGTCCCCAAATGGACAACAAGACTCAACTCCAAAGCAGTTTATTAACAAAGTGAAGCCACGATGATGCGAAGAACCGGGAATTCAGTTTCCTTCTTCTCCACTCCCTCCTCCCATCAGTTTGGAGCTCAGCATGAGTGAAACCTGGAGGGATGAGAGTTAAAACCAAAGGGGCATTTGTGGCGAAAGCGGTTGTGATGGAGCGGTTGTTCCACACATGGCTAAACCTTGCTATTCGCATATCTGTGACATCAAAGTGTTTTTCATATGAAAGATGTGTGTTTATTATCCCGGTGAATGTTAAACTGTGCTCTAGGGGATCCAGAGTGACCGCACGTTCACCTCATTACTTAGCCGGCCAGGCCAGGGTCCCCAAGCAGACAAGATTTCCGAATAAGCACTTCATCCGGTTCGGGGACATTCAGTCCTACCGCTCAAGCTATCGGCAAGCAACAGTGCATTCGCTGACTGCAATCTCTGCACCCGGTGGATGCCAAACTCACATTGGGACCGCATGTCTTACTTCCAATCGTTACAAATAAATATTTGGTATAAATTTGATAGAAGCATTCGTTGCAAACATCCAGTGCTTTTACTTGTGATGGACTGACATTTCCTCGGGAACGCTACTGATGCTTTTCCATTCATCCGTCCATCCGTCCATCATGTGTCATTAACCACTTAATCTCGGGCAGGTCTGTTGAGGCCTGAGTGTTAATAATTTTAATCCTTTTAAAAATGTTTAATGATTTCTACAAAGTGTCAAGGTGGATCTTTTTTATTCAAGTAAATCCTTTTTTTTATTGCTTTTGTTGTAATTTATTCAGTAACCCTAGGATAATTTTTTTTCCTTTTTATTGTTTTCCACTTTGACTGCTGCATGGAATTCAAGCTTTCGGAGCGTGAAGGTTTCCAGTTTCTACTTATAATTAGTATCCGTATATGTTTTTCCAAAACTTCTTTTCCGGTCTCCAAAATGTTAGTTTTATCAATCTGAAATGAATTAGTTCAACTGTACAGAACTACAAAGAAATATTTAAAAATACAACTGACAGAAGTCAAGGTGGATCTGCTTAAATTAACATTCACATAAACAAAGATGTACCTGATAGAGGCTTTGAACGCGGCACCGCTTGCGGAGGGGATTAATCCTGTTAGATAAACTGTCAGTCTTGTGCCTCAAACCGATGTGGTTTAATTCAATTTATAGATGCTTAGGTGTGCAGCTGGGAGCATTTCGTCCTCATTTTATCCTCGCGTGATCCTCAAGCATCATCTTCGCTCCACATTTCACTTCTGCCAAGCCTGAAACCGGCCTGCGACGCGATGCGACGCGGCCTCTGACCGCAGAGGGTTTTCAAGCGGGCGGGCGCTGTGTTTTGTGGCTCTGCTTGAAAACATGTGCAGCTCTAAGGGTAAAAGTGAGTGTAGTAAGATTTGTCTCGTGGAATGACATGCGGGCCATCTGGGAAGAAATCTGAACCTCTTCGTTCCCAAGTGGTTTTTGTTCCTTCACGTTTCGAGAGTCAAGATCAAGATTCAAATCGAGATTCAGGCGTGTTTCCGCGGCGCGCGCGGTGTCTCCGGCTCAGCGAGCGCTGCCCACTTTGAGCTCGAGCAGCGCGAATGAGAGGTGGATGTGTTTTATTACCAAGGGGGTAGAACTTCTGTATCAAAGAGAATTGCCCTACTTTTAACAATTTACCCATGAGGATACGGATTAGTTTTTTCCTCTCTTTTTTCTTCTTTCCCCCACTGTTCTTGCGTGTGACTTTGATTGCAAACAATAAGGCCAGAGTTTCCACAAACTTCACCTTCTTTTCTGGCGAGCCTTATTAAAACATTTTAATGGTTTTCATGGCTACCTTGCTGCTCTTGGCATCAAGCAAAGTTTTCTAAACAGCAGAGCCCAGGAACATCGTGCTGTTTTGAGGCTTAATTTGCTGCTGAGTTTGACACTCGAAAATGTCTCCGTCGCTCCCCGTTTTATCTCGCATGATGTAACTCTGAGGTCAACGTGTTTTTCACTTTGCGCTCTGTATAAACACACCTCATTCAGCCGTCTCCTAGCAACCGCCGTGCATTCATTTGTCCGTATTACGGCGCATTAGAGCCCTTTAAAAGCGGCGCGTCGCACGCAGTCATTCGCAAATTTCTCTTCCCGCTCGTCCTTTGATCACGGAGCTGCCGGTACGAGTTGACAACATTTAGGGAACAAAGTATTTTCCTTAAGCGCAGGCCCTGTTATAGATGATTATAGAAATATATTTGCGTATATTTGAGTTGGCAAGGCAGAGCCTTACATTGTTTTGTCAGGAGCTCTTCTGAAGTTTTCTGCAGTGCTTTTTCGCGCGGCCTCCCCCCGCAACCTGGTCCGTACGCACCTGTAACAATCTGTGACACGAAAATCACATCCGCTGCCTTTATTGCATCCGTCTGCAAGAGACGTTTCCGGCGAAGACGACAGAAACCGCTAGCTGTACGGTTTTTCCACTGAAGCACCGCTTGTGCCAAAGAGCCTCATAAGTTTAGCCAAACCATCGGTTTACACTTGCATTAGTCCACATGTGCTGTATAAATTTCAAATGGAGTTCAATTTTGTCACCATTACACTTGACCTGTAGGCTAATAGTTACTTCCTTGAAAAATAACCTACACGGTATATTTGCCATGTTAGCTCGCGTCAGATTCGCTTTGTGCCCCGCGCTTCTTAGGTGCCACTGCGTTCTTCACCTGAACGTGCGACCGCCGACGGTCGCTGTGAGACGCCGCTGGCACACAGATACCTTTGTGGCATTTGCACGATAACCATTGGTCCTGTGTCGGACTATTTCGGCAAGGTACAAGCTTGCGCCATCCTTCTGCCGGTGAGTTGTCATTTCTGTCATGCATTGTCCTTCTCATAACTCAGGGAGTCATTTCACTGCCGTGATTCCAGGGCAGGCTGACCAGCCTCTCGATATCGCATAATTCTTTGGCGAAACATAATCGGTGCAGCAAGGCTCCATACACCACATTTGTACAGTATCCTGGTAAATTATAAAAAAATCGTACATCTAAATGTACATGTGTCTCTGGAGTTATTTTTTCAGGATGTGTAATGGCTTTTAAAATACCTTTCAAGACTTTGGTGGAGCAAAAATGTAATCGTCTACCCATAAATGTTAAATTGCATCTTCTCAAAGGGAGTTTCTGTCTTCTTGGCACTCATGTATCTTCCATTTGCGTCACGCACCCCACGTGGCTGCACGTTCCGAGGTGGGACATCGTGGCCTGCGATGTGCGTGCAGTAGTGTCATCGCAGCGTAACGTACAGCTTGAGTTCGGACAGCATTTGTCCGGGGTTTCGTGCACATTAGCCTGGAAACGTGAGCTCCGAAGCCATCCTGACTTCTCATCTCGGAATGAGTTGTTTTCCTGCAGCCCACTGTGCATGTGAGCAAAACGCGGGAGAGAATGTGCAATAATTTAAGACCTGTGTGGAGCAGCAGGAAAGCGGCTAAGATAATGGCATTACTCATTCATACAGCTGGATACTTTGCCGAAGATACGGCAGCAAACCCTGATCCTCGCGGGTAAACACACACTACGCTCTTCCAGTGCAACTTAAATAGGTCACCCTTTAAATTTCATAAACTTTCCAGTTTAAATTTACATAATCCTTTGTCCTTTTGACAAAAATTCATGCCGTACAAAAAACTACAAACTTTCTTTGTGTCGTAGGTCTGCAAATGCTGTTTGCAGAGCTTCAATAAACCCTGAGTGCAGAGTGAAACATGTGCTGCCTAATGCGCTGCTCCTTTGTCTGTGTGTTCAGGAGCTGCGTTCCAAGATGTGCGGAAGCCAGCGGAGGCCAGCCAATATTTGGACTGTGGGACGCTTGGAGGATTGGAGGAGGAAACCCAGAGAGAACAGCCAATGCAAACAGTGGAAGGAAAAAGTGGGTAGCAACCTGGCAATCCTCAGTTTACCACCTTGCCTACAGACATACGGTGTATCTGGAACTCCTGTGCACAACTGCAACAGCAACAATAAAACACAGACGCAAAGACAGAAGCTACGGTCGGAGTCACATGCGCATCTGCCCATGTATTATGATTACGTGAGTGACACTGACTTTGGATTCACCTGCCTACGGCATTTAAGGTTCTCGTTCGGTGTTGCTGTTAGTGCCTACCCACGTGTGCCCTTCCCCATGGTGTTTTTTCTCTCTAGCACCGCTAACAGTACTTATGTACTAAATGCAACCACTTAAATGATAAAACAGTTTGGTGACTACATAAGGTGTTATCACTTTTTTCCCTTTACACTGCTACACCTTTTTGACCTGGGCAGCAATGGGTAACCCAGCTGGAAACTTTTCCAGCATGCAAATGACTGATGGCAATACATTCACAAAGGTCGCAATGTGTTTGCTATACATGCTAAATAAGGACATGCAGTACCGTACAGTACATATATTGTTGTAACACTGTGACCAGTTATGTAAATAGTTAAATGTTGTGTACGGTCCATTGTAGGTTTGTGATGTTGCCTGGTTTACTACAGTAGGTGGGAGATGGAGCTTGGGGCATTCGCCAGCGATGGAGGTTCCCAGGCATGGGGTGACCCTACGAGTCCCAAAAGGTTTTGGTACTGCTTACTGTCTTTGTCAACACAGTTTGGTCAGCCTTGGTCAACATAAAATTGGAAAGCAGCTAACTTCATGTGCCCTTCCTGCCTGTTTGCCTTCTGCTGCTGTGTAAATAAAGTCGGTGTTAAGGAGACTTTCTCAGTGTCCTCATTCCCCCGGAGCCCTGACCGGTGCTCATAAAGTTATAATAGTAGCTTTTATGGACAGCTTAGCCTTCGACAAAACTGACAAGTAGCTGCTTTGCATACTAGAAAATGTTTGATGGCTGTGAAGTTTTAATATTCTGTGCTGTGTTTTGAAATGTCTCATTAGATGTTTTGCTTCTGATACCAGACAGCATCTTTCCACTTCATTTTTGGCCTAGTACTGCCAATAAGCCTTTTGGCTCACAGTTTGTTTTTTTTTTTTTTTTTCTTTTTGGCTTGCTTTGTGTTTATTAGACCTTACATGCAGGGAATGAAAACCTATTTTGAGAAATCCACCTTTCGCCATCTCACCGCTGGTCTCTTCTTGGACAAGGCACAAGCCTAAGTGGAAAAAGTCAACGGACAAGTGATGAAGGGCAACAAATCATTGCAAGGCCACAAAAAGAGGCACAAATAACCACTGTATGCATGTAGGTTTCCATGAGCAAGCAATACAACATGAGCATGTGGCGCTCCTTCCCTTTCCTCTGTAGCGTTGTGGAAAGCAGCGAGAGAAATAGAGGGCTTGCATACCAGAGATGCTCAGCAGCTGCTGGTGTCCACAGAGAGGATCCCTGCACCAAGCACAGTGGCTGGGCAGGGCTCCATGGCGCTGCTTGGGTCAGGTCCAAGGTACAGCATGTTCTTGGCAGATGCCGAGGTTCTCTCTGCTTGTTCACGGTCCATAAAAAGCAGGCAGGTCAGCCAAATCAAAGGAATCTAGGAACTTGTTTTTTTCCGTTTCCAAATGTAGTTTGCTGGTAGGACTCAGGCTTCACCTTTTCTTAGCTGTATCCCTCAACTTTTCCTTTATGTAATAATAATAATAATAATAATAATAATAATAAAAAGATACTAAGATTTGCAAAGTTGAGCTCAGTACAATGTGGAATGTCGTAACCAGGGTGGTACCAGTAGTGGACTGAGCATGAGGAACCCTAAAGAAACGCTTCAGTAGATGGAGCTCCCAGGGTGACCAAAGGCAACGAAAGTCCAGAAGATCACACTAATGGAAACCATGCATGTCCTGTGTGCTTGGACCAGTTTCTTTGGTCTCTGGTTGACATATGAATCAATTTTGAACCAATTGAAATGTCTAAGGAGTTATTATTCTTTTAAAAAAGTGAACACTAGTTGACATAGAACCTCTGACAACTTTTATGCTGTTAATCATTTTATGCACCTTATTTGACTCATAAAAGGATAAGAGCAATCTTTGAAGGCACAGACATGTTATTAGGTATCAAAGAGAAACATTTTGGAGAAATAATTTTTTTTAAGAATGAGATCTAGAGCATCATTAATCTGAGTTAAGAACCAAAGTCCAAAGTTTGAACACATCTGCTGGGCATTAGTAAGTCACTCAGCCACTTTCCTCCTGCTTTTCCATGTACAGATAAGGATAAAAAGACATACAGGCAGGCCAAAACCTTCCTATCCCTAGCTAGTCTCCAGCTCTTTGCGGAGCATCCCTAGGTGTTCTTAGACCAGCTATGACTGGAATCCCTCCAACTTTGTTCCATGCCTGGTAAAACCCCCCTGGAATCCGAAACAAGGACACTATTAGAACATGCCTAAAACACATCAAGTATCTCCTCTAGACCTGCAGGAACAGCAAGTGTCCAGAGGTTCTCCTGGAATCCTCCTTTCAATCTCCCATGCCCCTTTTCTACCACCCATGACCAGGAACCCAAGATACGTGAACCTTTGCATTTACCAGGTTGGATAGCTGCCTTCTGAGAGGGTAAAAATTCAGCAGAAATTTCTTGGATGAACAGATCAACATTTTGAAAAGGAGGTCTTCTGCACCACAAAACTGAATAACTATGAATAATACAAACAGATAATTTAATCCATCTGTAACCATGTTATTCTGCTCAGGGTCACAGTGTCCAGAATTTATTTCATAATCATAGGGTGCCAATCCATCATAAGGTGGCAACACACCAAGCGCCACCCAGTGACTGAGATGGTTTTTTGCTCTGCGTGTTACATGTATGGACCCTGGTTTACCTTTTGTCTCCTCATGTAAAACAAACAAACAAACAAACAAATGTGTGTGTGTACATATAGCCATACAGTACACACACCATATCTACTAATATATATATATATATATATATATATATATATATATATATATATATAATGTATACAATGTTTGAGGCAACAAAAATATAGGCTGAATGTTCTTATGGATATTTTCATAACTTCAGTAATTAAAAGATAACTGCAGGATCATATTTTCAGTCATAGCTTTTAGAAGTGAGTTGTAAATCCCAGTGAAACTAATATTAAAAGAACTTTGTACTGTATTTCTCTTCCACTGGGAAATTTGTAAAAAAAAAAAAAAAAAAGTCATTTTAGGATTTTTTTAACTTGCTCATCACAGTCAATATCAGATGCTGTGAAGCAGCAACCAGATGGCTTCAAATATTACTGTAACATCAGAAACAGCTCACAGACTAATCTAAGTATTCAGAATTATGATATGTTTTCATTTAAGTTTATGAGTAGTACTACAATCATGCAAAGAAAGTAACTGACTTTCCTTGTGCCGTCCCAGTCAAAATCAGCGGGACCCTTAAAGTAGTCGTATTGCTGGACTTTAATACCGTAGTATTTACCGTTAGTGCTGTGAAACAGTCGGACGATGCATAGTGACACAGCAGTCATAGCAGCGTGGAAAGGTCGAAAGGAGAAAAATAACAAAACACATTCCACCAAACTTTATCGCCCTTACGTCACCATTGTGTGTGTGTGTGTGTGTGTGTGTGTGCGCGCATCGTACATAATTTATTCACTTTCTTTTGTACAGATTGTTTTTTGCCGCACGTATTACTGCCACTGGCTCCTATTGCCTCTTGCCATGATGCTGATCTTGATGCTGATGATGATGACGATGATGATGATACTTTTATATCTCTGAGGCACACCCCCACCCCATTCTCTGTCACCAGTTCTGCTCATTGCCCCAAGCCCTCACTAGCCCCACCGCCATCATCCCTCCCTTGCTGCTCTGTTTGGGTGTAGAAAGCCCAAACCAGTCTGATGTCCAGTGAACACGAAGATGCTCACATCTGTAGACAGAGATCATACGCAGCAGTGCATATTTCAAATAAAAGGTGGGAGGCAGATTCTCTATGTCTAATGCTTTCTGATTTACACTTAATACACTTGATTTTGTCAGGGCTTCTGCTGGCCATTTTGTGTACTACAAGGCCATGTTGGGCTCCTGTTTACTCCTGTGCTTCCCCACCTGATCGCTATTATTACCCTCAATATTGCGTCTTGTGTTCCCCAATAGCCTGTCGTGGTGGTATTTCAGTCTTGTATTTGTATCATTTCTCTTTTAGATTGTGACTGTGTTTTTCTGTGCCATGATAGCGGTTTCTGCTTGTTTCACCAGTTTTGATCTTGTTAATCCTGGCCTGCTTTTGCTGGCTGAATTTGATTGTTTTCTGCCTGTTCCGCTGGATTTTTGACCCTGTTTTTCCTGACTTGCTTTTGCCTACTGAACTCGATTGTTTTCTGCCTGCTTCTCTGGATTTTTTGACCCTGGGCCTCTGGACCTGTTTTTTGCCCAGCATTTTGGATTGTTTGCTGTCTCCCTGTAATGCATCTCCTTACCTTCATTAAGTCTGCAATTGGGTCCTGACTTGTAATTCTTGATTTTAGATCATTTAGAAACATTTGTTTATAGGTTCTAAGCCCATGAACTGATTTCCAAAATATAATTGTTTTCAGATGTTTGGTCTGACATTCATGTTTCTGAACAAAAAATATTTTAACAAAAAAAAAAATAATAAGGTGCAAAAAAAAAAAAAATAAAACAAATGTTATTAAAACAACTTTTTAAAGACCACTCGGCACCCTTTACCGACTTAAGCACGTCTCACAGAAGTGAGCAAAACAATGAAGCGCAAATAATGTTTGAACACGGGCCACACGGAGCTGAGACTGAGAACGCAGTGCTGCCGCCTCGTGTCACGCTCACACTTCATTTTAAATATTTGTGGGTCGATGTCACTCGAATGGAACTGGCTGTGCCGGGGCTTCTGGACTGCCTTACCAGTCCAGATTTTAATATGCTGTGTTCCGCTCATATCGAGAACTCGGAAACCAGGAGTTTAAAAACTGGGGTGTAGGTATACAGTTTCTACCTCAGAAATGAAAGATGATCACACGCAGGGAGTTGGTAACAGGTTAGTTGTTTTGAAAAGGTTTCCAGTCTATGTGTCAGGTCATGAAAAAGTCTTCAGTTTTGCAGCTGAGCATTTTCCAAAAGATTTAGTCTTACTGTACTTTCACATAATTGTATTTGCTCAATTCTAGAGCAACATAAACACGGTGGACTGTGAAGCCATTGCTATTTTGGAACTTGCCCTTCCCGACTTTGGGTCATTTGTGAAAGACCAAACAACTATATGCATTATTTTTATCATTGGATGAACAAAGTAAGTAGAACAGCCAAGGGAAGTATGAGAAAGGCTTTTTCATTAGAAGTTGTGATGATTCAGAAAGTAAAATGGAGGTGTTTGGCTGTGCTGTAAAGCGAGCGCAATGTCTGTCATGAAAAAGGAGAACATTTTCTCAGAAGTCACTTCTACAAAAGTGAAGAAGCAGCACATAATGCATTATATCACACCTTTCACAACCTTATAAACCGTCAGGTTAAAATTCATATTAAAAATATTATTTTTCACATATGTAAATAATTGCTACAATGTTTGCATAGTAAATAAGCAAAATGAAATTTAGACACTGTGTGTCCATAGAAATGTAATATCTAAGGGGATGGAACCTGAGGAAAAAGACTTTGCCACAATTCGGGGTGCTCCTGTTTTAATTGAGCATTAAATTATTTGACCTTGGAAAAGCAAGGAAAGAAGCTGTTCAAAATGCATGCTGTTCTCCAGAGCTATTTCTGCAGCGAGGAAGCCAAGAATAAGCATTACTTATACGGCATTTTAAAAATTTAATAACTACTATTTTTAGCCACCCACTCTGGTTTCTGTTGTTGAACAGGACCCGAACTCCATAATGTGTATTTACACCCAGCATGAAGGGCTTTTCACATTTTTGGGTGGCAGAACAACATGAGAGCAGAAAAATCCTACATTTTCGATTCTGTATTTTTTTGTGCGTCTTCAGCTTTATGATTAATCTTCTACAAAACAGTTGCTTGTGTTTTCTCTTTTATACACACATTGGTTTTGTCCATGGACCACTAAAAATAATAATGCCCTTCACTGATGTATATGCAACAGTTTTTTTTTTTTTTTTTGGAAAAATATGTTTTCCTTTTGGTTTTGCCTTTTTGACTTTGTAGGTAATTTAGCATTTCTATTCTGAATATGTTAGTTTAACTTTAAGATGAAATCACAGCAAGAATGAGAGAGAAATGACAAAAAGAAAGATTGGACCTAAGATTTATTTAAGTTTTGCTGAAGGACCTCTCTTAGGTGTGGAACAGGTAAGTGTGGTCCAGTAAGCAGAAGCATGAAGTTTGTACAAAATTCCACCTGTTTATCGAGGTGGTGCTAAAATTAAGACTATTTCTAGTACAAATGAAACATTCATGAACGAATTTTAAAGTCTTGCCTAACTTTTGCTAATGTGAAATGCAGCATGGCTGCATGGGTGGGGTCTGTAGCTCCCTGGGGCCTGGGGACATCCTGTCCCGGAGACTTGGCCGCCTTCTGCTCCTCCACTTTGAGACAGAGCGATGAAGAAGGTATGCACAGCAGGGAAACTCCAGTTCATCTCCACATTGATGGGAAAGAAAAAAGGGGGGTTGTCACCGCTCCCCCCAAAACATACATTGGGCCCTCGTACTTTCTTCTATGTACAATGATAAAGCAGACACGATGTTAATGTGAGTGTGACAAGCTGAATGAAATACACAGGCAGACATCCAGACAATGAAAAAGTAAAAAAAGACAGCTGAGATTTGCACAGAAAACACAGAAGAAAATGAAGCTGTGCTTTGGATTACAGTGGATCGGGCTGGAAATGTGAGCAAACAGAATTGCGGATCAAGTACCTCTGAACCAAGTTATCCAGATCATCTGTGCTTATAAGATGTGAGCCTTAAAGTCATGTAAAAGGGGAAGACAAAAGCCAATTTCACTGCAGATTTTTCAATGTGTTATTAAGAAATACTGCATTTCTGTGCTCCCACAGCCCACATTAAATCTACAATTTGCTTGATAAACTTACACACTCCTTTGCTGTAATGTCATTCACACTCAATATCAGTTTGAGTTTACTTTCCTGTTTAGAACAATAATTCAAATCAATGATCCAGTCAAGTTCAGATATACAGTTCATTTAAATTATATATTTGAAACTGAAATTATTGCAGGTTCGACAGGGTTTGTGAAATTTTGGGGATTTAATCGTAAGGCAACAGTACCACCTGCTGGACTTCATTTCAGTTGAATCGCCCCAGCTTGGTTTTTATTGTGCTGATTCCAAGACCACAAAAACAGTGATGATCTGGCTCTGTGGATGCATCAGAGCACCGCTGTAAATAACTGAAACGGTTATATTTTATATTGAGGGGTCCAGTCTCAAGCCCTTATTTCGGGAATATTTGGACAATGAGCGCTGCGAAAAGGAGGACTGAACGCATGAGAACAGAATTCACGCAGAGTTTATGCACAAATTTTGGTCACCTGCTTGCCGATTTGTTTGCGTGTTTTTGTGTCTCTTGTGCACACGAGGCCATATTCCTCGATCCAGCGCAGGCGGTCATCTATAAATCCCTCTGCCGCCCCAAAATGTTAAACAGGGGTTCAGTTACTAAAAGTGAGGCAAGAAAGCTTATAACAGTAAAACTGGATTTTTAAAGCATTAAAACTGATTTGTTAGATGGGAAGAGAAGCAAACTGTTTCAGAGAGCTTAGCTTTCTCAACAGTGAACCCTAAGGGACTTTAGAACCAAATCAGTCCTAAAGCAACAGATTTTTTTTTTTTTTTTTCACGTCTGCATTTGTTAATCCGACATGTAATACAAGAGGATGGTGTGTCATTGAAATGCTGCGTGATGCTAAAGATTTACTGGCATAAATGTCAGAAAAAAGCCAAGACGAGAAAGGAAGCGAATGCTATTGCGCGCTGTATGGCGTGCGTTGCGGTTAATCCAGCATAAAGTACATTCGGGGCTTCTGCAGCAGGAATGAGGTTTTCTCCTGGCTGGGTTTCACCAAGTTAATGAACCCCCCTGGTCCAATCCCACACTGCCATGAACATTATCCACATACCCAACATGTGAGGCTGTGCCAAGGCTGCCGCGCCTCGCTGAGCACCACCACGTGCAGATCACAGATAATGAACCTCTTGGGTTACAAGGCCGCACAACAACATCTGCTTATGCAGCCATCCCAGTTTTGACTTTTCAGAGAGTTAAATTAAGCTTTATAATGATCGGGATAAACACATAATAATGTGCTCCAGGGTAACTGCTGTACCCCCACCCCCACAAAAAAAAACAAGACATCACAAAACGGCGAGCGCAAAGCGCAGAGCGCGGTGCCTTGTTTTCGGCGGCGCGTTTCCGGTTGTGTCCTTAACTGGTTTTTACAAAGATTACAAATGCGTTCTATCTGTGTCAAGAGCAGGTTTCTGAGAACAGTTGTGTGCCGTAGTGAATCATTGAGTAAACACACTGCTGATCAGAAGCCGCTCTCCGTCGAAGACCCGGTCAGAGCAGTGCCCACCAAAAACCAGAACCTTTTCGTTGCCATGTGTTCCACATTTGCAGGCTCACTATTATTATTCCTAGCCCCAAAACATTATTTTAGGGTTAGCATAGGCAAAAAACTAATATAGACATCACTGCCTGACAAAAATGTCCCTGCAATAATGATTAAATTGTGTATTTCAGCCCTCGAGGCTTTTAACCTAATTAAGCCAAACCAAACTGAACAAAGAATCATCGTGGAGTCCGGATGCTTCATTGAATTTCATGTTAAGGCACTTAACCCAAATGCAAAAATGCATGTTAACATTTACCATATCCTTATTATTATTATTATTATTATTATTATTATTATTATTATTATTATTATTATTATTATTATTATTATTATTGAGTAACACAAGCAGTTTGGAGGGATTTACATAATCAATTGCTGTTATTCTTGAAATGTGGGTGTTCATGCACTGAAATAAGAACACAGATTTGAAGTTGACATTCCTTTACTGACAAATACGAGAAACTGCCTGTCTGAGAGATGCGGCTCCATAGGTTTCACACTGTACACCGGTACTCACTCTGCGCAGGAGCAGCTATGTCACTAGCATGCTGGCTCTCGAGGACACAGAAGAATTCAAGCATGACCTTAGATACTCTCGATACCAAAGCCGTGAAAAAGGTGGGATCTTGTTTGGTGTACGGTGGTCCCTCGATTTACGTGGACTCGGTTTACACATTTTCACTGGAACACGGTTTGATTTTTAATGCCATTGCTTGATTTTCACACCAGTCTGCTCAATGCAGCGTTCTCCCACCAAAAAAAATAAAAAGTCAAGAATGTGAAAAATTCAAATGTCACAGTTTCATCCCAAAATGTAAATAAATAAAAAGCACTAAATTACACCCACATCACCACCACCAGTTGCTTGCCAGTGTTTTACTGATATTTGGGAGGGTTGGGAGGTTTAGGGATTTTTGTATGGGCTGGAAACACATCATTATTTTCCACACAAGAAGGAGCAGAAACAGCTGCCTCGATTTACGCTGCCGTTTCTGGAACCGACAGACGCGTAAATTCAGGGATGCCTGCACATCCAAGGGAGGGAAGTCCTGAGAGTCACCTGTTGCTCACCAATAGCGCATCCAAAAAAGGCCGTCATCTTCACCAGCCTCGGGCCTTGCACAAGTGACTACCATTTGCCAAATGAGGGACTGCCCCGCACTCCAAGATTTCCTGGATGGGAGCAGACTGTGGTCTACATCCCTACAGCTCAAAGGCTCCATAGTCAGGAGCAGAGAAGCACAGAATGAAGTGCACAGCGGGAAAAAAATCTTCAACACTGTGCAAAGCTATACGTTTGTGGTCAGCCAGAACATGCTGATTTGGTACCTATTTTAGAGACTAAATGTCCTAGAAGCTGCGCCATGTTTAAATTAATTTGTCCCATTAATTATAAGGTGAATCAGACTGGGAGAAGGAACAGAAAGTAATTATAACATCAAACTACTGAAGAAAAGGCAAGAAGGGTGAGGATTTTGTCCCTGTAGGCATCCTGGGATGCCAAGATGAATTAATCATTGCCACTCGGATCCAGTCAGACTTTCGGCTGTCTTCTGTGAAACCCCGAGATTCGCCAGATTCATTTATCTACACATTGTTCAAGGCAAAGGTAACAGCATACCAGTCACACAGTCCAGGTGCTTGAACTCAAAATCTCAAGGATGAAGGAGAAGAGATGATCAATTTAGGACTGATTTATTGCGAATTACAGTATAACAGCTCTAGGTCTGGCACATCCCCAAAGCACGATGGGTAATGGCAGTTCAGCCTTAAAGAAGTGTCCACAGGTCATGCGTAATTCATGAACATGACTGGTGAGCATGGAAGGCAGAAGAACTCGGGGACAGAAACAAATGACCACCCAGCTTTAAGGCATATGTGCCAGTCCAATAAGAGCTGAACACAAAATATTTGATTGTGTTTGCAGTTCCAAACAGTTTGTGTTGCTATTAGGTTCATGCCCTCATTAAGTTGGCATTAATGTTTCTAAGATGATCTTCGAAACATCTCATCTCATCTCAGGCACGTCCCCTCTGCTCAGTGCCTGCTACCCTCAAGGATATCTTGGTGGGTTGCAACACCAGCCCAACACAAGACAGATGTACCTGGCAGCACAATCAAGGGCCGAGGTATTTGGCAGCTGCACTCCAAGACAGAAGAGCAAAAACTGATGCCGGTGCCCAGGTAGCCCTCCTATGCATAGCATCTTTCATCCAGGAAGGGGGGAAAATGAGGGAATAACTCCTCAATCCCCAATGCAGGCTTACTGAATGCAGCCAGGGACTGGAAAATGCTTTTTGACTTGGGCCAGAGACTCATCTTTCCAGCAAAAATTGCCAGTACCAACTCAAGACCAGACGTGGTCCTCTGGTCCAACTCAGCAGTGTGTCTTCTTCATTGAGCGTACAGTCTCTTGGGTGGATGCTGTGGGTGAAGAATGTAAATGGAAAACGCTGCAATATATCAATCTTGAAGCAGAGGCAGAAGAGAGAGACTGGAAAGTAAAAGTGCGCCCAGTCAAAGTTGGTTGTAGGGGATTTGTTGCCAACTCCATGATGGGAGGTAGCTAGTAGTCACTGGCTGTGGCTGAAAAGAAAAGATACCAACTGGGCTCCTACATGAGATCGATCAGATAGCTGTGGGACACACACCCGGGCCTGATCAGTCTATGGTGAGCCTACCTCGGCAGAGCACGTCTTGTGTTTAAAAGGCCGAAATGCCCCAGGACACCGAGGTACACAGCTGAAGACACAGCTGGTGCCACAAACCGAGTAACAGTAGGTGGTCAACAACAGAAAGGGAAATCAACCCATGCCAGGTTCAAGGCAGTGCTGAAATTACAGGGATTGTAACATCCAAGCCTATAAATCAATATGTGACCTCTGAGCTGTACATGCAAGCCTAGGCCATTCGCTATTCATTGTTTGTGCAGTTGTGACAGTTCTGTTCCCCTATATCAGCACGTTTCTTATTTCACAAACTATTTACATTGGACTCATACCCCTCCCTTAGCAATGGGATGAGCAGCAAGAGATGCTACACTACCCCCTGTTAAGAAAGTGGCAGCACACTCGTGTCTAGCAGTCCTCAGAACAGTCCTAGGAGTAAACCCAAGTCCAGCTCTTTGCTCAGGTACCCCCTCGGTGCAGAAAAATGCAGGCCTCGGGCCTGAGGCAGCCGTCTTCACCCTTGGTCTGTTTGGCCTCGGTCCCAGCAGAGTCTCCTGGTACATCCACGATAGTTACCCATGGTGCCAGCTTGACTCGTGCCAACTGTTCCATGTTCCAGCTGGCACAACAGCTTTTGCGGAAAACAACGCTCTGTACACGTGCGCACCCTTCTCTAGCGGTGGGGGCAAGCAGTCCTCCTCAGTGTCTGGGTGTCCTGTGCAGCACACTGCTGCTTGGTTGCTTCTCCACACCGACACGCACGGACTGCTGTGTTGCATGCAATTTCTTGTTTCATTCTTGTTTCGGACCTTATGCAGCGCCTGGGCACTTTTGACCATATTGCGCCCTTGTTTCTGTTACATCGTTCTTTGCAGTGTGCCACTCATCCTTAGCGCAACTTCAAGCAACAGGCTGTCAGTTCCCTTCTTCGCAGCACGCTCATGTTCCACAAGTGCTTGCTCAGCTCCGCAGAGATGGACTCATTCCTCGGGAAGGGCTGGTCCCCTGGTTACGTGCGATTTTAATGTTTATTGCATCTGTCACTTATTAGGGTTCAGAAACAGCGCCTGTTTTGATCGTACCACCTATACATCTAGCAGCTTTCTTTCCCGGTTTCAGGAGAACTTGCCTGTCCCCGAGGTCACAGGGGCTCTGCCACTGAGCACTGCTTCCTGGAGCAGTTTGGCACCTTCCCTCACTGCCACTTGGGGTCCAGGAACCTGGCCACCTGCCCTATCTGCAGCATCTTCCAAGTCTTTTCTGCAGTCTTCGGTGGCATGTGCTCAGCATGGGCTTAGCTGCCTTATCTTTGTTCTACAAAGGGCTTCTGACATCACCGTAGCGAGAGTGACGGTGGACTTTGGTCGAGAGAATAAAGGCACAACGAGAGTTTACATGAAGCTGCATTTATTAAAGAAAGCAGAAGGTTGCAACCAGGAAGGACGTGTAGAGAGTTTGCTCCTCAACATGAGATTCGCAGCCCTCCAAAAGCCTAAATAACTCCCAACCTCACTTTACTGATGCACAGGTGCTGCCGCAGCCCCACTACAGCCATGCAGTCCCCTCAGCGCTTGACCTCACTGCCCCAGCGATCCTCCCGACTATGCAGCCTTAGTCAGACTGGCTGGATTTTGTACAGGTTAGTTAAACGTTGCATATGCAGTAAACTGAAATGCACATATTCATGTAGCAGCTGGGTTCAAGTGTCAACATGAGTTTTTTTCAAAGCAAGAGAAGCACCTGCTGGGCAGGAAATGGGCGTCACTAAGGTACACAAAAGAATCTGCAAAACAGTGGGTTGGGTTCAAGAATGAGTTGAGAAATGCGGGAGAAGACCGGATGCAATAAAACAAGCACACAGTTAGATGTTTAATGACAAATTATAGGGGAACCAAGAAGCTTTGAGCCTAAATAAATAAATAAAGCCCTAGTAGAATTAACTAAAAGCACTAAAATGAGAGCCACCTGGAAGGTTGCAGGTCTCAGATTTATCAAATTTATGAAGCGTTGCGATTTAAAGCTCGACTGCCCCGTGGCACTTTAAAACGTGTCATAACCGGCATTTGGTCGGCCTTCTGCCCATGTGAACAAGACGCGTTTTGTCGCTATAGCGGCCGCCCATTAAACAAAGCGCCGCTGCGCAAACGGAAGCGCACGGACGGAAGAAAGAACGAAAGCGCGAACGGGGACTTCGGCTGTCGCCGCCGCCGCCACCACCTGTCGCATGCAAGCGCCGCTCCGTCCTCGCAGGGTTTCTTGCCGAGTCGTGCAGTAAAGACAACGGTGAGTGACAGAGGTGCCATCGGTCATTTTTTTTGGGGGGCACAACCTGCGGGAAAAAAAAAAGTGGCGCAGAAGTAGACGCAGGAGTATGCGCCTTGCGCTTTGTTTTCGGCACGTACACCAGGAAAGGCGCCGCACCTTTTTATTTGCAGTCGCGCGTTTCACTGTGGCTTAAACACGTTAAAGTGGCTGCGCGAACAGTTTCTGCGTGATATAAACGATGGCATAAAAAAGGTTTAAAAATATAGTTCGTACTAAATATGAATACAGGAAGTGTGAACCACATCAAAAACAGCGGCGCGGCGAAACTCCTCAGCAAAACTTTATTGCTCCTTGCGCTGTGCGACTCCCTTTGTGGCACTGCTGCATTGAGCAGAATTCTAAATTCTGGGCGAATATTTTGTCCTTTTTGACTTTTGTTACTGCAGCAGAACAAATGCACGTTGCGGCCTGAGCTGTTTGTTTGCACAGGTCAGGCTCTCCAGCAGTTTGAACTGCATTCATGTTTCTTATTATTCACTTCACACACCAATATGTATGTAGGAATGTATACCAGGAAGAGTAGGGCCTCAGATAAAAGGGGGGGGGGGGGGTAAAAATAATAAAAGTGCAAAAATAAAAAACCGTATATATGTCAGGTGTACTCTGTGAATGCAGGTGCCTACGGTATCAAAATAATAACAGGTTACTTTTGAATGGAATAGTTGTAATGGGCATACAAACAGAAGAAGGTGCAATGCTATGTTTACAGGTTTGCTGAATATATATTTTTCAATTATATTTGTGTTTTCCAATGTTGTGTTTTGGTGTTTACTGTGTCAAATCCTTGCTTTGTGAAGGCCTTTTATTGTTACTAGCTTTAGAGCATAGAGTTTTACTGCTGAACAAAGGTTGTTTACTTTTAAGGAGCATCAGAAATCCTCCTTAAAGGGCTTTATTGCTCATGTTGTATTCAGGACAGAATGACGGAGGGTGGAGATGATGTGTTCAAAGCGGTGGACCTGGAGCAGCAGATGACTGGGCCTTCAGACCCTGCACCTGAAAGCCCCCCACAGCCTGCCTCCTTGGCAATGGGCGGACCCCCCCAGCAACCCCCAGGGATGGCAGACGGGGCATCAGCAGAAGCACCCAACCCCCAGTCCAGGAGAGGGGAGTGGGTCACAGCCCTCACGCAATTCAAACTCAAGAAGTTCTTTGTCCTCCGGGTAAATCGGCTCACTCGTTCGATTTATACAAACTAGCGTGACAAGCAAAGACCCATATGCACAAACGCACACACTCAGCTTCGCTGTGCGAGCAACCGTCCGCTTTTTAGTGTTGCAAGCAAAAGTAATGGCACATATTTACTACTGAATATTTAATAGGCTTCTTTGACTTAATGCTTCGATAAAACTTTTGTTGATCAAACATGCTGGCATGTGGACATCCTGGCTGTAGAAATCCGGGTTCCTTTTATGTGTCTATAGGATTTCTCAGCTTTCAAGTGTGCTTCTTTGTGGGTGACACTCTTGCGTTCGCTGTGTTAAAATGCAGTTTGATACGTTGACACGGGATCATGTTTTCTGTTGGATTTCTACAAATGCATGTGTCCTCAGAGAGTAGTTATAGTGGCAGTGCCAAATGGGCGAATGTAGGATGTCAGCTGCTTTCAAAGGTTGAACAACTAGAGGCGAGATTGGAAAAAACTCTTGAGCCACCACTAGCTAACTTCCCTAAAATGTGAGTCATTTGTTGTACCAGCAATAGGATGCTGAGTGCAGTTGTAGTGCAAGTAACACTGATGAGGTTTGGGAGTTGAAGAGCAAGGAAAGATGAAAAACATTTTTGCTTTTTCTCTCATAGCCTGGCACTCTGGATCACGCTTTAGAAGACATCAAAACTCTGATCAATGAGAAGGAAGATGGCAACATTCAGAGCATCTGGCTTTTGGCTGAGTGAGTTCTCCCTTCTCTTACCTTCAGCATTGCACAAGTGTCACTTGGCCAAACCCTAATGAAACTCTTGGTCTGCAGTCTTCATTTAAGCAAGTTATAAAAGAGCTAATCAATCAAAAACCAGTTGAACATCTTCAGTCATACCTGTTCAGTTGTCAGCTTCAGTAATCTCTTGCTTGCTGGTTTCACCCTTTGCAATACTGGGAGTCATGGCCCCCGTTTGGACCACCCAGGTGTTGTCAGCTTGAGTGTGAATTCATTTCTATTTCCATGGTTTAGGTTGTCTGGCTGTTTGCTGAGTATAATAGGACACGGTTATACAGACACTACTGTCATGCGTAATCGTGCACAGCCACAGACTGTTCAGATTTATTCCAATCTGACTTTACATCTGTCTTGAATGCAATCTGGCGATGGACTGAAGTAATGCAGTAGTAAAGTTAAGTGTATTGTCCCCACCTGATGTGTTCTGGAAAACTCTTTATATAGTGAATTTTCTTAAATAATAGAAGATATAATGGCAATTAGTTTCAAGGTTCATTTTATTTTATTGAGAGAACAAAACTGGGTTCCTCCTGCTCCTTGGTGCAACAATGCACTGGGAAAACCAAATGGTAACATTTAAAGCAGATGCAAATCGTGATGTGCAAATTAGCATTATGAACTATACAAATCCCAATACTGCAGGGAAAACATTGCGGATGACATACGCAGGTGGGCTCTCAAGGATGGCTGGCCTTTGAGTGTTGATCAATGGGGGGGTGGTCAGTCTATGTGTCGCGTGCTGTTCAGAACTCTGACAACCTGTGGGGGAAGAAGATATTCCTGAGTGTGTTGGCCTACTGGATGCAATACCTTCTTTCAGCTGGCAGGGGTATGAACAGAATAGGAAAGGTGAGGAAGTCTCTCCTGATGATGCTCACTCTCTGGAATCATTACTTATTGCAGATGTGCTGGATTCTGGGCAGTGAAATCCTGCTGACTAACTGACCAGAGTGTGTTGTCCACACGCTGCGGCGCTGCGTTTATGAACGTTACAGAATCACGACGCCATCATCAGGGTCATGAGAAACAGGAGGGAGTTGTATTACTGAAGCTAAGTTCCTGTGTGTGCATACTTGGCCAAATAAGTCTGATTCTGACTAATAGTGCTTTTATAAATGCGCTGACATCAGGTGACAGGTGGGCAGTCATGATGGGCTGATTGGTTTTCTGCTGACCTTGGCCCTTTGCTTTCTGCCTTTCAGGCTGTACACGAATCTTGTTCACCCCATCTGAGATGCCCCTGCATAAGCTTTTTACCTCACCTTGGCTTCCACATAGCACCCATGTCCATGTGCTGATTGAATCTGATCCAAAGAACCACGTGCTTGTTTGTGCCAGCTTCCTTTTGACTAGTATTTCTCATTATCTGTTGACGCTCCATTTTACAAAGATTGCCATGAAGGATGGGCAGCTATTTTCATTTTTATTGGTAATTGTGATGTTATCCAAGGTTGCGTTCAGAGTCTCACAGGACACCTCCATGTCCGTGTGTGTTATGATCACAAACTTCATTCGCATTCCAAATCCAGAATGGCTGGTGAAACTGTTAAAACCTTTGTTCCCAGCTCTGTCGATAGACTTGGCTGTTATCAAGTCTCTTATCACAGTCAAAATAAATTTTGATGTCCAAAGCTGATCAATTCAATCCAAATTACATTAATGACAGAATGCTGTGGCAATTTTAAATTAAATGTTTACATTCTAACACAAACTTGCATTCAGACCTCCAGTGCTTGTGAAGCACCTGCTGGGCAGGAAATGGGTGTCAAAAAAAAAAAAAAAAAAACTGAAAATCCCATATCTACTCTACATTTTAGTGCATATTATTAAATTACCAGATCAAGTTGTGTGTGCGTGCGTGCCTGCGCGCGTGTGCATGGCAGCATATTCTGTAAATAAGTTGAAATAAACAGAGGGCATAATGACATGGCTTGAGGATATTTACAAAATACAGTGAAGACTGTCAGTGCCCATTACTCTGGTGCAGAGATCAGAACACAGGGGGTTTCTCATCTTATTGCTAATATATTCTGCATCTTCTCATCTGCTGTGTGCAAGAAACATTACCTGTCTGCTGTCACGTTGCAAGCTGATGCTCAAGTGAATGAACCCAATGAGTCAAAATATTGCATAAAACAGTCTGCTGGGCTTCCTAAAGCCTTATCCAAAGGGACCCAAATTGCTACTGACGATTTCTTTTCCCTTTTTTTTTTTTTTTTTTTTTTTTTTTTTTTTAAATACATTTTTAAAAGTTATCCCCATTGTTTAGGGAAATTTTGAAAGCCTTTGTGCTATGGCCTAAACAAAATCTAGGTGCTGTAATGATATTAAGGCCCTGTTTCCAGATAAAATTAAACGGGCTCTTGTATGCAGTTTCTATTGCAAAGGCCTCTGTACAGTGCAAGTCCCACGGTAGTCCCACTTGCTTTCGAAAGCACACCATAGCTTAATTTGATTACATTTTGCATAAAAATGAAGAAGTGAAGCTTTCTGTTCCAGCATGAAATGTACTGTCCATACAGCACAACATGTCACACTTTCATAGCTGCAGATAATTTTCACAAGGTGAAGTCTGGTGAAAGCAAACTGTTGAGAAGTGGGGATGGTAGAGTCATGAATTCACAAAGCACGATCTGTAACTTGAAACACAAAATGTGATACGATGCAACATGTAATATTTACATCTGTTTTGACAAGGTATTTTAAGTTGAGTGATTTCAGATTTCACCCATATTTTCATCATTGTTTTTGTCTGCCCCCATTTTGTTAGTAAAAAAATGTTCCTGCCCTGTAGGGCTGCCGCAGCAACGCTAAGCCTGGGTAGATGACGTGCTTTCTGCTGCTTGATTGACCACAAAGATGATTTCCCTCATCTAAGAAGGGTCCATAAATATATGAGTTAGGATTGTGCAGAAGAGGAACAAAGTAGGAAAACAAAAGCACATATTAGGATGCCGACCCTCATGCATTAACTAATAAAACAATACCTTGGGAACAGCGAAGGAGCAAAAGCAGGATTACAACTACACTTCTTGCAACACATTTACATCTTTAATGTCAGTTCTCGCTCACTTTTCTGTGATTCCCTCAGAACAGAGGCATTATTTTGGCAAAAGATGCTGGGTTTTGAAATATTGAAGCCTACACAGCATATGTTTTAAGGAAGTCTGAATCTATGGTTTGGCATTTATTCTAAAGTAGCACTTTAAATTCAGCCTGACTTGTGTTATTAATGCACTTTGTGGATTTATGCTTTTGTTGCTATAACATGAGGCAAGTGAAGATTCAGGCATGCATTTTGTATGAAGTTTGCCAAAGGCATTTCTTGAAATTTCAAAGCTTTTACAGGATGTACATAATTGAATTCTTATGCAATACAACTTTTTATGTTTTTGTTACTACACAGTATTGCTGTTAAATAGTCTGTCTGTACTTTGTGTCAAAACACTTCCAGCTTTCTTTTTCCTGCACATAAATGCATGTTTATATCAGTATTAAGCTTACTGAATATACTGTCATTTTCATTACGGATTTCAACATCCTCCCTCGGTCGCAGATTTCTTTGTCTACGGCCCTGTTTTAGTTTTACTAAATCGATTACACCACATGGCCAAAAGTATGTGCCCCCCCCCCCCCATGCCTAACCTGAGCTGTGTCAACCGTACCCACACAGCATATAAACACATTGTAGGCAATTGTGTTCTTTTGTGGCCAGTTTGAGGAAGCACCTTTACTGTTCCGGCATGACTGTGCCCCACCGTGCACATAGCCAGCTCCATTAACCCATGGTTTGTGCAAGTTGTTGTGGAAGAATTTTAAGTAGCTGCACAATGCCCTGACCTCAACCCCACCAAACCCCTTTGAGATAAACTGGAATGCCGACTGTAAGTCAAGCCTTTTTGTCCAACCTCACTGATGCTGTTGTGGCCAAATGGGTGCAAATTCCCAAAATCTGGGGGAAAGCCTTCCCAAAAGAGTGGGGACTGTTACAGCAGCAAAGGGGGAACAACTCCATGTTAATGCCCATGGGTTTGGAATGGGAAGTTTAACAAGCACATATGGGGCGTGATTGTCGGGTGTCTTACTTTTGACCATATTGTTTATCTCTTTCATAACCAGTTTTTCCAGCTTTTCAATTTTTGTTGCACTGAAGTATTTCAGTCATCCAGATGTTTTTTTTTTTTTTTTAAACACTCAGCAAGGTGACACCCAAACAACAGATGGCTAACATGACCTTAAAGATGTGTGTGTGTGTGTTTGTGTGTGTGTGTGTGTGAGAGAGAGTGAGTGTGTGAAGGAGCTGGCACGAAAACACCCATCAGCTGATTACATGCAAACGCCCAACACAAACTCAAATGTCAAACACAAGGTCACAACGCGAGGTCCAGACAAAGGAGATTCTGTTTGATACAACTGCTCAGGGCAGTGGTGAGAATGAGGGGAGATGTGTTGTGCGGGTCATGGGACTCTTTATCTGAGAAAGACATAGAAAAGAGTCTCTGTGGACAGAGAAAAGGCATTTTACATCTGTATTTTATGATAATTTGTTTTGTTGGCTAAAAACAAACATATTGGTGTCCTGTTTGTGTCTTCTGTCTTGTTTGGCAGAGCATGAAGTATTTTTATTATTATTATTATTATTATTATTATTAGTGGTAGTAGTAGTATGCAAATAACTGGTAAGTGAAATTTCAGCAGTACAGCTTCAGTGCTTGTGTATTCTGTGCAGATCTGCTGGTAGTGGAAACCAATGTTACACGCAGGTGTAATTTTTGAAAAATAAGGGTGGAGTAGTTGAAGTGCTGTTTACCCAGTGAAAAATAATGGCTCATTCATTCATTGCAGTTAATAATTTCATTAATTAGACTTTTGAATTCCTATCTGAAGAATGTTATCACTCTGTGTAATAATTCTCCTTTTAATTTATTACCTGCTTGAATATGAAGCAGTAGCTGCATTTATATCTTTTTTTTTGTGCATACAATTGGCATTTTATCGATTCTAGAACATTTTTAAGAAGTGGTTGTAATGCTCCTCTACAGAGTTGATGTTCTGACAAGCTAAATAATAGCTCTTATGATCACTGCTAACTGAACTTGACTGACTGAACTCATTTTGCAAAATTTTCCAACAGAGTTGACCACTGGAACAATGAACGCGAGCGTGTAGTGCTGATCACAGACAACACCCTGATCATCTGCAAATACGACTTCATGATGTTCAATTGTGAGCAGATACACAAAATCCCGCTCAACTTTGTGGACCGCATCTCACACGGGCCTTTTGTCTTCCCTCCACAATCACTCCTCACGTAAGTACATTCTCCGTTATGGAAATCATGCTCATGTCACCCCATTTGGGCTCATTAAGAATTTGGCAGCCAGAAATGCTCCCGACCTTCTTATTGAAGGTACTTGTTTTTTTGGAAGATCAAAAGCTGAGATGCTATATTGCTCATTTTGATAGCATGTCTGTTTTCTGTAAGTTAACTAAAATGCTGTTGGACCAGCCAAGCAGGGTCTTGCACACCCCACACACACACACACACACACAACTAACTTATGACAGGAAGTTTTCTGGGCACCATGGACCACAAAGCTTCTAAAATAAAATTTTACTATGGATTGTGAAATTTTCAGTTTGAAAACCATGACATTTTTAATCACATTTCATCCTGAAACCACACACACACACACACACACACACACACACACACACATACATACACTAAGCAACTTGAAGTAACAAATTTATTCAACACATCTTTGGTCTGTCTTAATAAACCAGAGCAATGAACATGAAGACAGCAGTTGTTCTGTAATTGAGGGTTTGGTTTTCAGTTACATTTATTTTTTTTTTTTTTTATGTTTCTGAGTATCAAAAAGATGGCATTTTAAAGGTGAACACAGACAAGCACGATTTAATTTTCCCATTTAAGGAGGTTATAAAATTGGAAGGCTTGCATAACTTATGAACTCAACATTGGTTGCTGAAAAACCAGAACAGACCTACCTGTTACATTCATCAATTCTTACAAAAAATTACAGCAAAATAAATATAAATAAAATATCCTTTGTGACTTTATTTGCTCTTTTATCTTCCATCAGCTGCAGAATGAAAAAGACTGCGCAGTTCCATGGAGTTTATTCTAGTCTGCATGAGTAAAAAATCCACTCCCTTCTACCGCTTTTGAATTGACTGAAGTTTAGCGTGAGCTCTGTTAGTGACACAGCAGCTTTCGCTGGGACTTGTGGCTGCTGCAAAAGAAACCCTGTCATACAGGCTCTACCTCCCAGCACCACACTGAGTTATTAATAAAATACTATGGTTAAAACCCATGACTGATGCCAGGGAGAATTAATGGCACATTAGATGATGCTGCTGCTGCAGCTTCTAGGCCAGTTCCCCAGCTGTCCTCGTTCCTCTTTGCGGTACAGCGGTATGTGGCTTCTTCCACGATGGAGCCAATATTGACTTTTTTGTATTCGCATTGGCTGTTTATATTTACTGTATCTGGGTTACTGCTGATGTGCATTCGTATGGCTATGGCTGCACACCAAGGTTGTGGTTGTGGGGATGAGAAGTGAGGCAGATTTCTGCCTGGCCACCTGGTGTCAGTGTATCTCTACATTGGAAAACACAAAATCCAAAGGCAGACAGAGACCCACTTTAAACAGGTCATTTTATATTATATATTATATTTTATTAATTAGACCAAAATATAAATATTTTTTCTCCTTTACAATGTAGAAATACTCCTTTTTAGATGCAGTTTGTTAAAGCATTAATGTTCAATGCTCAAACTTCAATAATTAGACAGGAATACCTTGCACTGTTGTTTCAAATCCTTAAGTAATACATATGGAGGGCTGAAATAATTTATATTTCACTTCCCTTAGTTGATCAAACTTGCAAAAAGTAATCACAAACTTGTAGTCAATGTTTATTGCATAAAATGCTTAATCTGTAAGCGAGTCATGGAAATCTGTCAATGTTTCCAAGAGATGAGTGTAAGGCGCAGAAGCAGTTGTGTCGGGGGGACTTGGTCATTTTCCGTGGGTTCTAATGGTCTTTTGCAAAGCTGAACGCATGACGCATTTCCCACTAAATGCAGCTACAGTATTTTCCTCCATTCTTTGGAATTCCATGATTAATGGGGTGTAGCAAGATGGCAGATGGGCTGCACGAAGACAGATGAGGCTGAGATGCAACAGCCACCATAAACCATACAGTTCAAGGGAAATGTGTCAAAGGTTACATTTTCAAAAACTGATGATGATGATGATGATAATAATAATGCACAGTGTCTTGCAGAAGTATTTAAACCCTGCAAAAAATTTTAAATGTTACCGGATAACAAATGATACAGCCGTATTGTTGTCCAGTTTCTATTTTTATTGCAGGTGTTCAATTTAAAGTTATTTATTTTTAACCACAAAAAATTAAACTTCCTGCTTTTTATACAAGTCCAAGGAATAAATGTAAAGTTACAATGAGCTGTAGTGAAAGCTGCTTAAAATATATATTTGCATAGGGTTACTGAACACTCCTCCCCCCCCCCCACCACCCTGTAAACAGGGATAAGCAGAAGCTCTTGTGTTTCATCATTTGGGACAGCAGTGACGTTGGATCCCATCTGTTGTCACATTCCATACCAAAGGGGTAGAGTATCTTAAAACTAAAATAAATAAATGCTGTTTTTAAAGATAGGATTTGGGAATTTTTTTTGCATAGTCATAGCATTTGACCATGACATGAAGAAAAAAGGAAGTTGGGCTGATGACTGGTTGACATGTCAGAAAGTAACTGATGGACCTAACTGGCCACCCATAATGCAGCCCTAAGTCATCTGGTGCATGCATTTGGACTTTTGACTTGATTGTAAATTGCACTATTGTAACTGTGCTCCATATCTAAAAACAAGATGTCAATAACTTACAAATGTTACTGTGTTTTTTTCAAAAGTGTTTCTGAAGGAGTACAAAAGTAATTTTCTGTACAAATACTAAATAGTTATGCAAATATTACTTCATGCAGGTATGCGTTACCAGAATATAGTGTGTGGAAATTTAGCCCATCAACTACACCAATGCTGCTAGAAGCTGTAATTTGTAACTGAATTTTTCCCATCCATGTTTCTTTCACATGGCTGCCAATGTTCTATAATGACAGTCCTCTGTGGCTGCAAAAAGAGAAATGATTTTAAAATGCCAGTTCTTTATACTGTCTGACTTTCACGTTCCTCAGCTCTGTTCTTTCCAGGGTAAAAAAAAAAAAAAGGGCTTCAAGATTTGCTGCCCTTTTGTCAGTCTCAGAAAGCTTTCAGTTTTTATGGCAGTGAATCATTTTCCTGCATTTCACATAGTCAAATACTTACCTTGCTTCACATCAGAAGATTATCATGGTAAAGAATCCAAATGAATGACTGAATGCAAAGGAAAGGGAGGCCAGTCCAGCTGACTGTGGAGCTTCTGGCACAGCAAGAAGCCAGTCTTGGTGGAATCTCTGACCCTGAGCCCAGAATAATGACCATCGAGAAGGTCATTCTAGACACAAATGAGAAACTGCCTGCCAGAGACCATTCTCGAAAACCAGAGTGCAGGCTTACAAACACTACAAAGCAGTTTGGCCCCTGAGGAAAGTGCGTCAGCTCAACAGGACTTGTGGCCTTCTGGCCAAAATGGGAGAGAGCATGGATACAGCAGGTTCCCTATTGGAGAGTGGCAAAAACTCTAGTGACATTTTTTCTTGTGTTTGCCAGAAGGCATTGTGGGAGATCTAACAAAAAGTGGAAGAAGGTGTCGTGGTCTGGTAAGACCAGAATGGAGCTTTCTGACCATCAGACTAAGTGCTATGTTTGGCACAAGATGAGCACTGCACATGGCCAGAATCCCACCATCCCTACTGAGAAGCATGGCGGTGGCAGCATCATGCTGTGTGGCTGCTTGTCGCAGCACAACCTGGCAGACCCACAAAGATAGAGGGTAAAACAGATGTAGCAAAGTGCAGGGAAATTTGCAAGAAAACTGAGGTTTTGAGATTTGTACGTGAGCTGGAAAATGACTGCACGCACACGGCTGAAGTTGCATAGCTCTGGAAATGACAAAACTTTCAGAGTTCTGGACCACAAAGTTGTAGCCTAGCCCCACCGTCTAAGTGATGGTGTGGGAGACAACTTAAACTGTAGTGCCCTCATGGCCTCCTATCCAGCGGGACAGAATTCGAGTCGACGCCTCTGCTGAATTCAGACTGGAACACTTATTTTGTATTTTTGTGCTTGTGCATTTATATTTGTATTTTTTTGTATTTCAGTAGGTTGATTGATTTGTAGAAATATGTTTTCGCTTTGCCACAGATGTTTGTGCTGTCGATCAGTGCCGAAAAGACCTAATGATGTCCATTGTGATTCGGTTCTGTAAAAACAGTAAAGAAGGAAAATGTCCAAGGGAGGCACATGCTTTTTATAAAGGATTACTTTGCCAGAAACCAAACTGATGCAACTTGTTCATTAAAAACAATTGCAAACTTTTCATTGTGAAACTGGTGTTCTCTGTGAAACTTATTTTGTGCCAATATAAATTTGGGTTTTTTTCCTTAGCCTGCACGGCACTTTTTGGCCTCTCCCATTTTCATCCCTCTGTCCTGTTTTCAAGAACACCCTTCCCCCTCGTCTTGATGAATTCTGTGAATTCACAAGTCACAGCAAAGACTCAGGACAGAAAGAAGTTTCTCTGCTTACAATTTACTTTTCATGAACAATTCATGGCTGTGATAGGAGTCTGTCAACAATTGACAGCTTGTAGATGTGAGAAGCATCCCATCATTTGTGCTCTTTCATTCAAATTATCTCCATCATCCACAGCTTAAACATTAAATTCAGTGATTTGGCTCTGAGTAAAATTTATAGTAAGGTTCTTGTCCATTTCACTGAGTCCATGCCACTCATGGCTGTCAGTTGGGTGGCTTTGCACCTGGTCAACACCCTGCACCTTGTTTGTGGTGAGCTGATAAGATTCCTCATTGTTGTTTCTTGCTGGACTCGGCTGGTTTATCGGGCGAGCTCAGCATCAGGTGCCCAGTGGGTCCTGGTAACACTCTTCCAGAAAGGGTGCACTTGTTGGCTCAATTTTGTGATTCTCATGAACAAAATCTAAATTTACTTGCTAAAATTAGACACCTTGACTGCTACACATTGATGGTGTGATGGTGGTGTAGTGAGTCACACAGCAGTTTCACACTTACCTAGACTGAGCGAGGTATAGTTTCTGTTCATGTGCAGTCTATGAGCCATTTCCATGAACCCTGCAAGAAGTGCTCTGCTCCAATCCAAAACAATTTTTGCAGGTGAATTTGGGGCTCTAAATTACTCACGAGTGCTCGTGTGTAACTGAATGTGTCTGTGGCAGAGCTGCAGGTTTGTGCAGTGGATGCCCAGCTACACAAAGCAATGGCTCAGTGCCAGAAATGAAGAACTTCAGAGTTTTCCTGTTGCACCAGTAGCCTCTTCCTGTGCCACACTATGTTGTGATGTAATACTGTTCAGTATGGCAACCTGTGAGGAATATACTTTGCTAATGTCCTTACAGTTTCATGCTTCATGTTCGCTGTTTCTGCGAGTTTGTGGCGTGTCTGTGTTTTAATCTCGCAAAGTTGTGTGCCATCCCCTATGTATGTGCACACGTGTGTGTGTATTCTCCTGCAAGCGGAGTGATGCCACCCATACTGTAAGATGTTTTAGTGATATTTGGAAAAGTTGGTTTAGGGGTTTTCAGGCTGGGAACACATTGTATTTTCCCGTTTAATGTAAAATAGCATCCCAAGATACTAGGTCTCGATTTGAGCAGTTTTCCGCAACGAATTTAGTGCGTAAAATAGGGTTTGCCTGTACTAATAAATAGTCATTGGTTGTTGCTTCAGAGAAAACTCATTCTCTCGGTCCATCACTCACCCACCCATTCTTGGTAACTCTTTGTCCAAGGCAGGGATGCCAAGATCCAGAGACCATTTTGAAAGCTCAGTGCAATTTCCATTCAGTTTCATCTCTTTCCTCTGAAACATAATGATTTACCCTTTGACACGCCATCAGTACTGGAAATGCACAAGATCGATGAAGGAACTTTACAAAGCAGAGTTTTGCATTGGAGCCACTTCATTGTTCTTAATTTTCAAAATTTTAGTTTACGGCATGCCGAATAGAAACTCCAGCTTTAAATGTTTGTAGAAATGGTTGCAGAAGTTGCAGCCTGTCCTGCTGCTGTTTTAACTGATGCTGCTGGTAAAAGTTTGCCAAAGGTGCCCTCCAAAACAACCTTTTTCTTTTTTAGCCATTTTATTGTGCCTTTCCTATTTTTCTGTGCTGTGAGATGCAGGTACAGGGATGACTGTTGACACTTCCTTTCTCCCCTCACCTCCTCAGCGCTCTCCTCATTCACTGCTGAGTGCAAGGTCATTACCTGCTGAATGGTGCAGGGAGGGGTCTGGCTGAAGGGCGCTATTGAGCAATCAGATTTGTTTATTGGCCCTCAGACAATGTGGGAGCTGTGCCATGACAGCTGAAGCTGGCAGTGATATTTATCTTCTGTGTTGACTTATGAGTCTTCAACCCCCTGAGTAATGGAAGGTGGTGGAATTTCTATCTGGGCTTCCACAGCATATCTAAATATACAAGGCTTTGTGTGTGTGTGATGGTCTCTGTGCTCTGTGGCAGTGACGGACTGGCACGAGCCAGCTAGATTGGAAGTTTTGGGAACTTTACCCACAGGTTACACTTTCCGTTGCAGTTTCTCTATGACGTTTGATTCAGAGCGCAACTGAGGCTTTTTTTTTCCTCTTCGCTGCCCGCATACAGTCATTGGGCGGTGTAGCTGTTTAAATGCCTGCATTGTGCAGATGTTTGATAAATTTCCTTCCTCCGTTCTTGGCATCCCCCCGTTTGACAGAGCAGTGAAAGTTGCAGGTTGAGTCCAGTAAACATGCTTGCAGTTCTGATGGCGTTTGGGTGTAAACCCAGCCCTCCTTTGCTTGCCTGGGCTGGTCTGCCCTATGTGATTGCTTACCTGTGGAATTCTGTGGGTTTTTGTACAATAGGAATCACTCAGCACGCAGACAAAAGGAAGTGTATACAAATCTCTCCCCATCAGAGACTTTCTTTGGTGACATGGAATTATTCCGAGTTTCAGCTGTGCTAAGCTCAGTTTTTATACACATGTCCATAAGATCTTTTTTCCAGCCTCTGCTGAGCATAACATTTACTTTGGAGGGTGTAGACAAACCTCGAGGGCCATTGTCATCCTGAAAGCTGCTCTGTAGATGCTGATGGAAATGATTGCAGCCGTGCCCCTCCCGAGGTTACCGATGTGTAGATGAGAAGCTATTCTGTAGCCTAGGGTGGCGTATTTGACTCTGCAAGGAATTTCCCTGCACAGCCCCTTAAGCTGTTGTGCTGATTGGTCCAACAATTCCAAAATGTTGACTAGTTTATATAGATGAACGTTAATGTGCACATTTGTGTGCTGTAAATGCCACATGTGGTCTGCGATTAACTAGGGCCGTGCAGTTTACCAGTGTAAAGACTAAATAGCAGCGTAACATTTACACTTCTTCATGTGTCTGATGCTGCCAGCAGCAGTTTTCCCCTTATTTATACCTGGGCAGTTGTTACTGGACCAAGTTAGGGTAAGTACCCTTGCTGAAAGGGAACCACAGCAGCAGTGGGATTCAGACAAGCAGCCTCCAAGTCCAGAGCCAGCAGTTCTAACCGCTACAAGGCTTGCTGCCCCCAGGGGGTCCACCCAAGATGAGTTTCCTTTTCATTTATTTTATTGTAATATTATGCCTGAATACTGGCACAAAAGTTAAGGGTTTAACAAATTTTTGAATATGTGCTCAGGAACTGTGGCGTGGCAGGCGCCAATATGACAGGGATTCTGAGGTGTTAGGTTAAACAAATGCGGCAAAAAACTCCCGAGATGGTAAATTAGCAGCAGGAAAGCCTCTGTGCTGCCAGAAGTTCCTCAGGACGCACAAGTGTATCTGCAACCGGGGCCGACATGCCAAAGTGTTTGGACCATTTAGTCACTTTTGTCGGGCAAAATAAAACTTTGTTTGATTTTGCGTGTTGTTTCTGGAGCGGACGCCTACAGTTTTGTACCGTAACAGTAAATTAAAACCAATTACAGAAGTATTTTGAGATTTGAGGGAATCTCCTTTCTATCTTTCTTTCTTTCTTTCTTTCTTTCTTTCTTTCTGTGGTGTGTTGGTTTGTTTATGTCTGTTATGTGTCTTTCCACTGTTGTTTTTATTCGATAAGGCCGTATTACTGATTTTCAGCGATGAATCGCCGCTTCCCTGTGTTATATAAGAACAGCGACGGCTATAAAAGCAGAAATTCCTAGCAAAGTAAAACATCTAAGTCTCAGTCGTAGCATTTTCACTGTGTTTGCATATCTACACTGAAGTGTTGCTGTGAAGCTGGACAAATTGCACGTCTTAAGTGGCTGTTTTTCTTCTCATGGCGCTTCTCCAAGATAAATCTGCTGGTGTTCATTCCTTTACACATGAAGGAAAGCAGCGTATCCGGTTCCATCGGTGTCTTGGAAACTGATGAATCTCTGTAGAAGTAGAACGTTTCTACTTTCATTTCTGCGAAATGGCAGGGAACATTTTGCGCGCGGTCAGGTGCTGTCGGGACACAAAGCCAGTGTGAAGAAACGTGCTTGACGATTGCAGGAAAGCACCGTTTTTTTGCCATTATGCCTTTTGCGACACGGATCAGTGCCTCTGTGACACAAGATGAAGTCATTTGAGCGAGGAAGTGGACGTTTGTTTGCACAGGATTAGGGCATATTGGCTTAGTACATGTAATTCAGCCAGAGGAGAAAAATCCCACCTTAGTTTTTCTGGAGAACAGTGGGACTGATCCAGGGAGCAGCTTGTGCTGCATCCCCAGGCATTACTGGTTCATTGCTTTGGACTGGAAACAAAGAGCTTCTCCTCATGACCGAACATGCCGCTCTCAAATCACCGCTGGTCTGCCGTCCATAAAAGCGCCAACTACACATTTGTAATATGAACAAGAAAGTCAAATAGGTATGGGCTGGGCTTCTCCTCAATGCAGCACATCCATAATTCAATGGCAAAGGCAGCTAATTTCTCCATGGATCACAGATACTGAGGAAAATTTTTATTAACTTTTATTAAATTTTTATTAAGTATTCTTATTCATATGCACGCACGTATACCTGTAAATAAATTGTCTAAACCGTATGGATGTTCAGCTTATCCCGCTTGAATTTGTAAATTGTGAAAAAGTTTATCCCTGCTGTCAAAAGAATGCCACTTTAGTAGGCAAATGAGGTGAATATGAAGGTCATCACCTGTATCACAAAACGTGTTAGATGGGGGTTCGTGTGCACCTAAAGTTAGAAAGAAAAATGTATGAATCCCTTTGCATGGATGTTATTTTGCAATGTGTGGAAGGTCCGAAGCATAACTTGTGTTAAATGTGAGCAAAGATGATTCCTGTGGATGTGTTGCTGGTCACTGGCTTTCATATGCGATAAACAACATGGTAGTAAACATCACCGCTTCTTACTGCTGCGTGGTTATTAGCTGAACTGCAGTCGAATTAACAGAGCATTTCTGCTGGTGCAAATGTGTGAAAAAAGGTGAATGTGAGGGCAAGTGGGGAGGAGGGAAAACTTTATTGGGTTTTACTTCAGTTTTTATTATTTATTCCCTGGAAAAGCAGGTGCAGGAAATCCACCTGGTGCCAAAGAACTCGGTTCTGTTACCACGTTGGACAGCGGCTCGTGGTTCCATCTACGCAGCATTCCTCCTTTTCTTCTTCTGCTACAATTGCAAGGTTTAACTGTGGGCTCCTGTTCACCCTGGGTTTACAGTCGTGAGGGTCCGGCGCTGCGTATCTTCTGGGACAGAATGAGGGAGCCCAGCTTCTCCTCCCGTTGGAACCCCTTCGCCAAAGACTACCCCTTCGCTACCTTCACCTTCCACCCTGTAAGAATGGCCAATGAGAAGTTTGCCACTTTGTGCGAGGTGAGTTTTTTCTGTCTCTGCAGATGACTGTTTTCTCTGCGTCTGCGCATTTGTTGAGAGAGGGAATCGGGACAAATAATTAGTCCGAATCATTCTGTGCATGCAGGGCGCTGAGGTGGGGGCAGCTGCTGACAGATGGGTGGGTCGAGCAACGTTTGCGCCGTGGGGCTTTTCCACCATGACTGCAGTTGCCTGGAATGCGCATCATGTGGGTGGGATTCATTCAGGCTGAGAATCTGCAGCAGAAAGAGAGAATAATTGAGGTTGAGAACAAGCAGAGCTAATGAAAGTGACCTCTGACGGTGAACCAGGTAGCCGACGGAATGTGCTGGCACAAAGCGCAGCCAGTGGGGTCTTTCAGCTGCACAAATAAAATGCCCTTTGCACATGTGTATGCCTTAGTTTGATAGCAATGGGCTCGAAGAAGGCAGCACGAGGAGAGCCGAAAAGCCGGAGTAAAGCTCGCTCGAGTGGCTCTGAAGGAACGGTAACTGTTGGTGCCCAAGAAGCACCGTTTCTTCACACAGCAAAACCGGGCGATGTTTAATGCTTTGCTTCGGGAAGGTGTGAGGTTTCTCCTATTAGACCAAGTCCTCTGCCGCAGCATATAATATGCAATGTTCTCAAGATGGTCTTGTTGGACTTGGGGGACAGAACCAGAGAACCAGATGATTCAAAAATAGAATTCCCCTCCTTGTCTTTTTTTGGCCGACTTATACCCGTTCTTGCTGCTAAGTTATTGTTCTATTGCAGTCATTGCTTAATTGACTAATTTCATTTGTTTGTTTATTTAAATGAGAGCCTGATCCTACTATTACGGATCAGAGAAAACCGACCAGTCAAACTTGTAAAGTGACATTCAGTGCCAAACCCACAGTCATCCAAGTGAAGCTAGTCCCCCCCCCCCAAAAAAAAAAAAAATGCTGTCCGTTCATTGGTGGGACAGGGATGTATATTGTTAGTGTGGAGATCCTGTGGGTTCACATGTTTCCCCCAGGGAATTCTGGTCGTTGATTCTGCTTAGTTTGGTCTGAATTGGGTTTTTTTGGCATTTGCTGTAATGCAGACCACAGTGCCCAAATGTCAGAATGACTTTGCTGTCTTCTCCACAGCTGGACAGCTTCAGGGAGCAGTTGATCCAGGCTAGCCAGAAAGCCCATGCTAAGAATCCCATCCCAGGGAAGGCCAACGGCATCATTGTCCTCAACCAGCCAGTTCTGATCGAGGCCTACGTGGGGTTGATGTCCTTCATCGGGAATCAAAACAAGTTGGGCTACTGCGTGGCAAGAGGCAACATTGGTTATTAGGTACATTGTACTCCTCCTTGTCCTCCTGTTGGTGATTGTAACTTTTTTGATGTGTTCATATTTTAATGAAGAATTTTTTCTGTTTTGCGAAGTTTGCTATCTTGACCTGCACTTAATATTCTGAAAGTTAGTTTGAACCTTACCCCTGCAATGAGTGAAACGTCTCCAGGGCAGACGGCGCACTGCCGTGACCGCGCTGGGCAAGCGGTTGCTGCTAATGAATATTTTAATTTTCAGAGTACAGTTTTCAATCTGAAATGACATTTTGGGCGGTGCTATCCAAAGCATCACCAATTCTCAACTAATTT
This sequence comes from Heterotis niloticus, assembly GCA_018136845.1. Classification (NCBI taxonomy): domain Eukaryota; kingdom Metazoa; phylum Chordata; class Actinopteri; order Osteoglossiformes; family Osteoglossidae; genus Heterotis; species Heterotis niloticus. Next base: position 15,717,814 of record CM030903.1, on the reverse strand, counting down.
TTTTAGATGATTTAGCGGCTGAATGTTTGTATCTGGAAAATGATGTCTGGCACAATGAAGGTACCAAAGCAAGTTGAATCTTTAGTAGAACTTTGTACACGTGTGAAGAAAAGGGAATAAAGTTTACATTTTTTCAAGACAAAATTTCTTCTTTATCTACTGTTTTGTTGTATTTCCACAGCCTGCAAACAGATTTTTATGTTAATATTTTAAATTATTAATTTCTCTTGAGCTGGATTTACACGTACTATGAAATATTTACATGTCTATGAGACTATAAAAATTATTCAGTTGAATTTTAATGTTTTACTGTAACTGACAATTTATTTCATTTTACATCCTTCTCTTTCTGTTTGTTTTCTACCTAAAAGGAAAGCTGTGCTGTCATTTATCCATCATCAGAGTTAAAAAATAAAACTGATGGAGCTCATGGTGCTCTTGGGATCATCTAGAATTATCAGGCATCACTTCAGCTCAGAAAAGCTTTAAGCTGGACTAAAAGTGAGTCTGGCCAAGATGAGGTAAAACAATGAAGCTGGAAAAGAGAACATACTTTTCTGTATTTTGCTTTTTACTGTAATGAAAGCATTTTTTTGTTCTTCAGTGTCGCACCCTAAATAATACGACAAGTGTGTATTTACTGTAACTGTTATAAAATTTACATGACATACTTTGTTGGATCTGGGGAAAAAAAACTATAATTTATTAAAGTACGTCACTAAATACTGTAGCTAGGTGGCCAAATTCACTATTGGATCTTTCAATTTTGGATTCGCTGTGTAAAAGCGTAGCATAGGAGGTCCTGTTTTGTACTCCACAGTCTGATCGTAATGGGGTGGATTCGTCCTGTAAGTAGTAGCAGTGCCATATTTTGCTTTTCCTCCAACTGTGAGATTTAACTGTAATCATTTGCCTTGTCAATGCTACTTGGGGCTCTTTGGCTACATCTGGTTACCTTGTTTTCTAGTTTGATGAATCACTGGGTTTTCTTTCCTGGTCCACCCTCTGCATTCCGGTTTTTATCTCTGCCCATGTCCCACTTTGCTATGATTTAATAGTTCAACTAAATAAATTTCAGGTGACACAACAAAGCTTTTTGCTGGACAATTCCAGGTGTTTTATAACTGTGTGAAACTGTTTTGTGTTTTTCTAATTAAAGCGATAGAGAATATTTATTTGTAATGAATTGTAATGAATAAATTGTTTTCGGTGACAGGTATTGCTCGGATAATACATACTTGGTTAAACCTAAAACACCCCCCGACACACACACACACAGTATGGGTTCACTAGGATCAGGGCTGAAAACTGACAGATTAAGTGAATTCAGGTCCTGGAGGTAGGCAGTTTGGCACCATTGAGCTTCTCTGCAGACCTGACTAACACGGAGCAGCCTCCCTTTTCTTGTTCGGTGTTTGATCCGAAGCAGACTGATGGAGGAGCTGAGAACGGACTCGGCGACTGCTGTGTAGAACTGGATCAGCAGCTCTTGCGGCGGGTTGAGCTTCCTCAGCTGGGACAGGAGGTAACGTTCATCGCTGTGCCTTTTGTTGCAACAGATACAGAGTTGGTTTCCTACTTTAGGTCCCAAGAACTTAAAGGTGTCCACCACAAGTACAGCGTTGCTGAGAATGAAGAGGGGGGCAGTACTGGGGCGGGGAGGGGGGTTCCTCTTGAAAGCCAGTGTCATCGCCACAGTATACGGTATGCTCCCAGGCCTCTGGTTGGAGCCCAAGTTTGAGGAAAGATGATAAATGGGAAAAATAGGGTGAGAAAAGAATTCATGTAAATAATATAATTAAATTCTATTTAATTTTTATGTTCCTTTCGCTCCCCTAATTTTTGTGCTCTTCATCACATTATAAAGCCTCTGGATTCGATGTGCCTGTCTAAGCCTGCTGCACTGTGACATGTACCTGAGTCATTTGGATATGCAGACCTGAGTCATTTGGATATGCAGATCTTTCTTACCCTGCAGATGTTTCAAGCTGAGATCCTGTCACATGCCAGAAGGCAGCAGCTCTCCAAGGTCCTGATGGCCTCTTTCAGTTCTGCTTCTGGCCTCGGAAGATGAGACGCTCCATTGTGACATTGGGGGAGTGTGTCTGTCTGTCTGTCTGTCTGTGGGCCCATGCCCTTGGTTTTGTCAAGGTTCACGGCAATGCAGTCCTTTACACAAAACAGTAACAGTACTACGCAGAGACCTCTTTTACCAAAGAGGTCAAGAGAGGATATTTACTGAATTTTTTTAATCGTCTAAATTTTTATCTCAAAATGATTGCTGAAACTATATATCAGCACCAACGTAGGCTGAACCCTCAGTCATGAAAGAAACAAATTTTCTCTATGGGTCGTAGCCCCCGCTGTGTTTTTGCCAGCAAAAACATGACAAGGGCAAAATAGCAAATGTAAGTAAGAGTGAATGCAACAATAAGACAAAAAATGAAAATGAGTGATATTGCATGTAAGAATGCTGCACTGAGCTCTACAGACTGGTGATCCTGCTCATTCGTTCTCGCCAGCGTTGCCAGCAGTCATTCTCATCTCAGGATAAGGATTTTAATGCCTTTAAACCGGAGGATCTGCTTCAGGGGCTTAGGCTGATGCAACAAGGTGAATCATTTTGTGCCATAATAATGAAGAACGATAGCATAATGGAAAGGACAGCATGAACAGGTATGTGCAAAGGTTTGGGCCGTCCGGCCAAACTGCACATTTTGCTGATATTCTGCATAAAACGATGTGAATAACCTCTGCGCTGAAAAATTCAAATGCGATACAGCTGTGGTAGCTTTACCACACGGTCATTATTTATTTGCGGAATTTAACAAACAGACAAAGACGTGGTAAACAGGACCTGTGGAGCCGCTCTTTTCTTTGCCACAGAGAACTTTTATGAGTGTGTGAATATGGCGTTTGCTTTAACTTGGATGGAAATCTGCTGGGGATTTTAAGACCGGTTTTAGATGAGCAAAATGTTGCGGCACAGCACGCACGCACGGACTTTGCAGTCACACACGAACGCGTGGACTTCGTAATCATGTAGTCGCATTCACAGAACAAGCGTGCACAGGACCCTTTACAAAGATGCAAGACCTTCACGCAGGACAGCAGGCCAACCCAGCACACGGGCCTGACAGGACACTGCAGCTGTCCTCTCCTGGTCCACTTATCCCAGTAGGTGACCATAAAATGTAAATGGCGAAACAGTAAGTCTCACCCCATCTGCCTGGAACTGAGCCTCTTGGCTTTCTGGAGGCTCTCCCAGATGGAGACCGTTGGTCATTATCCCTAAGAAAGGGTGAGAGGCTGCCTCAAACCGACGCCTCCGTTCTTCTAAGGCACTTTAGCAGCTAACGTCTCTTATTATCTGCACCACAATTCCTCTCCGCCTGGGTTAGTTTACGCAAAAAAGCAAAAAGGTGACTTTGGCGGACCGCCTTCCCTTTGTGCCAACACGGCCCCCACCCGACCTCAGAAGCGTCTACTTCAAGCACAAATGGTAACCTGGGATCACTGGGTCTTAAGATGGGGCTGTTGTAAAACGGGATTGTAATTCCTCAAAAGCCTCTTTAGCCTCAGGGACCCAGGTGAGACGTCTGGAGGCCCCCCGGATCAACAGAGTCAATGGAGATTCAGTGGTGCTAAAACCCCTTATAAATCACCTGTGAAACCTTTGTATTTCCTTTTCTGCGATGGGTTGCAGGCAGAGAGCTACTGCTGGCACTTTTTTTGGATCAAGTTCCACTCCTTGTGGACCCTAGAAACTCCACGGCCTCTCGCGGATGAAATGTACTCTTTATTGCTTTTACAGACAGGCGATTCTGTAGCAGATGCTTTAGCACAGCTCTCAAACAGCTGCTATGATCCTCCTTTGTGTGGGAATAAATGAATGCCTCATGCAAATAAGCAGACACAAAAATCGTAATCGTGTTACCTCCTGAACAAAGGCTTGTGGACATGGTCTTCCCCGGGACAGCAGTTCAGCAGTTTGCCACGAAAACGCACCATCGTGGACGGCCAACCAAGGGTACCCTAACATCCTGGAGTTATACTGGGACCAAACCAAATGGTTTCTGAGAGAGAAAAACACCTCAGCTTGCCGGGTGCTGGGCGCAATCCACAATTCTACTGTACGAGGGCCTAAAGGCTCCCCATTTGGGGAGCTTGCGTCCAGTCCTTGTGTACAAGGAACACTCGGCAAGTCCCTGGGTGTAGCTGTGGAAAAGTAACATCTTCCCGCACACAGGGGGCCTGGACTTCTGCGGCGATGGGAGGAATCCAGGGAGCAGGAGGAACAGGAACTGCTGGGGCTGGAGCTCTGGGAGAAGAAGGCACCGAGAGGACTGAACACAGGGCAGCTAATGCTAACAGGCAGGCAGGCAGGTGTTGACCAAGACATCCAGACGCACACCGGCTGACAGTCTACATCCTTCCAGGCGGCAGTCTCACTGTAAAAGGCTCGGGAGGTGAGCCGCTTAACAACAGGCATGCTGGGAGTTCTCAGTCTGCCTCAAGCAAGGACCTCTGGCGGCTGGAAAGGATACTGCTCTCTGAGGGCCTGGAAGTGGAGAATTGTGTTGCACTTGGTGAAACGGTTGTATGAAAGCATAAGGACAGCAGGCGGCAGTTTTAATTTCAGCCCGGTTGCATATGCAGTCGTGAGGCTGTAACTAATGTTTGATGTGTCTGAACTTAATACTTTGATTTAAGAACGCAAAAATGTAACACAAGAAATTAGTTTGAACCCATTAAATACCACTAGAAAGATTTATTTCTTTTTTTATGTCATCTGTGACCTGAGATGCGACCCATCTTGCCCTCAACTGGGGTTTCATTAGCAAAGCAGATTGTTCAACGCTCTTAAAAATGCCCATGACCCCGTCTGACTCCCAGCGCTGCCCTGCATGCTTGGGGCAAGTAACTTTAGACGAATTCTGCGAGAGGCTTGCGGTCCTCGGGCGGCAGAGGCTCTGTGTTTGTGGGGGAGCCGCCGTCCTAACCTGAGCGTCTACAGCTCTGCCGCTACGGTCTCGCCAGCGCCCCTTCTTCTGGGGATGGCGTCCCGGGGGCCGCGCCGCACCGACGAAGCCCATCGTGCGCCGCGACCCCGCGCGTCCTCCCCGCGTGTTGCTCCTGCAGCGGCAGTCCAGGTTTCTCGCTCCTACGTGAGGCGTTCGGGGATTCGTTGTTTTCATTCGGGCTCTCTCCCCTCCCCAGCTGTCACTGTTGTGTCTGGAGCACTAAGTTAAACTTGGAGGGCAACAAGATACTTGGAAAAACTTCAAATTTGCAAGTCGTCCCAGCAATGCAGAATGCGGGAATGCAGCACACACCCTGGATTCCTCCATGGAAAAACAATAGCTATGAAGGAATGCGGCCAGCGTTCTGATACTTGTTTATTTGGTTTTGTTGCTGCGAAATAACCCCCAAACTGTTTTGTTTATAAGCTACCGGTTTATAGACGACAAGTAATGGGGAAAGAAACTGCACGCCCAGATCATATTTTATTTTTCTTGCAAGCGGTACCAGCATTTCACAAATTTGAAACGTGGTTTAAATGTGGCACTCGTGGGGTTCGGGCTTCTTTAGGCCGCAAAGAAGCTCGGACGAATGTTTTATTCGCACCTGTTTTGTGCCCGTATGGCGCTGCAAAAATGCCTGCGATCTCGTGTATTTGCATGTGCAGTAAGTGTGGCACGGAATCCTTCGAGGCCGACGCGTTTTTTTAGCGTCGCCGAAGGACGAATGTTTTTCGGCGAAAATCGGATTTTGTGAAAGTGGCGAAACGTCCTTTTCTTGAGGAGACCGTCGCAAGCAAAAGGCAAGATAAAAAGTTGGAGATTTCTTCAACAAAAAAATGTTCAAATGTAAAAAAAAAAAAAAAAAAACAGGAGGGACCGGGACTGGCAAGCACTGGGGCTGGAGGACTGGAGCTGTGTTATTATGCAGTTTTAAAAAATGTGTAAAATATACAAAATGTTTAGATAATGTAAAATTTGCATATTTATATTTATGAATCTAAATATAAATGCATCTATTTATATAATAGAACACCATATGCATGAGAAAATTTTTCCTTTTATAAACTGTGTGGAAAAAACTGTAACACCAAATAAAAGCAGGTGATATGTAGAGAAGTAAGTGTGTGACGTCGCTGAAAACATCCAGCTGCATGTGCGTGCGGAGGAGGACACTGTTTGCAATGCGTACTGTATGAGTGACACTGTGGTTTACCCTGTTTTTACCCCATCCCGTATTTGTATTCGGCACTCTTTTTTACTTTCCCCTGCGGCTGGAAAGCGGAGCTCAGCCAACCACCCTGGTGCTGCCCTATCAGACGGCCGCTCGTCTCCCGTCTCCACAGCCGGATACTCAGACATCCACGAGTTTCCTGGAGAAGTTAGCAGAGCTCAGCCAGTCTGCTTATGCTCTTGTGTTTCGCACCCACAGCTGCTGTTCTGCGTGGCTGACCTGGTCCTTTCCTGCTCACTTTGGCCACCGGGCAGTTAAACCAAAACACACACTTTTGTCCACCTTTGCCAATGTTTAATGCTGCCTGCAGTTGTCAGCAACTGCCTCAACCAGCTCCTTAAATCAACTTTTCACCGCAACAACTTAAAAAGACTTATACCGTAGTAAAATGTACAGTACTGTGTCCTTTTTACTGTATCTTGTTTTGCCTCTGTTTTTAGAAGAAATTCTGCTTAGCTGGCACCTCAGTAATTCAGACAGTTTGTTTCACAGGAGGATGTGTTTAAGCTGAGCACTGCGTTTTAAAAAGTTAGGTCTACTTTGCGCTTGTAAATCGGGATTTCAACGTACGGAATTAACCTGAAAAGCGTGCACAACTGATACGAGGCTCGTATCTCTCCGAAATGCAGTACGGGAACGTCTACATCTGGCAAGTCGAGGGCGAAAGACTCTAAACTCGAACGTGACCTGACAGAGCGCAAAATATGACAGGGCGACCAGCTGTTCAAATACTGCGTTCTGATGGACCGTTCGAATGACAGAGAGCTCTGTATGCATTTGTTGTGAATTTTTAGCTGTAAATCATGTTTGGGCAGAAGTGATCAGCCAGGCCCAGCTTCACCCAGTCTCCGTGTTGTCTGTTCATCTACATTACATCTACATTTACGACTATGAATTTTGCACGCGCCGTTCTCTGAAGTGATAGCAAATACCTTTGTCCAAGGTGACCTGCAGCACAGCGGTAGCCATCACTCCCCATCCATAGAACACAGCAGCACAGCCCAGTCACTCAGGCTGCCGCACACCTCAGTTACAGGTTCACCTGAGACACACGGACACAGGAAGACCACGCAGAAGCTGCGGAGGCTGAGCGGGGTGTTGAATTTCCACCCGAATGCACAGTTCACGTTGGCGCGTGTGCTTGTGTCGAACGTTTGCTACGCAGCATTTCCACGGCAACGACGCAGCGACCAAATGTGTCCGTGAACGCCTGATCGGCATTCTGCACGTTTTAGGGAGCGCGTTGGTGGCAGCGGGGTCACGAATGTCTGAAGTAACAGGGGAAGCAGCGGGGGTGAATGAGGGACAGGAATTTGGCTAAGAATCTAAAAGTGCTTCATGGTACATCTTCTGTTTCTTCTGCGTTTACTGGATGTCAGCACCAGGCCTTTGTTGACAGTTGTCATTTTCAGAAAGACACCATTGTGACGCCACTTGCTGTGCAACCCAATCTGCCCCGAGGGAGCGCGGTGCATAAGAGGTGAAGCGGAAAAGCTCTGCCAGATACATGGAGCCTCGTAGCCGCGCAGCTCTCATTGGGCTCTGGCACTCTACCCTCCGTAAATCGTATTTTTTGCACGCTTTCTATTTAAATCTTTTTTTCTTACAGGTACAGTTTTGACAACCAGTTGAGCAGTGCAAAGGATCATGGGGTAAAGCCTCATAATGAGAATTTGGTCTTGAAGAGCCTGCTGTAATAATTACAGTACTTTACCACAGTAAACCAGAACCATTCTGGCTACTGAGGTTCACTGTGTTACCCTGCAGTAAGGGGCAGCGCAGTTATTGTGCATTGCAAGGACTTTCATGTTCTTAGGTCAGAATGTTTACAGTGAATCGGTCACTGTACTTCTGAGTTATTTCTAAGCGATCCGGTTGCTTAGAAATGCTCGCTAAGTTTCCGCTCGAACGTCTGTGTACACCGCACTGAGTGACTGCAATGTTCTCCATGCCGCTGCCCCTTCAGAGTGATGCCTGGTGCAGAAGTAACGGCTGTTGACAGTGAGTTATGAAGCCTGACAAGGAGGAACAGGGAAGTAAGAGGGAGTCAGAGAGCCCTGCTGGACACGGCGGGTTGCTGAGCGGGTTGCTGCCCTCTCCCCATCGCATTCCTCTCTTGTTTTTCTTTCCGCAGCTGCCTCTGCCAAAGTCAGAAAGCATGTCTGAGTGGATCAACAATAATTGCCATTTCCACTCTCTACAACGCTGCTAAAAACATGCGGTCTATACATGGGCGGTTAAAGCTTCTGCTCGTACACACAGTAAGAGCGATATATGATCAGCATGGTCTGAAGCAGCTCCTGAGCTGGAACATTTTCTGACTTTTGCCTTCGGTCCCATACGTAAGAGACGCGTTGCCATGCGGCGGTTTGCCAACAGGGGGCGATGCAAACCATCAAGCAAAGGCCAAGCTCTTCCTTACAGTCAACAGCACAGCTTACAAGTAAGTTAAAGCCTTCCGCTGTAGTGCGGCCTTTCGCCGAGAGTAATTCCTTCTATTAAGAGGGAAAGAAAATATTACATTTACGCAGTATTGGAAAATGCCCTCCTGCGTGTGCCATTTTGTGGTTTTGTGGAAATGAACTGAACAAAGCAGCTGCTGTGATCTCTAAGGTTTGCATTTACTGTTTTATGTGTTACAGTGTACAGCCAGCAGCTTTAGGGTGGGGTAGGGTAGCAAATAAATTACATACGGTAGCTAAAAAACAGAACGCATAACAGAAGACACATGAATGAATGAATGAATGAATGAATGAATGAATGAATGAATGAATGAGAAATAACAGAAGGCAACTGTGAAACTATTTAAAACTGTGAAAGAGAAGCTCGCATTATCACCATGACAAGTGAAATCCCATCCTCCGCTATCAGGCTGTGAGCAAAATACTGACAACCGGCCTCTGTGTCCAAGCGTAGGAAATCATTGCTTCAGCAGCGGCGGAGTTTGCGTGTAGCTGAGATGTCAGCGCGTGGCTGAGTTTGAGGAGCCCCGGTCCCGCCTGAAGCGTTCCCTGCTCTGACCTCTCCGCAGAGGAATGTGATGGCTTGACACTACGTGAGCATCTCGGAAGCCACCACGGGTCTGTGCCCCCTCCGACGGGTGTCTGTCACTTTGTGTCCCCAGCAACCCGCCGCAGAGCAACAAATATGTCCTTGATATGGCCGGCACGCCGCAAACAGATGTCGGCGAGCGGGACGAGAATTTGAGAGCACGGAGCTGTAAGGCTGGTGACAGCTGGGGCTACGGTTTCACCAGATGTCCTGCATTTTAACCTTCGCTGGACACGAGCTTGAGACTTTCTATATGTACTTTGAATGCACAGTAAATACTTTCACAGCACATAGGTCATATCAGGCGCAAACTAGAGTTTCACCAGTCAGTCCCACGCGTCCCAGACACTCAGAACTGTGTGATTTACAGAGCCTCCTGCCTCTACTGGAGGGGGCTGGTGTGCATTCACATAGCTGCACCGCCACTCCCAGCTAAATTCTATCACATCTGGAGCTTCCTCCGTGGTGCACTGTTACCCATAGTTGCAGCTAAAAATTCTGCTCTGTGGTTTGGTGGCTGTAGTGATAATTTCTTGTTAGCAGGTGACAAAGATGTGTGTTGCACTTTGTGCTAAAGGTAGCAGTAAAACTGAATAAATGTTTGGACGCCTTCTCTGAGATGTTCTGCATATGCGATGTTCCTTGCTTGGCTTAAACATTTTTGCAGGTGTGGGCCTGGTTGGGCAGGGCTGAGATGTTCAGTCCATGCAGCTGAACTTGGCTCATTGCCCCCACACACAGCTTCAAATCCAGGAGCCACTGGCGTTCCAGGCTAACTGTGTGGAAAGCAGCGCGTGGCTTGGCATGACTTCGGGGTGTTACTCAAACATGGGTGTGTTGGTTTTATCCGGTCCCTGCCAGTGAGAGAGCATGACCTCATGGAGGTCTTTATCTATCTATCTATCTATCTATCTATCTATCTATCTATCTATCTATCTATCTATCTATCTATCTATCTATCTATCTATCTATGTGTCTGTCTGTCAGTCTCTAGACAGTTATGTACTGTCTCTCTGTGTATTATCGTATGATTTAAGTTTTTATTTTACATATTTTTTCAAGCAGACTACACACCCTGACTTTCTTGCTGACATTTGAAAACTTTTCTCAGAAGATCATCTGCTCAATTATGGGCCATGGCTTACATTTGTATTTGCTCAGTTTTGCTCGCTGACTCCATTTCGTACCTCTAAAAACGCTTCCGTCTTTTCGCAGCTGCCTTTGGAGCCACAGCGTTGCAGTTTTCTGCATGAAAGCCAAACACCTCAAGTCAGAGATTTGTTGCTGCACATGAATGAGTACGATGAGATTAGGCTTTTGCACCTTCTCCACTGCAAACATACCTGTAAAGAAGTTCTGTGTATGTCTGCGCAGCCAAAACCACCTCATATTTTAATGAAATACGTATCTCTTCCAAAAATGCCATTATGTCTTTATTTCTTCTGTTGTTCATTGCCATCCCCAGACTACCTGCTATAACTTATTGTCCTTACTGGTGAAATTACCCTACTTTTGCCATTGCACTCTGCACAAATAGCCGTAGTCTGTAAATTTGATATAGAATACAAAACCGATGCAGCCAGGTGACGCAATGCCAGCTTGCGCAGCACCCAGCACATCCAGAGACATGGGAGTGCAGAATAGGTGTATTCTGAGACGGCTGAAGGTTGAAAGGGAGCCCATTCCACCACATCAGAGCTTTTCTTTGTGGTGTCTACCTCACAGGGAGATTCCTGGTTGCGGCTGCTCGTCTGTACCATCATCGCGACCCACGTGAGGTTTCTGGTACGAAGAACCCTGCTGCCATCCCGCAGTGTTTGCATGCAAAGCCACAGCCAGCCCTGTCTGCAAGCCTCCATCCTGCCTATCTGACAGGAATACAGTGGGAGTCGGCCTGAGGAGGCGCAGCAACCCTGGGGGAGCAGGGTAAACGCATTGCTGGAGGGAGCCGCAGTTTTCCCACAATTCCTGTGCCCACGATACACCACCGATCGCAGAGCAGAGCCTGGGAGACTCCATGGCCCCTCGGGGCTGCACCAACTGGTCCCACAACTCGGCTTTCTTCATTCTTTCTTTCTTTCACAGAGCTGCACCAGGGCACTTCTCTCCCAGCGTACATCTTTAAAGTAGTGGCAGTCTGTAGCAGATGTGCTCATGAGTGTAGAACCAGTTTTTTAATAATGGATCGTTTTCTGCAAATATGAGTTAGGCATCCAAAACTCCAAGTAGACTGCACAAAGCTTCTAAGAAGCACGGGTGACTCAAAAGATGGGGTGTGTGGGAATGACGTGGCGTCTCCTAATGCTGATGAGCAGCGTGGGTGACTGAGTGTTGCTCAAGAAACACCTACCAGGCTGTTTATTCAGCAATGACAACTGATGCCTTCTGCATAGTTATACTGTATGTGGTACTGTGCTGCACTTATATACAGTATATAAATTGCAGTGGCGTACTTTTTTGGGTGACGGTGACAGTAATGGTTATGATGACGATGATGTTGGTGGTGCCAGTGACGTGCTGAACCCCAGCAGGTTTAGTCAGTTATAACTTTGTGCGAAAATGTGTTCTCGTGCGAGGACAGGAATGAAACTCTGGCTCAGCTCGCAGACCTAAGTGTGAAAAATCCTCTGTGGTCCGGCCTGCTAATTCCTTTCACTTCGGTGACCCCGAATTCCCATTGCTCTTTTTATTGAAACACAATTACATTTTTGCTGACCTTTTACTTTTTCTGTGGTTTCGGGAGATATGGCAAATTTGGCAAACGAAAACCCGCATGTAATGGGGCTCTTAGCAGCCTGTCAGCGCCTTCTCTAGAATCTGTGTGGATTACAAGGAACTCCTCTAGGCCGCCGGATTCAGTTGATCTACTGCAGCGCTTCTGTCTGACAGGAGGATGAATGTGTTCTTCTACAGAATCATTTCCAAAGTCGCACCTTGCTTTCACATCACCGCTGTTTGCAGCTCATTCAAATGTCGCAGCGGTGAATTCATTTTGCATTTCGACTGCATCTGCTCGCCCGGTCCTGTGTCTTCTCGGGGCCGACGTCACCGCAGCTCACAACTCAAAGCGGATTTTTCAGGACAGATGGCATCAAATGTGGGGAAGCACCATTCAAAATAACTAGTCTGTTCATTTAATTTTTTTATGTTATATTATAGATATATATTTTATATAAAGTTTTTTTTTTTTTTTAATGATTTGCTGCTTTGCTCAGCAGGGTAGCTCCCACTCTGAGCAGCTGAGGGAAGTACAAGAGCAGGAGCCATGGATGGCGCTCATGGGAACCCAACACTGGATATGAATACTGTTTAAAACAATTGTTGCCGACTTCTACTTTTAATAAAGAGTTCGGCTGCTTCAACAGCCGCTTCAACAGACTGGGTGCTGCGGCTGCGTGTAGGGACTTTCTGCGGCCCCTTGGGGTAAATCCAGCTCAGGAGTCGGCCGACCGATTTCAGGGCTGAAAAGAGCGAACATGCATCATAATTTGCATACTGAATGCAAACTGTACTTTGGTTCGGGACGGCCGGGCAAAGTGCAAAAGCCTCAAGAGCCGCAGGTTGGAGGGCAACATCTAAATGTTTTGAAGTAGGTGCACAGAACTGTGGTAACTCCACTCCCTTCAAGGCTTTAGGTGCGTGAGTCCACCATCGTCTTCAGGCTTCTTCTTAACATCAGCAACAGGGCGGATCTGTGCCACGGCCACATGGAGGCAGAAAGAGTTCTGTCAAAAATAGCAAATACATCCGCATACGTAAAGCCCGGCAAAACGCTGCACGGGAACCCGGGTAAAGTAGCAGCGAGTTCAAGATTTAAGGTTCACTTTATAGTCATGTTGCCCCATGAAGATGTAGAAGACAAAGACAGCAAGCCAGACAGCATGAGGACAGCACAGGCAAGCCGGACAGTTGTGTAGCTGAATGGAGGATTAGTAGAAACGGTGTTGAATTTCCAGAAGGTTGCTCAGACATTCCAGAACTGATGTGAATGACCATAGAGATGAAAAATAACATTTCTGGTGCAAGAACGTTAAACATTTCGGTCATCCACATACTTGCAGAGGGAATTTCAGGTCAGACCATAGCAGGAAAATATATTTATTTACCAGCTATGCAACAGTATTTGGCTTACATTCCATAAATTCAGAAAAGAAGAAAATATCAAGTGAGGTCTTTGGGGAAGACAGGGATCTGCAAATGAAAGTCTCTGGTAAAGATTTTTTGAACGGCATGGTGGCGCCCATTCCTGCGAGCGTTCGTCCTATCACATTCTTAGAATAAAGACCCAAAGCACCAGGACTATTCTCACATTAAATAACAGCGGGGAAATCCTGCAAAGAACAAAGATGTGATGCTATACTGCACACCGTGTCGATGAGCTGCAAGTGAAAACACATCGAGGTGCAGGACGCCTTCCCCACTGGGTCCTAACGCCCCGTTCCCTGTGTCCCGTCCCGTTCCGACCCATCCCCTCTCCCGCCCCCGCCAATGTGGGAAATGTGAGCGCACAATGAGGCTGTCGCTTGGGCCCCTCCTCACTTGTTAGGCTTTTCCATCACCGCAGCAAAGACCAGCTCAGCAGTTGCTCTGCAAGGTCTGCTTGGCCCCAGGTCATCTGAGAAGGTACCACAATACATGGAGCATGATGCTCCTCATCAGGAATGTGTCGAAAGCGGAAAAGAATGAATTGGTCCTGCCGTCCCCAACCTACGCTCGTCCGCCCTGGCAGCTGGGCCGGCTGATTGACAAGTGACGCCATCCTCCTGGAACCTGGGTCCGATGAACAGCACCACCTCCTCGCGCCCCGCAACCTCCCACTCACCCCGGCTCAGCTTTCACGCGCACCTCTCGCTATGTAAATTCCTTAAGCTTTCCAATTAGAAAAACAGATTACATGGCCTTCGCATCTAATTGAGCTCAGCCTTCCATTACACATAAAAACAGGTAGACGAAATGAAGTCAATACATTGGAATTCATTGATACGCGCGCAGTTATTGGTGGGCTGTAAGCGTCACCGTTCGCGTTTGACGGTGACTCACAGCCGGGGGCTCAGCGAGGTGAAGCCAGCACTTTGTAAGGTGACGTCTGCATCCCTCCCTGTGCCCGTGCTCGTGATGTGCGGACCCTCCCCGAAGGTTCAGCAAGGACCGAACTAGTAGTAAACGGCAGTTTTTAACTTTCATTTGTTTGTCTCGCTCTTTTCTGCTTGCTTGTTAAAAGAGCATTTTTGGATGCCAAAGATGTCAGAGAGATTGCTTGTTTTGTAAGAACGAACCCGTTTTAGAATGTGTCGTACATCAGGGATTGACTTCTTATGTGGAACAGACACCGTTTTGTGGCAAAATGGGTGCCGTTCAGCGCAATAAAGCCTGTTTTGTTCAGCAGGGCTACAATGGCATTACTCTGAGACAGTGCGACCCGCTCACCGAGACCTTCACCAAAGACTTGCTAAATATCCGCTTGCATTCAAGCATCCCTTCGTATCAATTGCACATTTTATTTTTAAAGTATATCCAGTGACAAAAGACACTTTAAACCCTTTCTTAGATTACATAGGGATGGGTGTTAGCTCATGGATACAGGATAAAATGACTCTGGCCAGGCTCTAAACATCATTATGTTCTGCACTTACATATATTTTAATAGGGTTAGAAGGCGACCAATCGCAGGTGTCCTTCTGTTGCTAGGATACCACTATCCCGGGAGCTAAACACAAGGCCATAAGTTTTACATCATGCACTATATTTCAGAAAGTTATAGAATATGAAAGATAGGATTACTTCACAGAATTGCTGAAGCAAGCTTCTCAAAGCCGTGGCCACCTGCTCTTTCAGGGGGCGATACTGAATCTGTAATGATAATACATTAACAAATGCGACACATAAATCTCAGGACACATTAGAAGCACTAAAATGATCAACTGTCATTATTTAGCAGTGGTTATAAAATAATCCCCATCCTACATGTAAACATAAAAATTAGAACGAGATATTCCTCATTGCCACAGAACAAAACCTATAGGTGCTGGAGTTGTTTTTGCTTTAAGATGCTGTGATATTATATACGAACATCGGGGGAAATTGGACTGCCTGCATATTCCCTCGCACGCAGCAACCATTTCCCATCTTTATGCGCAGTTTTTTTATA
Source organism: Heterotis niloticus (assembly GCA_018136845.1). Taxonomy (NCBI): domain Eukaryota; kingdom Metazoa; phylum Chordata; class Actinopteri; order Osteoglossiformes; family Osteoglossidae; genus Heterotis; species Heterotis niloticus. The sequence continues at coordinate 15,702,360 of CM030903.1, read as the reverse complement.
AAACAGGGTGCGATCATATTCGCAGTCTTGCTAATACCTGTCAAACTGGCTCCTTTTACCTCTCAGTTTGGCACCGAGCCTCCTGATTGTCAGCTGCAGGCAACAGCCATTTTCCCATGAATGGAAGGTGACACTGCTTATGTAAGGGTTTGCAAGTCGGCGTGGCAAAAGTCATTGGGAAGTGGAACTCCGGGGGTGAATCACTGCGTGGGAAGACACACTCGACGGTGTGTTTGTCTCTCCGAGTTTGGGGGTGCATGAGCAGCGTGCAGGCCTGCGTATCGCGTGGGAGGTTGTCTTACTCGCCACCCACGCTCTTATTCGGTGTTTTCTCGCTCATAATCGTGTAGACAAACACAGCTTTTGGCAAATTTGTGAGTAGTGTACTGGAGCCATGTATTTATTTTCTATTAATAAGCGCAAAGCATCGGTCATACGAAGAATGGTGGGGCAGCAGGTGTCAAAGTGGTTCAGTCTGTCGTCCTGCAGTTGATGGGTTTAGAACAGCGTCCAAATATAAAACTGGAAGTCACTTTGAAGAGAGGTGTGATGTAGATGTACACACTAGGTGCACATATAGTTACTGTTTCCTTTGTTCAGCCAGGTAAGTTGAAATGTAATGAATAAAATCTACTTTACTTTTTTTTTACTTCCACGGGAGCTGCTGATAATATTGCCTCCCAGTTACTTGCTTTTGAGCTCTGGGTCTCAGTTACACTCTGTGTGTTTGTATCCTCTTCTCGTTCACGAATGTCTCCTTCCACAGTCCATAAGCGTGTGTTTCTGGTGCATTGCTGAAGCTAATCTGTTCTGTGTGTGTGTGTGTGTGTGTGTGTGTGTGTGTGTGTGTGTGTGTCCTGTGACAGCCTGCTATGTAGAGTGTATTCTGACTTAGATGTTGTATCACCCCCCAGCAGTGGCTCTGGACCGTACACAACCCAGTACTGGGAAAGTGGTTTCTGGCCTTTTGAATATTTGAATTTGCTGCTGAATTACAAGAAATACTCAGCCTTTCATTGTCCACACAGCAGTTTTGTGGCAAACTCAGTCTTAAAATAAGTTATTTTAAATGATGACATGCTCAGAAGCAGAGTCAAAAACACCTGAGAAATGAAAATGTAGTAAAACCACATTTTAACCCAACAGCACTTTGGACGGTGATTCCCACTGATTCTCTGATTTCTTTCTGTTTCCCGGTACTCTGGTTCCTGGGTTAAGGCCCTGCAGGTCAGCCGCTTCAGTGCTGCTCTGGCCCAGCTGTACATTTTTTTAGAGGCTTCGGGTTTTAACAGATAGAAACCAGTTTCCTTTGCATCATCTGCCTGTACTTTCCAAACTTCATCTTGGTCCGTTCATACAACCCTTCCAAAGCAGCAGCTAATGGCCAAGGGCCAAGCCTTGCGGTGGCTGTTTGAGAGCAGCTACTGGAAATTCACTGTATTCCTTTGCACACCTTTCTGTTCGGATGCTGAATTTGAAGGCCTCGTCTTTTCTCGGCAGCCTCCAGTTTTCTATCCCCAAGCTGGCGGTGCCCACAGACACAGCTCTTTCTGTACCCTCTTCCTCTATTTAGAAAGCTTTTACCTTTCTTTCAGATTCACTCCCTAATACTTAAACTGTAATTTGTCATAGTGTCAGCTTTGTGCTGTCATATTTAGACATTTATTGTCATTATAATTTTTTTCTGGAAATTCACGAGTGAATTCGAAGAACAAATACATAGATTAAATGTCACTCCAACACTGCACATGCAGTGACACGCATGCACACACACATACACACACACGCACACACACACACACACACACACACACACACACGGAGATGCTAAATATGACTTTACATTTTTAGGTAACATTTACTTTTGGGCTAATGAATCTGATGTATAGTTGAAGCTAATTTCCTTATCGTTTCTTCCTCGTAAAATGTTGGCCCTGGCAAAACAACAACAGCATTACTCTGAGTTTTATGTCATTTGGGATTAATATATTTAACAAGTCGATGCATGGAAACTGCTTTCGCCCGTTCACCGTGGATGCCCAGTTCCGCTGATGCTGCGATAAACAAAAGAAGGTGTTTAATATACCGGTTTGGCGGTGTCTCAAGGTCACGGTGATGGGCACTGGATGAATTGACTCATGTGGATTTCCCTTGCGTTAGTCACCAACAAGAAAATGTGCGCCAGCGTTGCCATGCAGCAACCACAGAGAACCGCTGGGCATCCACGAGCCGCGCTGTAAACGCAGCCCGCTATAGACGGCCGGCCCCGCGTCACGGCCCACTTGACCAGCTGCTCTGCCCTGTGGCCAGCGGCATCCCATAAGTAAATGCTGGACATTAATAGGCAGAGAGAAGCCCGGCTGCTGGACGCGTAGGAAGACGGAGGAATAACGGCGAATTAAGGGATAAGGAGTGAAGTTACACAAGATGGAGTCACTGCCTCTATTTTGACTGCACGGCGAGCTGCTGATGCGGATGTTTATTAAAAGAAGCTTAGCGCTACATGCAGTTAACAAGGCTGCCGCGGATGAATTTGCGTTCGTATAACAAATAACGCGATCGATGACAACAGAAACTGGCGCACGTCCTGCGATGGCTGCGTGTAAACATAGCCATAGAGTTCAGAGGTAACTGGCATGGCAGTTGGTTTCCAATGATGTAATGTTAGCACAATTAATGATGTAAGGGTTTCATGTGTCGGTGCAGATACCACATTTCATTACTATTGAAGGTCACTTTGGTCGTTCATGTTTAACCGCGCTGGGCCTTTTCTTACGGGGCCGGCTCCGAGCGTAGCTGCCTGTCTCTGTGGGAATTCTCAGGAGCTGCGGCGGAACAGCTATTGTCTCGGGGCTATAACTGCCCGCATCTCGAAAGGCACGCCGCACTATTCCTGACTTCACGAGATGCGAACGGCGTCCGTGACACTCGATCCACGTTCTGTTCACCTGCTCTTTCGGCGCAACCGCGCCACTTTCTCTGAAGCGGCGCTCGAGTTTTCTCGCCCGCTCCAGTGGCATTAAAATAGCCGCCGAGACGGCGGATCGTCTTTGCGGGGGGCGAATGCTGCAAAGCGGGGCCTTCCTGCCTTTTTCGGCCGAGCGCTCAATGCCGTTTGACCGATCGAACTAACTGGTCCCTGACTCGGGTGAGAGGCGCTGGATTAAGGGACAATGAGTACAGTTGGGTTCGCGAATTAAACGTGGGTCCAGGGGGCTTCGCTGCTGCCCAGGTCACAGCCATGCAAGACGACACATCCTGTTTTAGTTGGACGTGGTTCAGGAATGATTTATTCAAACAAGGTTGCACAGTTTGCAGATGTTCCTAAGTATCTGTCTGGGTGTGGGCAGCGGGCAGGGGCTGTCGGTCTAAAATAACCGTCTGCTGCCTTGGTATGCGGAGAAAGAGTAGAAGCAGCGGAGAGGCCTGGTAGGGAGGGGGATTTTTCCACATGTCACCTCGCTTCTCAATATGCTATGAAAAAAACTGCTTGTGTGTCTGAACTCACAGGGTTGGCATCTTTTGCTGACATCATGAACTCCCACGTGCATTGTGGGTAAAGAAGGAGAAGCAATTTTTACGAAAGGTGCAACTGTCCAGCTCAAGGGGTTGGGTTCCCTGGATACAACACATCTATTTATTATCGTTCCCCCTTCTTTGACCCTTGCTTTATTTTAAGATCTCTGATTCATCGGACATTCATTTCTGAAAGCCACAAACTAGCTCTAGGTTTTCAGCTTGTGCCATTTGGGTGAGAGAAGGAGCTCTCGGGTGTATTTTTCTGAGTGTCTGCATATTCTGAAACGTTTGGCAGCTGCAGTGCGAGGATGTTGAAAATACGGGTAAATGACGGTTTGATGCGGGCGATGGCCCTCGCTCGAAGTCTTGGTGGTGTGACCCCAGCTTCTCATTTATTTACCAGTACAGACGTGTGCAGCATCTGTTCATGGGCCATCCTGCCATGCTTAATTCTCCCAGGTTCACTAAAAGAATGGCATTTTACTCAACAAGCAGTGCTGTTTGTCACAGCAAAGGAAAATGCTTCTGAAAAGAGCAGGAGGCCACCTGTTTGGAGAGGAAATCGCAAACCATTGCCAAAATATTGCAGTGAGTCTGACTTTCTCATCTGCTTGAGCTTCTGAAGAAATCCCCTTCAGAGGCAAACCGACTGCTCAGAATGGGACTTTCTGAAAATCGGCAGCGCCGCGAACTGGACGTCGAATTTGTTCACAGCAAGAGTCCCAGTGGATGAAAGGACCACGGGCCAGAGTGATGCAAGCGGCTGCAGCAGAGGATCCAGAGGCCGCGTGGTGGAAATTTCGGGCCGACCCGAGCGGACAAGTGGCCTGAGATGAGCCGTTCTGCCCCGTCTCGAGTGGGGGGGGGGGCATTCAGGGGCCAGGGGTGCTGTCAGTCATCTTCTACAACCTAGCAACTGAGAGCGAGTGATACCCAGGCCAGGATTGGTCAGCCGGCTGCCATGGGCTCCGCCCATTTACTCAGCCAGGGCAGAAAAAATACAAAAAATCTAAACATCTTCAACACTTTATTCACTCCTGTGCACTTGACCTCCCAGCACTTTAACCTCTGATTTCTTTGTGTTTATTTGTTGTTTAGAAATAACACATGATTTTGATGTTTCTGTATATATGACTACAGTATATGTTAATAGATGTACTATTTTTAGCCGTTAGCGTGGAAGAGCGCAGAAAGCAGAATTACCGAATTGCAGAATGACTTCTCCTTACCCAGCCTTACAGTACTGCCCTGAGCACACTTTTCAGCGGTAAGTAACACCTGCTTTTGCATGTAAAAGTAGCCGAGCAGCGCTTCAGGTACAAGGGATGATCATAATATGATGGAACGCGTCGACGGGCGTGCGTCTGCGGCCGAGGGGAGCGACTCTGTGTCAACGGCTTTTTGCCAGCCGTTGGAAGGTCATTGGGGTCACTGCTAATTCGTGGCGCCTTTTTCCCCCAAAAAATGGCATCACGGCGGTCCTCCTTATTTTCGTCTTTGTTTCAACCGAGCTCCTCGCAAACATTTCCGAGAGAACGGCTGTTCCGCGGCGAGATGTGAGGCGGTGCTGTTATGTGGACCAGTAAAACGGCTTTAAGCGGGGGTACAGCTGCTGCTAAAAGGCGGTATTTATAGCGCTCATGCACTCAGGGCAACAATACCGGCGTGAAAAGGAGTGCGGCTGAAAGACGCAGGCAGACCTGTAGAACCCTGGCTGTCTGGGTTAATTCACTTCCGCACCATACACCGAGCTGCTGAGAAGGTGCAAGCTTGGCCTTTACATTTATTATTATGGGTTTTATTATTGTTGCTGTTGTTGTTGTTGTTACAATAGTCATAGTAGTATTAGTATTGTTAATATTGCTATTCATTACTAGAATAGCAATTCTGTAGTTACAATAACACCGGACCGAAAAAATGATGACTGGTAAAAGTGACACAATAAGTATTTCTGTGTATGAAGGTGTTTTGCTAAATCATCGCCACTGAAGATCTAAAGTGTGCACTTTGTATTCATTATATATTATTATCAACATTAAAGACAACAAAATGTTATTTTTCAGGTCATTTTTCAGGTCATTGACTTATGGAGCTGAAACATAGAACGCATTTTACCGTGAAATATGAATGACATTCATTTGTCATTATATATATTTTTTTGAGAATTTTTTCAGAGCCATAATTTACGTGTTAGACTCTTGAAAGTCTGATTATTACGCAAATAGCATCACGTGTGTTGGACTGCATTGCCTTGCTGGCAAGTTTCCCACATATCCTAGGAGTTCTTACATGTAAAGATTTTTTGGAAAAGTAAAAACTAGCTCACATTACATCAAAGAAATGATATTTATATGTTGTGCACCTGTCCAGCAGAGTTCCTCTGTGTGTGTGTGTGTGTGTGTGTGTGTGTGCGCGCGCGCACGCGCGCGCGTGATTAATAGGGCAATAAGACTGCTGGTGGCCAAGTTTCTTTGGCAAAAGGTAAAATGTAGAACATGAAACTTGCCAGTACGAAAATGATGCTTAAAAAATACAAAACAATTTCTTGCCTGTTTCATTTTTTTTTAAACCCAGTCAAGGGCTTTTGGGATTAACTGCTGAGGTCTTTTCTTAAAGTGTTTAATTTCAGTTCAGTTCGGATCACTTTGGTTTTACAGGGACAGTAACCCAATACTAATGCTTGGCCAAATGGCGAATGTGGTTAAAATCTTTCCTTTGTCAAGTCAGTGGTTTTTTGGCAACGTCTGGGGGGCTGGAAAAAAAGCCAGGAAGTTCATTTTCTTTCGCATTAACAGTAAAACAATATTCAAAGAATTATTATCTGACAGACTCATTGCCTTATTTACTTAAATTTACTCAAATGAGGATTTTTGTGTTGCTGACCAGACTTAAGAGGTCTTGCGATGAAACAACAGCTTTTGGCTCTCTGCATCTCAGCAAAGTGGCTCACGTTCACACTTGGACTCTTTCAGCGAGCAGTTTTGTTCATTCCGCCACAGTTTTTAGTCTATAAGAAAAGCAACTCATAAAAGGAATTCAACTCCGCAATACGAAGAATCACATTCAATCTCAGACACAACAAATGGACGCAGACCAGACTTCTTCTAAATTGATAAGAGAAAAATCAAGCGTTCACAATTTTCCGGCTAAATAAATAAGTATTTTCTCTTATTCTACCATTTCTACCATTGCTCTCTTCGTGTGGATTTTTAACCTCACGAGTGTGCAGTACGGTTAAGTTCAGAATGTTTTTGTTGTCACAAGGCAAATGGACCTTGCGGTATCGTCAGCGTCTCTGCTCTAACACCGCATGGGTTATTTGCAAAAAATCCCCTGTAAAGTACCAAATATTTTCACGCTTCCGCTAACATGAGGATGTCTGTGAAAAATGAATGAAATGCCCTACATGTTCTTTTCCTTTTACTCATTTCACGACTAAGGGGATTGCGTTTTGAAACGCGTTTCTTTTTCACGGCTACAAGTCCAAATATTGCATCGCATGAGCGCTGATGCAGAAAAACCTACTGACGTCGACCAGTAAGATTCATATAAATTACAGGTTTATTGTTTGCACTTTTGCAGAATAAAATGCAATGTTTCTCTGCATATATTATATGCAGTTAACAAAGTCAAAAAAGTTTATCTTTAGTTTTCGCTCTAGCAAAGTTTGTGCCGCTGAGCGGTTTCCGTGGTAACTGAAGTAATTACGTACACAGCATATAAAACAAGAAAAAAAAAATGCTGATAATAAGCCATTTCGTGTTGTACTACTGCTGGACAAAAGGCGAAGACACGAAAGCTTTCTGGCCTCCAGGCTTGACTGATGGAGACACTGGAGAAGGGCAGCGATCACCCGGCTGTTTGTTTTGATTGCCTCCTCATTGAGCGGAGGCGAAAATGTGGTTGGAGACGGAGGCCGGTGCTGTTTCATGGTGACCTCCAGCCCGATCGCTGTCTGGGGAGATCGCTGTCTTTAAGTGGACGCTGAACAGCCTTGCCCTGAGGCTCACAAAATAACTCAGTAGGTAACCAGACACCTGGCAACAGGCGAGAACCCACCCCCCCTCCGAAAAACCCAAATGCTTATCTCTAAGCCGCTCTTCATCATTTATTTTCATTTCATTTATTAGCCAAAATATAAAAATATTTAAGGATATTTGAGCTTATGTTAATTAAAAGATTAATAAATTCTGTTTTGTGCGTCATCCTGCTAACATGGATGCTGATAATAATTTATGTACGAGGTTAACATCGAATTACTCGATAATCTACTCGCTCTCTGGTTCCACAGCACGTTTGATTTCCGCAATAGCGTTTGAGATGATAGATCAGATTAAACATTAGGAGCTCTCAATCGCTTCTTACTTGCCTTCCTTTTCTGGTACAGACGGTTCTGGTGCCGAGTGCAGGTTCCCCATAGCCTGATCCGAGCAGTCCGGATGTTTCCCGCTGCTGGTGCGGCGCCGTTTGTGGCACCATGATGTCGACGCCGGGTAGTCGCTTACTGCCAGGGTTGTTTTTCTGGCTCGAACCCAACGATGGAGCTCTTCAGTCACCTGGTTCCGAATCTACTCTCCGTCCCACTTCCTCACTGGACAGACTGCTTTCCATCCTGGACCGGTGATGTCATTACACCAGGCTGTCAGTGGGGCTCTTCAGTCTCCAGGAGTGCATGCGAGCTATGTCTGTACTGTGCGACCTGAGATAGCAGCCGCTCAGCACCTGCTGCAGGCCTATATAATCCCCGTGTTCTCACTGCGCTGAAATGCTTACAAAATTAAGGTTTAAAAACACATAAATTGTCAGGACACTGAATCCACCGAGACAATGTGCGTGAGCAGAATGGGGTTTGCCTCCATAGTGGTACAGGAGAGCAGTGGTGCCTTCTCAGGCCAGCGGCAGTAAAAGTGGTGAAGCCCAGCCTGAGTTTGGGTGCTGGTCACCTCTCCTGATCCACACCTATCCAGATGGCCTGCAGCCTCACTAACAGTATTGCTGACATTGGGTTATTGCATCTGGATGCATCGTCTGTGATGCAGCTTTGGGTTTTTTGGGCCTTTCAACGTGGGAAGCCCTGTCGACCTGAGTAGCTTCAGCCTCAGCTGGGTCTGGAACGACAGCCCGTCTTTGCTTACTTGCACATTTCACTAAATCACCGCACGCACTGCAGACTTCTGCCGATGTTCAGTTACCATCCCAGGACGCTGTTGGTAGTTTAAGTCATCCATCACACATTGATACGCAGCGCACGTTTTGTGGCAGAAATAAAAGCAAAGGGTGTGACCGCCTCAAATAGTTTTCTTTGCCGACTGATGTGTGTGTACTGGCGATTATTTTATCCACTCCCTGTAAAAATGCCCCATTTATGTTCTGCATTCGGTTATGCTTAAATGAAGTCCTCTTCGTTGCATTCGAGGGTTCGACGGATTGCTTGTACCCTACAGCACAGAACCCAGTAACCTAATTCCCAATCCCCAGGCTGCCTGTTAGTTCATTTCCGTTCTTGGCATTGAAAGTAAAATGTAGGAAACGTTTAATGCATCATTAGGTTGTCCTTAGCAAACCTAACTTGGATACCTCAGCTACTGGGTTAGGGTTATTGTTTAGAGTTAGTGGTTTCCAACTTTTGACTGGAAGGTTCCTCTGTGCCCTTATCACTTGTTTAGCATAAATGAAAGTAGGTGAAGCTTCTGATTCAGACCTTTTTCACGGGTGTGCATTCAGTTTAGGCCGATTGAAGAAAAATGTTGGCGAGCTAGTATTGCCGTGCTTTGCCCATTTTCCTCTGTCTAACACCGAAAAAGTAAAAATGAATGCATTAGTATTTTACTTTTTGGAATGATTCAGCATGAATCAATCGGGTCAGCTCATTGTGTTTTCTGATAAGAAATAAACACGCAAATAAAACTTTGTGGCCGAGTAACTTGTTGTCCGACGTCTGATCCTATCCGCCACTCCAGCGCTTCAAGTAATGAAACCGGTATTTTACATAAACTGTATACTGTATGCTTGCAGTAAACATGACTCCAGGTGACTGAAAGTTAAACAGCATCTTTCACAGAAATCTTTCATGTTTCTTGCAGTCTTGTGAAACTGATATGAACGCTGTAGAAAGCTTTTAGCCCAGATTTAAGGATTATTTAGTGTTCAGATCCATACTGGGATTACAGTGCATTAAAGTTCAAGATGAAAAGTGCTCTAAAGCTAAGTGAGCTTTGGTGTGGGATCTAGCAGTATCTCAGACATCTTTCTCTATCCATCCAGGGAGGTGGGAAGTGGTATGCAGGTGTACTGGGTACAGCATGCGGAGGAAACGCACTTCAGCAACTTGCCCAAAGTTTGCAGGTCTACAACTGAGCTGTGTGAATTTCGGTGTCACCATTACATCCAAAATCCAGGGCCGGTGCTGCTGTCTTTTGCTTCGCTGTGTTTACGGCGTCTACAGTTTGATGTGAAAAACAGATCTGTGCTTCCATCTTCTCTACAGAAGTTAATGTTCCGAATCACAATTTGGGCCAACAATTGGACAGGTTATTCTGTGATTAAAAAGATGGATGGGGTAAGACTGTGATACCCAGAACCCAAAACAAACACACCGATGAGTGAGTGAATGAGGTGCTCATTCCGCAAAGAGCGCTGCTTGGCACCGTGTTTCTTTTCCGTGTTTATTACCCGCTTGTCTCTGTTCGCAGTCCAAAAACAAACCTAATGTCTGTGTGTGCAGTTAAGGAAAACAAGGGAATGAGCAGATTCTGCTGTGAATGCATCAAGCAGCTTGGCCTCTGAAACTGGCAAACCCAGGCTGAACACACGCGTATCTGCTACGCTAAATTGCGAGTGTGCTGTACAGTAAAACCTGGATGGCCGAACTGGATGTGATCTTGACAAATGTGGCACGTAAAGAAACGCCGCTACAAGATGTCGAAAATGCAACGTATTGCATGCGAGGAGTTTGAAAACTGTGCATCCGTCGCGTAATGCAAAATAAATGAGCTCCTCCTTTTCTAGTAGTGCATAAAGAAAACTACTTTATGAATAACAAATAAAAACTAAGAAAAAGCAATTGTTTCAAAATATTTTATTTTTTTATTTTTTTTTTTTAAAGATACAATGAATTATTATGGTAAACTGGTCAACAAGCTGCAATGAAAGCCAGCACAACAGGAGCTGTCACTAGCAGAGGCATCAGTGCATGTACGAGGGCTGCTGAAGAAATGACAAGAACGTTTCCAGTTCTGAGAAGGGAGTAAAATTTGTAGTATTTTTTTTAATCTAAACTTATATTCTTTATATATTGAGGCTATCCGTGCATGCTCACGGAGCCCACAGTCTTTGGTGAGTCTTTGCTTTGATGAAGTCGAATTGTTCATAAACAGTTACCTTACCCGCTCTCCGCAAGCTCGGCTGTTTTTAAAAACTCCGGAAATGTGGCCCTTAGGGACCCGCTTCGGTACCTGAAAACAAGTGCGACCAAAAGCTTTGAAGGGCCCAGCTGGGATTCCCAGTCGGGCTACAAAATAAAATTGTTTATTCTTCAACACGACGATGGATCTCTTAATTCTCGTGTGTCGGAGCTGGCTCTCCACATCAGTGCGTTACCATTTCACTGTGCTATTCAGTACAAGATTTTGATGGATTGTAGATGTTGAAGATGCTGGATTTAGAGCCGCAGTCTGGGCTGCGTCAGGGCTCTGCTGGGATTTGCTGTGCTTCATTAGCACTGTTTGGCTTTAAGGGGGAGGCATTGATTTCTTGCGGCAGATGAATTCAGGGGAATTCCTGCAGCTCTGAGGCTGCCAGCTCCTCTCTGTGGACCTTCAGCTGTACACATACCAGAAGCTGGAGATCCCAGCAGTGCTGTCATTTACACCTCGGGGGAATTCCACCGCAAAAAGACCACAGTGTGATGCCGCTCAATAGGAAGAGAAGGACCACGAGCCACAGACCGGTGTACCGTTTCACGTGTCTGCACCCTGCAATCTGAATGTGAGGTTTCAAGGTGGATGCAGAACATGATACAAATACTGCAGTACGACTGCAAACACTGATACCTGTGAGTGCTATCCCTGCGCATGGGGGGTGAGCTGTGTATTTCGAGCGTTTTCCTGGGTAATTTACATGCACCTCTCTCACGTGCAGATTGAGAGACCCTCCTGCCCGCTTGTGGACAGAGAGTTCATTCCTCACCTCCATGTCCCAGTCCCAGTCCTCCCAGACCAGTGACATCGTGAGCCAGGATGTGTTTAACCAGCTGCTGGAAATGCTGGATCAGTGAGTGTGCAGCTCGGCACGAGTTCCACCACCACTGTTACTAAGCGTTCTGTGCAAGACAGCCACCAGACCACCATCCGTTTCTGTTCAGTTAGCTCAGCTTTCCCCAAAGTAACACACAATTACTAACCAGCATTTAGGCTCTGTCCAAGGTGACCCACAGTGCAGTCACTTTAAACTAAACTAAACCTAGGTAAATTTGACTAAACTAAACTAAGACAAGCTAAGCTAAACTCCCTACTGTCATTTACGCTCATTCATGCAGGAAAGCATGCAAGTAGATAGACTGAATACTGCAAACTTCCATTCACAGCCTGTTGAGGGACACTGTGAAAAGAAAGGATGCTGTATGATAATCAGTTGTTATTTTGTGGATTTTTTTAATTCATTTTTTTTGGATGTTCATTTCCTGTTTGTGGTTTTCTGTACCAGGTCTGCATTTCACTCAGTCCAGCCCATAGAGCTCAACTTCTTGGAGCAGCCAGTGAACGGGGCTCCCAGCAACACCATTCAGATCAGCATGGACTGCATCACCATGCACAGCCCCGAGGACCCCTTTGCCGTGAGTACCATTGTATGGGCAGCCATTCCACCTCTCATCTGGAAGTGTGTGTCTGAGTGTCTGAGGGCCTCAGTCCCAGGAGAACATAGTCCAAGAAATGTGTGGTGGTTCCTGCTCAGCCTTTGAGCAGTTCAGGTGCTGTGCGGCGCCCCGATCAGTATTTCTCCCACATTTTTGTCTAAGGTTGTGAAGTGTGTAGTCTGAATGTTACTGATATGCAGCCTAGCAGCTATGTGATTTGTGCTGTGGAAGAAAGAGTGAACCACTTGGGGTTGCAGAGTTGACAGAAAAGGTCTCAAACTGTCAAGAGTCACCAGGTTTCATTAGGCATGCATCTGAGCACCGTGTCCTGTGCTCCTAAACCAAGAACCTCTTGGGCCTTTTGTGCGTTTCCCTACCAGAACTACCAGAGTGAAGCTCTCTCACTCGGGATTGAGGGTTTGTCTGTCATTGTGCTGACCCAGTAGCAGAGAAACATGTCAACATTTCTGTTGTGTTCATTTTCTGTCTTTTTTGTGTAAGAGTTTAAATGTGATATTTTGTTAGGTGTGAAGTGGGACTATTTTATTTAAGGTTGAATGCGGAGGGAGCATGAGTGGCAGTGGGGGGAGAGCGCGAGAAGAAGCGTGAGGGCCTTGGAGTGAGTGGGACTGCAGTGCTAGCCCTGGAATTATACTGTATATACGTTTGATTTTCTTTTAATAACGCTCCAGTCTCAAACTAGTTTTGCTTACACTTTTGAAGCTGCAAACAAACCTGGAACTTTAACATAGAAGCGCTACATTTTCATTCCGGCTAATAAGCTCTAGCAGCCTTTCTGGAAGTGCTCCATTCTTATTTTTGCCAATTTAGGGGACTCAGCAAGGGTTGTCCAAATGTCCCAAGGGAATTATTTCACATTTATCATTTAATTATTTATTAAAATCTGAAGCAGGGTCCAAAAGACAGCATGTGTTGAAAATGCACCATTCTAATTTCCCAAATCTCTGTATGAATTCTTCATACCTCCATACAACTTTGACTTTGAATAACAAACTGTTATTTTATTGGAGAGGAGGAGAGCTGCTGTAAGCATCTCAGAAATGTAGATGTGCAGTAAGTTGCTGCAGGAGACAAAGGAACATTTTAGCAGCATGAAAGAAGTTTTTTGGGAAAATGTGAAGTGCGGGTTGCTGTATGGGGAGGATGTGGAAAATCGTAGACGTGAGCAGTGACATTCGGCTCCAAAGTGTAGGTGCAGTGAAAGGAGATCCTGCTCCCCTCCCACTGAAGGAATGTGGAAGGCTGATGTTCTCCTTGGCTGGGAGCTGTCCAGTGGAAGAAAAAGAAACAACAACAACTAAGAAGACTAATAAGAAACAATCCTGCTTTTGGAGACACAAATTGGAGCACGATTGCCCTCTCCCCTTGGGGTTGGCAGTATCTGTTCTCACTTAACACCCCTGCCCACCCTTGTGTGTATGTGAGTGAGTGAGTGAGTGTGTATTCTGTGTCCAAGTCGTTCCCAAGAAGACACCAAGCACACCAGCAGGCGATGCAGCAGCAAGTGACGTTTTAGAGCAGACACACCAGCCCAGGAATTTGCCAGTCAGGGACCAGATATTAACATGTTTTGCTGTCTGTCCAAACTGGACACAGTCCCCCCTTTCCCCATCCCACACTTCAATTGGGGTTTGTACCTTTTATGGCTCTTTGGAATACAGCTTTCCACCTAGGCCCCCCTCCACCCACCCCCCCAGGGGACATGTTTGCATTGCACAGGACTTGCGTTTAATCCAAAATGCCTTTTCTTGTCTTCTGTAGCTGCAGGGCAGCAATTTAGTGCAGCACCTGCCGCCCAGTTGAGGTCCACAATCTTGTCTGTCAGTAGGTGCCTCCTTGGAACAAGGGGTGGAGATTTGCGAGGGCTGGAATGACATGAAGGAATGTGATAGAAGCAGTGGCGGGGAAATACAATATCTTCTCCAGACAGCTGATTTTATGCCAAGATGAAGCACCAATCAGCTGAGCGTGGAGGGCACAGCATTCAGGCATCATTTTGCCATTTTGAAAGCTTCCACCTCTAGCTTTTGAGTGAAGCTCAGCTGAGGAGGTTCGGTCTCCACTTGTGTGTTTTTGCTGCCAAAGTCACCTATGCACTGCCTTCACTCTACTGTACTGTACTGTACTGTCAGATTCCTCAAGTTTCCTCATACCTCCCTGTGGCACTACCTGGTACTGTCATCATTTGTTCAGGCATTTATTGTATTGCGATTTAAAAATGCAGGTTAGCTTTTGTGTAAAATGTGAAAATAAATTAAAAAGTGAAGAAAAATATGAATAAATCACATAAACCATTTACGGAGATGAAAGGAAAGGAAAGGAGAGGAAAGGGTTACATTAACACTTTAGAAGAACCAACTGTTCAAAATGGTACTGAAGGGTTGAAGCTAATTTAACATTTATTATGTCTTCGTCCAGCTGGGGTTTGCTCACTGCACGAAGGCGATTGAACATTTTACTCTTCTCAGCTCCGGTGAATGTATTTATTTATTTATTTTTTTTTTTTTAACAACATGGTATTCTTGCACGTGTTGTTTATATGTTTTAGAGCTATATTAGCCCCTCCTCCACCCTTTGCAAAATTTTTTGGCTTTTAGGAGGAAATCATTAAGAAATCTATACTGGTCACTTTATTAGGTACAACTAGCAAGTGTTGAGTAGGAACAACTTTTGCCTCCAGACCAAGCTTCCATGGCACAGATTCAAGTGCTGAAGATGTTGTAGATCAATCCTGGACAAAGTGTCAATTTCAGACACTTTGTGGTGTCCCGTTTATCGCTTTCCACCGATCAGGACTGTGCACTTTTCGGTTGAAATGTTGTGATTGCTAAGATCTTTAGAATGAAGTTGTCATTGTGATGTTTATGGAATCAGAGATGTTGTGTGCTTTGTGACTTGGCACATGACTTTGCAGGAAGCGTGGACTTGGTCTGCAACAATGTTTAAATGTGCTGTGGCATTCCAACACTGTTCACTTGTTGAACCTGTGGCATCTTCCAGGTTTCATCCTCCAACTTCTCCTGCTGGTCCAGAAAGCAGTGAGATTGTGTTTGTCTTACTAAAACGTTCCCATCTGCCACCTTACCTCTCCACTGGCTTCCTGTAGTTGCTTGTATCAAATACAACAATCACACTAGTTATGGACTGCAATTTGGATAAAGAATCTACACCCCGATACCTCCCCATCACCCCAAACAGGACCTGTGGCTCCTTAGATTTTCCACACACAAAAGGTTGAAAATGATGTGGTGAGATGAGCTTCCTCACAACTTTCTCCCTCATAACTGCTGAGTCACAGTGACCTTCCCTTTTCCTGGTAGACCCGACTCAGTAGACGGATATTCCTGTAATGCTGCTGCTTTTCCAGGTTTATGAAGAAAGCGCACATTCTGGCAAGAAGAAACATCACACACGCTGTAATCTATTCAATACTGTACTCTTTATGCATTCACCTCCATAGATTAGTGAATATACAATATGGATAATCATTTCCCAAGGGCTGCTGTTCATGGCAGCGCTGGAGAACCAACTCGGCCAGGTCTCATGGTGCTTTCACCTGTAGTGTTCAGGTTCTCACGCTGCTGCTAGTTGCCTGCAGGGCTTTGAGCTCAGTCAAAGCTCACCTTATTTCACTGGGGAGCGCGATGACGTGAATTTACCCGGTAACTTCATTGCTGGAGGTGTTATGCATAATAACTGTTTTTCATTTCATTTTCTTCCAAATTTCCCCTCCCCCTTCCAGTGACTATGTTGCGCATTCCATCACCCGGTTTCCACTTTGACCCAATGAAAGCTTTTTTGCAAGAGAATTTGATGTGTGTGGCAACAGCTGACATGCAGTGATGATGGGTGGCATCATATAGATCCCAAAAATGCTGAAATGAGAACAACTCCAGCACTCGGTTGTGTCCATCAGCGCCAACTAAAGCTTTCTGCACAAGATGCGTGACAAGAGTGGCCAACAAGACACGCGGTTCTGTAGTGATCTAGTGGTCAAACTTGGGAATTTTTGAGTTTGGTCCTGGAACGCAGATCACAGATGCCGGGCTGGTCAAAACAAGCGACTGGTCATCTTCTGGTCATCTGCTGTAGCTGTTACTTTACTCTTAACACAACTGCTGTTATTTAGACCATGTCGTGTGTTGGTTAAAGAATAAGGTAACTAGTAAATGCCACCATGCCAGCTTATTAGTTCTGCAATGACTTTGAAAGAACTAAACCTATCAATAAATAGACAAAGAGACATCTGCATTGTTAACCCTTTCATTGTGTTTATAACAACGAAAGCTGAAAGTGGCCAGAAGAAGGTAACTGTACACAAACATCAAATACACAAGTATTTACCTGATCAGTCAGCTCTTTACAGTCTTTCTTTTTAGGCTGTGTAAATATCAATATTCATGTAATTCATTTAAACAGTTAAAATTACATTTTGTTTGAAATTGATAAAATATTGACACGTCTTCTAGGGTTATTTTTTAAGTATATTTGTTTCAGATGAAGGGAGAGGTTTCTGGTTTTTGTAGCCTTTGTTAGTTGTGGCTTTGGAGCTGCCACTCTTTATATAGCGCGTGGCCAGCATACTGAGCGGAAACATCTACTGTCTGTAACCTAGAGCAGGTGACCGGGTTGGACGTCTTCCCACCTGAGGACACCTAATTTTAGCAGCAGCTCTTCGAGTGTTCTGCTCAAAGAGCCAGAATTTTCCCAGCGGGGCCTACGGTGAGAGATTTGCTACAAAAAAATTCTTCTTGGCACCATCAACAGCTATTTCTTAAACGGTTTAGCCTTGCATTAGCAACCACTTTTTTTCTCATTTTTAGACATGTTGGCCTGAAAAGAGCTGAACTAACAAGACACCTCAAAGGAAGAGGGTGCGCATGGTTCCCTTTAGGCGGTGTAATTCAGGAAAACAGGCAGGTGCATCACTGTTGACACCTCATCAGCCGGTTGAAAAAAGGCAAAAATGACCAAAAGGTGGCTTCACTCAACTTCCATGTTTCTGTAAAATGCGTTCTTCATGAATACTCCAAAGGCAAACTGTAAAGAATGTCTGTGTCACACTTACACTGCCGGTGTGTACGTTTGCTGCTGCGTTGATGTCTGTATATGAGGTTCGGTTGACAACGTCGTGTCTTCCATTTATACAGAGAAAACCTGACACATTTAATGGTCGAAGGCCCAACAAACGGGAAATTTAAACAGCCTGAGTGAGCGACTGTCTCTTGCAGTTCTCGAGTCTCACCTGTGCAATAGCTGTGGCCAGGCTGCGAGGTTCTGCAGCGTGGAGCAAATAAAGAAAAGCAGGCATGCAAGTTGAGGTCATGGTGGATCCCACAGGACCAGGAGCTCTACTGGGATGCTGTGTGGTCACATTCTGTAGGGGTCGCAGGTCAGCACGGTTAAACCCAGCCGTAACCCAGCCTATTTCACGGGCCATGTCAGAGATTTCCAGCTCCAAAGTGACTGTCCAGGCCAATAAAGTTTGCGATAAGTTGTCTGCTTGGCTTTCAAATAGCAGTTAAGAAACCTGTATCTATAAATGATGCAATTTAAAGCATAATTTGTGTAGTTTTCATTCAGGAATTTAAAAAAACCTGCTCGGCGACATTATTTTTTAATTCAATGGAAGATGTGCATTGGCAAAACAGAAAAAGATGGCTTTTTACTGATATACCTTTGTGATTCCACTACCTGTTGAACCCGCACGCCATGCGCCGACGCAAGTCGAGCGCAGTGGGAGCCCCGCGCTGTAAATAACGCAAGTGGCTCATGGCAGACAGTGCAGTGTTTTCTTTTCATGCAAATGGCCACCTTTTTGCTGTCTCAGGCTTAAAAGCAGGGTTCCTTCTTGTGTCTTTTGCTCACCCTTCAAAAGAAAAGACTCTGTTCCAAAGTGGCAAAATGTTTAACTTTAGTTTCTTTTTTTTTTCACTTTTTTATTTATTCTATTTAATTTCCAAATACTTTGTCCTGCTTATTAGCATGCATCTCCAGGCTGTAGGTGAAGAATCTGTCTTACTAAATTTTATTTATAATTTTATTAAGTTAAATGTTTTTGGCTAGAAATGAATCATGATTCTCATATTCTCATAACTTGAACGTATGATAAAAATATAGTTGTGTTTTTACTGTACAATATGAAAAACTTTCACAAAAATAAAACTGTGAAATTCAGCTTTAGAGATTTGTCAGCATTTCATAAAAGTGAGCAAAAATTTCTGGGCTTCCCCAAACCTGGCCTTCTTACTCCTTTTAATTGAACCATTGCTTCCTTTCGTATTTTTTTGAGAAAATCTGAAGACGTTGCTCACTTGAAGAAGATGGGTGTGGACTCAGGTATTGGACAGGTAGCTGTCAGACCCCACCCCCCTGCTCCTAGTATATAGGGCGGACACTGCAGAATCCTATAGAGACTCTGCCTCTCCTGTTCCCATACATAGCCATCCGAAATCTAAGAGTAGGGGAAACGAGGTAGGAAAACCTGGAGCCAGAGGAGCAAACGGCAGCTGCACTTCTCAACCTCAGTGCCAACATGTTGTACCTGGAGACGGCCGCCCCAGCGCAGTACAGTGAGGTAAGGGGTGCGAGGAGACGCACACGTTCATCCCTGGGGATGCTTCCCTCCTCGAGCTGTGTTCTGGGGGCGAACGGTGCAGCTGGTCCTCCCTGAGGCTCAGGCTCAGTGTTTCACCAATCAGTGCAACCACATTCGAATGGATTGCCTTCACTAAGCATTCTATACGTATCTATGTATAAGTATCTATCTTTTGTCAGGTGCAATAAGAGCGGTTACAGCAGGACCGTACCTCATGCTCAGTGATTTATTCAATGAAAAGGGCTTTAATAATAATCTATATATTACCTCTTGAAAATAATTTAAACCAAGCCTTTATTTTATGATCTTGCGAATATTTTTCAGAAGCCAATAGATGTAAAGCGAGGCGTCTCAGGGGTGCTGCTGTGATTTCTCTTAGCTGATTTAGTGGCGTAACTCTTTGTGCGAAAGCTGACACGACTGTAGAATGTAAACACCCTGCTTGTTTTGCAATACAATATTGTTCACGGGAGAGAATACTGTTCATCGTGCAGTCGTGTTTATTAGTCAGGAAGAGACCGTCTAGGAGGAGTACGAGCTGGTCTTAAAGGAAAAGCAAAACTTTAAAGCTTCAAAACTGATCCCCTACTCAACGGGTGGATGCATATTTTATTTATAAATATTTGGCCAGTATATACTTATATAAAGAATTGTAAAGCTGTGAACAACCGGCACGTCCTATGTGCTGTAAAATTTTTCTGAATTTCTCATAGGTTTATTGTCTTTCATGGCAAACTGAGGTAGTTACATCGGATAGAGCAGGAGAATCAGTGAATAATAAAGCATGAAGATATTTTTATAAAAATATCAAACTGCGTTTTGCTGTTTGCTGGTGTTTATTATTCTGACATTAAGTGCAGGTTGTAAAGACTCCTAAAGACGCACTGAACATGAAGGATGAAGACGCTGACAGGTTAAGACATTCTGAAATGAGGCATGGTACCTTGGGCTACTTTAGGAGTAAAAAAAATCAATATGCCCAAGCAACTGTGCACAGGAACAAAAGAAATATTTTTGTAGTGCTTTACATTGGCTGAAGGTGTTCTGTGAGCAGTCTCAATAGAACTGAACAATTCTTAAGGAACCAGGGCATAAAAATATTTCCTTTCAAGCTTTTTCTAAGTTTATGTTTCCAAAGATCCCATGCAGAAGAGCCATCCCTTTCTCTTAACCATGTGATAGCGAACTAATTTTTGCCATGAAGTTCTACTTGTTTAGATCTGTAGTTCTCCTTCTTTGCATCAACTGTTGGACTCGTGATGTAGACCTCAAAGCTGAGGAGGTCTTTGTCATGTGGGAAGAAGAAACATCCTTCCACCCAACCATTATTCTTGGGCAGGAAGGCACATTTCTGGTCAGGAAGGCACATTTCTGCCCCAGTTAACAAGAACAAAACATTTGTTTCATTACCAATGTTAAAATCTCGTAAACATCTCAATATCATTCTTGTATTCGCATGAGGGAGGTTCACAGATTCTTTGCTTTTTGACAGGTATCTTGTTCATGTTGTACACATTATTACTTTTTGTGCTGTTCATTGTACGCATTTTGACATGTAAGATAGATTAAATATTTTTCTTACTTTAAAAGAAAGTTTTTTGTTTTTTTTTCCTTTTTTCCTAAGTGTAAAAGTCCCATAGAAGCTGCTGCTCTCCAGCTATTTACCCACAGCTTTGAGACGGCTGGCGAATCAAAACAGCTCTGATAGTTTGTTATCTAAAACCCAGCATTCTTTGTAAGCAGGTGGTTGTGTTGTCTACTGAGAGAGGGAGAGAAAAGAAAAAGAGCACCTTTGCCTGCACTGCTGTCAACACGCTGTTTTGCTTGAACCGCCGGGGCAGAGGTGAAAAGAGGCTCCACTTTGGTGTCCTCTCTCATGTTGTCAAAGCAAGAACCCAATGGGAATTGCATCTGTCGCCCTCCAGATCTGTTTGCCTGTCCGCATCCTCTCCTCTCGCTCCGTCTATATCTGTGATACTTATTTATTTATTTATTTATTTATTTATTTATTTATAGATCAGCAAAAAACCGCTCTGACTCTTATTTTCTTTATAAATGCTTTTCTGTCTATTTGGCCGACTCAGCCTTCAGAGGCCAGGCTAAGTGGATCGAGCGTGTTGTCAGGGACCACCGGTAGCCCAGCCTCGCTTCTCGCTGAAGGATTAGCTTTTCCACCCACTCGTCCCATGGGAGCCACCAGTGCCGTAAGAATGTGGTCATCCAGGCGCTGCTGTTTAGTTTTGAGCCATAATTGCTTTAATGGTGTGTTGGTGTAAAGATATAATCACCCGCTCCGCCTTTCCCAGCAGGTATGCGGTATGGAGAGACCCTCATTGGGTGGTGAGCGTGTCTCCCTGCGGTCGGCCCCCATAGCACACAGTCGCACACACTCGGCTTTGTCCGGAGAACTCAAAGCAGGAATGACAGATATTTCACCCCTCAGGTAACAAGGCCTGCTTTAGTGTCACTTCTTTATGGCGGGGACTGCAAGCATTCTTATTACCATTTTGCAGGTGTACTTGGTTTTACATTGGGCACACATCATTTTACACATCATTTTACGCCTTGGTATATGACTTTGTTGTAGCACAGAGATCAAAGCTTGCTCCTGGCTGAGAAGAAGCGAAGAGTGAGTGTGCATACTGGTGGCATAACTAGAATTTAAGAAAAGAAACGAAAATGTGTTCGGAGGAAGCTGTTCAGAATGACCCAAACGTCCAGAGCGTCCATTTCTTCCTGTTCAGGAGCAGGTCTAGACATTCTGTTTGTTTCCTGAAACCTGCTTGTCTCTGTTTGTTTCCTACCATTAGCTCATACCAGTGTCCTTCTTCCTCTGTGGAATTTGAGTTGTTCTTACCTCTCCGATATGTTCTAGTGACTTAAAGCGAACTTTGAATTATTCTTTGCATCGTGTAGCTGTAATAAATCCAACATAGCGGCTTTAATCTGAGCTTCAGCATGGTTTTCCCGTGGCCGCCTCTTTGCGGCCGGTGAGTCCCGGCTCCGGTCTCTGAATTATTTCCTTTCCTTTAACCGAATTAACCGGCCATCGCTGTGAAGGTGACTTTTTATTTTTTTATGTTTCCCATAATGTGAAATGGCAGCCATGGCTTCTACCTCAGACAAAGAAACATTTGAATCTGCTGAACAGGATGCATAACCTTTCACTCGCTTTATTGCAGGCTGTCAGGGGTGTGAAGGCCGTTAATTTACAGCATTTCTGCTTAGCGTCATGACATACAGCTTTGAGGCAGCCATAAAGGGAAGGTATTTTTAAGAGGACTTAAAGTGGTTATTACGTGGATGGTGTATTACAGTGGAATAAGATACGATTAAAGGAAAACTCTAGAATGTCCCTCTCAGCCCTTTTCATGCGATAGCTCACTTCCACTAAATTAAGCACAAAGAAATTGGGGGAATTTTTTACTTGGAGGAAAACTCACCCGGAGACACATTTTTCCAAGCTTCCCTCGTATTGTGCCTAAAATTCAGTATATAATTATTATTTTATATAGTTGAAAACATGTTGTTAGCATGCATGCAGCAGAAAAAGTAGAATGATGAAATATGAGAAAGAGTTTTTTTTTTTTGGAAAAAGTACAATAAATTGGAGTTTAAGCTTATTTTTCTATGATGACTGACTTTCAGAGCTGTTGTGCTTTTCCGGTTTTTCTCCCTTAATGAAGAAGTGCTGGGACACTTCAAACAAAATGTAAATGGTTTCAAATTCTTTTTGCAATCCAGCTCGAGTTTTACCCTTTGAAAGAGTTTCTTTTAAAGAAGGAGAAGTGTGTTCTTGTGCCGGAGCGGCTCCATTTCTTGCTTTAATAATTACAACCTGGTGCAGAGACCAGAGGACCCGCAGGTGTGAGACAGCACATTTAAGCGGGAGGTAGCATCACTGCAGCTGCGCTGTCTCTCACACAGCAGCACAAGTCCTTGTTTCAGTTGCTTGGAGTCGTGGAGTCAACAGGCGCCCAGGCATCCTTGCAGAGAATAGCTTAGAGAAAGCATCTCACGTGTCCAGTTAATACAGCTCTTTTTATTTAATGACAAACTATTACACGTTTTCACTTCTTGTTTATTCCTGAAAAACTTCATGATAAAATGCCATTCCCTATAGTGTCAAAGTTAAATACAAAGACATATAATTACATCTGCTTTGTTTTCTTCAAGAGGCCTTTTTTGAAAAGCACATAATTGCAGACCGATTCGGTTGAATGGCATCAACGTGACCGATACAGGTGTTCTGCTGCGGAATAACAAAGAAGAAAGGGCTTGAGAAAAGAAACTCTGAAACGCGGTGTAAGAGAAGTACTGGATTTCTGGACAGTTTTCACAAAGGCCTGAAAGGAAACATCATTACGGCACCAGAGCAGCAACAATCTGCGTGTGTATGGAAGGTCTGTGGTCTAAATCGGACCCTCGTGCCTTCGCAGCTGGATCAGAACCCGAAGGCAACTGTGAGGCCGCTGCAGTCTGAAGGGCCCATTGTCCTCTAATTGTTGCCGTATTGTGTTGTCCCTATTGTGAAGGAACGCGTGTCTTAGAAAAACGCATCCTGCTGTAGGCCTGGGGGGGTTTTGCTTACACTAAGATTTCTTTTGTGTCTGTCTCACTGACAGCAGAATACACACATCGTCTTTCACCTGACCTCCCCCACCTCCTCACGCACCAGCACATTGTTCCCCGTATCCTTCTAAAAGCCTCGGTGTCGTATTTTTGAGGCTGCGCCATCTCATGGTACACACACACAGAGACACACAGAGACACACACACACACACACGCACACACACGCACACTGACCCTTATCTCCAAACATTATAAAGGCACAACCCTATAGTCGCTTGGAAGTGCTAAGCTGAGATTTGCAGGAAGTTCCTTTCAGGTGCTTGCCCACTTATGTGTGCGTGCATGTGTGTGTGTGAAGGACTCAGAGTCACCAGGTGTCGGCAGCACCTGCCACAGGGTGTGAGAGCTAGACAGTTGTGGCCTGTTGAGCCAGAAATAAAAGTGGTGGCCCTGCTGCGATTAATAGCCACAGAAAGAGCCACAGAGATATGGCACCTAGTCCAGGAATGTGCGGGTATAAATGGAATGGAATGGGTTGAATGGCGACCAGCTCAGGCAGGATCGATCTGCTGGGGGGGGGGGGGGCTCACTCCGCCTCCACCATTCTGTCTGTTGGCCCTCTTAATTCCCTCTGTAGCTTCCCTGCTGCCTGTGGTTTGTGTGCTGAAAACCCTGGACCACCAATGAGTGAAGATGCTTCTTTGTCCTCAGATGGAGAACAGAGAGTAGAAATCACTGCACAGCCCTATTCCGCATATGGTGCTACAGTGGTTCTAATAAGAAATCCACACCTACACTAATAATTCACTTTTATTGGAATTTGTTGAACACTATATGTGTCAGTGGGGAATGTTTTTGCAATGCAGTGGGTTCCGTTCTCAGTCATGGTCACGGTATGGTTGCATCTCTGGGTGGCCAATGAGTCATGTTTGTGCAATAAAACGTCTACCTGGCTCTCCCATGTGAACAAGATGAGAATCTTGATAACTGTGAGGTGACAACATGGGCTGCGTGTGCAAGATCCCAGAAGACCATGAGGCTGTAATGAAACTTTATTATTATATGGAGCCGCATATTAAGCTAATATGTATATAAAGTAAATATAGTAGAGTCGGATCTTTCATTATTCCAAATATCCACTATGCAAGTACGGAAAAGATCTGAATGATGCTGGGCTGAAGAAAGACCTGAGTAAAAGAACTATTTAGCATCCATCTGTATGCTTTCTGATGGGTACAGTGTGATGTCTGTCTCTTTTCAACATGGCTTTTGGCCAGTGAGTTCTACTCCATGACAGCTTAACCAGCCTGTTGCTATGAGTGTCACTGTTTATTCATATTTTGTTGACACCTTTGTGCAAGGTGACTTAGAGTGCTCAACACACTGCCCGACTTATTTGCAGGTATCTACCCAACCTCAAAACAAACCAGCATAAGCCAAATACTCATGCAGTCACAGACACTTTGCATGAATTACCCGAAACATGTGCTGGGATTATGAGGAAGCCACATGAGCCTGGGGAGAACCCGCAGACTCCATCAGCAACACCATGTTCGGATTTTACTACATGGCCTGACCATCCCGTGTCGACTCAGGCAGTTCGATGAGGACGGACGAGAAACGGTCCATAACAGCTGGGAAGTATCTGTTTACAAGTCCATAGATGACTAGGAGTTTAGGAAAAGCCCTGCTGCGAGATATGAAAATGCTCCACGGTCTGAAAATTGAGGCATGGAGGCATTGACCCCTATTGTGTGCTTTTGAATTCTGTTAAAAGCAGCTCTTCGACGATGGTGCAGCTTGTTTACCTGGCAAAGCCCAGGTCTGCTCACCACAATAGAACACACATTGCTTAAGCCACACGTTACAAAGGGAGCCATCGCCATCCCGCGAGGTGGAAATTTATTCCACGCTGCAGCAGCGCCTTTGTCTATGCTGGCTTTTGAAAAGGGGCTTTGAGCAGCTTCTGTGACCCTTGACCATCTCACCAGACTTTAGTCTTACAGAAACATTTTAAATGTTAACACAACATGTTAAACACCCTCCACCTCTGCCAAAGTTGTGTCAGCCAAAGGAAAGGTTAGCATGCAGGTTAAAAACAGTCAACGGCGAGAAACACGACGAGAAAAAAGTAAAAGCAAAACAAACACATTTGCACTGCATGCATTCATTTCACTTTTTTCAAAGCGCCTCACAATAATTTACCCTCTTTTGCAGATGGTAGCTTTTACTCTGGCAAACCAAAGCTCCTTCCTCAAAGCTGCTACGGCAGGAGCTTCAATATGAAACTGAGTCTTGAACTTCTTCATGCACAAGGATGTGTAACCAAGAAAATACAATTATACTGTTAAAAAATAGAAAATCTTGAGTCAAGAGAAAAACCTGCATCCCGAGGCCAGCCTGGGTATTTGATCCCCGCTGTACATAGATGCCTATAAACAAGTGTGGAAACTTTGCTAATGTTGCCTGAGCCAAATTCCAAGGTTGGTTAGTTTTTCAAAGGCATCAGGTTTGGTCTGATGGTGGCCTGGTGATGGCGAAGGTCCAGAGGCAAACTGGCTGCCCAGGACAATGGCGGTCATGAAGGCTTGCAGGACTCCCAGGTGAAGTTCAGCCTCTGGGGAAAGAGGATACAAAAGAAACGCATAAAAAAGAAAACGTGAAGGTGTTAAAGCCAAAAAGGGAACGGGAAAAAAAAATGCACATTTAGTTTTTTTCTGATACTGAACATTAAAACTATACGGTGAATTCCCAGTCCAAGCATCCTCGTAGAGTCTGCAGAATAAACCATTTGCATGTTTTAGACAAAGACCCATTAAGATTAGACAAAGTTAGCCAAATTGCCTGATGTTTAATAACAAAAAATGATGTTTTATTGACATTCAGAAGAGAAATAGTATTTCATAGCTGCGCATATAACAGACCTCAGAAATGCTGCGACCCTAAAACCCCAACTCATTAATCTTGCATCACTGAGCTTCAGCTTTAATTTATGAAGAATGCACAAGGAAGCAGAAGTGTTTAAGCAGCGTTTATAGAGAAATCGGAGGTCTATCAAAAATAAAAAAATACTGCTACTGAATCACTTTAAAAGCCTAAACTGTGTGCCAAGCTGAGGTTTACTTTCTATGGTGAATTATTAATTAATATTTGGCAGTTACAGTCTTGGGGATGCATTTCTTCAGCAAGCTGCCTTGAATTATTTAAATAAAAATACAGTGTGAGCTAAATGAGGTTTATTGATAGAAAATAAGTGCGACAGAGGACCGCTTCTGCGTTATTTTTTTTTTCCATTATGTAATCACGATTATTATTCATACAGTTTCATACATGCATTTCTCATTAATTCATGCATTTGACCCATTTCTGTCAAGAGATGGCTAAGAATTACAGTATTCCGGTTTAATGTGAAGTCAAGCACAGATACGTGTTGTTGAAAATTTAACATTTCTGTTCAAAATATGGCTGCTGTTTAGTCACAGTTTTTGATAATAATTTATAATAATTCGGCAAACTAGATGACCTCTATATGTTCTATGCATTTATCCAAGTAAAGACAGGAAGGAAATGAGCATAAACACTCAGTGGTGAAAAGCACATAAACATAAAGAGGGAGACAGGAGAAGTAAAACAGCTTTATGTCATTAGGGCATCACTCCTCATACTTGTAAATTTCTTTTTTATACATTCATACAATTTAAGTTAAAGTACAGTAAACACTTAAATTTAATATTTCACATTGAAAATACAAAGTTGCACTCACATTTGCATGGAGCACATTTTGCATGATTCTATGTAAGGATCCAGAGGTGCGATCTGGACCCCAGTGGCGCAGGACAAGCAGTTTCTGGATGGATTTATGGATCGATGGAATAAAAAATTATTTTTAAATTAATTTTAATTTAAAACATTACCCCAGTCGATGGTGTTTTTTTTTTTTTTCCTTTTAGTAGAGGAAGATCAGGTATCTTTTTTAAATATTTGGCCGTAATATTATGGTCATAAGAAGCACAGGAACAGCAGCCAGATCGGGTACAGGTGTCACCTTGCAGTCCAAAGGTTTCCTGTTCCAACCCAGGTCTGGCTCAGGAACCCCTGAGTAAGGCCCTAAAATGTCCTGGTAAAAATACACCATGGTAAAACTAAGTAAACAATTGCAAGTACCTTAGTGTGCAAAGTGAGTATTGTGATTTATGTTGTGCAAATGTGTCAGCCTAATAAATAAATACAATTTGCAGTGAAAAATGAGTTTTGGTACAAAAAGATGCAATGATGGTGATGATTCTGATCATTCTCACTTTTACTGTGATGAGGAACCCTGACAATACAGAACAGTACAGCTTGCAGCCTCTCCTTGAAAGTGGACCCTGCATGATGACCACATCCACAGCCAAACATTGAACTTTATTGATTTCTTCTTTACATAAAATAAACTTTTTTTTTTTTTTTTTTTTACTTACATGTCTACATTTGCTGAAACGAAAACGGAAAACAGTGAGAACTTTGCTGAGTAAAATTCTTTTCTATTACAGAGGCTTCCAACTGTCATCTGAACAGAGGCGTTTGGCATTTTTGGGATAGAGTGTTGGCTTTTTCTCTGGACTTCATTTTCAAATTTAAAAACAAATAATCAGTTACTTCATGATTCAAGCGGTTTATTTGGTCTTGAGATGTTTTATTTTGGAGTTTTAAAGAGGTTTTCACAATAGCACCTGTGTTTCTGTTTTGGGGAAATTCCTACAGTTTGTGATTTATCACACGGTACAAACCAGTGGTGATGGTACAGTTGGTCTTTATCTTTAAATCGCATTGCTGTCACATGCAAAATGCCTTCAGAAAGCATGTTTTTGACAAAAATGTACCGTTTGTATTACTTTCCAAACATTCCATAGCGACGACATTGGCAGTCAAATCGGTTCTGCGTATAAACTCCAGAAATGAAAGCAATTTCATATCAATAATGCTTGGACCTTTTGCTGCTTTATATCAGGTTCGAAACTTATTATGTTATTAAAATGAACATAAATTTTTTTCAAATCAACAAGGTAATGCTGCGCAGGCCGACTCCAACACATGTGTGATCTCGCCGTATGTTTTTGTCCTCTTGCGTTCCAGTCACAGTACACAAACCTGGGGCTCCTCAACAGCATGGACCAGCAGATCCAAAACGGCGGCTCTTCTTCAACGAGCCCTTACAACAACGAACACACTCAGAACAGCGTGACGGCTCCTTCGCCCTACGCCCAGCCAAGCTCCACTTTCGACACCCTGTCTCCCTCTCCTGCCATCCCGTCAAACACCGACTACGCCGGCCCACATTCCTTCGACGTGTCCTTTCAGCAGTCCAGCACAGCCAAGTCTGCCACGTGGACAGTAAGCGTCTCCGTCCCCTTTGTCATCTTCTTCTGAGATCTGAAGCCCGTTTGCTTGATGGTGTTCGTACGTATACGACTGTACATTTGTACATTCAGATGTTGTCAATACCAGACATGCATTTTGAACGGAGAGCTCCCTATTCAGGCCTCTTTCTTACAGTTTGACAGCAAAGATGTAATTTATTATTTTATGTCTGGAAAAATCTAAAGATTTGAGATGTTTTGGGAGGTTGTTTGGTTGGTGCCTTGGAATAATAACTGGCTGGATGGCTGGTTGGATGGATGGATGGACAACCCTGTTTTCTAGGCACATGTTAACTCGGGTTTCATAATGACCTTTTGTCGGCTCAATAGATTAACTAGGCATTTAAAAACGATTTTTGTTTATTATTTTTTCATTTTTGCCCTTTCGTTCAGTTTCACATTATAAATCACTGAGCCGATGTATTTAACCAATACGCCCTCTGCTGCCCGCAACTGAAATTTCCATCAGAAAACTTCACAGCATCAAGGGTTTATTTGGATAATTTCCGCCGCTAAACAGCTGACAGAGCAACAGTGTGCAGAAGCAACCGAGTCAGATTCTCCAGCACACAATGAGGCTGCAAGGAACGTTCTTGCACCACCAGCCCAACTGTTTGTTCCATTTGTGTTCCTTGGAAAAAAGTCACCATGAGGTGACATATTTGCATGCGCTTTCGAAAAACAAAGCGTAGCGCCCCCTACGGGCATAGTCGCTAGCAGCTTTCTCCTGCAGATGGTGACATTGTCGCGCTGAAACGCCACCGCTGTTCCTCATTCTGCCCATTTGTGTCAGCTGAGAGTGGCTATTAAAAATGTGCTCCAAATGCGTAAAAGCGATTCACATGCTGACTGGCTTCTGCTCAAAAAAGGCCGCATGCCCTGCCATCCTGGAGATGGATGTCAGTGGAGGGCCACTGCAAAGCTACGGTTCCTGCAGGTGATATTCACTTTGTTGCAGGTACCGCGGCTCATTTTAATGCAGAGCTGGCAAAAAGGCAGAATAATTTCATCCTCGACGCGCCGTTCGTGTTCTAGGTTGCTTCGCTCATCTCAGTTTGTTACGGAATCCGAGGCATCGTGACATCATCAGCACACTTATTCTGGCTGAGATTTTTTGCCGGCTTTATGCCGCCTAATGCTGTATTTTTTAATTTTGCTTAGATCACCGAGTAACATTTAAATTAAACTTTTTCAAACAAGTTAAAGATGCACATAGATGAGTTTATTCATCTCTACTGTTCCGTTGTAAAATATTTATTTGTGGAATTTCAGCTGTTTCCTTTTTCTCTTAATCCAGAGCCTCTAGTTGTCATCCACCTGGGAACGTCTTTAAGGCTTAATATCCGATTGCGCAAAAAATAAACGGTAAAAAGTTTGCCTTCAAGTAAACAGGAAGATCCGAGGAAGTTCTGGTGACCGATCCCTGTCATTGGTTACCACAAGTGTGGGATACTGACATTTAGCCAATTCCCACAGCGTGTCTTTCACCCTTTCATTTTCACCTGCAAAATGTGAAGTGTCTGTCAGACTGGCAATTGTTTTCAGGGACATGCGGGGTGTGAGCGACACACCTGAAAGCCACTGCCCTTGTGTGCCGCTCAGGGCAAATCTCAGCAGCAGCAGCGGGGAGCGCTGGGGGGGATGCACCTCCGCCTCCGGCGTCTCCGTGCGTGTCGGCGAGCCGGTGCGTAACAGGGCCGCTGACGGGTCGGCAGCGTGACCTCCTCATCCGCGTTCCTCGTCCTCCCGGGCTTCTGGGGTGTCAGATGCTCAAGGAAGCCAAGCACAAATCTCACGCACGTAGGGGTTTTCTGCGGAGGTGTTTTCAGAAGTGTGCGGGCGGCATCGGTGTGTCGGCGACATCATCGTCTACAGTTTCAGCTCACAATGGCAGCTTCAGTGGGTTTTCTGTTGCCTTTTTTTTGTCACACTTGGTGGCTTTGCATTGTTTGCGAATTACCTGCATTATCATTATTGGTCAGAGGTTCAGTTTATCTTACAGTGCAGGTAGTTTCTTTGGTGACTGGGGGATTGGGGGGGATTGCCCAGTGAAACTAAAAGTACAGTTAAATGAATAAAAAAAAATCATACTGACATAATCTGCTGCAAAGCACAAATGAACCGGACACGTTTGTGAGAAACTTCTCAGTAGAAACAGGATTAAGGAGAACATTTTTATTTGCAGAGAAGCAGCTGTTCATTTTTTTAATGGCCCGGTACCTGGAAACACCTTTTCTGTTGTACATGGAGTAAAGACAAATATAGATGTTCTTCACCAATACACTCTGTTTAATGCAAAATGTGGTTAGCATTCCCGACACGTCTGTATTTTTAATAAACCATTCGGTTAAGTAAAAGAATTAATTAAAGGATTACTGACTTCAAGCCCGGGTCACACAAGAGCAAACGTACACCGGAGCTGCAGTGCAGCACTGAATGACATCAGATGCCTCGTATCTTGAATTCACACAAAGACTTTTTTTGCTGTATGATTCCTTATAATACGGATGAGATTAAACAGCCTTTAAAAATAATGAATGAATGAATGAATGAACTGCATATTGAGATGATTTAAGCCCTGAAACCTGCATTGCACACCCGAGCCATTGTTTTCCAGTGGCTGAGTTTAACTGACGCGCCTTTGCAGACACTATAAGCACTTTTACTCTTTTTGCGGCCGACGGGTGTCACTAACTCCCTAACTGCGTCTTTCTGAGGCTCTTCCCACCTCGCCGGACTCTTCCTGCTCCTTCTGATGGCTCATGAGATCACCGGGAGGAATTAGTGAGCTGCCTGCTGCGTTGTTTGATGAATGCTTTCTGGAGATGGGCCTAAGCCCAAACCCACACCTTAACCTTTTCCTGTCTGAAGGTCTGGCAGTTACTCCACATTGCTGGTAAAATACCAGAACCAGTTTGCTCACTTATTTTTTCTTGTTTCCTTACACCTTCTTTAATGCCATTCGTATTGAAAATGGCGACATATGAGTCAAATCCTTTTTTTTAACCTTTCAGTGCAAACTGACTCTCTGAATCTGTTGAATTTAGACAGTTGAATTGTTTCATTAAACTGAATTTAATTTGAAAGTTGATGAAAAAACTCTTCAAAGAAATAAGCATCGCAAAGTAACCTGCTGTTACCTAGCAGCCCTGTGTAAAAGGTAATGTCACCTGGTAGATTTCTTCCTGCTGTTTGGAAGTCAAGGACTGCAAGCGGGGGATTACAATAATGGGCTAAGAGCCTATAGGTAATGCTTTGTAAAGCCCGAATGTCTTTCCGTGAACTCTGTGCTCTTGGGTTGATCTCAGGAGTTTTGAATGAGTTAAATTCGGTGATTATGTCTCATCTTGCACCTTGGGCAAAGAGGTTGGGTTCGTGCGCTAAGAGACGGGGCTGCCTGCAGAACGGCAAGATGCGGCTTGCCTGGGAACATCTGCGGACCCATCCCAAGCCGCACGAGACGAAGCCGAGACTCGTTTGTGTCCAGAATCCTGTCTCGACTTGCCTGTCGCAGCAAAGTGAGCCCCAAACCTGTACCGAGGAAGAAAGCAAGGGCTGAAAAGATTTACTGATAGGGAAATGCTTTCTGGGTAATGGCTTTGAAAAAAGCTCTGTTTCAAACAGGTTTGTGCCGCTTTGAATTTGACAGCGGGAAAGAGTTAACCAATTCAAAGGAAAGTAATTTGTCTTTTTTCAGATGTAAGCCAAGCCGTGCAGATGAGAGCTCCAGAAGTCTGTGACTCAGGGCTCACCTTGCTTTGGTTGTTGCTTGGTTTGGCTCTTACAGAACGTTTGTCATATTTCCTTCTTAACTCATCTGCAGCCACTGGATGTAGAAGGGCCTGGCAACACTTCTCTCGCAGTCCAAGGCTGGACGTGCTTCAGTCCCTGGTTTGTCTTGTGCTTCAAATGGAGTTGATAGGCAGTTTGCTCCTGCTTTTCCAATGGTGACTTTGCTCATCACAGCCTGTTGTGCTGGATTCTTGTGTGTTTACTATAAAGTTATTTGTGCTACACTGAAATTAAAATGACAAAACTAAAGAAAGGCATATAACTACAACATGTACATTTGGCTCGTATATTTTTAATCTTTTGTACGTAATGATCAATACTTCCACTTACATCCTTCGAACTGGTAGTTTTCAACTCTCAAAAACCTTGAAGCATTACATTTATGATAAATTTTGCACTTTGACTCCCCAAAATTTTGGACCATGTTGCCCACATTACATGGGGATAGACAGTGCATGTTCAGCTGAAGAAACTGTTCTAAACATTCAAATGTAGTTTCGGAAACATAAATGTACACGTCAGAGCGACCCCTGCAAACAGGGAAAATCCACCTTAATCACACAAAGGCCGTGTTTCATTGCATCGCCTTTTGCGAAGATCATATTGCTCGATTCGATATTTTAATCATAAGACATAAAACAGAACTCCTGAAAAGTCATTTAAAATCCATTTCCTGTACCAAAGGTCAGCTGTTTCTTTTGGCATCGGGTTTTTCTGCCATGAAATTTGCATAGCATTTGCAAAAAGTGCTGATGGAAGGCAAATTGACAGCAAATTCACTGCCTCTGTTGTCTATGTTGCTGTCAGTAATGTAAACAGTGAGATGTCAATATGCTTGGCATAAAATTCCAAGAACAGCCACTGGCTGCTATGGCGACGCACGCGCGCGCGCACACGCGCACACACACAGAGGTGTGAATAGCAGGGAGCTCATTCACGATCAGTACGTTTTTTGGCTGCACAAATGTGACGTTGACAAGAACACACAAAGCGCCGCACAGCTCCCAAAACAAACCGTGTACGAACACCATTTTTATCAGTTTTACTGCCACTGCCCAGCGTGCGCTACGATCTGCTCCTCCATGTAAACTTTATTTTTCGCCAGTTTGCTTATGTTGGAGTCGCCTTCAGCGAGAACAGCCATGCGCTTGTGGTCTACAGAGTGATACAGAGGCTAAATGAAGGTTTAGATAAACTACATATTTTTTCAACATTAATGTCAGATTTCCTTTTAAAGTTCCCATCATGAGGCCTTGTAATCTTGCATATCATTCTGGTTTAACATGTCAAATATATTTATTTAAATTTAATTCATGTGCCCTGTCTCTGATCCTCTGTTTAGAAAAATTTAGCATAATGGCCCGGGCATATGAGCGTGCATGACAAAATGGCAGTTCTCCTGCATGTCTTCTTGCTGGATAAAAGCACTTCACATTTTTGTGTGATTAAACGGGTTGGGTGGAAGCTGTAGACATGACACTACTTGCATGGGCCCTCATAAGACAAGACCAGAGGCGCCAAATGCGCTTGGTTAAGGCCCAGCTGCTGCCACAACTTGCCTCACTTGGCCCGCAGCGGCAGGCTGGAGGAAGGCAGTGACTCCTCCATATTCCTGTCTCAGCTTGCGTTGCCGGGAAGTGTGTGAGTGTGAGTCTGCGTGCCCAGCTCTTGGGTTCCTATGTGCATTCGCACCGCATCATGTTTCCGTCTAAAAAATTCCAGCGGCGTCCTTCATTTTTTCAAATCTGGACAAAATTCATACAAAATTTGTAGAAATACGCGCATGTGCCGTGAATTCGGACTGCACCGTGCGACACAATGGAATCTTTGAGCCTCACTGGTTCAATACTCGGTTCAAAAATATTGCGCACGAATACTTTGCTGTACAGTATAGGAATATTAAATATGTACATATTGGATTTTGGTCTCCGGGCCGATAAGTATGATGTCAGATAAAACCGTACTCCTACCAGAGAGATTAAAGGTGACTTCCCATTGTGCTCTGCTCGCCAGCCACATTAATCAAAGCTGCAACCGATGAACACCACATAATTATATGCCGAAGCCTGAGTGGGGGCCATGTATCCCATCCATCAAACTTATTTATTCATTTTCGCCTTCTTAAGGGTTTGACCTTTTTTCAGAACAAGTTCCAGCTTTTAAGCAAATGAGCAGCTTGAATGCACAGATTTGCATCTTCAAAGTTTGTGGCTCCAGGGCTGGGTTGCAGTCTTGACTGGAAAAGCGGTTTGTCTGTGTTTGCGTCTTCGCTGCCAGTGTAATGTGTGACTGGGAGCTAAGGCACATTATTCAGTGTCAGCATTTCTTCCAGCTGCAATGTTGCCCAGTGCTCATCTGCGCAGGTGGTGGACCAGCAGCCCACTGATCTAACGAGTGCCGCGGGTGCTTTGTACCGTGTTTCTGCATCTACAATTTTTGTTTTTTTTGTTACTTTTAGTTGGAGTTTTTATTACTGTAAAACTGTATGGCAAAAATCAAAACATGAGAAAATCTGCGTATAAAAATTGGCATGTAAAAAGAGGATCATTATATTGTACATATGAAAGAGGAAATGACAATTATCTTTACAAAGAAATTGCTTTTCTTCATGAAATTAAATGCGCTAAACACGGTGACACTGCATATTCCAACAAAATCAAAGTAGCAGAAACAGCTGATAAGACACCAGCGTGGGCATCTTACTTCAGATGAATTTCTAACAGTATACAGTTAAGTTTATTAAAATACATACAGCATTTCTTTATTACAGTACACCATGTATTTAATTGTTTTTTTTTTATTTATTTTGTTTTTAGTTGCATTTAATTTTTTTATTATATATGACCTCCAGATGAAAATTTGTTATAGTTAAAGTTTCTGTTCGGATACCGAAATTTAGGTATTCATTTTCAAGAGCCATTATAGTGATAATTTGAATTTAGAGGGATTACTGTATTATTTTCACATATCATGTGTTATATGTTGTTTTGCACATGAGCACAAGACGTTGCACTGGACAAGTATTGATGTTTAGTGTATGGATGGTTGGATGGATAATTCAGATTGACTTTTTTTCTTTGAGCTGTAAGGGAACTACATGGTTCCTGTGCTTTGTTTCTGTGTGGGCAATGCTATCTCACAGTGTAGCTCTAGTGCTCCTGAAAGTGAGTTGGGGAACCATGGAATTGACACCTGTTATGCATCCTTCCTTTCTTCTTCAACGGTAATGCCTGGGTCATGTTTGTGTAAAGTCACCCTTCTTGTCCCTTGACCAGTGATGGTTTGAGTTGGGCCTATTTGTGTGCCCCGATCCATCTGCCTTCCAGAAGCACATAATAATCATAAGGGATAATTATTGTCAGTTCCTTTGCCTGACCTGCTTTTTCATCTACAAAGCAACTTACAACATTTAGCTGCTTAATGACTTACCCATTTATACTGTCTGGGTGAGCACCTTGCTCAAGGGTGAGAATTGAACCTGGGCCTTTCCGTCTCGAGATGACAGTTGTGACAGATTTCCCCTCCCCTCCGTTACCGGTTTCACTCTCAGTTTGACTGCAGCTTCTGTTCCCTCAGCTTAGCTGATTGACGCCAGCTTTTCAGGGCACATCAGTTTAGGAACCGGGGGCAATTGTAGTCAGTCGATCTTCTGTTTTATAAAACCTTTCACCGCCAGCTCTTGTTTCATGAAAGGAACACTTAAATAAGTCTGTTGTGGACAATGTCCAACAGCAAAGCCCATTTGTCCAAACCAGAAGAAACCCAGCGTCAGTTCATCGGTGTGAGGTTTCTGCAGACTCCGCTGCTGAAGAATAGATGCATACTGTAATGTGGTTGTGTTATTGTGTGGCTCTGCAGGGGAGGACGAAGCATTCGGGTTTATTTGAGAGTGAGACACCTGGCAGAAGAGGAGGCACTGGCCTGCTTGTACTTAGGGAGAAACAGCGGCACATTCACCACAGTTAATGCAGTACATCCACACCTTTTGGCAGCTGCCTACTCCTTGGGAAGGGAATGGATAGCACAGGGTGGTGGCAACCAGTGGAAAATTCCTACCCTCAGATAAAGGTGTGTGCTGTGCAAATTAGAGGGCAGAATGTTCGGGAGGCTCAGCAGGTGAGGTGTACAGCTCCACACCTCAAAGTGGTGCTTGGTGCTTCTGGGCTTCAGAAGTGCATCTGCACCAGTTTGTTACACAAGAAAACACGGGGTCAACATTTCATAACATTTTACTCTGCTGCTTTAAGAGCATCTGACTTGCTCAGTGTTGAGGCTTTGTTTAACATTTATTGGTTTTCCATTTCAGAACTCTGCTCTGCAAAGGGTATTGGCTTGCATAGCAGTGCTGAGCAAAGGCATTCGTCGGCACTAGCGTTTGCGTGCGTTTGTTCCCCTTAGTCACTTTGTGTGCATGTTTTCTTAAGCACAAGAGAAGGAGCATGTTTGAAATGCTGACATGGTGTGGATATCACTGCCAAACCTGAGCAACCTTATAACTCAGCTCAGGCAGGTGCTGGGATGGGCACCTTTCATTGGAACATTTCATATCAAAAGTTAATGGAAATGGAATTTAATGTATCATTGTTCTAAAAAACAGCCCCCGGCGGTGTTCACAGACTCCCTTTTTCCCTTTTGAAATGAACCTGAAAGGGAACTCGCATTACTTTTTCTCCTAAGTTCTTCTAAGGAGTAGGACTTAATACTTTAAGGAGCAGCAAAGCAAGTTGCGAAACCAAGTTGATGATTGAACTGAAGTATAAAGAAAATAAAACTGTAAAGCTTCCCCATTTAACCCACCCCAGGCAGCACTGCTGTACTCCTTCTGCTTTCTGCTTTGTCTCTGTACAAAATTCAAGAACAAATTTGTGTAATAGAGTGAATTATCTGACCTCAGTAAACTTTACTTAAATTTAGGTTAAATTCGAGACATTTTAAGGTTTAGGCTCATTTGTGGGGAAACCTTCAGCTATGCCACTGATAACATTCAGTTCCTTTATTTATTATGAAAATGTATATTATCATTTTTGCAGTGTAATACAAAGAGTCATGTATTTTTCCTTATTATACAGGAATATTGCTTCTTTATTTTTCTTTAGAGCCATACCTCGCCACCTTTTTCTTTGCGGCATTCTCCATTCAGCACAGCTTTCTCTCAGGGTGAATTTAGATGGCAGAGGGTATTAAACTGAGGCTGGGACCATTTCTTTATTGTTTATTTCCTAAGTTTATCGACCAAATCAGAAGGCGTGTACCTGGTTTATGTTTATGGCACATTTCGCAGGGCCTTCTAGCCTCAGATGTCCTGACTGATTGAGAAAACTGGAATGACGACATGGTCGTGTGTGAACCAGGGCAAACACTGCTTAAGCCACCATAAAAAGTTATCAGCAGTGATTTTCTGCTTTGCCCATTTTTTCTTCCACTTCAATTGCCCAGCTGATGAATGCCCACCTCCAGATGAGCCCCGCACCACCTCAGCAGCTATTAAAATGTGCCCACACATCCTCCACTATGCAAGGTGTGAGCCTCCCGCTCCCATCCTGCTGGGGGATGCAGGCTTTCCTGGGTAACATGAGAGCACTATGTGGCCCGTAGGACCTGCACCCCTCAGGCATTCGGCCGCTCATTCGTCTTTTTCTGAGCAGTGAAGGGAGCAGAATTTTGTCATCTCCCCCATTCAAGACAAAATGTGCCAATGTTTATTCCTTGGGTCTTCTCACCACATATGGGTAGTGTGGGATGTCTCATGTCCCATGGTGGCAACTAAAATCCGGTGTGTCTGGAAATAAGTTGAAATGGCTCTTTTCATCCTTTTTCGTCCATTTTTATCTGCTGTGGCATTGGTGTGGGGTGTTCAGTTACTCTCCCGTATGAGCGCTCTTACCTGAGGGGAATATTTAACTCACGGCTAAAGAAATGATCTGCGGCTGCCTGCGGAAGTGCCGCTGGTGGGCGAAGACATCAGAGCACCTGGGCGTAACATGTGTCCTCCCATCCCCACAATTTAGGATGAACTTGTTTTAATGGAAACTCTAATAACAGGTTAGCATTTAACGCTTTCAGCCCTACCCGGAGGAAGGTAGAGCTCATGGTTATGTTCATTTTGGTTTTCTCCCCTTTTTTCCCTATTCCTTCAGAAATATCACTTCCTGCTCTTGATGTTTTCCTCCACGTGACGTACAGCCACAAGCGATGGCGCTCGGGTGAAACGCATCGGTGTTTCCGCAAATTAAATTGTCCGTACTTTCACAAAGCTTGCAAGTTCCTTTTTCTGGTCCATTATTTATGTCAAATAATTCACCGAGCTTCTAACCGGCTCATGAACAATCCCGTGGGACCAAAGAAGCCGTTTTCGGGGGGCACACCTGGGTTTTTTTTCACTCTAATTCTGTCATGAAAGTCAAAGTTCACACTGGCTACAGACTTCAAAACGCTTCTTTTTCCTGAATGTACAGTACAGGAGTCGAGGGCACCAAGCGCAGAACTGTTGCCCCAGGGTCTTACTTGCAGCTGTGGCAGCATTTGTTCTCCTTTGCTTTAGTACCACGCTGTACCGCATTACATTGCTCTGTGACCCGACTGCTCTCAGCAAGAAGCTAAGGAAAGACACAAACAGAACTATTGTACTGGACACGCACACTGTACTTACTGTAAGTCCAGCGGTATTATAATGTTTACCCAAAAACACTTGCCAATTTTAGCGATGACAGTAACATCAAGCAATTGTGATGTCACCGGAGGCTTAAAATTTTGTGGTGTTAAATGCAACCGCGCTGCCGTAAGGAATCCAGCTTTTTGGTGGGTTTTGTTTTCATTTTCTCCCTTTCTTCTTCCTCAGTACTCCACAGACCTGAAGAAGCTGTACTGCCAAATCGCCAAGACCTGTCCCATTCAAATCAAGGTTCTGACAAGCCCCCCCCAAGGTGCCGTCATCCGGGCCATGCCGGTGTACAAGAAGGCTGAGCATGTAACTGAGGTGGTCAAGCGCTGCCCCAACCACGAGCTCAGCCGTGAGTTCAATGATGGTGAGTTCTCCTTCGCACTTCTTCTTGCTCCTGCCCACACCTCCGCTCCTTGTTTGTAATCCAGCCCTGTTTTGAGGCTTGAGAAATTGAAATATTTTTTAGTTTCTCCAAGTCCAAACACAATGCTGTTTTCTCTCAGGCCAGATAGCTCCTCCCAGCCACCTGATCCGAGTGGAGGGGAACAGCCATGCCCAGTACGTGGAGGATTCCATCACCGGCCGCCAAAGTGTCCTGGTGCCATATGAGCCACCCCAGGTAAACCCCATGTCATGACCTGTCACTTGAACTTTTCGACACAAGGCCATCACTCGTTCCTCCAAGAGCCGTGTTTTCCAGACAGGGTCACAACACATTGAAGCTGATGAGCTCTTCTGACCCAACCTCTCCACACATGGCCCCCGGCAACCCAGCGTCAGTCATCCAGCAGGGCGGCCAGAGTTGCTTTGTTTCCACAGCAGAGGCTGAGAATAAATTTTTAATGGAACCAAACTGCCAGTGACAAAACAGTTACACTTTTATTTGCATTTTATGAACACACCGGGGGACGGTAAATCTGATCACAACTCGGCATCACTCATAAACCCCTCCACTGTGCCACGGCCCATCGAAGCTTAATGTGACAAAGTGGCTAAGAGACAAGACAACAGCGACTCGGGGCTCTTTTTTGCCGCTTATCCTGGAAGGAACTGTTAGGCTGGGCGAGTGACTGAGCAGAAGGGAATCAAACAGGTGGCGGAGACTCTCCGGTGCTAAAACAGCACATAAAGCTGTAATGAAATTCAACATTTTCTGTTGAACTTTTCTTTATTCTGTACCCATCAGCAGCTCATACATCTCAGTGTCCCTCTTTGCCGGAAACCTCGGGTGTGAGACAGGTATTTTATTTCTTTTTGTTAAGATGACGCAACGTTAAGTTGACTGGAACAGAAAGAAATGCGTCGTGTCCACATCCTCCTATTTGTTGTGCTGCGCTTTGCTTTGCGTGCGTCAGATCAAAATTTTCCCCTGGGCTTGGAGGAGGGGCTGACGTGTTGCATAAACCCATTTGTAAGCAACTGCTCACCTAAGCCCGACCACCAGAAAAGGTTGCTAAAGCATTCCATCACCAGGAAGTTTTGGCAAAGTCTGCAATTCCACTCTTATAAATAAGTGACTAAAATCTGTCCCTAAGGCTCCACCCCCGCCCCCCCCCGACAGTGACATTTCAGTTTCTATTCTGTCTTCATGTTGCTGCTGTTAATGAGAGAAACGAATACATTCAGGCTTTTTGTTCTGCAACAGTGAATTTTTGGAAAACAGGAAAGTGGAGAAAATGCAGTTATACTTAAACTGGGAAATGAAAATGAGGAGGATGTTTGTAAAAAAAAAAAAAAAATGGCACAAGTGTGCATTTCCAATGTAAAATGTAATACTTTTGCACATCAATAAAGGCCTTTATTTTGTGTTGTGGAGGTGATTTATTTTGCAACTTTGCTTTCTTCTCCAGTTCGGAACCTCAGTCATTCTTCCTTTTGTGTACAGGTGGGCACAGAGTTC
Source organism: Heterotis niloticus (assembly GCA_018136845.1). NCBI lineage: Eukaryota > Metazoa > Chordata > Actinopteri > Osteoglossiformes > Osteoglossidae > Heterotis > Heterotis niloticus. The sequence continues at coordinate 15,661,043 of CM030903.1, read as the reverse complement.
ACTACCATACTGTACAATTTCATGTGCAACTCCAGCTGTGTTGGAGGAATGAACCGACGCCCGATTCTTATCATCGTCACCCTGGAAACAAGAGAGTAAGCCCTTCCTCAGCACCTTCGTGTGTGTGCCGATGCCTTCAGCAACCTCTGATGGCAGATGACAGACTTTCCCACTTCTGCAGCACTGAGACCTCTTCTCTCCAATGCATCCTAGTGGCCAGGTGCTGGGAAGGCGATGCTTTGAAGCCCGCATCTGCGCCTGTCCAGGAAGAGACCGCAAGGCAGACGAGGATAGCATCCGCAAGCAGCACGTGACGGACGGAGCAAAGAGCAGTGAGGGTACGAAGCGCCGTAAGTAGAGGCAAGGGCTGGTGTAGGGTTTGCTGTGCACATGGAAGGCCCTCAGGTTGTCTGACCTTTTACAGCCTGACAAACACACTGCATACACTGTCTAACAATGCACACTGCCTGGACACGCACACACCCTACAGGCAGTGGGGAGATAATATACTGCTTGACCTCTGTTCTACACACACTTCCCCTTCAGGCGTCCTGTTTTTCCTTCAAGCTAGTCTTGCTATCGTTGCTTCTCCAAACCTCGTCTAGATACTGACCTTGCTTCTGCTTCGTATTCACAGCTTTTCGGCAAGCAACACACGGGATTCAAGTGTCCTCCATCAAGAAGAGAAGATCCACCGATGAGGAAGTGTTCTGTTTGCCTGTAAGTGTCTCTTTCGTGCCACCGATGGACTCTGCCGGGTAACCTGCAGTACCATGGATGCGTTGGTCAGAGTGTCAGAAGTGTTGCTCATGCCATGTTCTTCTCCCCACAGATAAAAGGCCGTGAAATCTATGAGATTTTGGTGAAAATCAAAGAGTCTCTGGAGCTCATGCAGTTTCTACCCCAGCACACTATAGAGTCATACAGACAACAGCAGCAGAACCTTATCCAGAAACAGTGAGTACCTCAAAGCCAGAGAAAAAAAAACAACTTACACTGTCAAACAAAGCGTGGGCACAACACATGACTTAGTGACCACGGTAAACACCACTGTGGTGACAGCTTTAACAGCGCGGAGTAGATAATGGTCCTTTCAGCTTATCACCGTCTTGCTTTCATGAGTTTTGCTTGCCCGCCTGCTGTTTTCCTCATCATTTTACTCCGCTGAGTGCATTAGCAGCAGATCACCTGCATGGCACGATCTGAAGCCAGGGTTCGACATGGTCGCCAAAACATCGTCGCCTCTTGTTGACACTTGGCATGTTGCTTATTCGGCAGACCTTTGATAGCTTTGAGCAGAGCATGAGTAGTGAGCTTGGCAATGGATGTCGGCTGATATCCCAGCTGATGGTTGATGATTTACCCCCTTTCTGCTCCAGGGGCAGCTTCATTTCCTGCGGCAGACAGCATGGCAAAGAGTGGCTGCTCAGTTCCTAAAATGTGGCTGCTGCAACTGGGCGAAATGCTAACAGCTTGGAATGAAATGTTCATGAGCGGTTATGATGCTCATTGACATAATGGACGTGAACCACAGAATGTGGAAAATTGCAGTGCGGTGTAGTAACCAGGGTGAGCTTTTACAGCGCTTTTGCCCCGTTTCTCCTCAACTGGTCAACCCCATCATGATAGTTGTGCAGTTTGGTCAAACAGGTGGAGTTCCTCATGCAAAGCAGTGCTAACATCTGGCGACCCCCGTGGTTCCATTCACACAGCTACACGACAGCGCAGCTACACAACCCTCCTGCCGTCATCCACACGCGTCCCTTACCTTACCCACGGAGCAAAAAAAAAAAAAAACGGCGAGTTTCTAAAAGTTGAAGGCTTGGTAAAGCTGTCTTTAACGCCCTTTGATAATTATTGCTTTTGCTATCATTTCTCCTTAAGAAACCCAGACGCCAAACAGTGAGGTAATGTGTACATTTACTGTTAAAAGAACCGCTGCCTTTTTTTTTTTTTTTTACTTTACCCTCCGGCTTGTGGCCTTGCGGGAAACAGCCAAGTGCTAAAGTGCTGTTTGGGGTTTTGGGTTTCACTGTGAGGTCCAGTGTTTATTCCCTCTGTGAATATGCCGGTGCGAATTAGACAAGGACGGCTGAGGTAAAGACCGAATTTACATCTTCTCTCTCACTGTTTTTTTTTGTTTGTTTCAATGGCCAGACTCTACTGCACACACGATGACAGCAGAAAACAGGGCCCAGTGTGTGTTTGGTTCGAGAAAGGAAATTCCCTCTTAATGTGATCTTTTGTACTGATGGCAAAAGTACCGTCTTTAAGTGCAACGTAAACAAATAGAAATGAAAGCGCCGCTTCCATTGTTGCTAATGGCTTTTCTCCATCGGGCTTTGTTGGCCGAGTGGGGTAAGAAGCCTTGGAAACCCGAGACAAACTCCTCCAAACTTTGCATGCATGATGGCTGCTTTTCTCTCTTTTTCCTTCTCTTTTTTCTCTCTCTTTCCTCTCTTGTTTTGCTGTGTTTCATGACTGTTTCTCCTCAGCAAATTCCCATGGTCTCTTTCCTCCCCGTCTTATCCGAGGTGTTCTTGACCCTAACAAATAAACGCCCCCATTACCTTGGAGAAATAAAAAATGTGTCAGTCTTTTCATTTTATTTTTCTCCAACAAAATTCTAAGGCAGTGAAATGGCCATTTTTAGAAAATTGTGCAGAGCAGAACTAGACACTTGCGTTTTTTTTTCCTCTGAATTTCCTAGAGTTGTAGCGCCACCCAATGGAGGTTGACATGCATGACACTTTTCACTTTAAATGCAAATCACTGCCTCCCACAGCATCTGTGAACAAAATAGCACATGGTACTATAAAACAGGTGTCCCAATTTGACAATACAGTACAGTTCTATTACCTTTCATATTTATTTAAAATGTTTTTGAAGTCAATAACCATTATTGTTGAGTTAAAAGAAAGTAAAACTTCACACAGTCCTTCCTAGACTGTATAGGGGAGTCCGGATACAACAAAACTGCAAAATATCGAAAGTGAAATTGAAGTGTAGTATTTTTTTATTATGGTGCTGTACAATACTGCACTGTGTACTACAGCACAAGGTGCAGATAGGCCTGGCTAAAAGCTGTGCTACGGGGGATCCTGGGCATGCTGTGCCACCTTCATCACACTGACTATTTTATGATCAGAATTAAAGTCAGAATTAGATTTATTTGCCCAAGCACGCTCATATTTACAGAGAATTTGGCTTTGGTTTCCAGTTGCTCTCGATGTACATAAGAACACAAAAGATACACATACATACACATACATACAAACATATAACAAGCGCTAAAGATGCATGACGAAGGAGAATAAGAATAAGAATAAATATTATAAGGAAGAATAAATACTGTAAGGGGGACATTGCACAGAATAACAAACAAATCCGCTGTTGATGGACATACCAGCGTGGGGAAAGAAACCGTTTTTGCATCTGGCTGTTTTGGGGCGAAGGGATCTGTAGCTCCGGCCAGATGGGAGAAGTTCAAAAAAGTGAGCTTCTCCGCAGGCCTGACTAACACGGAGCAGCCTCCCCTATTCTTGTTCTGTGGTTGATTTGAAGCTGTGATGGAGGAGATGAGAACAGACTCAGTGACTGCTGTGTAGAGCTGGATCAGCAGCTCCTGCGGCGGGTTTAGCTTCCTCAGCTGGGACAGGAGGTAACATCCATTGCTGGGTCTTTTTTGTGACAGATGCAGAGTTGGTTTCCCACTTTAGGTCTCAGGAACTTAAAGGTGTTCACCACAGGTACAGCATTGCTGAGAATGAAGAGGAGGGCAATATTGGGGCGGGAGGTTCCTCCTGAAACCCACTGTCATCGGTGTATTTGGTGTATTTGGCTCCAGGTTGTTCCGATCGCACCAGAAGGCCGGTTGTTCCACCTTCCGTCTGCGTGCAGACTCTTCGGCTTTCCTGCTGAGTCCTGTTACGGGGTTGTGTCTTCTACATGTATGAGGAGCTTAACAGAGGGGTCCTTTTGAAGTGCAGTTGTTGGTGTAGAGGGAGAAGAGCAGTGGGGAGAGCACACATCCCTGGGTGGCACCAACGCTGACTGCACCGGAGCCGGGTATGAACTTCCCCAGCCTCTCTACCTGCTGCCTCCTATTTGCCAGGAAGCTGGTGATCCACTGACAGGTGCAGGCAGGCAGGCACAGGGGGTTGTGGAGGAGTTCTGGGATGATGGTGTTGAACGCCGTGTTGAAATCTACAAACAAGATCCCCGTATGAATTCCTGGGTTATCCAGGTGCTGCAGGATGAGGTGGAGACCCCATGTTGACTGCATCGTCCACTGGCCTGTTTGCTCAATAGGGGAACTGAAGGGGATCCAGCAAAAGTGTTTCCTTGCAAGGGTTGACGTTAAAAGTAATGCCGTCCGCCTTCCTTGTTTCATGAAGGCCTGAGCATGAGGCCAAGCTGCAGAACAACAGGCCCCACCCCAGCCAACTTTTCTGTGTGTTGATGGTCATGAAGATGCCTCCTTCCACCAAGACCACACCCTTATTTTTCCTTCTGTTCTCTCTCCTTTCTGCTTCCTCTCTGCAGTCTGCTTAAAGCCCGTCTCCGTACTGAGCTTTTGGACCCAATCAGTGACCAGAAGACACACTTCAACGTGGCCTAAACGGCAGCCGCACATTCCTCCCTGGTCGCTGGGTCCGTTTGTCCTCCCTCCCCTGCACCTCTCACCTCTCACCTCCCATCGGGGCTTTTGTCACGAAGACCTTCTTCCTGCCCATCTCACGCTGACCGATGAAAAAGACTGCAGTCGATTAGCAGGAGCTCGGCTCTGGAAGCACGTTCACCGCGGGCATCGCACGTAGCCACGAGTCCATCTCTTTCCACGGGCTGTTAAAGGGAAGTCAGGCTGTGTTGCTGAAATCGATCTGTGGGTCGAAATCATTGCAGATTCGTACCCTTTTGCATGTCTCCTTTTCTCAGTATTTTGGACCTCAAACTTCTCACCCGTTTTTGCAGCCAAAAGCAGGTATGTTGAGGTTGCTGATGCTCATTGCTTCTTTGAACTTAAAAAAGTGTCCTTCTCTCAGTTGCATGAGTTACGCTGTTTGCTTCGGTTTTTGTTGACAAAGACGGGAAAGGAAGCTTCTGTCCTTTTGTTACTCTTCAGCTTAGACCTGCTTGTGTTGCACAGCTCCATTGCACATGTACAGTAATGGCCTCTCAGTTGACCTCCTCACTTTCCTCACACAAAGGGAAGTTCTCTCTAAGGACTGAATAGCCAAAGCTGGTCAGGAACCAAGCTGTAGTATTTTTCTACCTGAGTTGTTGCTGCTGCTGAGCCGCTTTGTTCGCTTGCTTTGGTTTTGTTGCGGTGCCGTCTTCGGAGCTGGACTCAGACTTAAGCCGTCATCATCAGAGTCGTTCGAAAAATTATTTCTAGGAGATGTAACCAAAATGCAGGTCATGTTTTATAAAGTCACTGCAGGACAGTTTTGTTGACAGTTTTGATTTTTGTGTTTTTCTTTTCTTTCTTCTTTTGTCTTTTGGTGCACATTTTCTTAAAGTCTTTAGTTTTTTTTTTTTCAAGAGGATGAGGAAATGACTTATATTCTATGTACATGACATTCAGAGCAAAGTTTATTGAGAACTAAGTATTGTGTCTATTCTGTTTGAAACAGACCGTTGTTGTGATTTATGACTTTTGCACTTTTCTGTCACTACTGAATAAATGTCTGTTTTCTGCCACTCATCTCTCCTCCTTTCTTCATCTACAAAAGTGCACCAACCTTCCCCTCTGCTCTGTGGAACAACTGCATTCAGCTGAAGGCCCAGGGCCGGACGCGCGTCAAACACCAGAAACGTACATTAGGCACGTAATTTTTGCATGTTTTTACATGCATTTTTACCCCCGTCAGCCAGACTGTCACTTACTGTATACTGTGAGCAGTTTAATAAAAACAGAGCTGATTTCACCTTGTTCATACATCCTTACTGCAATGTATGTGTTTTCTGTAGGAAAATGGAGAAAATTACTAACATTAATGGGGTCTTTAACCAAAAAAATTATTATTGCAATAAATGTAAATATTGCTATAGCACAGCCAGCATCTGGCTGAACACTACAGTTGAAAAAGAAATTTATTTTCAGAGGATGGCTGCCACCTTATGATGATTTCCATTTTATTTTCATTAAAGCACCCAGAGGGCTAAACTGTGAGAAGGAGAACAAAACACTGCCCCATGAGGAAAGGCAGCAAACATTCCCGAAACGTTCGGGAACTTTCTGCTCTGAATAAGGTCTCGCACTTGTGCTTAAGGGACGTGAGGTATAGGATTGTCGCGGGGCGAGGGTTCGGCTCCTCCTCGGTGATTCACAATGCCACTTTAGATGAGTTTGCCAAAAATCGTTGCATTTTGCAGTACATATATTTGGTAAGTGGTGTTCAAAGGTGGGTGCTTACTCTGCTTGGCCAGAACGGCCACCTCTGGCTATTTGATGTGTTGCCAGTGAAACTGGAAAGGAAGTGAAAGCACTGGTGGTGTGAAGGGCCCTCCTGTGCGCTCCAGAAAGCAGGACTCCTCACCCGCCAAGACTCAGAATAACGCTGTGTCTCATCCTCTGCCTTCCAGGAACTCCATCACATCCCAGCCGGCGTTTGGCCCCAGCTCCCCACCCCACAGCAAGGTGAACAAACTACCATCGGTGAGCCAGCTCATCAACCCCCAGCAGCGCAACTCCATCACCCCCTCCAGCATGTCTGCAGGGCTCACTGACAGTAAGTAGCCCCCTGCCCCCCCCATAAGGACTGTCACATTATGCCAGGGCTGCGTGTGAGGACCTGCACCCTCCCCCTGTGCCACATATTCTGTGTCATCCTGGCTGCCTGAAGCTTGTGAAACTGTTCCCTGTATGACAGTTTTACCCAAAATGCTTTTGTTCTGTACTGGCCACCCCATCCCCCAGCAGTGATGCTATTTAGCTGGGACTTTTACTGAACACAAGTTGCATTTATATTAAAATTATATTAATTGAGGGCCCAAAGGCAATGCTTCTGTCCTGGGTTTCACCTTCATTATCCTGGATCCCCGTGTCCTTGTCCGCCACCACTAACAGCCATTTGTGTCTTGGCAGTGACTCCCATGATGGGCACCCATGTCACCATGGGAACTGACATGAGTACACTGAGTCCAAGCCATGCCCTGCAGCCGCAGTTACCCATGATGCCCTCCTCCCACTGTACCCCACCACCCCCCTACCCCATGGACAACAGCATTTCCAGGTACATTATTATTATTATTATTATTATTATTATTATTATTATTATTATTATTATTATTATTATTATTATTATTATTATTACGTATTCTTTCTAATGTTCTGGAAAATTTAATGGTTTGTTGCTTTGAAATGTTGTTCGTAGTTAGTTGAGTTAATAGAGTTAAATAGAAAAATTAATTCGCCTGTGTATAAATGTGACTTCTGGGATGCTGTGACGCATTTTGAGCAGATCTGAGTCTTTCTGCACTGTTTTCTCTTGCTGCTCATGAGCTCCATGCACTCCTTGTGTTCCTGTCCAGTTTCCTGCTGCGGCTCGGATGCTCTGCCTGTCTCGATTACTTCACTGCCCAAGGCCTGACCAACATCTACCAGATTGAGAACTACAACATGGAGGTGAGGCCGCACATCACCCAGACCCAACCAGAGCGCCACCAGTGCCATTGGGTCGCAGCGCCTGCAGCCGCTCCTTGCCAGTTCTGAGCTTTATTTCGTTTGCTCTGCTTCCACAGGACTTGTCACGGCTGAAGATCCCAACTGAGTTCCAGCACATCATTTGGAAGGGCATCTTGGAGCACCGGCAGACGATGGAGTTCTCGCCCCCTCCGCACATCCTCAGGACCACCAGCGGCTCCTCCACAGTGAGCGTGGGCTCATCGGAGACGCGGGGTGAGCGGGTGATTGACGCTGTGCGCTTCACGCTGCGCCAGACCATCTCCTTCCCCCCACGGGACGAGTGGAGCGACTTCTCCTTTGACATGGACTCCCGCCGCAACAAGCAGCAGCGCATCAAGGAAGAGGGCGAGTGAGCAGCCCATGACCGCCCCCCACCCCCGCCCCCCAGGCTCTGCATCCCACTAGCAGCAGCTGGACAGGTGCTCCCAAAACTGATCCAGCTGCACAACATCCACATCTATAGTTTTTTTTTTTTTTTTTTCTTTTTTTTCTCCAGAGAAAAATAAAATGTGCACTTAGTTCATGTCTTGTAATGTATTTTGTTTTGGTGTTGACATTTTGTTGCGCAAGAACAAAGCTGAAAGGTGCTTAGCAGTACATTTCTTTCTCATTCCTTTCAACTCCACAAAGCACTTACTCGATGCCGAAAATGTGCCAATTCGCTTCGGCTTTCCGCGCTTTTAGTGCATGCTGAGCGCCAGGCAGTATTTCAGGAGGACATTTGTTCACATGGACCCACACCACGGGGTGCACACTGCTCTGTAGCTGACAAACAGAAACAGAGCAGCTGAGGCAGAGCCGTACGGCTCAGCTTAGCTCAAACGTTTCAGTTCTGCCAAAATGTTCTAATTCTTCCCTGGGCCCCTATGATTGTATGAAAGCAAAGTGTTTTTGCTCTCTTCTTTCTACCACATTGCTGTCAGAACAAAGTATTATTCTGTCTTTAAATGTGAGTTGGTCACACTATAGTTTCAGTACTCAGAAGTGTTGCATTAAAATCATAAATGTATTAATTTTTATCATTTTCTGCCTGTTACGATGCTATGTTTGAAGTATTGATCATGACTATAAGGACATTTATTAGAAACCGTGTTTGGTACCAGACGACATAATGGGGCAGAACAGGGTTCTGCCATCTTACAGCACTGGAGCTGGCATGCTCTCCCTGTGCCTCTCTCTCTCTCTCTCTCTCTCTGTGTGTGTGTGTGTGTGTGTGTGTGTGTGTGTGTGTGTGTGTGTGTTTTCTCCCACAGTCCAAAAACATGTGTTTCAGGTTTACTGGTCACTTTAGATTGCCTGCAGCGTGTGGATGTCTCTAGCGTGCAGCCTTTGTAGCCTGTCGCCTGGGGAACTTGGCCACAGCAACGGTGACCAGGAGAACTGTTCATAAGAGTTTAGCTGGGAGTGCAAACAGTGAGTACATTCAGTCCCAAAGGTGTGTGATTTCTTAGAACTTCCAGCCCACAAAGTGAGGCATCAGTCCTGCCATCTTGTTTATTGTGGTGCATTTTTCTGGTCACACTGCAGCTCTGTGAGAAACTGTGCGTTTAAGAGTGTTCGAATGGCTAGTAAAAACCACACTAAGGCACATTGTGCGGCACATTTTTGTTACAGGTGATGTTAATGCTCTCCAGTTAGCTTTGCATTTGTGTTGGTGAAGTTTCGGAACTTTTATGTAGTAGCAAAAAACATGTTTAGTGGTCATCCAAAACCACCTGTAACTGTACATAGCGTTTTGTATAGAGTTGCTCTAATGGGGTGGGATTGTTCACAGATGTAAGAATTTGTTGTTTTTAGAGAAGCGTTGCTCTCCTTTCTTGTCTATTTTCAGATGTGTTTAAACAAATTTAGCTCAATATGCTCATAAATATTTTCTCAAATCTCAACAGTCCAATGTATTCGAATCAGTTAGTTTTAGTCCTGCTATAACCACGTGCAGATTTTCTTTAAACCATTAAAGTTCAAGGCATGTTTTGCATTTAGTTTTTAAAAGAATAAAAATAATTAGATTTCTATATTTTTGCTGCTCAGACAAGAGCAGAAATAAGCATTTAAGATAAGTGATATTTACTTTATTAAGAAACGTTTTACTCTGATAAAATCGTGTACGTGTCCATAAGTCAAAGCAAAATCTTGAGTCCTTAATTTCAGACAAAGGAATTTATATTTTTCCAGTTATAAAAAGACAGTGCTGAAAACTGTTCCGTATGGAGTGATACAAAGAGGTTGCCTTTAAGTCTCTAACTGTGTAATACCAAGTGTTCAAGTATTTCAAGTGTTTGCAACATAGTGAAACCTGAAAAGTTCAAGCACATATTTTTACAACTTTGCATTAAACATATATTGAACTAAAAGCGATAGAACCACAGTCTTGAATGTCAGGATTTATTTTCAAGCTCAGCTTTTCATTTTTTATGTCATGTTGGTTTGTTTTTATTTCATTAATGGGAATCTGTATGCCTTTTTTGTACAATTGGTTGTAAATATGTCACAGTTCACAGATTTATGAACTTTTTTCCATATTTTGATATAAACACAAAATAAAAGTCAATTGGTTAATAAAACATTGAAAATGGCTGGAAAACACTTTTATTTATACATTTATGTCAGTCACAGTCCCGCTGAGGAGTTTTTGAGCAAATTTGCCAGAGATCATGCAAAGGTGTAAAGCTTCTCAAATCCGGCAGTGGAACTTCTTCGCTCTCACTTCTTCCTGTGGATTCTTCTGAAACTCTTTGCCGAGTTTATTAGCACATTTCGTCACACCGTCACTGACACATTAGTTCATTTCGCATCGCTGGTAGTACCAAGAAAAACATTTTTTTCAGCTAAATTTGTTTTCTTCTGCTGCCAAAATTTACTGCATGCATATATATTGTGTTTTACTGAGATGCAAACACTCCGTGTTTGAAAAGAACTGACAAGTTAAGACTCAAGCTACTTATTGCATTATTTGTCAGAAGTACTGGTGTGTGGTACATCTGCCTCGCACCTGCCAGTGTGTTCAGATGTGGCTTCGAATCCAACCGAGTCTGTGCCATGGTCTCCCAATCTTCTCCTTTTTAAATTTATTTTGTTATTATTTGTTCACAACAATCCATACAGGCAGACTGAGAAAGGACAAAAAGCTTAATTTTAAGTTAAACATCTTAAAAAATACAGTAAAGAATAAATAATCCAAATCAAAATGAATTTTGCCAGACCCGCTTACGTCCACACGCAGCTGTAGTGACTGCGCCCTGTTTAAGCCATCACGAGGAATTTATTGTTTAATGCCTGGGAATAAGACACACTGGAGAAATTGAGCTAGCAGACAAAATAAAAGCAAAGTAAACTGTAAAAATGCCAATGCAATACGTTTGGGTTTGGCTTTATTTAACTACATAATGAATACGTTACAAAGAAAGTGAAAAACAAAACAATTTTCAGATTTCAGATTCAGTTACCTTCAGAAACTCAATTTTTTAAACACCGGCATTATTAAAGGAGACAGTGGCCTTGCTCCCCATGAACGTCAAAGCGCAAGTTAACTTTATCTTATGGCTCAACGCATAAGAAACAGTACATAGTGTGTGCATAAATAAGCGTGCAAAGGACTTCCTGTGTCTCCTGGGCTAAAAACATTTGTTTGGATTGAATGGCTTAAGAACCAAGATTTTAAAGTAAAAGCATGGCAACACGCCACCTTTAAGTTAAACAATTCCTTGAAACAGGAATAAATGCAACACTTTTTATTTCAAAAGCCTGCTAATATGAAAATATCGCCATTGCCCGTCTATCTGAACACACACCAGCAAAGTAGTGTAAACAGGGTAAACGCTTATATCGAACCGAAAAAGGCTGCAGCTTTAACACAACACTGTGAAAAGAATGCGCACAAACTAGCTGCGGGTATGAACTGTGTTTGCTAGCTGCGTCAATGCATTTGTCTCTGTGTCACAGTGTGCATGAGTATGCTGGCCTGAGACAGTGAACACAGAGTAAAACTGCTCCCAGTATTTATGCGGTCTATTTTTGCACTGATAAAATCAGTCTCCTGGGAGGAAAATATTTCATACACTTCACATTTTTGTTAAAGATAAATGGATAAGCATGGTGTTTGTATTTGTATGCTTTCAGGTCAACAACTCAAAACATTAAGTTTATTACATCTGTAAAGCAGTGAATTAACTTTGCCGTTGGCTGTTGGTTTGTTCACAGTGTTGTGAGGCAGTAAATGCTGGCCTGGTCGGCAGAAGGAACCCCCACGCCGTCGCCCTGAGGGAACGACCGGCTGAAACCTCAGCGCACATTTCGGCCCTAAACGCTTTCATTCGTGACTGAAGATGCAAAATTCCCTGTATGAGAGCTCAAGTACCGCTATGAGTAACACATAGACACATCGCGCACTCTTTCACACCAACTAACAGACTTGCACTTCAAACAGTACAAAAATAAAAAAAGTTTTCATAAGATTAACTTCATTAAATAAATAGAAAATCATTTAGATTGTTTGGCCTCTTCTACAGCTCATCTTTTGGGTTGATGTTCAGCACCTGGTCCCAGGGATTTTGGTCTAATGACTGGATGACTTCATCGGCCTGGAGTCTCTCCTGCAAAAGACGAAAAGGATGCAAAATTCAGACAAAAAGCTGGCAGCAGTGGGTTCTAGTTAGATAATGCGTTTGCAGTTAAAATTACAACGATCCAAACCTGTGCCAAAAAGCGCAGAACAGAATGAGTAAACAAATAAATAAGCCACCATGTTGCGCACGGAATAAAGTTGGCTCACAATTTAGAAACTTGGGGGCTTGAGCACAGGTTGAACATACAGTAATTTTGGCATTTTTCGGGCAAAAAGAACGTTTGTGTGACTGCATTAGACAATGAGGGGCAGGTGAAGTTTCATCTTGCTCACCAGCTCTCGAAAAAGGGGGTTTAGCGTGAACCAGATGGCCACGGCACACCTCTGCCCGCTGGTCACTGCCCGCACTCCATGTGGGTTCTCGCCACCAGACGAGAATCCCACCATCCTGCCACACTTGGGTTTGATAGAGGCCTGTCGGGCAAGAGGGGTTGGACCAGCAAACGTGATGCTTTACTTCCCATTGAAATGTTTAGGCCTCCGCTGTTCAAATTCATCAGTCAGTCCATATCATTTACAAAGGAGTCAGAGCAACTTTCCACAGAGTCGCCAGGAGCCCACATCCAAGCACTGACCAACTAGCACATAAAAAAGCATTTAGTCACACAAAATGTTTTCTGTATGTTTCTCCATAACAAAAAAAAACTGTAAATTCTATTGAAACTCTCTGTACACAAAAGTGGAAACACAGACTATGAGTAATAACAAATTTCCTAGGAATTCATTATACTCACTGTGACAGTTTTTGCATTCATCTTTGTGAAGATAAATTCCCCACCATCAAAATCTCCGTTGAGATATAAGAGTGCGCTGCAGCAGATTGGGAGAAAGAACACAACTTCCGTGAGGATTTGAAGGAACTGCGAATCTCTTCTGCAGCCCAAAAGCGGCCACAGGACATAAAATACTGCCTTTTCCTTTTTCCTTAAAGCACTGTCTAAGTGTAGCAGTACGGGAGGAACGATGTGAAGAGGTCTCAAGTCAGTAACACCACTGGGCCAGCAGGGGGCGCACTGGTTCAAGAGGTAAACATGACATTTGGCATTTTATGTTGGCTGTAGCCCCCTATAGCTCTACATAAAGTTACTGTAAAACAGTATGGATGTGTAGCAACCAGTTGTTTAGCCTGCAGGTCTAATGTGGACCTCCAGTTAGACCCCCAGGCCACCAGGCCTTCAGTCACCTGTAGTCCCTGTAGGTGTACGCAGGGGGCTCTTTCCAGCACTCGTTGGCCTCTGGGTCTAGGAGACAGTTGTCAGCATGGATGGGATGACTGAGGTCATTTCTGTGGTCCTGCTGATCTATACACAATGCAGCACAGAGTAGAGAGGTTACGCCTGTGACTTTGCGAGGACCGCACAACGCAGCCGCTAGCAGCCGTTTCTCAAACGCAAACTAACAGGTGCTTTTCTTGCATGTTTTAAATATGCAGCTCAGCGTTCACCTTTAATGGCGGTCCGGCACACAAGGTGAGTGTAGGAAAAATGCAGGGTTGCATTCAGCATGAAATAAGACTCAACGATCCTCCTGGCCTTCTCGCTGACATCGTAGAACAACCGGGCACTTCTCAGCGGGACGCGTCCCTCATAGCCGTACTGCCGTGAGAAGACAACATGGCCATTACCTCACCCAAAAACCTTCATTCATGATGAATGACCTTCACTGTGTCAACAGGAACGCGGCCACCATGAAAGTCATGCATGTGTGTCCTTTGAGAAACTATCATTTATTAATGTGCTGCCACAGTTCACACTTGAGTCCATCTTAACCGGAGAAGTTTTTACTTTTGTTCAAAACCTGTGGCAGCAGGATGCTCGCAGAGACCTGAATTCACAGGTTAGGGTTCTGAACTACATTACATACAAATGTTCAAATATGGCATCGAAAAGTCACCTGCAGGGTTTTCAGTACTGTTGCTCCTTCAAATTTCTCATTGGGGGTGTGAGGGGATGTTTTTCCTCTGTACCCGTCTCCTGCCATTGTGACAGACTGCAAAAAAATGGTCAGAACCTTCATTTGTTTGGTCAGCAGCATGTTCAGCCCTCTCTGGATCGGGTTCTCCGGCTGCACTGTCACAGCAACGCCGCGGCACTACACGGTCCTCATTCATGTCATTCCTCAAAGCTACGGTCCATGAATGCATCACAGTTTGCCCATACCAGCTGGAATGAACGTTAACACAGCCGTAAGGGAACTTTTCCCGCTTCAGTTACGGGTTTTAATACCTAAATGTGCTAATTTTGTGCTACGATTCACCATGCGATTTTACTGTAAATGAAAGGCTCACGTGCGCCAGATTTTCCAGCTCCCTGCATTCATCCTCAGAGATGACGTTGTCAAGCAGGACTCTCTGGCTCCCATTGAGGTTCTCCGAGTTCTGGACTAGTTGGATGCTGTTGTACAGCAAAGGTCCTCCTGGTGGTCAAGCGGAGCAGAGCTGGATTTGTTGGTCGAAATACAAAAGTATGGAACGGTACCAAAATCCAGAATACTGCAAGTGTGCAACTCAAGACTTACCTTCTCTCAGCTCTTTCAGGGTGTCTTTGCTGACGTTCTTCTCGGTGAAGGGAAAAAACTCCATCCAAGCATCAGTGTTTGGCGGGAGTCTGCATATGAAAAGTTACAGTACTGCTTACGAAATACAGTTATGACAGAGTATTTTACTTTGAACATTTTTATTTATTCCTAAAATACTTTCTATTGTGACAATGCAACTACGATACACTTTAACCACATTTGTACAGAAAGTATAAGAATGCCCATCATAGCATTTGTGCATTTATTGTTTGTACGCCGCATTTTTATGGTTTATGTAATAATGCATTATAGCAAAGCTGACCAACGACAAGGCCGCGGGAGCAGGACACCCTCACAAGTCGCAGATGAAGTGTACATCTGAGATCACACGTTCAATATTCACAATATTTTTTGTTTCGTTTCTGTTTCGTCACACTTGGCTTACCTGTTCACTTCCTCCCTTCCACCAGAGCTGCTCCAATAATTCTGCCACAAAAGCACAACATTCACTGGTCAAAATTTGTTGGCCCTTCCTGGGTGAGAAAGTTCATTTTTGACACAAAGCAGCTTGACTTTCAGGTCAGTGTCACGCGGCACAGATTGAAGATAAACGCACTAAATACACGCAGCCACGATGAGCATAAAGGTGAACTTGAGAGCGTTAAAAGCTCTGTGATCTGAAGCCGTAACTGACGTAACCGCTGTTCTCCACTGTGTGTCAGTGTTACACTGGGGACTGAGCCCTACGAAGCGCAAACACTTGCTTCTGACTTGTGTCAGATCCTGTAATTGGGCTGCGATCGCTTGCGATACCCCTTTTTGTATTTAGAAAAATACGCCATTCTTCTGTATTCCCAATGCTGACGCTGTACACGTTCATTGGGTCTAAAGTGCAAACGTCCAATGTGAGTCGCATTGTAGTAACTGCAGGTGACAGTGAGAATGACAATGACACCAGGGAATGGCAGAGGCACCTCAGCCGGTTCCTTCCAACTCACCCCTTCTGTGTACTCGACTCCAAGGTTTTCAGTGCCCAGCAGCAGGAGCTCAGCTTCCTGCCGATGGCGACGCAGGTACCAGTCTGCCTCCTGCACACACACATACACACAGCCCAGTGTTACCTGCAGGCCACCTGCTGAACGTGGTCAAGTAACTAAAGGAAGGAAAGCTTGGCAGGCTGAGAAGCAGCACAGGGACTGATCACCACCACCACCACTGACCACCTCCTGATGTTTTTTTTTTTTTTTTTTACCACAATTACTGCTGACTTTGCACTAATATTTTCTTATGTGCTTATTTTTCACTCTTTACCTATTTGCTCATGTTTACATACCACATCCATTTTCATTTTGTCTCTTGACCTGTAGCTATCTATTTATTTACCTACTTATTTACCATATATTCCCCCCAGTACTGTCCTGTGACTTCATGCTGTTTACTCTCCTGCGCACCGTGGTCCAAAGCAACATGACATTTTCTTGTTTCGTGTACATCTACATAAGCGCACAATGGCAGCGAAATGAACTGTGCACCTTACTAAAGACAGATGCAAACCTTTCATTAGGTTTTGTGTTTGTCGCCTTGTATTGGCCACAGCGACCACAAGCCGAGAAGGTCTGGTCTAAGGGAGCGTAACTAAGGTCCTGCATTTGCAAGGTGGAGTTGGGTGAAAATGCTTGGTATTCCAGCATGCACTGCATTTGCGGTTTTTGGCGTAAATGTAGAAGAATTTAACAGTTGGAACGGGGGCTGCTGTTAAAGCATGAAGGACACACAAAAGCATCTTTAGACCAATTTGCCGAGAACCAAAACATCGAGAGTGTTTTTTTATAAAAGCAGAGCAGCCCAGTAGCTTCTGCAGCCACAGAAATCCTGCATCTGACCAACATGTTGTTTCAACACATTGTAATGCTTTCTGGAAGGCTCTGCAGTGTTTTTTCTTCTTGTTTTTTGTTCCTCAAATGCAGATTTATTTGGCAAGGCCTTCCAAAGATGAATAGGATGACCTCACCGCAGCTGCCCCTTGGCTTACATGCTGCACAGGGTGGTAAACCAACCAAACATTCGACTCCCTGCCGAAGCTCTGGACTCCCACAGCATCGCTCTCCTCGGAGTGACCTGATGGATGTCCATCATCCAGGGCAGGAGGCCAACCACATCAGGGGCAAGACTTTACAAGTTGGCCAAGAAAAACCTTGGTGGTGATGGTATTCACACAGCCATCAAGGGTGAAAGGAAGCGCAATAAATTTTTCAGACTCTTGATATTGCTGCTATTTTAAAATTCCTTGTAGCATCATCAGCTGATACTTCTCTTTAAAGCAACATGCATTATTCTACTATTCAGAACTTCTCTACCCAGAAGCAACTCAGGGTAAGCTCCTTCTCCAAGGTATTCAGCAGGATTCAGATTTAAGGAGATTCTCCTTAAGAGAATCAGGGCTGTGGCTTTAATAACTACAGAGGCTGCCGCACTTAACATTCACACATCATTTTCCATACAGTCAGTGGGGTCCACGAATATTCAGCTAACAGCCAATATCACTGCTACCCTAAACCGGCATAAAAAATACGTGCATGAGATTTGTTAGTCGTACTCAAAGCAAAGTAACGGAAAATTTGGCAAGTGACAGTCGAGAAAGATTCTAATGAAATGCTGGTATCCATTGAGATATACACTGCCTGGCCGAAAAAAAAGTCACACTCTAATATTTCATTGGTCCTACATGTGTCCTAGATGGTTCCAGCTCCCTCACCTGTCGGGGTTTCATGTTGTGCCCCAGCACCTCCCTGTAGTGCTCCACGTTCTCCAGCATGAAGTCTTCCCCTTCGTGGAAGAGCAGGTAGGACTGTGCACATTCCAGAGCCTCTGAGACCTTGTTTTCTGGAAAATAAGTTTTTCATGTTCGGTCACCATTCCTTGCTACTTTATTTCATCATGGAGTCACGCTTCATCCCTCTCACCAGACAAATCCAATTATAACAATCCTGAAAAACCTCAACCTGTTGTTAAAAATGGCATCGCCAACCTCTCTACACTCAAATCAACAGTCCATTCAGTCCATGGGGGTGAAACCCTTGACAGAGAATCCAAAGAGCATCCAGTATGACATTCCAGGGCAGTGACTGTGAACAGAGGCACAGCAGCAGAGTGGCAAAGCACTGAGATGGTGGAAAGTAGACCAAGACAAAAGCCCATTTCCGGGGGCTGCTGGACTGGCAACGGCCAACTTGACTCCTGTCCATCAGAGGAAATGCTCCTCCACCCTCTTCCTATGCTTTACAGCTGTGTAAAAACCACTGTGGCCCCTTTTATACAGGTTTAACAGCAGTGCTATGGAAACTCTTGTGTAACCCTCCTAACCGTACTGTTTCTTAGCACTCCTAAATACCAAGGGGCCTGGAAATAATACAGTATGTTGGAAAGTATGTTGGTTCATTAAAAGCTCACTGTGATGCAGTTTCTGTTGCACAGAACTAGGCCATTGGATGAAAACGTGACTAAAATGTAATAAATAAATGTATATACTGTATGTTTGTGTCTTGTAAGACAAATGGTAACATAAAATATAATAAGTTACACCTGAGTTTTGTGTCATTCTTCTTGAGCTGAGTCTTAGATGAAAGATTTTCTCTAAACTCTGGACAAAATTTCAAGTGATGCTGTGCTGTCAAGGTCGACAAAGACAGGAACTTTTTACACTCAGCCACACTGTAGGCATTCCAAGCCGCTGTGATTCTGTTTAACAGAGGATCTACTGTATGTAAGTTTGCAAAATGTGGCACGTTTTAGGACAGCCTTACCTTGGAAGTAGGCAAACTGCAGGTAGTCATAGTGCAGGGGAAGGAAGTTCTCCATGGGCGAGAGACGGCCGGGCCGCGTGGCCAGATCCCTCACGCACTCATGTTTGCAGTGCAGCACCTGTGTCAGGTGATCTGAACACATACAGACACACAATATCTGTCACATCAGACAGAAGACAATAGATTTCAAGAGGACAGAAACCAGGTTTCTTTGGGCTTTTGTCAACATGGCCCCTTTTTTGTGATAAAACAGTACATTCGGATAAGCGTCAGCGCAAAGTTTGCACACACAACTGAGAAGGAAATAAGTATGAGGAACAGCATTCTCTCATAAAGCATTCAGTCCATCAGTCTAATCTCCCATTTGCCAAGAAAAAGGACAATAAAGTCATCACTGATACAGATTTAAGGTATGTCAGTCCTTTCTCTCCAACAATAAAATGCTAATATTTGCACTTATGTAATCTGTAAATAGGCAATCTGTCTACAGGCCGCAAGAACCAGTTCCAGGTGTCCCTTGATGTCCAAACACTGCAATTTTTTGCTGTAACGGCTCTTGAAAATGAATACTTGTGTATCGGTGACCAAGCAGAATTTGTTATAACAAATATGTATCCAGAATTAAAAGTTGGAGTGTTAATAAAAATCAGAATGACTTTTGAAAAAATCTACACATAAATACTATACAGTGTACCGCACTTAAGAAATAAGGCCGTACGTATTGTAGTAAACTGCACTGTAAGCTGCTCTGACTACTTGACTGTCCAGATGCATGGGCGCAGCCAGATGCTGTTAACAGTTTGCTTGGCGTGAATGTGTTTGCCCTGCGCCATCACATTAACTCCGCATTTCATTTATTACTGTAGATGAGCCTGTTTATTTAAATGCCAGTTGTTGTGGTGCGTTCGGCATTCAGTATCCAAAAAACTTGGCATCTGACGTGACTTTGGGGATGAATCAGATTCTGATACCGTAAATATTTTTATGTTTTGTATATTTTTGTAGATTCTTTTCCAAGCAAATTTGCTTCAACGTGATCACCGCGAAAGTTGGCAGGCTTGTGTTTGAGCTATTTTTGGGCTCTTAATACAAATATTTACCCTAAATACCCACTTTTGCCTGTAAAACTCACAGGAAGATTTCCTTGAAATTGGCTCTGTCCACCCTTGCCACCCCACAGCATGATGTTTCACACAGGATGAACTCGCACCCAAACAGTCTGGGCGCAGAGCTACTTGCTGGAGCACTGTGCCACCCTTTATGAAAACTGATAAATATTGTATATTGTGGTATATATGCTCATCTATGCATAAGTGGAAAGAGAGTTCCATATACATACACTGTACTCCACACATGCTGTCTTCATCTGAGCTGGCAACGCAACACAGAGAAATAATCATTGGCGGGGTGAAGCACTTTGCTATTAAATTCAAGGCATCTTCTAAGCAACTAAATGCACCTCAAAAGGCTTCAACGTTTTATTGTATCATTATGATTTTTTAAAATATTTTGTCAAGTTAAGGCTCTGCCCAGTGAAACAAAGCTCATCTTTCATCATTTAAAAGCAGCTGTAATGTCAGCAAATTCGTATGTCAGCCACACTATGGCTGGGGCAGGAGCCACCCTTGACGCCTGGGACAACAATGAGGCTGAGTTTGAAAACCTCCTGAGCCTCACAGCCCTCAGCAGTGGGACAGTGGTCTGCTGTGGAGGAAGTGTGGTTAGAGCACTGCTGAAGGATCACATGCACACCAGTCAATAAACCTTCAACTCATTCAGTTTGCCAATGTGAGCCAGACCACAACATTTCGTATTATTTGCATTTCCCAGAAAACATTGTGATGGGCTTTTCAGTTTACGTTCCAGAGCTGTCAAAATATTGGAACTATTTTCACAAAAGGAGAAAGACAAAATAAAGGCCAAGGTCAGTTTCTTTCAAATGCCATACGGTGCCTAGCATGTCTGCCCCATGACCCTTAGGGAAATTTACAGAAAATTCAACAGGGTACCCACCAATGGTCTTGCGCCCAGTTTTCCCATCAGAACAAAATAAGGAAAATAAAGAGGAACTATTTGGCATGCCTAAAACTAAGAAAACACAAACCATTATTTAGGCCCGAGGCTCGGCTCATGCGTCCAATACTGGACGTAACTGCCAGTGCACAATTCCCTCATAGCTAGAAAATACACTGTTGTTTTTCCACGCATTTCTAAGCTTATTTTATTTCACGGTGATGGTTTTTCGGAGCAGGATGCGCCTGGGGGGTGGTGGGAGTAAAGACCAGCTGGTGTTTCATTGGTTCATTTGTGCAATGAAGTCCGCTGCCCTGATGCAGGTAAGGGGCGTCTGTCCCAAACTGCCAAAGCTCACTTAGTCATATAACAGAGTTCCTTCACAAAGAGAGTGCAGACCCTCCTTTCAGCATACATTACTGTCTGGAATATCTTTTTATCATTTTTATTCCCCTGCAGACCTGGGATCACACAGCAGTTTCACTTTGCAAAAAGATGTTTTTGGGGCCTCAGGAACAAATCACAGGTATTGTCTCTCCTTACAAACCTGCTGCTATAGAAAGTGCTACAGTGTTTTGATTTGGTCCTCATAAAAACCAAATACCCTTCATCCAACAGCTAGAATCACAGAACTACAAAATAATATTTCAAAAATTAGCTTTGAAATTATCATGCTCAAATGAACCAACTTACACGGGATGATCTGTGTCGTATCTCAGCGTTCCACGAGGAAAATTAAGCAAACTTTTTGGGCAGTTCAAGGAAATCCTTAAAACTTCCGGTGAAAATGCCCCATCCGCCATTCGCCATCCTCATTCTTAAGGCCGACCGAAAAGAAATGTTATGCAGGATGCTTATGGCTCGCAGTCGCGGGCGAGCACACATACAAGAAAAACTGCACCGTCTGTCAAGGCTTTGGGGATGGGCACAGCCATGCCAGCCAGGCAACCTTTTTAGCAAAAATGGAAACTAAGCTGCTGTTTCTGACACTGGTATTTTGGGGCCAGCAATCCAAAGTAAGCAGCCACACGGTCTCCATTCACGCTGCATTATCACTGAACAGCAAAGCCAAGCAGCTGTCACAGCTCCTTCACTTCCAGGCTGGGCCATCTGCAGCACAAAGGGATGGGAACAAAAACAGTCGCCCCCAGTTATTCCGCCCTGATGATTCCAGGCAAAAACCTGCTTACACGGTGGTCGACATTCCCCTGCAGGAGCCATTGTTGCCGCCGTTCCTAACCACTTGACTCTCCGTCACACCGCATGTTTTCCAAATGCCTTATCGAGCCTGGAGTGTCGCTTCCCAATTTAAACCAAAAAAGCAGATTTTGCTCCACAGCTTTGCACAGAAAAACAGAGCTCTCAAATACCAGAAATTAATACAAGTGTAAAACCCAAGCAACTATGACTTGCCCATGCATTATTTCCAAAAATCTGTCTCCGGTTAAACATTAACAAAGATCTTCTAGCAGAGCACAAGAAGAACTTGAAACCTCTGCTGCTGGTCATGGGGCAGCATCAACACCTTCAACGTAAAAACACGAGGCCCACATCCACTGCCGCATAACTGGATTACTCCCATTAGCCCTGCAGCATCCAGTTGCTCCTGTCACTCTGGCCAATCCCCCTAGGGGGGCCTGACTGGCCTTAATGTTTTTGTTGGGCTGTACTCCAGTCAGTGACCACTGTGCCGATGCACAGCACTCGGAGTTCAAATGAGATCCAGCATCAGGACGGATGCTGTGCCAAGCGTTCTTTGGCATTACATTTCTTTGGTGGGAAATGTCAGCCAGATCACAGGATTGAGAGGCTAAACTAAGATCCTTCAACTTAAACAGCAGCCAGTTCTTAAATTCGCAGCAGACACTTAAAAACTTTGTCAGAACCATTCCACCGTTCAGAGCTGCAGTATAGAAAAGCCACGTTACCTGATATCAATTCGTAGAGACTGGGCCGATAGTGCAGGAGCTCCTTTTCAGCAAACTTCTGCGGTCCTTCGCACAGAGCCCGGCATTCAACGTCCGCCTTGAAGTACTCCACTAAGGCTTCCTCAAAGTGCTCGATGGCTTTCTCGTAGTCCCCACTGTCATAGTCTTTGACCCCCATCATGAATGCTTTCTGTCAACAAAACACGTGTTCAAAAGCTTCCATGTGCCACTTTATCATAAGAGGTGTGCAACCATTCATACCGACTTTTCAGAAATATTTGCATTTTTGTATTCTTTAAAATATCTGAAATTGGCTCTGAGAGTTTAGCTTTGTACTGTGTGAGTTTTCAATGAAAATAATGACTGGAAAAATATGTGCAAGTATAATTTGTAATGGAGGCAATATCGAAAACCTTCAAGGCATCTGAACACATTTTTGTAGGATTATTTATCTGAAGTTCTTCGGCCAGACGCAGTGCTGGTGGGTGACAAGGCAGCGCTCTGCGGTTCCTCTGGTTCAGATTAGCTTTTGGCCCCAGACCACTGTGGGCCATTGTGGGACTGATGCTCCCCACAGACTGCAGTGAACGGACAAAACTTGGCTACGTTCACCGCAGTGCAGCGGCCACCGATCCTTGACATAATGTTACTGACTTGTGAGCCTGCGATAACAGCATTTAACTGCTTCACGATGCTGGCATCTTAAAAAGTCACTAAGAGTGTGCTGATTCATTTTTTAACCTTACAATTCCTGGTTTCAGGCCAATGTTTCCATCAGAAATACAATGTTTTTTACTTCCCGCTCCTCTCACCTGATGTGGGCGAGCCTCCCGGTCAACAAAATCCTCTTCCATGACACCCTCCAGCACCTTGTACTGCTCCAAGTGCTCGCCCATCTCCACGTGCTCCGGGTTGGCCTGGAAGTAGGTGTGCGCAGCCGCTACCGCCTTGTCTGGCTGCCTGAGCTGTGGACGAGGGCCAGCAGGTGCATTAGTATAGGTACCAGATGCCAGTAGCAGGCACCCAAACTGCTCTCCCACTTTCACGACATTTCACAAAATCCCTAAAGGTGATGACGCAGAAAAAGACTGTACACATCTGCATCGCTGTCTACTGAATGCGCTTCTATGTACAGCTTATAGAGATTCCAGACATCTTTGCTTTGAAAGGACAGGCCTGAAAGTAGCACAACTATTTCTTTGTATGAAAGGTATTTTACTGAAAAAAGCAACATATATAGGCATGCACATACTGTATATAGTTAAGAGTACAGAAATGAGCTGTGAACAGAAAAAAGGAATCTAAACTTAAATGCAGGCATGTGTTTGGCAGAGAAATTAAGCCAAGTTCCACTGCTACTATCAACTTGGCTCACTAGTAAATGAGTTATGCACAGCAGAAGAACCATTTCAGCTGTAATAGGAGGACACCTATGGACCGAAGTGCTGGTAAATGGTGGAGAAGAATGGAGATTCCGAAAGTAAGACAAAATCAGGTTGTCACGAAGGAAGCTGGCACAAGCGGTCTCAGAATGTACGCCGCTAAGAGGCCGGCTGAACTGCGATGAACAATTGAATGTGCCGAAACTGGATGAGCGACAGCATTAACACGACATCTGGAAGCAGCAGAAAATGTGAGACAAACAAAACGCGTTCTTTACAAGAACGACTAATTTTACAGCCCTTGGCAAACATTTTAATGAGAAAAAAAAGAAAAAAAACAGTCCATATGGCAGGTCTGCTTTCAATCACAGTTGCAAAAATGCATGGCAATGGGACAGCAAATTATTGCATTTGGTCAAAACACAAAAAAAACTTGTCTTCTGTTACGAAAGTATTATTATATCTTGTTTGCCCAATGATGAATTGTATACAAATTTTAGTCAGTTAATGACTCCAGTATTGTACAGCATGTGCAGCAGAAACATGGTCTCCTTCCAGCACTGGTCTGAACCTCAGCACCATCTTAAAGTTGCATTAGATTGGTTTGCAAAAGCCAAATCTCTCTGATATGGTACGCAGCATTGTAAGTATCTCGTTCCTTCATTATGAGATGAAATATGGCTTGCAAAAAAACTTGCTTTATGCCTTCCCCACTTGCTGTATGGCCGCCTTTGTGCTCCTTCCAGGGTCGCAACAGTGCTGTACTTTGTACCACTACATGCAAACTCCTTCCCAGAGAAGCGTCCAAGTAAAGGGCTTTTCAAGTTCACAGCAAGGATCCCAGTACCATGAGCAGCTACTTTGAGACACAGCAGAGGTTGGGTTTTAGAAGTCCCAATGTGCAAACACAACGATGGTGATGAAGCTCTCCAACAGCTGTCTTGTCCTAACAGTGAGCGGGTACAACTCGATATACCGGTTTGTGCTGCCTGTATACATCGGGGATCCCATTTAAAAGTTCTAATTGATATATGACAGAAAACGGTGCTTAACAGAGTCTTATTTGCCAGCAGGGTTGCTACAGCCATCCATCAGGATGTGGTTCCACACCATGGGCACTGCAACACAGCATCAAAAGTAGCCGCTTTCCCAAGCAATGTTTTGTTCTCTTTCTTGGCCTTCTAGGCATGGCTCCTCCTGTGAGAGTTGACTGTTAATCTCCCCTTTCGTGCTGTAGTCATGTCTTCTGTAGCCACAGTTGGGGTGCAGCTTAGAGCCTCTGGATTTTCCCCAAAGTACTGCCATATTTTATTAGCGAGAGGCTGAACAACGTGGATGGGATCGGAGTCCATCGGTCTCATAAGAGAGATGGCCAAGGCACCTGGACATTTGGAGACTTAAACCTTGCAGTTTATTCAGCTCAGCTCACAGATGGTGCTAAAGGCACTGGGCTTGGGTTATTGGGGTTAATAAGCATGGTTATGGCCAGCGATTTGGTACACTAAGCCCACATCTGCCAATATAACCAAGTGGTACTTTTGACCTTTGAGCAGAAAATAACAAATCTTTACCTCTTCACTTTTACGTGTGTATGAATATACTTAAAAGTGAAATGTGCACTCAAAATTGGCAAAACAAACAACAACCAGTAGCTCACATGAAAAAATATCTTTGGACTGTGGGAAGAAGCGAGAGCAGAGGAAACATCCTGAACGGTAAAAGAACGTATCACAACTCATAGCAATTTAGATCTAGAAGACCTGAAGCCTCTTTCCATAAAATTAAAGTTTATTATTGCTTTACCCCCCTGAACACATCTATGTACTTTCATCGCCAGGCATCCATTTTCCCAGGAGAGAGACTCACTGGTCATTTGGATGGAAGGAAGGTGTGTGGGGCTCAGCTGCAGCGGATGCCTGACCACGTCTCTCACTTCACGTCTCCTTACCTTTCATATAAATATGCGTTGAAGGACAGAGGGTCAACCACTCTTCTCTGCTATGGTTTCTCGTGCATTGACTGGAATGAAATAATCCAGTAGACCGTGTTGTCTTTAAGTTGTTAATTTAAAGTAGTATATAGGAGATGTGGGGTATTGCAGCCATGTTAGATGGTAATAATCCAAACAAATGCATTCCCTTTCTAGGTATCATTTATTTATTTGGCCTGAAATGTTCTATCTAAGGATCAAAATTTCATTGTAGTTTTACTTCTCTCCGAATGATTTGCGTGTTTACTTCTGCAACTCGTTTTTCAAGAAAACTGGATGTCCCCTTCTAGTTTGCCTTTGGGATCCTTTTTGAAATGTGTGAAAAATGAAAAATATTAGAAAATCATTCGGCCATCTTGATAAAAGCTTCACATCAGTGTATGCTTAGCACTGTTTAACTGTTTTGTTTGAAACTGAGAGGAGATCCAGGAAACTGACAAATAAGCAGAACACCGGCTACACCACCCACGCAGGCCAGAACAGGCGTCCAGCTGATGTCACAGTCCTTCCTCCAGCTGATGTCACAGTCAGAGGCAGGAGTGGAATGAAGGGTGCTGCCCGCTGGCCCCATTCCGCCTTTACCCACAACGCTGGCCACCACCCATGTTGATTCAATAAGGTCGTGTCTGGGGAATTTTCTAAAAGTCACACAACACAGGTGCTTTTATTAGGAGAGAGGCACAGGCTGTCTGAGAATGGGCTGTGCTGGACATCAGCCAGGCAGCACCGTACGGGGCCTCTCTGATGGCAACACCAGACTCTGCCATTGGAAATGTCTGTCAGTCAGTCAGTCAGTCAGTCAGTCTGTCTGTCTGTCTGTCTGTCTGTCTGTCTGTCTATCTATCTTTTTTTTCTTCTGATTTTTTTTTCCTGCCCAGGCAAGATGTTAATAATGGACTAAACTTCAAATCACCAGTAGAACCAGTAGAAGTTGGTCCTCCTACACACAGAAGAAGCAGAAAAACCCGCCATGTTTTATTAGTGCTGTTTTGTGAAAAAGAACTGAATATTAGAATCTCTGGATTTATTTAAAAAAATATATTAATAATTTGTTATTTCCAGGCCCCTCAGAAATGAGTAACCCAGGGTTATTTGTTAGTACTTAAGAGCACTGAGAAGTAAAAAAAAAACAACATAAGCAAATGAGTCAAGGTTCTGGTTCATGAGCTGTTGCAAGGGGGTGGGGTGACATCACATCTCATTTCAAGAATTATTTACATGTACAGAACAAAAGCCAGCTGGTCTTGGGCCCAGTTTCGGCTCCCTCTGGTTTTATAGGGGGGCTGGGTGACATAACAGCTGCTGCTGCCTTCAAAATAAAAACAGCACAGATTCTAAGTTTATAGCACCAAAGACAGATGAGGGAGTGTTTTTTTGAGCAGTTTTGTCAGGGGGGTGTGGGGGGGGGTTATCCTGCTCCATGTGTACTTGATCATATTGTGCTTGGATGAATATGCGAGATGTGCCCAGAATTGACAGGGACACCGAGACCACCAAGTGACAAGCTTGCCAGGTCCCATCAAAGACCCCTCAGGACTTTGGCATCTGTTTCCACTGTTCCCTCAAAAGGAAAGAAACATCTTACAAATCTACGGACATGCGACCAAGAGCAACAGCTGCTTTGGGTCATGGCAAACACAGTGGTTCCGTGGAGCTCGTGCAGAGGGCAGATGGACTGGCAAAGACCTCGAGTGTAACATTCCCTTCCTCCTAGGAGCTTCTAAAAACAGCCTCTGCACTACCGCATTATTTTTAAAACCTGCTCACTTGATACTGAACGCCTGTGGTTTCTCCTCACATAAAGACCTCTTTTCTTGGTACTACTTTAAAATCTTAACTAGTTGTTCCGTCAATAAACGCTAAAGCCAATTTTTTCCACTCGCTCTGTTTGACTTGGTTGCTCACAACTGTATGTACAGACTCTCCTCTGTTATTGTTTACTGTAAGGCAAAGCACTGTGACTACCTTTGTACCTTCACAGTGTCGAGTTTTCAAATCCGACATTAAAATGTTTTCTTGACGCAAAAGCCAAATTATTGATGTGGCTGATGCTGTTCTCCAAAGCAGCCTACAGCCATTTACCCCTTTATACACCTGGGCTATCTAACAGAGGAATAACTTAAGGTAAGCACTTCACAAGCGTGTATTACAGAGAGAGGTGGCTGCAGATCTAAGCACTTCCCTGGAAAAAGCAAACATTTCCAGCTTCAGGGAGTCATGACCAAACTCTGATATAAACAAACATGAAGGGGTTCAAACCCACAGATTTGCACTCTGAAGCCAGACACCTTGTCTATTGGGCTACATGGCTGTACTTAAACCTCCCATAACTGCTTAAGTAAAAAATACTAGAAAACTCATTTGTTTTAAGGCAGCTATTACATTTTCACAGTAAAGCTTTTAAGAATAAAGGGTTTTAGCACACAAAGCAGACAGCAGTCATGCTCGGACTGCTCAGTGTTTCTGTTGAGCCTGGGAAACGCATGGCTGCTGGAACAGTGAGACGGGGAATAAAGCTGTAAAACATCCAGCAGTGATCCAGTGGCTCCGGGTGTTCAGTTCCCACACAACAGGCCCTGTGTCACAGGGAAAGCAGGAGGCCCTTTGTGTGCTCACAATGCCACCGGTTTCATCTGGGAACGAATGCGTGGATGCTCGTGTGAGGAGGGCCGAGTTTGCAGTTGGAACAGTGTGTGTGCGGCGCGTTGCCCTTTTCTACTTTTCAAGAAAACTCCTTAGAGTCACTGAGAATCATCATTTTGTGAACCTCCTGACAGTAAATGAACCAGCGGTGCAATCTAAATCAAAGCTCTGACAATAAGCTCCTGACAGCATCTGGCAACATCTCTTGCTGGACCATCACTTTCCAAAAATAAAATAAATGAAACAGCCACATCTCAAGGGAGAACCAACTGCATCATTTTACAAATGTATTAAATTATGACTAATGCTGCTGATGTGTTTTCTTCTGAGAATGTATATTCCAGTGTCACACCAGCGTTGTGAAGTAGACGAGAGCGAAACAACTTTTCTCCCGCAGCAAGCCAAGTGGCCCAAGCCAGGAAGCCTGTCATGAAGCCAGCAGGGATACCACTGACTCAGTATCTTGTTTCTGCTCCATGATGTACAGTTCACACCAACTAAATGGGCCTAACTGGCAGCCACACCAAGAAGATTTATCTCATCAAAACTGGGTCTGGATTTTTTGGCTTTCACACTTTTAAGGCGGATGACTTTGCGTAGGTTTATGAGGTTTTATTTCTGCCAACGCAGGAGTTTACAGCAGAATGTCCATTCCTCAAAACCCGCATGTAGGGGTGATATCACAGGCTTGTACACAGGTTGACAGCTGAGACCAGAAGTCTATTCCCAACTTGATATGTTCATGAATCCATAGTCATTTTACCACTCATTCACAATAAATAAAAGCGCAAAAATGCAGACATTCATCAGGTTATTTTAGTCCCCTTTCTTTAGGCAGTGATGACTGTTTGAGATCGAACCCCAACCCTAACCCTAATCCTAACCCATACTACTTATGGGCACCACTATCGATCAGGATGAATATGACATGAAAATACATGAGCACTAAAGTGGGGCAAAAGTGCGCAGCTGTGACGGGGGACTGCGTGTTATCAGTGGGGTCGGGCACCATTCTTCTAAACGTAAAAATGGAGGAGAGGTGTTGAGCAGCTTTGGGGTGAACACTAAAACAGCAGTCGCTCCATTTGTCCTTCCTGGCTGCATCCTGCTGCTGTTGCCAAAAATGAAGATGGCCTTATGGGAGTTTATGTCCTCCATATGAGAGAAATGTGAGGTGCAAGCAGCATGAAAGCAAACTGAATCAACAAGGTCTCACAGCCCCACTCTCTCCAGACTCTCTTCCTTCTGTCGACTAACAGCTGACTGTTATTTCTTCTGCTTCGCAACAGAAATGTGCAACGCAATTAAAAATAATCTCGGAAAATACCTTTGTGTCTTCTAAAATTTGTAACTCAAACATCTGTGACACAAGGAGCTATTGTGATTCAAAAATGGCTGCTCTAATTCTTAGAAAATTAAATCAGTTTGACATCCAGCTGAAGGAATTAATGAAACTGTAAGTCACTTGGGACAAAAAAATGCTTGGCTTGGCAATAAAACTACAGCACTCTGCGAGCAGAAACCGCTTCCATAGAAAACATACCATTTTGATGGTGCTGATATACTTATAAAGCGTTGGTCAAAGGAGAGCTCAACCCTGGGGGGGTATACTTGGATGTCTTTGCATGAGTTGGAGCACCTGGCTTTGACAGTAGCTTGGCAGGCCATCTCCCGAGTCTTTAAAGCAAAGGCCGGCAGGAGTCCAGAAGCACGGCGAGAACCTGTGTCAGTAGAAAAAACCCCTTAAAGGGCATTGGGGTGGCACAGCAGGTAGTGCTGCGAGGTGCCATTTGTTTCCATTTTTGTTTCCTTGAGCTACAGTACAGCAGGTTAAACATTTTATTGGACTTGCTGACTACCTGTTTCATTCACAAGCCATTTGGTAGATCGGTCTCAGCAGAAAATCGACCGACACGTCTTACCAACTCTTCTACAGCCATTCATTCTGCCCAATTTTTCCTATACAGCTATCAGGTTGCTCAGATGTATTCAGACCTTTGACTGAATATCAAGCACCCAGCGAGGGGCTGGAGTTTGTTCAAAAAAGCCGACAACTGCCACCACTGAAAAGTCAAAATGTGGCACTGATTCAAAAATTTAAGAAAATTACTCAACACACACACACACACATACGCTTTTACTTTTGGTTTTAAAAAAACCAACTGCATTTCCTTATCAATAAATGCAGTGATATACAAATGAAAAGATACCACATCAGGATCCATGTGCAGGCCATTGTATGAATTTTATTTCTGGCTTTAACAGATCAAGATGTTTTCCCACAAGGTATTAAATATAAATAAGTCATTATTTTTAATACAAAGGATATACAATACCAAAAAGTAAAGAATATTTCATTGATCATTTTCTCTGCAAATGCCATCTAAATCTGAACTACATGGTTTTCATTCTGTGAGCAGCAAAACAGTGGCAGTGAGGAGATCACATGTCCAGCACATATGGAACGGACCCTAGAAATGACAGCTGGATGTGGAGGGTTGTGGATGAAGAAGCCAGACCGGAGCCCATATGCGCTTTGTAGTAAGACCCATTGCTTAAATATTATTAAGCCCTCTTGCTCTTAAAGTCATGTTTTGCCTCAGGCAGAAAATCACTGAGTTGAGACCTTTTTTAACACTCACTCCCGACAAGCATCATATTCATCTCTTGGCTGTTCAACATGGTGTTTCCATTGACTCTGGAGTAAAAAAATGCAGTTAAATATTCACAGATATCTGTGTGAGAGGTTGAGTGAGTAAGGCAGGTCCTAAAGAAACAGCTGAATGAATGAGGCCCAGTGCAGATTTGCTTTTTCGCCATTTTGTCAACACTGACACAGATTTAGGGCTACAGAGGCCTAAGCCTGAGGGAAGGGCCTTGCCAGAAGGTCTGATCTGTTGCATCCAGAGGATTCTGATCCTTTGCTTAAGATGTTCTTCTGCTTCACAGACCTGCTTTTTCACATCTGGATGAAATTGAACACACTCAGCAATCCACAGTGGCGTCATCAATGGCATTACCTTCGTGGGGTTCAGGAAGTCACCAAAAAATCTCAGACGCCTTCAGACAATTCCAGGATCAAAAGTTTTGCAGCTGCTTTGTATGACTCCTTGTAAACTAAACCACTTTCCACAGAGTAAAGTCATCCACCTCTTGTTCCACTACTTGTCAAGGAATCTCTGAATTCACTCATTCTGCTGGTTTTCCGAGCTGCTTGTTCTTCTTCATCCATCTTCATAACACAAATGAGTCTGACACTTGAATAAAATCGGAATCATTTTGTTGCTCAAACTGTCATATAAACCTGGCTGGTATGTTTAGTCTACCGTATGCTGCAACATATCTCATGCAATGCTCATGCAGTGCTCATGTGCTCCTCAGAAAATGTACCAAAACAACAAATTGCTCCTAAATTTTATATAAAGAATTTGACATGGAATCTTTCAGGTGCCTTTGCAAAAATCTGGTGAGGGTTTCCAAAAAGCGATGAAGTATAGCAGTCATGTCGACAGCGGCAAACCGATTACTACCGTACGCAAAAAACCATCTTTCCCTCCATCCATCATTATTAGCCACTTCATACTGCTTAGGGTTGCAGTGGGATGGAGTCCATGCAGGAATCATATAGCCCTGGGCTATGGCACAATCTTGTTGGTATACTGCAGGGTGGCCACACATGTTCACACTCTACGCACAAGTCAGAGCAAGCAGTTAACCTGACATGCACATCTTTAGACTGTGGGAGGAGACCAGAGCACCTGGATGGCGCCAACGCAGACACTGGGTGCAAACTCCACGCAGACTGAGCTGGATTCGAACCCACAGCTGAACAGCTTAGGCGTTGTGCAGAGGCAGGTTCCATCTTCAGCACAATTTCTACTGTAACATCACATATTCGTGTTCCTGCTGGATTCTGCCCACTTACAGTACACAAGCAAGGGAAAAAAACACGCAGTGCCATGTTGGAGGAATTATGCTATGCAATGTACTGTACATGCTATATGTTATATACAAATTACTACTTTGCTGAAAGTCAGTCATCTGTAGTGTTAATAGCACAGCAGCAGCAGCAATAACATCAAACATGACTGCAACTAAGCAGCTACTGCTGAGCCTTGCTGTCTGTCATATCAAGCACAGTCTGAGGTTTCTGACCCCCCATTGACAGGCATGAAGGGGAAGTGTCCTCCTGCACAGCAGCCTTCACACTGCTTGCCCAAGTCTCTACTCTGCAAGAGAGGCTGGTGAGGGACAAATGTGTTTGGCTGGCAGAGAGAGACGTCTCACGCGCTTATATCACTGCGATTTGGTCCATGTGGCCCCCGAGTTGCTGTGCAATTTATAAAACCGCAGGAGAGCGCATGAGCATTGCAGCATGGAGGCAGCACTCCACTTTCCACTCACATCATCAGCACGCCTGCACATCGCACAGCCTGCCGTATATCTTTACCAGATCAGAAATGGCCTCTAGTCCCGTAATGAAGGGTTCAGGGGGATTGCCCTCTAATGCGGCCAAACAGCCACAGCACAGGGATTACGCATTCTTTTTATATCCTTCGGGCGAGCGCTCAGAAGTGGAGGACCGGCAAAAGGACTCTGTAATTATGTTGGGGAAATGTACGGCATTCGTGAAACAGGGAAAATACTGTATGCATCACACAGCCTTGAAATTAGTACATTTTTTGTGGTTTCCTTCCTTCATTCATATGTTTTTCTGTATCACTAAATGTCTCCCCCCTAGCAGTCGTCTTGCACCCCTTGCAGATTTCCAGTCATTGTTTCAATCTTAATAATAAATCAGAATGTGGTATGTTTGTATGTGGAACAACCCTACACTGGACAAGTGGTAAATTATAATGAATGAATGAATGAATGAATGAATGAATGAATATTTATATGAAAAATTTGCAGCTAAAATTAAGCTACGAGAGAAAAGCAGAAAAACACAGGAAAGTTTTCTTAGCTTAAAAAGTGAGAAATATACATCCCTTGGGAATCACAGCCAATAAAGACCATTGTATGCCTCCCCACATACACTCAGGAAGCAAAAAATAGCTTTTATAAATAAACATGGATTTGACACATTAAAAAGGTCTATAAGAAAAATGTCTATAAGAAAAAATGTGACTGGGACTTTCAGAACTTCTGAGAGCCGACATCACAATCAAAATGCCTGTATAGTCATTCACATACTAAAGAGGCAGCTGAATGGGAAGAACAAGGTCAGAGGTATCAGCATGTGTGTCCTATGAGTCAGATACACAGCTGCCATGGTGAGTTGGATAAGAGAGGAGATGGAAGCTGCAAAAAACAAGATGTAAAAATTCCTGACAATGGCTAGAGCCTTTCAGCCAAAATCCAAACTACAGAGACTGTACAGCAGCTGGATGGAATGGGCCTTGAAAGTGGAACACCTACTGTCCTGGAATGGGATGTGGAACATCCATGAGTACATCCAAGCAATGTCTCCTAAAGATGAACTGCTAGGAAGATATCTCAAGTAGATAGATATGTGGACAGCAGGGCAGCAAAAGAGGTGCTTGGGCAAGATGAGCCCCTCCAAGGAATGTACTGCTGACAGATAGCAGAGCTGGCCGTCATGAGGAGATCTTCCAACGGCTAAAAGAGGCCAGACTGTAGGACAGTACAGAGGCACTAATGGACAAGGAGAAGAACACAGCAGTGGTGACAGAAACTTCAGGAAGAAGGAATATGAGAAGCTGGAAAAACAGCGCAAAAGTAAGGCAGTCCCACTGATGATCGGAGCACTTGGTGCCATGACCCCTAAGCTGGAAGAGCGCCTCCATCAGATCCCAGGAATGACAACATGGGGCTCAGTCCAGAAGAGTGCAGTCCTAGTAGCAGCAAAATTACTGTACATTGCCCTCATCTCCCAGGGCTGTGGTAGGAGATCCGAGTCTGAGGGAAGATACTGCACACAGGGAAAAACTCAGAGAGAAAGGAATGTTATATATAAGTATGTGTGTATGTGTGTGTATATATTTTTTTTTCTTCCTGACCCCCCCCCCCACACACACACACACACACACACACACACACACACACAGATTTTCCTATGCAATCACAGTCACATTTTTCACTGTCACCCAGGTTAAACTGCTTTTGTAGAGAAACAAATGTGGAGTCTGGAAGTGATGTTGACATTTCCTAATGGAAGTCAATTGCTCTTGGTTTTGGGCTCTGTATTTGGTTTTCATTCTTCAGCCAGCAAAAAACATGCGGCTGAATTCCACTATGACAAGGCAAATTAGACAGTAAAACTGAACAGCTAGGATGCCAGCAACAGTGACCCCAAAGGCAGGTCCAAGTAGCTCAAGCGCTTCATTGTGTGCTGGTAAAAAAAAAGGAAGACTTGTTGCAATGTGAGTGTGTGTGTGTGTGTGTGTGTGTGTGTGTGTGTGTGTGTGTGTGTGTGTGTCCGTGCGGAAAACAGCTGCATGATATTGACCCCAGTTCCATGTGCAGTCTCTCCACTGTACACTTTAGCCATTGGCAACACAATGGCGGCCCATATCACCGCTGTTCCCAAGTCTGAGGTTTCAGGCACCTCTGCAGGATCTCCACATCAGACTCTTCCAGCATTTTGTGCCACTTTTATACAAATTACTTGAGCAGGAGCTCACAGACTGTCATAATGAAATTGATGTGCAGACGGGCACATGTTCAGAGGCCATGTTCTACAACCTATCCTCAGTATGAAAAAAGTGTGTATATACAGTATGAATATGGTGCAGAAGAAGCTTTTCTGAACACTTTCACTGTTCTTTCTTTTTTGAATATCATCCAATCATTTCTAAATCACTTCTGCATGGGATTGGTCTGCACATTTTTACAGCTCTTAGAAAAGTGATATGATGGAATTGTTCAGTGCTCCGTGGGGAATAAAACAAAAGTAAACTGAAGAAAATGTTTGAAACTGGCCATGTGAAAGCTGGTTTGGTGCATATTCTGATCTGGGTTAAGACACTGCATCTGAGGACAGTTGAGGACATCTGGTAAAACATCTCATGGTGACTGAAGGCAACATGAGCTCAACGCAAAGAACAGAAAAGAAGGTGCAAAGCATGGAAAGATGCAGAGGCTGTTGGTGTTTCAGGCGAAGGCGTATTGTGTGCAAAAGAGGATCCCTGCAGGCAGGAAATGGGTCGGAATGGAAAAAACACATTCAACTTAGAGATACTTTTTTTGAACTTTTTTCTTTCCCCGCTGGGCCAGAGCTTCAAGTGGGCTAGTTGGAGAGCCGTGATTCTTCCTTGCATGCTGACCCGTCTCATAATCTTCCCTTGCAATTTTGTTTCCCTTTTTGTGCCCCCAGCAAAACAGATTCTGTGTCTGAGCTGCTCTCCCGGCAAAACACTGCTGTACCACAGGGCCATTATTCATAACCTCACTGCCTCGCTGCCTCATAGCCTCATAGCTACATTCCATTAGCCAGGGTGCACCAAGTTGTGCTGCAAGTCAACTGAATACTTGCCTTTTGTTTGAAATTTGTGAAAAAAATAAGTTGTGAACATCAATAATATCTCCTAGCATCTGTTCTTTGCTATATACATTGGAAATGTAATGCAGTCACCGTTCCATTTACACATCATTTCCAAGGAGCAAGTGGTTCCCAAAAAGGCCGCGTTGCACGAAAACATGTAAAATCGAGAAAGCTATTTCCATTACTTCCTGTGTTAAAAATAATGATGCTTCCCAGCCCATCCGAAAATCCCCAAACCAACCACTGAAAACGCACTGTGTGAGCACATGTAAATCGAGGGGTGACTGTACTTAACAGTATGCTGGCAATAGGGGGAACACTGACTCCATTTTTTCCACTTCAAGCTTTGTAAAGGCTGCACCCTCACAGTGGCGACTGCATCCACAGGGCCGGCAGTGTACTCGTGCCAGTATAAGCCACCGACACTTTATAAATATTTAGAATTTCTCTCCTGAGACGCCCCTCCGTCAGAGGTCACTTTACTCTGAAAGGTTCGGGACGTCGCTCATGATGCTTCTGGAAATAACATGCAATCGATGGAAAGCTGGATTACAGAGCTTCTAAAATTATACTGCTGGTGGAAGTGCATATTTGTCAGCTGGTCTCCATTAATGCAAAATATATTTTGAAACCCAAACTTAACTTCTCCAGAGAGACAGAACAAGACCAAGCGCAGTCTGATGTGGATAAACCAGATTATCTGAAAAAGCACAGCAGCTTCAGGAGTTACGACTGCTGGACTGCGTTTGCGCTTTCCAGTCGCAGATACACAGAAAGCAGTAGGGAAGTGGGAAACTGAAACCCTGACAGGAGGTTCATTTTAACATTAAGCATTTGTTCTGCAAAACACTCTGAATTTCCATGCAGTTCTGTTGAGACTTTGACTGTGGCGTTGTAGCGATGCTTCTTTTTATATTTAAACAGTTAAGTTCTTTTGAGGTCTCGGCAAAAAATCCTCGCAAAAGATCCTATTTAGTTGACGCCTGCAGAGTAGAATCTTAAACAAAGAAAGTGGAAGAACAAAAAGCTACTAAAGTGGAAAAATGTTTTAGCAAATGAATGGACAGACTCTTTGTATAAAATATTATGATGGGTGGTAGAGTGGGCAGTGCTGTCGCCATCTGGGCTCGGGTTCAAATCTGGCTCAGCCTGTGTGGAAACATGCTAATGTGAGGTTTTATTCTTCACTTTATCATATTTGTACAAAGCATTTTTGGGTGATTTTGAACAAAGCTGCCAAATACTGTATACTTTAACAGACTGGAAAAACATTGCCGTTATCCATCTCAAACAAAACTGAAGGGCTTTAGCCCAGAACTATGCCAAGTAGACAGAATAAAAGGAAATCGTACCCCCAGCAATGGCTCTGTCCAGTAACTGTGTCACCAATTTGCAAAACAATAAGCAGCAAGCTGGGCAAACATGGACACAGCGGTGACCGGGGCAGCAAACAGAGTTTCTTCAGTACGAGCAGATTTCTCGGTGTTGGACACAAAGGTGGCTCCTCCGCTGTACAAACATTGCCTGTGCGTCACAGTGCTTCTGCATTAAGTATTAAGGTGCTCCAGGGACTTTTCACAAAGCTAAAAAACAGGACCAGTCACCATTCTTCAAAAGTGCAGCATGGAAATAAAACCTTGTGGTTCTTTTGCTTTCACTCTGGCACAACTCATCAGTCTGAAGTCCAGGGGAGTATCTGGAGAATGGAGGTTATCAGCAACACAGCGCACTCAAGACGGCTCTGCCAAGCTCAGGCGTGATATTTGCTGCAGATCCTCACAGGACACTTGAGTATCAGGGTGGGACCATCTTCTACCAGGCCCACTCTGGGATGACGCTCTCCTACGCTTCCTGCACCTGATAACTGACCCCCTTTGTGGCCAAAATCAGATGCTCTTCAGCTTTAGGAGCTCCTCTGTCTCCTTCAGTTGCAACTACGAGGCACCAGGGCAAGTCAGCCGTCTTGTCTGAGGATCTTCACTTCCTGTGGTCAAGAAGAATCCCCTGAATGAAGAAACCTTCTACACTCGTGTTCTGCCAGCAGTAAACTGGCAAACATTCACTTCAGTCAGATGTGATATACATTATGTGCACTTCAGTGGTCACTCACCAACAAACAGTCCTCTCCTATTTACAACATCCATTTTTTTATCCTTATGATCCATAATCCAGTAAATAGGCACATATGGTATTCATAATGCTCTGTTTGCTTAAACTGTATATGCCTAAAAATGAAATTAAATTGCTGTCACCTAATAAAACATACATTTGTTTATAAAAGTGCTAAGAGCAACCCATTTCTGGCACTCTAGATCAGTGTGAAAAAAGGACATTAAATGAATATTCTTTCAACAAGGAACTTGGTTTTTATGTCTTTAATGTGAATTATTTACCATTTGAGAATTCTGCCATTTTGAAAAAATGAATTTCAAACTCCAGTTAAAGTACAGTGTGATTACTTGTAAAAACAAATGCCCAAACATTTAAGCACATGCATACTGTACTTATATATATATATATATATATATATATTAACCTAACATGACAGGCAATTCCACTACATTTTTCAATAGCAGCACAGCAACACCAGAACCTTCAACTTGTGAGACGTACTTTTCAGTTAGTTGCTTAAAAATTAAAAATAAAATCTGAGACTGAGCCAAAACCAGCATACACTGCAGTTCCTGCAAGCCAAGGACTGCTGGAAACACTTTGAAATGGGAAAAAAGTCATTAATCACAGTCAAAATTGTAATTGCATATTTACATGTTTTATTATGGGCTGCTTTCATGTTCAGTCCTGAACTACAGACACAGAAATGCACAAAGAGCCTCAGTATCACAACTCGAAGCGTTCCCACTTATGCACAACAGGCAGCAGACTAACCCCACCCACCCCAGACCCCACCCCCACTGGTGGTTTGCAAATAACTGCAGATGACTGCCCTCACATCACAGCTGCATGGGCATAAATCACCCCCCACCCCCCCTAAACATCATGTACAGTAATGTATTACAGTATTAGAAATGCACACACTCGCTGTTCATTACTCTTTCATTTTCCGCAGTGGTCCGTTTTCCTTTCTGCAAAAAAGGGAACTTGCAGCGTCACTGTGCCAAAGCCCTTAAAATACACGATTTATCGTTTCAAACGAATACAAGCAGTTTTTCTTGCTTTATTCCCAGTCATGGAACATTAAGGCACTGTGCTGTTAAAATATTATATAATAATTTAGAAATACTACGTCCGAGTCATGGACACGGTTTGGCATTATTCATTATTGCTCCAGTTTACTCCAGCATGACTAGGATGTTTACCACAGCTTTACCTCACTCTTTACTCACACACTTCATATAAATATAGGGGTATGAGGCTAAAAGCGAGACCTGGGCTGAAAGAGAACAGAGAATCAGGCAGCAGACAGACAGATAGCAGTTTGGGTTTCGCAGCCTACGGTGTTGCCGACATACAGTACTATAGTATATTTACACTGTGGGGGTCAATTTAAGCCAGAACAGAGAACCCCAAGGAAACACAAGATGGCCAGAGACAGACTGCAGGCCTGCCCAACCCTGGCAGAAACCTGACCCCGGCAGGCATTCTGAGGACAGCTGAAATCGAATCCCTCGTATTTCTGCTTGCACAAAGAAGTCTGGGAATTCCATCAGCTCTACCACCACCAGCACCTGACATCCAGATTAAGGAGTGAAAAGGGCATTTGTTGTGGTGTTTTGTCAGAACCTCAAGGTCTGCAGAATTACTGGGTGGTAGTTCACATCACACATTCCCCTGGCGTCGATTTCAGGAGGTCTGCAGACAGGCATTGCTACTGACCAGCCAGACCGCTCCTTCCTCCTCCTCCGCAGTAGACCTGAATCAGCAAGAAAAATCTCGCTCTGCCCAGCTGGATCAAGTCCTCAGCTTTAACTATAATTCTAAACTTTTAACATATGCAGAACATACAAACAATGCGCATTGCTGTCTGCACTGCCCACCTTCTCAACAGTACTAAGCATACTTATATACTGAACATCAAGATGGATGAATGGATGGATGGATGCTCTCAAAGGGCATTTCTCCTATGTCATATTTGACAGTTTTGGATTTATGACACAAATTACATTTGTCTACAAGTCAAAATTCTCACTAAAGGAGCCTTCATTATAGGATGAAAACTTGTATGCTCAGTATACTGTAACAGCTTACAGGGGTAGGGTTTACAGTTAGGGTTAGAATGATATTGGTATAAAATTTGGAGGTCTTGTGCTGATGTAGCAATGATATTGATCTATCATGTGTCCAAAATCACTGTTATCCTGCAGCCATTTGAGGTAAAATAAAAGATGAGGATGACAGTGAGGATGTCTTGAAGACTTGAGCGTGGACTGGAGTGTAAGAGTGATGGGGGGCAAACACATTCGCTGAGGTCAAAAGAAAGGAAGAAAGGCCGGGGAAGCAACTCTGCTGTGAGGGTGTGTAAGTGCGCCGGGATGTGTAAAGGCTTTGTGCCACACTGTATGCAGCCACGAGCCGACTGCGCTCAGCCCACCTGCTTCTGCAATGACTAACGTTCTATTCCTGACGTTGCCCATTACACACCAACTCGGCTATGTTTGACACCACCGTGTCACTACATCATCTTCTTTTTCAATTTAATTAGTGCCTTAACATGGAAACCTGTGGGTTTCGTGCACAGAGACGTCACCGAAGTATGTGGGAAGGGAATGATTGTACAGTTTATTCCAAGAATCCCTAACAGTAACACATGGCAACTGTATACTGTATGTTGCTATGATACTACTGTTATTCGCCCTGAATTTTCCACTCAAATTTCACCGAATCAGCAAAGACGGGATTTGGCGGCGGATGGCAATTAAACTGCTGAAATGGTCGACACTGAATCTGGCAAAAAGGCATCAAAAAACTCTTGTGAAAAAACTACAACTGTTTCAATGCAGGCATGGAAATATCTTGAATTTAAGTGCCGGAGTCAGTTGTCGCCTGGCGATGCTGTAGTTTCATCTTTTGGGGCAAACCCTCCTTTCCGGCTTGTACACACAAACCGAACGCTGTCTGACGTTTAACCCGAAAGTGCCTGAGGCAGGCACTCAGGCGCGTCACACAGCCCTCCCCTGCCCCCTGCGTGGTGGCCCGCACACCACCCACCTCAACAGCCTTCTGCAAACACAAAGCAACAAAGAGCGGATGTGTGTTTGATAACCTATTGTTCTTAACCAAAAAGCCATGGCAGCAGTACAGAGGGCCCAGGCTGGATTTATTTGCTCCTGGGTCCCAGGATTCAGTTTGTGGCTCTGTTGCCTGCAAGTAAATATCAAGTTTCATGTGAAAACTTTAAATATGACACAGACTTTACAAAGTGGTGTGAACTGCATAAATGAAGCACTCCATTCATTCATGAGCTATGTCCTCATATATAGAATAAGAAGGTATCTGTTGTTCTGTTACTTTTATCATATGACTGCCAATATCATGTGAAAATGTTAATTCTAGCTTCTCAGAATACATTGGACTTTTTATGAAATATCAACACCGCGCAATGTTCCTGAATTTAATCATATGTGTAACCAATGTTTATTTTGTTACGTAAAACCAGTTACCCACAACACACATAATAATCATATATTTATAAAGTCAAAAATATTATTTTCATATGGGAGGTATAAGTACAACAAATACAGATATTTAAAGTAGATTGTATGTCCTTTGGAAAACACACCATTCTAACAGCAGGATGTTGACTAAGGAATCGTTTTTTAGTTTAAGTGCCGCACCATCCGAAATAACAAAGCGAGGAATGGCCTTTCTGAGACATCCGAAATAGAAATTGGTTTCACCGACCGATATAAACCTGCATAGCTCCCTTTTCCAAGGACAACACGTGATGAATGTGTTTTGCTCTTTTTTTGGCTCAACAAATGCCTTCAAACAAGAGAAATTAAGTCTGTATGTATTGGCAAGAGGCTCATTTTATGCCTTACGTACTGAATATGTTCAGGTTAAGCACATTTCTCTGTTGGCCACAGGTTTCGGGAAGTTATGAATATTTTACGTGCTGGATGAAGATGTGAAAGTCAACAGTAGCTGCACCACAGTTTTCCATCGGGCAGAAAATGAACTGAAACAGCTGTGAGACCAATTTACACGACGTGCTGTTAAACAAGGCATTCCTCAGGTACCAATGCGAGAACCATGAGTGCAAACAGCATAAATGAGCTTCGGCCAGAGCACCAGCTGTGCTGGATGGAGGAAGGACGCTTGACCAAAGGATCACTGAGCCTCACGGTTCCACTGCTAGACCCCCCTTTGTGGACAGCAAACGCCCGTGAACACAAAAGTGCATAACATCTCCCACCGCCCCACCGACTCCACAAAATGACTGATGGCTGTTCTACCCCAGTGCTTTTACCACAGTGCAATGCCGTCCTAAATATTTTGTTTTAACGGACACTTCTTGTGTATGCTTACATATTTTGCATGTTTACGGCAATGTTTTCTTTTGGAGCCAAACACTTTCTGTGCTATTCGTACGCACGCAAATCACATACTGACTGTGTGCCTTTTTCTGTGTTTCACGACATAAAAGCCTTTCAGATAGCAAGGTTGTTCTAGAAAGCACCGATCACAACTTTCTTTAACTTGTCAGTATTCCTTTTCATTTTCCTGGTTAACCAGGTACCCTGCCCTGCTTTAGCTCTACAAATGTGCAGCCTAGCAGAACGGTATGGGCAGCAGGGATAATCCTTAAAGGCTTTTTTACCGTTTTTTTGCACCGTCTTCCCATTATTTAGTCCCATGTTAATGTTGTTTAAACTGCATGCCATCCTTCA
This sequence comes from Heterotis niloticus, assembly GCA_018136845.1. Lineage (NCBI taxonomy): Eukaryota > Metazoa > Chordata > Actinopteri > Osteoglossiformes > Osteoglossidae > Heterotis > Heterotis niloticus. Next base: position 15,618,101 of record CM030903.1, on the reverse strand, counting down.
TTATTTTAGAGATACACGGGCCCCCATTAGGCCTGAAACCACCCCACATAGGCACGGCACTCACTCCTTCGACTCCTTCAGGAAGACATGGCAGAATGAGGTGCTTTTAACCAAATGGATCCACCTGATACGATGAGCACAAAAGGAAAATTAATATCACATATGTACATTTGGAGAAAGGGTCCAGTACATGGCTGCCTGTCAGAGAGAGCAGATGCTGCATTGGCCTCCCACTCACATTCTTGTGCACTAAAGCGACATCCTCTCCACCACAGAGTTCTTCGCTGTTCTCATTCCGAAGCCGATTAACATTCCTGAACCCCAACTGGCACAACAAACTGCCCCACACTGCTTCCTTACATACATACATATCGGGCTGTGACAAGTGTGGCTGGAAGCTGCTGGATTGAACTGCTGGATGCCTTCATCTCTCTCTCCCTCTCTCTCTACATAGTGGACCCTAACCCTAACCCTCTACATAGTGGACCTCGAGGTATGCATGCAAGAACGATAAAGATCTAAGAACACAGCATGTGTGCGACAGAAAGACCCCTGGGAGAGACTATTAAAGGAAAAAGATGCTTGGCTTTACATGTTACACAGCTAAACAGGTTCTATCTGACAGCTTCCAGGTCCAATGTCCCCGCGGTGCAATGATTAGCCAAACAAGACCTCGGAACTGACCAGTGAGCTGGAAAATCCAACAAAAATGTCTGTTTGCAGCCAAAGCTTTTCTCTGCAAAACTGCTATCACCTCCTCAACAGATCACTGAACTTGTGTGCATTTTAAACATCTCTTCTAGTCATGCCTGGTCATGTCTTACATTAAGCCGTGCGGATTTACTTACACTTGTTGTACTAACACATCACCTGCTAGCAAGACCCCGCCACATCGGTATCCTACACACACACACACACACACACACACACACACACACAAATCTCACAAATTTTATATTTAATACTACAGCATCCTCACAGCTAAACAACTGTCAACCTCCAGCTCCATTCTTCTTCAGACTTGCACAGTTACTACAATGTGGCCTGCAGTGAAATCACGTCCTGCTATCTTGTGATTCACTTCACAGCCATTGATGCTGAATAGTCATCTTATATTACCAGGCTTTGCACCAGCAAGTTAGGGAAAAAAATGGACTTTCCCATGAGTAAGAAGGCAAATATTGTGATTGCCTAGAATGTATACAATATTAAAAACCATTACAACTGCATTTATGTGTAAATACAGGTGAACCCCGGTACACGCAATTCCACTATAATAACACAGATCGACTTTTTATAGAGGTTTGCGTAGCAGATGTCCTGCTGTTACAAAGATCCAAAGCACAGCGCCAGAAATTGGCCTGCAAGAAATCAATAAATGGTACATTTGCCTGGTGTGTGAGATCCTTGTTCCCGTCCCACGCTGCTTTGTGACTTCATACATCAAGCTATAAGGAACCCACTTTACTAATATCCTGTCTTATATTCACTTGGTTTCCACAACTATGTCAATGGCACTGTTTAAATTTAATAAATACAGTACAATCCAGCCAATTGGGACCGAAAGGGTAGAAAAGTTTTTAAAAAAATATTGAAAATAAGGTACTAAAGCTTGAAAAGAGCATGGAGAAGAACTGGATGTTTGAAGTGATTAAAACAAAAAAGCGAATTGCATCTAAAATACAGTAAAATCATGCTGTATGAGCCAATTTCGACATGCTTGGCATTTTCAGCAACAAACAAAGTGTGTAAACTGGGGTTCACCTGCATTGCCAGGCTGATCAAATGTAACACTTGCTTAGGCTCAACTGTTTCTCTAATACTTTTTTAGACTTAGCACTATAGTAGTTCACTATAAAATACAGCTAAAAATGGACACTTGTCTGGAACGCAGGTGCAGCATTCTGGATTCTCCGTGCGTACAGGAAGTTTTATCTGCACCGCATGTTTTTAGACAAAGCGCATCCATATCAGGACCAAGTTTGCACCGCAGCTTCACCGTGAAACGCAGCTGCCAGGCTGCCAATGAACCCGAACATTTTTGTGACTACTGAACCAACACTCTCCCTCACAAAATGTACTTTGCCGTCCCAGAGGAGCATGCATAAATAAAGCTTCATCTAAGTTGGACCTCACGCTAGAATAAACAGAACACGGCCTCTGATCATCCCAGACTTCGCCGTGGTGTTCAATCACCTCCCGTGGTCCAGGCCAACATATCGCACGTAGCCATTTTTCATTTGGCTGACGCTTTTCTCCACAGCAACTTTAACGCTGAGCGACTTACAGTCATTTACCCGTTTATACAGCTGGCCATTTTTTACTGTGTCAGTCCAGGGTGAGGGTGTGCCGTGTGCAGGGCATCCGTCTCCATGGATGTTGGCTGGATGCAGGTTAACTGTTCACTTTTAACCTGAAGGCTGCCGGGTCAGCTCCCAAGGGGTCATTTCTGCAATACATTTGAGGAAGCCGCTGAGGAATTCTCCGGTAAAATATTTATCTGCATCAACTTTTAAGCTGTAAACTCGAGGCTAAATGGAGAAACTACAATAAAATTAACGCGATATTTGATTTTCCTGTTTGAAAACCCTATTTCCTCTAAGACATTTTTTCCCAGCTTGACAGCCCAGAAATATCCACCACTGTCAACATGACAAACATCGGGCCATTTTACCACGGTACAGCCAAAGGGGGGGTGACATGAGGAAAGGGAAAAATGCGTGGGAGGGCTTTGCACTCAAAAACAGGGTTGTGAACATTCTTGACTGAGGTCTAGCTTGATATGGGAAAGCAAAATGGAAACACATCTTGTTAGGCTGGAGAACATTATGTTGCACTAATAGCCTCAGCATAGTACCACGGTAATGTCAGACGGGTGACCTTGCTGTAATGTGCGGGGGCACCAGGACTCCTCTCTTGAGAGCCACATTTCCTCCCGAGAAGTTTCCATGCTGGCAAAGGCACAAGACGTGTCCGTTGTTAAACCCTGTCCTCAGTCCCGCTGGCTCCCAGCCCAGAACCTCACTTTTGTTGAAAAGATGGTGTAGAAGCTCTGCGGTTTTGTTTAAAAAGCCCCAAACGATCATAATTTTGAAATGAGAACCATAGCGCTTCATGGGGCCCCCTTTGGGCAAAATCAGTACAAATCCTGCCGTTCCTCAAATGGCCCAAGTAATCGCAAGGAAAAGCCAGGACCAAGATGACAAAAATGAAAACAGGAGTTTCCTTCCTGGTCCAAGAACGTCACCACCATTCAGCCCTTAGACAAGACCCCCATCGCTTCTACTGTGCACCTGCGGGCCTCCCAACATGAGAGCGACGAGAACAAAGACAGTCGCGCCGACTCAGACGTCACCCGGATTAACACGGTCCCCAGTGGGCTACTGGATCCACACAGAAGGACAAGATCGGACAACGTGAAGTTGGTTGAATGCTACAGCACACCCAGTAAATATTGATAAATACTTCAGAGATTTGCTTCCCTTAAGTTACTTCCGAGTACACGTATAGCCGTTTACATGCCTGCCTAGCTATCTACTGTGTCTATAAATAAATGTTAGTTGTCACATAAACCCACTTTTTTTAAACACTTGGTCGTCTTTCGCTGGGATTCATCAATGTCCCAAACTTTCAAAAAAGAAAAAAATACTCAGCAAACCGTGACAGATTCATAAAAGAGATGGATAGAGGCGCATCGGCAAAATACCACCTTTGTTACAGACGCCTTTTGATTTTCAGGATGTTAAACCTCAAAGTAATTTTGGTGATTTCATTGCATGCAACAACAACAGGGAGGAGCGGTAAGAAACACAAAGTGCGATCTGGAGGAAACGGGTTAATGCCCCAGGCTGGTGGGTTCGTGCAGACAGCCAGCTGAGGCAGAGCAGGAGTGGCCTTGCGCAGGACGTGACACACACCATGATCCGGGCTGCTGGGCGGCTGCCACCGGGTTATATTTAAATCTTTGATCCTGCTGCGGTTTCGGCTGTGGAGCCAGAAGGAACCACTATGATGACCAGGTAATGGAAGCTATGCGAGCGCAGACCAGCAGCCATATAAAAACCTGTCTTTCACACTTGGACAAGGTGCTGCTCTTTTCCATAAGGACAGCAAACAAGGACAGCTCCAGCAGGAAAACAAAATATTTGCCTTAATTTAACAGAAAGAAAACCGGTGACGCACGGATCACGTCGGCCGAAGAGGTCTTTCAAGCCCCCCGGCTCTGCCTCCTGCGCAAAGGCTCCCGTTGTGGCTTTAGCCGTTTTGGTACAAGGGCCCAAGATGCAGGGGTGTAGGGTTTCGAAAACACCTACCTCATCCGCTCTGATGTCGGCTCCACGGGAAGCCGAGGTGGAAAGCTTTGCATCTCGTGCTAAGCGCTACCTGCTGCGGAGGAGGTGGTGGGTCACGGATGTTCAGCACACTGTTGTCAGGCCACATAACAACTGGAGAAAATCCTCAAACTCTTTTCAATTTTTATTTCATTAGCTCCCTCAGTGCTAACTATATTTATTACATAAAGCATCCACACCCTACTACCCCCCTCCACAAAATAATGGTGCGCTCCTCCATCCCTGGGTGCTGGGTGGAACTGCAGGAAACTTATTAGGCTCTCAAGTTTGGAGCCGATGTCAAAAAATGAGCTTCCTCGCTCCCTCAGAGCTACTGAATTCCTATTCAACATTCAAGGAGGGTCTCAAGACACGTACTTTTCGCACCCACCTTCTAGCTGTTCTACAGACACGCGCCACACCACCATCACCAGCAAAAACAGCGGTACCGGACAAACCGGCAGCTGCGTCTGCACAAGTAAAATTCCTCCTGTGCTATAAAATGTGCTTTTGTTTGCTCCAAATACACCCTGTTCAGGACTTTGAAGAAACTCATCTGCTAATGCAAATGCAGCACCACATCACGTGTCTTCTTTTAAAATTTATTGCATCACTTACAAGTTTTGGTGAAACCATTATCTGGTCTCAACGGATGAGAAAATGTCGGTTTGTCTAGACCTGTTCATTGTGGCTTTATAGCCATCACACCCAGTTTTCCACACAGTACAGTCAGGGGTTGAAACACCTTGGCCTGCAGCTGTACATACGAGCTTTTGGCATTACACACTATAATCACTGATAGTCGTGCAAATGAGTCAGGCGATGAATTATTTGTCCCTGGGCTGCAGGACTTTTTCCAAAAGTTCCCTCACCAGCAGAATTTGAAACAGCAGTGACCGCAGGGACAAATAATGACTGGGAGGTCAACCATGAAGAGGTCAGGCCAGCCTCTTCAAACATGATGTTTAAGAAAAAGCAGCATCACGCAGGGCTGCGTTCTCCACCGTTATTCAACGTACAGAGCGATCGGACACTGCGTTCCTGTTAGCCAGACGTGTTTTTCTCAATTTCATATTTGCTGGGGGAAAGGAGGATGAGGAACATTGGCCTGAAACGGCATGACAGAGAGCCATGACTGATAGCATGCAAGCAAGGTCAGGAAGTCCTTCATGGATCAGACAGCAGAATTAAGCCTCATTTCACACAAAAGCAACAGTGCCGTTTTCCCCATTTCTGCTGCCACTATCACAAATACTTGTTGCTCTACGCAGGTCTTGGTCTTCCCTCTGTTCTCCTGTCTGACTTTGTCTTCGTCTGAGGTTCTCTCTCTAACAGACTCGACATCAGCAGTTTGGCTTCCAAATGGATCTTGGCAGAGACGGGTAGATGAGAAGAGCTCTCCGGGGTGTAATAAAGGGCTTTAGAAGGTTAGTGTCATTCACATCCCACACCTCCATCCTCCAGGTAAAATGTGGTGATTTCAGTACTTCACCCCACAGTGAGCCCCGAAAAAACCATACAAGGCCACAAGATTCGGTGACTTTGCAGCAGATGCAGCAGCTCCTGGTTTGCAATTCTTCTTGAAAGTAAATGAAATTAAAAAGTTTAAAACTTGCAGTGCAGCTGGTGGATTCTACTTATTTCACCTTCTTGGTGTAATGCTATTTTTATATAAAATCAAAACAAATTATGCAAACATTTTGTAGACTTTCAACACATCAAGTCATGAAGGTGCTTTTATTGCTCACAATAAGACATCAGCGGGGTTTTGTGTAGTTCATACTACACATTTAATGCACTTTGAGACCAATAAAAGGTATTAAAGAGACCCAGCAGTTCTGTTTTGGCACCTTTTACCAGGTACCCTACTTAATATATTTATTTAGACATAAAAAATACTCCACAAGTAGGAAACAGGCTGTCAAATCCAAAAAACATTCATGTGCCCACCAAGACCTGGCACTGGACAAACTACAGGCAGGTACTCTGTGTGTGTGTGTGTGTGTGTGCGCGCGCGTGCGTGGTGCCACGTTCTCAGCACAGTTAGAAACTGAGGCTAAAATCAGGCTGCGACTGTGTTGCTTTTGTCTTATTCATCTATCGATTACAGAACCAGACTTCTCACAGACGATAAAAATACGCAGCCCAAAGGGACCCTGCCTTGTGTCTCAGTGTATCCACATTGTATCCAATGACATGTCCTCCTGGGCAGGAGAATCACACTGCAGTCTGATGGTTGCTGGTTTCAACCCCACTCCTATTTCGCCTCGCTCAAGGTGCTCACCCTCAATGCCCCATGTAAAAATACCCTGTTCTTCAGCATGGGGCCCAGTGCTGTCCAGTGCTGTCCAGTGCTGTCACGGGTGTAGGTGTCCGAGAGCTCAAGGACTTCTGTTCCTAACAAATCAATCTTCTGCTACAAACATTTGCAGTGGCAAGCAAATTATTCCACATTATAGGGTCTGACTTTTTTCTTAAGTTTTATTATTACCCATTCCTTATTCTATTGTAAAACTATTTACAGCACCTAAAGTTTCCTAAAAAAAAAAGTTTTGGCTGAAAAATAAAAATATTCCTAAGACTTTTTTATTTCAGGGTATTATTTCAGCAACATAATAATAAAGTACAGGCAGATGGGAGTCAGGAGAGACCCCAAGCATCAAAATTCATGGTTTTACTCTATTTTACTTTTGGAGAGTGAATGTTCTGTAGTGATTTTAACTCTGGGAATCTTAGTTAACCATGAAATTAAATGCAGAATAAAAGAGGAAGCAATAAGGAGGTAAAGACCGACCATTCACCGACTTCACAAAAGGGAAACACAGTAAGATGCGACAAAGATGTGGAAATGAGTATAATCAGCTGAGTTAAGACAACATTATGTCCCTTGTAATAAATTTAAACTGTTCACCAGCTGCACGGGGAAGCTGCTAAGATGTTGGGCGGAATCTGAAGAACTTTTGCACCACATTCGGAAATTCAGTACCACGTCAGAGGGCCTTCTAGCTGCTTTGCATGTGAGCGCCCACTCCTCCAGCACCCGAGTCACAAGCAATGCAGGCGAGCAGCGATGAGGAAGGGAACACCCGAAAGCGCAGGCCAGGGCCGGCCAGCAGGGGGCATATTGGTTAGCGCTCCGGTGCCCGCATCTGAATTCCAGGTCCAAAGTAACAGCCGAATAAAAAAAATACCAGCAAACGGAGTTCAAAGCTTATCGGAGCTCTAAAAACCGCAGGTGTGTCGAACGGATGGGGCGTGAAGAGACGAGCGCCAGCATCCTGTGTTGCCCCGTGTGTGACAGATGGGGCAAATTTTACACCTGAGTTGCACCCATTCTTGTCGCAGATGCTTCTTTGCAAAAATATGCAGGCAGCGTTCATCCAGGGTGTCTTGCCCCGCACATACAGTACATTTACATACAGAGACCGCATGAAACCCCCTGCAGGCAGGCGGCCATCCGTAGAGCACAGCAGAGCAACACACGTAAATATAAGGGCGACCGGTTCACCGGAAACATATCGTTGGACTGTGGGAGGAACCCAGAGCCGGAAATGGGAAGAGCGTCCAAACTTCACCCCACGCTCAAGCACACTTGTCACGCCAGGGGACACCGACGCCGCCCACTGTGCCACCGTTACACCCTTATTTTACCTCTGCTCAGGTCTTCCTGGTTGGCTACCAGGTCGGTGAAGCCCCAGCGGTGGGACTCGAACCCGTGTCCTTCCCGGTCAGGCAGCACTTGCGGCCAAAACAGTACAAGAACCGACTTCTTTAGCCAAGATAGCTGCTCTCCCCCCTCTCACGGGCAGGGTGCTGCACCACAGTGATTCCGGGTTTCCACCTTAACCCAGCTGGACGCGGCCTGCCTTTAACCACGGCGCCGCCTGTCGGCACTCACCTTGCGGTACGCGAGCTGCAGGTAGTTGTAGGGGATCCGGCGGTGGAAGTCCTGCGTGACGTCCTCGCTGACCCGGTGCCGGGACTGCGCGCCCACAGCGCCCTCCATGCAGGCGCGCAGGCAGGACGCCCGGCGGAGCGCCGTGCCGAAGAAGCGCCCTTCCGACGCCCCGTCCTCGAACGGGTGCCGGTCCTCGCACTGGAGCCGGCAGCGGACCTGGGTTCGGCGCAGCTCGGAGAAGCTCCGCAGCGCTTCCTCCAGGTGCCCGACGGCGCCGCTGTAGTCGCCGCTGTAAAAGGCTTCCACGCCGCTGTCGTAGAGCAGGTCGTGGGGCTCCAGCGCGCTACACGCGGCGTGGAAGACGAGCGCGACCGCGACGCACACGGCCAAGTCCCCGCTCATGTCGACGTCCTCCCTCGGCTGCCTGGATGCGGGTCCGGCGGAGCTCAGAGTGCTTTAAACCTAGCGGCGAAGTTCCGGCGAGGCAGCCGCTTCCCCCCAGCCCGGCAGCCCAGCCTCCCTGCGATCCGCCCTTCGGGGTGGACACGGCCAGTTCCTCCTCAGCTGGGCTCGTCCGGGCCCTCCTGCTGCGCCACACAGCACTTGCGGGACAACTGCGGTGTCGCAAGCCGCTCGGAGCCCTGGCGGCAACTTTAACCACCGCACCCCCTGCTGGACGCCTGCGTCTCTACTGAGAAAAGCAGAAGCGAACCTCTAAAATATTTGCACGAGGGGGGATCAAAGAATACTGAGAATTTTTTCCACTTCTGAGAAGGGATCAAAATTCTTCGTATTTCTTTATCATCACCCCTGTTTTACAGGCCAAGCAGCGCAAAGTACTTAAAACTTTAAAGCAGCCCTAAAAAATACCAAATAACGCGATTTATTCTGACAGCTGGGGCAGAAATGAAAAACAGTACAAAGCTTAAAACCAGTTTTTGCATCAACAGCAACAATAAGACAGTTTGGGCTCACATTAGCTTGTTTTGAACGCTGAAATTCCCAGACCAAATAAAAGTGAGTTTTCCGAATCAACAAATAAATAAATGATCTGTTGTGTCTAAATGGCTCACACAAATGTATTAAAACAACTGTGGGAAGGCAAGCATCCTGCAGCTAAACTTATATATTCACATTTAACAAAGCAGGGATTTTATCCCCGAATCTGAAGAAATTCGTTTGAAGAAACCGACTTGCGCTGCAATTTTAGGACGAACGCGCATCACAATGAAGAGCAGCACCCGGAGTCGCTTTAAGCGGCATTTGTCTCCCCCTAGCGGACACATGGGCTCATCGCACAGTGCAAATGATCCAAAGTGCAGCATCGACTCCTACTTTTTTTTTTTTTTTGCAGTGGGTTAAGCGCATTTCTGAATGTTGCGTTCACTTTTTCCAAACTTTTGACACATTTGGCACGAACACTTGGGCTAAACTGCAGTGCATTTTCCATTTCTTTGACACAAGATGATTTTTTGTCATATTTGCACGCTCTTCGAACAACTTCAGTTTAAATTCAAAGCATAACGCTGAATTGAGCATTACTTTGCGGCATTTCTTCATGAATACATTGTAATACGGCCAACGTAAAGAAGACATTAAATAAATCGCAGGTTCCCCTTTTAGGTGAGGACCCGCTTGGCTGTTTGGTTTCCAATTTCAACAGAGGCTCCTGCAAAATAACAGAAAACAAACGTCGGGGCAGCGGAAGTCCAGGGAAGAAATGAGCTGCGTTCCTCGTCACTGCTGTTGGAATGAAAGGCACTGATTTATTGACCCTGATTCAAATGGCTGCCATGCACTAAATATTGACAGCGCAGATGGAGGACAGGACATCAGGCGGGGGTTTCATGTGGTTGTAAGGGCGAAAAGTCTCACAGTTACAGTGAAGCTCGGACAGGGGCTGGACTTCCCCGAACCACCCTAAGATTTAGCTTCGCGGTAGCCGGCGTGCAGCGCTGTCTCATACGACGTGCAAGACCTGGAGAAGCGCTCTCCCTCGACGGAGAAGGGCGGCAGGGGTGCGTTTTGCTCTGCTTGAAGGAGGTGCCTGCGACGCACTTTTGCTAAGTCGGCAAACGGAAGCCGAAGGAGCAAAGTGCGGATTCTCAAGTTTTCTCGGCACCCGGCTTCGCCGCTGTTTTCCTGCCAGCCGTGTGGATGCAAGCGGGTGGGAAGGCGTGGGGTCTCCCGGGATGGAGCCGCTTGCGGTGCTGCCAGATGTCAGATAAGGAAATGAGCTTCCCGGCGTTTTGTGCTTGTTTTGTTTACCAGCCGACTCCTGGTTCTCATAACAACTCCAGCCTTTTCATGCAGGGCCATGGTCCGCAGTCCGGTCCGTCCAAAGAGGAGAAATTCGGTTCTTCCCCTCAGTCACTCCATCCTTGCTGCGTTTTGCCCGTGTTCATTTTCTCCCGACCAAATCCTGGACGGGGTTTTCGGCTGCCAACTTGGCTCGCCATGAAATTGGTTTTAAGATCAGATTTGCTGAGATTTCAGCACACTGAACGGAGCATTTTGGCCCCCCAGCAGCAGCAGCAGCAGCAGCAGCACCCCTGCCCGCCCCCCATTCTGAACTTGGCGACAAAACGGCCATTTGGGCCACCGACAAAAATGGGAGCTGCCCGCCTGCCAACGGCGATAAGAGAGAAGGGAAACGACGGGGATGTTTCCTCTCCCGCGCTCATAATGGGCAGAACAGGGAAATTAAAGCCCGGCTAAATGGTTTCATGGGAGGAAAAACTAAAGAAAATGTTTTAGATTTATTTTCCCACATAACTTCAGCAATCGCTACTGTATTTGGGGGACAGCAACGGCGGCGCAGAGAGAAATGAGCGCTGACGGGGAAAAAGCGCACCCGGAATTGAAGCGGGACGCCCGCAACCGGGCGCTGAAAAATCCGGCACAAAACGCCGCAACGAGACGTGAACTCCTCGGAAAAGAAGCGACAGCGGCGTTTTCAGCCTTTTGCAGCTCCAGAGTCCGTCTGGAGACTGTGCGTGCGTGCGTGTGTGTCTGTGTTTAACTTACCATTAGGCTTTAACCGTTTCCTTCCTGTACGATAACATTGAGGAACAAATCTGATGTGCCGTTACGTCGTCCTTTAAATCAACGGCCACAAGTTTTAAGGGTGAATCATGCCTATTTAAGGAAACATTTCGACTAAATGCTCGGCTACATTTTTTTCCTGAAGCGATGTTGCATTGCAGAATAAAAATGTGTACTGTCGGCTAAGGTGAAGAAGCGCTCCTGCTTTTTTCCAATAGAAAGGTCCTTCTTGTCTCTTGAGATTTCTAGCTAAGCGTTGAGGCAGTGGCGCAACCTCAGCGGTTCTCAAGCTCTTTGCGACCATTTGCTTCGGACACGGGCACCAAAGAAATAAACTATTAAAAGCAAACGCAATGGGGAGAAAAGGCAGCACCTGCACAGGTTTGCTCAGTGAGACAAATAAACACTTTCTGAGTTCCTTTCCTGCTCAGCCCCTATTTTTCTGGCCGCTGTTTGCTCACGATTTTTGCATCGAACGTCGCCAATAACCAGATGCTTTATTCCTATGATATCAGCTTTTCAGGAAAACCGGCTGCCACTGCATTTTGGATTTGGACAGAGAACATAAAGAAGACAAAAGTGCGCTGGGGAGGGGAATCGGAAGCGGGCGAAGCACAGCTGATGCTAAGCTGGCTGCTGTTATAATATTTATTCTATTTATTATATTTAACGTCATTACGCTCGACTGGAAACGGAGGACAAATGTTTTTCCTCTTCGAACTGTAATGCGTGGTTTAAGCTCCAGATGGGCAGTTACGGCCCCCGGAGGACAGACTAAATTATACGTGTGGCCCCCCACAAGGCAGACGCAAAATACCCCAAAGTAATATTTAAAAATATCCAAGCACGCCTGTAATAACCCGCACTTTGACTGCGACGTGACTTGGCCGGGAGTCTGGAAAACTCGTTTGTCTGCGGAGGTGCAGCAGGGGGCAAACGTGGACAAATTGTTTTATTTATTTTACTTTTTTTTTTTTAAACGAATACTTGCAGGTACTTTCGTAAGACAGACCTCCCCGGGAGAAAATGTCCAAGTAAGAATTGCCAAGTTGTCTGACTTTCGTGAATAAACTTAAGAATTTAAAAAAGAAAAAAAAAAAAAACATTAGTTTGCACCACTTCGGCAAACAATCATTTCAACATCCATCCATCCATCCATCCATCTTTCCATCCATGCTAACCGCTTTACCTGGTGAGGGCCATGATCGTCTGGACAGGAATCCGGAACCGCTGGACTCCGGGCTATGAAGCGATCCGCACGGAACCCCGTTGCAGCGCAAACCCGATTCACTGCGATTTAATTCGTTTAATTCCTTTTTCTGGAATCGTAACCCGATCTTAATTCATATTCTGGTCTAAACGTCTTCTCGGGAGCATTCAAGAAAAATCTCACAGCCAAATCTTTACTTCAGTGCATGTGTGTTTATTGCGTTCCTCGTTTTCGCAACATTCCCATCAAACTTGGTATCAAACATATTTACATGTGACATTCAATTTAAATTAACTTTTCAAAAGCATTGAACAGCTTTTTCTTATAAATCGTACGTTGTGGGAAAAAAAACGCAGGACAAATATCACGATGAAAACGTATGTTTATAGAAACGTAGAAGCAAGTTTTTTGGGTAGTTTTACTGTGAAGTGCGACGACGTCAGCAACTTCCCCTTACAGTAAAAAAGGCCATTTTTTAAAGTAGTTTGCAAATTGTTTCATTTTAACCCGACAACCTACAGAAACGATTTCTGATAAAACTGGCAGATTTTACAAAGCAGAAAAAAGTCCATTGCAAACGATTAAGCCATTATCATATAAAGAATGTGATGCTGAACACCGCTATGATATATAATATTCACACTCAGCATGCAAATAAAGAAGAGTATTGAGTATATTTATTTCCTAGAATTTTAACAGATGAGCTAAAAAGAAAACATTGTGCAATCTTTGTGTTAGTAGATGTAAAAAAAAATATCTCAGATAAATACAACAGGAAACGTTTATCTCTAAGCGGTGAATCAGTGTTCAGTGTAGCTGCAGTGTACAGTAATGCTGTCGCTCCACTACTACCAGGGTAATAGACCTCCATTTTACCTGGCAGCCCTTTATCGGGGCATCCGAGACAAAATGAATTCCCCTTCCAGGACCCACAGATGAAAGCAAACTTTAAGGCACACAAGGAAGCTCTTATTGACCTTAATATAAAGAGGAGCTGCTGAGAAAACCTTCTGCGTTGACACTTTCATTTACTGCATTTGGTCATTTAGCAGACACCACTTTTCTCAAAAGTGACGCTCCTCCGTGATAATCGTCTAGTGTTGTAACTCACATCTTTGTCCGTCGTGGCTGGCATTGGTGGTTTACACAGCAGACCAAAGAAGCACACACCGTGGGCGACTAAGAGCCACCAAGTCACATGAGAGCTGGGCCGAAACCCACCTGAATGCCGGAGACCCCATGAGTTTAAACAGTGCTGCTTTGCCCAAGCACCACTGCAGCAACAGGCAAACAAAATGGCAGTGGCTACAGAATTCAACATTACAGCGCAGTCCCACAGTATAAAAAAGGATGAACTTGAAACATTCAAACTCAGGGCAGCAAAGCTTCTGCTTGACAAAAATCTGGAATTTGAAATCTTCTCTTCCAACAGAGCTACCCCTTTCTCGCCAGCTGTCGAGTTTGAAAGTTCCTGAGCTGCCGACTGATGCGAGTCGCTTTTCTACACGTAGTTCATGCCAGGGTTCCTGGAAGAGTGTGGCTGGGGGTACTGCCTGGTGTGGCTTCGGTCCCATCCCATGGAGTTACAGCAGAGAATGAAACCCCCCAGCAGAGAGACAGCTGAAGCCACCCAGCCCAGGAACAGAGCTTTTCCAAACTCGTACCTGAAGGACACGACTGCGCTGCTCAGCCCAGGAACATTCATACAGATATAATCTAGCATACACATGAACTGTACATCTACCCATATTTCTGTTTTAAGGCCCTGCTTTGACAAAAATGCACAGAATAGTATTTAAATAGTAAACAAGCAGGCTCTGCTTGTACCCCTGCACACCATACCTGAGGTTACTTGGAGTTGTTGGATCGTGGAACTCCACCGTAATTCTGTTGCCGTACCAAGAGGTTGCGGTCAAAGCCAACAGACCTGCGGTAGGGAGAATTGTCATGGTGTCACTCTTTAGGCAAACTGCTCAGACACTCGGCAGCTGCTGAGCTCGGCAGTTAACCCATTCCGATGCCTCATTGTGGCTTCAAGGAGCACAGGGACAAGAACGCAGCGGGGAGCCAGTGAGTCTCACCTGTGAAAACAAAGCCAATTCCCCCCATCAAGGCCACCTTGTTTTTTTTCCGTTCGTCTTTCTCCAGGCAAGTTGTGCACTTCATGCCGGCCATCGATGCCATGGCAGCAACCCCAGACATGAAGATGCTGATGATCATGAGAGCCCGGGTCACCTGCATTTCAGCTGTGCATAAACAACGTGCCATTTGTTAAAAAAACAAAAATTCACTTTTCCTGAATCAATGTTTGCAAATAATCCTGGATTACAGCAAACGCGTATTAACCGCCCAGCCCCGTTTCTACTGCATGACTGCAGGGCTGCCAAACAACCGGGCTCCTGGTTATCAGGTGTGAACCTTCATTCCACTGCGGTAACGTAGGAGCGCTCCAGAGATGTTCCCACAGTTCCACACCACGATATACTTTACTCACTTTACCATATTAAGATATGCTACACCTTTCATAGACAAGTTATTAATATTATTGTTGTTTAAATATTGCTATATTCTTTATACAACTGACACTGTTGTCCAAAGCAACTTAGAGCGACAGAGAATCAACTTAACAGCGATTTGCACATTTTTATGGCAGGGTAAAAAACAATGTAACTGTAACCACTGAGACTCTGATCAAAGGTAAAATTACAAAGTGAGAAATAATAAAAGCACAACAAAGATGATGGTAACAACATGCATTTCAATTTGTTATGGATTCATTCTTGTTTAATCCCTTTTTTAAACCTAGGTTAATGTTCCTTGATTTGTGGACAAGAGGAATTTTTGCTCAGCAAGAACACAAAGTAGCACAGAATTTGGTGGCCGTGGCCGCTTTACTGCTTATCGGCGGCTCAGGTGAGTCACACACAAACCAAAGCAACTTTTTCCAAGCCAGCTTTTCAGCGCAACGCAGACTTACTGGGCTGCTCCAGCAGGGAGTCGAACTGCTTACACTGCACCTGCCCGGTGCTTTGGCTCACGCAGGACATCCACAGACCCTCGGATATGGACTGCGCGGTCATGAGGCTTGACCCCGAGAACGAAGACGTCTTCCACTCCGTCATGATGGTGCAGGAGATGAGCGCGACGAAACTAACGAAGGCCAAGAGGAAGCCGAAGAGCTGCATGGAGGAGTTTGCCATCTTCAGTCCCTTCTGCCACTTTCAAAAAAGCTGCAAGGAAGGAAGTTTGAGGAGGAAGTGGAGCCGCTGCCACTCTCAACCCCCAGACTGAAGATGCTGAGCTGACGGCCGCTTTTAAACAGCTTCCAAAGACCTCACTGGCGCCACCTGCCTCCTCCTCATAAAATTTACAAATTTGCTGCTTAATAAAGTTGTTCTTTGTTAAAGTTGTCTTTATTTGAAAAATTAAGCAGGCAAAGTTTGTTTTTAACTATCAAAAAACAGGCTAACCAAGGTGAACTTTACACTTTTCATATTTTATGACCTTGAATGAAATTTTTGGCCGTTCTGTATGTTTTGTTGCTGCTGCTGCTGCTGCTGCTTTGGGCTGCTTTACTGGTTCTGGCTTGGATGTTAGCAGAACAGGTCATCCTCAGTTAAGATGTAAACACGAAAAAGCTTTGGAAATGGCATGGAAGTGGAGCTGAAGCTGCAAAAGCACTCCTGGCTGTTTATCTGCTTCAGTATGAAAAGTGTCAGGTCAAGAATTCCTCTCTGTCTGTGTCTGTTTTCTATCCTATCAAGCCTTTCCGCTTCAAAAGCAGCTCATAAATGAGCAGTTATCCTGTTTAAATCATCAATGGTTCATAAATACTGAAAATGCAGGATGAGAAGTCCTACAGTTGTGCAGGCAAACATATGTCCAGAAGTTCTGCTGTGCATCCTGTTTAGTGCAGGGCCCAAGCTGTTACTGTGGCGAATGTCCGTGTACCTGCATAACAGAGTGCACAGGCAGAGCAAACAAAGCAGTCGTGTGCTTCAGGATTCAGAAAAATGTACAACTTTAATATACTCAGCTGCTATGTTGGAAAAATGACAGTAACACAAACATTTTTCTATTTATTTAACTTTATTTATTTATTTATTTATTTTTGGACCAGAGGGGACACAGTGGCTCAACATGCACCAGTGCTGCCTCCCAGTACCTGGGCTATTTGGCTCTGGGTTTGTTTCTGGTTTCTGCCCTGCTCTATTTTTTCACATTTCTAACTGCACAAGTGAAGTTTCCACAGTGGTGCCTCGGCACTTAGGGCAGAAACCCAGAGGGAGCTCAGGACCCCTTTCAGTCCAGTTGTCTCCTGAATGTATTTACAGGCCTATGTGTTGCACTGTCCTTGATCAGCAACTCGAAACGGAACAGTTGATGACTGCAATGAATTAGTCAAAAATCAGACTTCAGTTGTCGTCTCTGGGAAGTTTGTATTTTATTTTCAGTCATTTAAAATGAGTTTTAATCGCATACGAGGTTAATAAAGATGATAAGATGGCCACTCAAGCTCAGAATTTTTTTTCTAAGTGTCAGTTGGCCATTTTTGAAGATAGACATATAGAGTTTGTCTCTGCTCTGTATGGTGTTTGGCTTGGGCAGAGTTTTGTACATAAAGCTACATTTAGTTGGAAGATAATCGTTTTTTTTTTTTTTTTTTGCCTGGAATCAATGGTATTTCAGTGGTGTGTTGGTTTGAACTTTTGCGTGTGAATGATTGTGAAAATTTTTGACATTTGCGTCCTCTAGTGGTCATTCTGAGCGCAACGTCTTTATTGTGAAACGGGCAGCGAGAAACGCGTGAAGTATTGGATGTGATGCTTCATTGTTGTTCAACCAAAGGTTTGTGGTTCTGTTAAAGTGGAGTGAAACATCATAATGAAACACTGCGGCACATTCATAGAAAACCAAAAAATATAGTACCTTTGAAGTTCAGTGCTGGAGACACTAATAAAAATGAATGAACATTACTGGAATGAAAATTATACATTTAAAAATTTGCTTTGAGTTAACATTATTCTGCACTTTAAAAAACCTCTTCTCTAAGTTCAGTAAGTGGACCCTAAACTTTTGTTTCTTTTTCCTGCCCTGGTTTTCCAGAATAGAAGCACTGAAACCAGTTTGATGTCATTCTTCCATTTAGGAACCTGTCCAGGTTTCTTTATTTCCACCAATCTTCCAACCGATGGACAAGCTCTGAAAATAAGAATGAAAAAATCACCAAAATTAGAGCTGTTTATAAAAAAATAAAGGACTGAAAACATTTGATTCCTCAATAGCACAGAAAGAATGAACATAGACTTGGAAATACAAGAATAATAGCTAAAAATAGAGGGCGTTAGTACCAGTAAGAGAAGAATTTACCTGTTATACCTGTTCCCCCCCACCACACACACACACAGACACACACAAAGACAACTCCCAGGTGTGGACCTTCCAGCTGAATGTAGGGGGAAAAAAAGCTATTTTCTCAGAATTAAAAGTTCTATAACCATGGAAGAAGATTTTAATACCATGAAGAGCTAACACATGTGCAGATTCTTCCCACCTCCTCTGTCTGTCCTTCCCAAGAGAGAGAATGGAGCACGTTTCGGTGTAGCTGTGAATGACCTGCTGATCCTCTGGCATCTGGGCCCCGGTTGCCTGCATCACCTATGCCCACAAGAATGTTCACACCTGATTGCTGTACCATGATTTGGAACTTAAAGAGTGTTGTTTTTTACCCTCTGTGTGCACCTGGCACCATTAAAATTAGGTAAATTACAGCTTTGATGCTGAAGCATAGCTAAACCTCTAGAAATTTGTAGGCCTCATTAAAATTACAAAAACAAAACATTTTTGTGTGATGAAATAAAAGCAAAATCAGAATAAAGACACCAGAAACCTTTGTATTAATATGATCAAGAAGATATTTGTATTTCTCGCAATCATCGTGACTACATCAAAACGTCATTACGACTTGTCAAAGGTGAGTTCAGTGCATGCTTGTGTATGTGTACCTGCCAGTACCGGTTTTTCTAGCCAGTTAGAGGTAGGACCGACCATATAAATGAGGAAGGTGGTGGGAGGAGCGCTTGGTCACCTGTTGGCCACTTCATGGCTACAGCAGGTTATACAGATGCTACAGTATGTGTCTCCCAGTGCATGAGCAGCGGAGAGGGGCTAAGCTGTGTGTGTGTGTGTGTGTGTGTGTGTGTGTGTGTGTGTGTACGCCACAGAGAATGTTTATTATGTTTTTTGAATCTACATTACTGGTAAAAGACATATCTGCATGCGAGCATAAACTTGTTCTGTCCTGTGGTAAGTAACATGTAAATATATAAATATACATATTTTACATAAATACCGGGTTTGCATTTGAATGTAGGAACATATGTATTGTACTCATCTGTGAAAATACCGATAATTTATCTCATGCTTGTTACAAAACCAAGGTAATTAGAGTAAACTGAGGTAAATGTATTGTAACTATGAAGCATTTTTCTGTTTTATGAATGAAGACAAACTGTACTTACAGTGAGTGCTGTGCAATGGATGTGTGTGTATTTGTCACACATTGGCATAGAACAAGCATACAATTTAACTAAATGAAATACTGAAACATTTGTATTACCTACAAGAATGGTGTACAGTACAATAACCTGTATGCATCTTGCTATCATCCTTTAAATATCTTTAAAAATAATCTCGAAGTATCCAGTACATATCCTATAAGTATCCGGTATGCATTACGCAAATAACCTTTAAGTATCCTGTAAGCAACCTCTTAAGTATTCTGCATACCCTGTAAGCTTTCAGTAAGTATTTTGCACATTACCTGTAAGTATCTGGTAAATAATCTATACATACCACAGCCTGTAAGTATCCAGTAAGCATCCTGTAAGTATCCAATAAATAATTTGCATGCTCTCCCTACATCTGTGTGGGTTTCCTCCCACAGGTCAAATCCATGTACTTTAGGCTCCTTGCTCAGCCTAAATTTCCCTCATTGTGTGGGAGTTGTGTGTTTGGCTACCCTGTGATGACCTGGTTTCCTGCCCAGGGTGTGTTTCTCCTATACTGTGACTCCAGGAGAGGCTCTGGATCTCCACAACCCTGAGGAGGACTAGCAGTTCAGGACAGTGAGTGTGTGATAGTCACGGTCACTGACAGGTATAGTTTAGCTTTAATGAGACATTTGCTTTGTACTGAGTGACTGACTTTTTCTATACTTCGAACCTGGAACACAGCCAGCCAAGCGGCCAGAAACCATGCCTGAAGTTTCCCCACCGTTTCAGTCATAGTTTCTGGTAGCCTGTGTGGCTGGAAAGAGCAGGAATGGTGCAGCATTCAAGGTAACACCATAGTAAGACCAAAAATCACAGCAGTTTGTATTAAACGTAGAGGACGAGAGAAGAAGTGACTTGGGGGACAAATGTGCCACCACACGTGGAGCAAAGCTGCTTTACTAGCTGTGACCACAGGATGCTTCTGCTTGGCTCCACTTGCCTTCTGGCACCGTCACAACAAGTCTGAGAGCAAAGTGTCGGTGCAGAGAGACAAGACGAGAAATAATATTTACAGTGGAATCAAAGTGACAGAATGAGATGGTCGAGATGAATGCTTTCGCAGTGTAAATAAGCAGCTGACAAGAAAGAGGCAAAGGGCTGCAGATGTACAGAAGACCTTTGTGTGTCTGTGTAGAGACAGAGAAAGGCAGGCAAACCGGTTTCTGCAGTAAAAGGTGATCTAAACCTGTAATGGACAAATGAAAAGTTGACCTTCTTCAATCTTGTAAATTAATTTGATGAATTCCACAAACTGATATTTGGGCAAACTGTAAAATTACAAAAGGAACTTTTTCCTTAAATGTAAACGTGTGAATTTATTTTTGTGTAAATAAATAACAAATACAATTACTGTTTATTTTTCACATCTCCTAGATGGAAGCACTGAATGTTCACCAAAGGAAAAAAATAGTTTGTTTGGACCCATTAAAGTACATAAACAGTGATTGGGGTTTAAGAAGCCTTTGTCTGTATGTGTATCTGTCTGCCGGTCAAAGCAGCACAGATTCTCTATCTCTCTCTCTCTCTCTCTCTCTCTCCTCCTAGTGAGCAGGGGAGGCTCATCCACATGTTTATATATTTTGTATGAGTCCTCTGGCAAAGGTACAACATAGTGCTGGTATTCAGTGGCAGCTTCTCAATCACCTAATTTACTCTTCATTCACTGGACCAATTTATAATGCAGTTTGTGTTTACTTACCAAGCCAATAGATGAGAGTAGAGGTAAGCTATTTTTATTCCCAGTAATTTTAAACTAGTTTTAATGTAGCTAAAAGTTAATGAAAACATTAGTACAGCAATCCCTCACTATCCAAACTCTTTGACTGAATGTTTGCTATAGCGGCTGTTGAAAATTAATACCTAAATATTGGTATTGGAACAAACATTTTTGTTATAATAAATCTGAATCTAAAGCTTAATAAGAAACTGAACTGTGAATAAAAATCAAAATTAAAAAATCAGAAAATGTACTGTAATAAAAATACTTCTTAAGAGAATTAAACTGTCACATTTACCCTAAGTGAACTTTTAAAAGAGTACGTGTGCATGTGCCCACACTGGTGTCTTATCAGCTGTTTCCACTGTCATGCTTTTAATGTTTTAAAAAATACTTATTTGAATCCTAGTTACTAGGTTAATTTGACATACATCTTCCCTTTATTCAGCATTTTATAACCATGATTTCCCTCTGGGCACCTTATGCATGTACCCTCTCATCTCATTTTTTAGAAATTTCTTTAAAAAAAATAATAATAAACTTGGCTGACGAAAATCAGTTTGTGTTTAGTTGCTAAGCTAACAATCAGACGGTATTAATGAACTCAAACAGGATCACTGGCCCTGCCTGAGTTTAGCATTCTTAAACAGTCTCTTCAGGTCCAGTTAATGTTCAAGAGTTTTGGTTATTCCAGTAATGCCAGTAAGAAGATGCAGACTGTTGCTATGGAGAACTAAAAGGAGATAAAGTTGAAAGTGACAAAAAGATTAAAAATTTCACACACATGCTTACAGGATGAACTGGATAACAGCAGTGAATATTTTGACCAGGCAGCATTTTTTTTAAAGATTAATTTTAATTTCAGTGTTGAAGGAAGAATAAGAAAATGTGTTACCCATGAACATTTTTCTTTACTGGAGTTATATTCACAACCTAAAAGTATGGTCAGGTGATCCTGTAAATATTAGGTCTTTTTAATCGTGCGTCAGGGGTAAAAGTGCAGATACAAACAAAATGATTTGCCCTCATTGTGCCAGCTGTGTTCATGAGTTAATTAACCAGTAGTGGCCGCCAAACTGCATTTCAGTAGCAAGCAATCTTGTCGCTTCAGATCGTCATCATCAGCCTTCAACTACTGACCTGACCGAGATCTCTTCTGGACATCATCATTTCTTTTCACACACCAGTCCACTGTCTATACAGATTACTGGCTGAAGAAAAGTTTTACAGGAGAACAAACAAATCACAGAACTGGAATTCAAATGTATTTAATAAAAAAGCAACAGATGATTTCACGATTTAACAAATGGGTTACCTGGCAATTTTTGAAGATGTCACCTTAAATACAGAGAAGTTTGCCTTCATTAGAAACCTTACAGCATCACATAGGCTGGAATTAATCAGTGTTAATGAAATAATTTTTTCAACTCGTTTTGACAATGATTAATACATAAGTAAAAAGACAATAACTTCTGACAATTTATCATACAAAACAGTTATAGGCTTCGCTCACAGGTTCGTTTGGTGATTTTTCTTGAGCAGAGAGAGGAAGGCTTGTCTGTCCACACTCACTTTACAGACTGTGTTGCCATCTTGGTTGTTACACATCGCAGTAGAAAGAGTCTGAATACTTCAAGTATCAAAAAGATGGTTTTGGGACAGATGCAAATCCTTCTACATAGCCACACACTAATGAACACCATTTCCAATTTGAATTTGGCAAAAGTAGGATGTTTTAACCCTGTACTTCAAATAACCAGCATATTTTATCACATTCTTTTTGTTATTTCTACTTTATCTCCATTTATTTTGACTGTCAGAAAACAGCTTATGTTTTGTCTGGGCCATTGCATTGTTACTGTATCATCTCCATATTTCCTGATCCTGGAAATCCAAAGTGCATATGTGGGTTTAGACTTAACTCCATTTAAAGGTTGCAACCGACAGACTTTCCTTCAAACATGGAAGCATTAATTAAATTTACAAAAAAAAAATTCTCTTGCAACTTCACGAGCAATTTGGCATTTTCAGATAAACAGTACAAAATAATATAAAATATTCTTAAGTGACTCAACTTTTACATAACAAAAAAGAATATGAAAAATACTTTGTTTTAAGGTTCACATAACCAAAAGTTATTTTATTTTTTTTTTAATTAAACCAAACCTCCGAGCCTGATATGGCAACAATCCACATATCAATTTCAAAAAAATACTTCCAATAAGTCCATTACAGTGAGAGCTCAGCAAAACCAAAACCCACAGCAGTGAACACAATGGGTCCCCATGAACAGGATTAAACCAAGTTACTCTTTTAATTAAAAAACACAAATATGTTGACTGATACCGTTGCAATTCATCAAACTTGCACAAGTGTAAACTTGTTGCTCAGAAGTGAAGAATTATAAATAAAAACATTCATGGGAGCAGACAAAAAAAAAAAAAATGCCCGTCACATTTAATTTGCACAGATCAAATGCCACTGTGACACCGAGGTGACTGTGATGAGAAAATACTCACAAAGGAACACTTAAAAAAGGAGATACTGGCACAACCCAGCGCACTTGGATGGTGAACCTGTTTCCGAAAGATGCAAAATGATCTCCAGAAGCACAGCGTGTACAGAGGCACGAAGTAGAGGCCATTCATAATGTCCAGCGGTCCAGCACAGCAGCGTCTGCCTCACCGCAAGGAAACCCAAGGGTCCTGTGTTAACGCCCACCTGCTGGGGTCCCCTTAACTCCTTAATAACAAAGATCCAAGATTTTGATACAGCAAGTATATTTTCTGCAGACACAAAATGAATAAAAAAGTCACTCAAAACAAGAGACTGTACAGTATACAGCACAAGTAAGCCAGACTGCTTTTCTTACTAGACGTTCCAACTGTAGACATGCGTTGCACAAGAGCAGGCTGAGAGACAACACAAGGATATGTGCAAGAGAGCAACGCTTGGCATGACAGGACTTTCAGCGACCCAAACACACACAGCACTGATATGAAATGAGATACGACAGCATGGACATCTCTTCAGCTCATGAGCACAACTCAAAATAAAAATAAATGTACAGTTCTTGTATCTCTATAAATTATGAGTTTATATTAGGACTCCACTTATCATTTTTGGTGTCCAGCACAAAAAAATGAAAAATAAAAATAAAACAGCCTCAATTCAACAGTTGCTGTAGTCCCCATGATGTCTTGTTGGACAGGCGAGTTACAAAGCATGTTGGGAAATTTCACTGCCATCCTAGGAAAATCCCAAAAACGCCAACAGCTACTGATGGTGTAAAACTGGAAATGATGTAAAACGATGTGCAAACTGCAGCAGTGGGTCCGGGTTACTGTCTGTTGTAGGAACCTATGAAAGAACAAAAAGATCTGAGGCAGAGCAGGATTCAAAACTGCACAGGTAATCCTACTAAAATATTTCAATGAAATGTCGCAAAAACACCACTCTGATGGACAGTAAATTTAAGATCAGTGGTGCCAAGACACACCAGTGCTTTCCTTTCAGGCGTTACGGTTGGCAAACGGCAGATGTAGTCCCTTTTCCAGACATGCATTCAAACTGCAAATATAAGCTACTACATTGCGGCAATTTCACCAGTACATTGGCTCATCATTTTACAAATAATGATGCTTTGGTTGCCGATTTTGGTTGATTTAGGGTTGAGTATAGGCTATTTACAATTAATTTCCCATTGATTCAGCATTTTTACTCAAGCAAGCTGAAACATTCCCATTGGAAACGGATTCAAATGGGGTGCAGATGCCAAGGGCAAAGCTACCCATCATCTACAAGTTAAATAAAAAGCTTTACACAGTATTTTCATTTATGATGGCTGTATCTTAGACTTTTTACAAACCCAAACCTGGGGGGGGGGGAAATCAACTCACCTTTATATGTGGCTTCTGGGCCAGAAGTGCGACTGGGCTGGTGGGCAGCTGGATACCCAAAGCTTGAGTCCACATTCTCGTAGTCAGGAGAGCGAGATGGTGGCCTGAGAGTGAGAGACAGAGAGGAGGTGTGAGAAAGGCTAACAAAAACTATTCAATTTCAACAGTTGTTGCAACATACAAGGTTAAGGACAGCACACTTTCACGGCAGAAAGCCACTTTACACCCAATAATATTCGCTTTAACGACTACATTCTTGAACATTTTCAGCGAGACTTAGGACTTTGACCTTAATTTGCCACTAACAATTTTCCCTGTGCAGCCTCCTTTGTGCATGTGCATTGCTTACAGATGAATGATGAATAAAAATAAATATTCATTAGCTATTAACAAATACAAATTTAAAACACACATTATAATACTGCGTACACCAAAAAATAAAGAATGAAAGCTTTCTAGTTTTCTGCATTTTGGGTGGGAAAATGCAGTGAAATTAAAGGTAAAATACGCACAAGTATCCTTTACATCTAATGCTAAAGTCTATTGTACATGTTCACATTATATGGAAACTGAAAAACATGAATTAGTATACATTATTTTAAAACACTGTGACATGCTAGGTGTGCTAGATTTAGGGAGTGACCAGGTGTGAGTGAGGTGGTTCAAATAGTTAAACATAACCACATCAACAGCAGTCTGACATCCGCAGTGTGACAACTCCTGTCCAGCGGGAGCTGCAAAAGCCTACAGTGATTAAAAAGGAGCTTCTGTGGGGACTCGAAGCAGAAGGTAACTAACTGACAGCTCGTTGGTGAGGGAACTCGCAGTACCTGTCTGCCTTGTGGTTCCGGGGCTTCTGGTAGTACTCGTCCCGTGGCCTGGGCCTTACCGCTTCCCCGTACCCTGGCTGAAATAAGCCACTTTGTAGTTGATCCAAAACCACTCAAGTTTGACTGGCAAAGATGGCTCAGAAGTCTCCACCTTCATCTTTACCAACATTTTACTTAAATGTCCCTTTTTTAACACTTGGCTTACACGAAGATGAGATCGCATTTTAGGGGCATTCAAGAATTCCAAATAATTACAGGAGGTTTGCTTTTTCTTCACAACCATACGTAGGAGAGTTTGATGACCAAACAAAGCATAAGCTTTCGCAAAATCCAGTATAAACCAAGCTGAATACAATTTTACTAAAACTAATTAAAATAAGTTTCTAGCATCTACAAATACTTGAGTTACAAAGGAAAAGCTACAGGGAAATCCATAGTCACCTTTCCATCTCCCTCTGGTCTTCTGTCCATACAATGTTTTTCCCGATCTCTAGACTTCTTATAAACCCTCTTCTCTTCCTCCATCAACAAACGGGCAATTTCCTTCAAAACATAAACGGAACATATGGCAAAACAGAAACAATGGGATCCAAAGGAAGCAGGATAAGCACCCGAGATAGAAAATGTTAGACCTACATGGTATAAGGTACGCATTGGATGCACATGGCACCAACACACAAGTCCAAAAAAAAACATACCTCATCCTGTGCGACTTGGGCAGCCCGCTTTTCCATCTCACTTGCCTAAGGATGCAAAAGTTATAAATTTCCCTCTAGTATTTGTGAGCAGAAACACAAACATTTTGTAAAGAGCACTGTAAATTATATACACTAAAATATATTCAACTATGGCAAGAATGGCAGTAATGTTTGTTTCATTCATGGGACCATACTGAGCAAAATCAGAACTGTGCCCCTGTGACCCCTACATACTGCACATCCCCATAAGCACCTCTGAGGGGCAGTATTGAGCAGCTAAATGTTGCAGGTTAATTGCAAGTGGGAACAATCTCACTTATTACAGTAAAATGGTCATTTTAAACAGTTTATATATATATATATATATCTCACCTTCAGCTCTTCTTTTTGAAGCCTCCTCGCCACCTCTAGGTCCCTTAGCTCCTGTTCTCGAAGGTCCAGCCGAGCGACCCCTTGGGTGGCCTCCCTCATGCCATATTCACCTCGCACTTTCCTGCCTAAGGAGAGCGCCACAGACAGCCAAACATAAAACAAAGTTCTGAAGAAAAACTGAAGACACTCAGGAGCATATAACACAAATGTCAAACACCCATAAACCCAAGGCACCAACATCCAAACATAAGCAACAACACATTTCAAAGATTTCTTTTTCAGATACAATCATGAGCTTCATAAGCATCGGAAGAAGCAGGGAACATTTCAGTCATGTGGATTATGTTGATTTTCTCAGCATCAAATAGAATCAATTAAAAAAAAAATAAATAAATAACAGCGCAAGAGGCAAGATCACCTGCGCAAGGATCACAAAAAGAGCAGGATGAGAAGAAATATTAGAACAGCATCAATGTCCTTGGCCAGACCCATCACCAGCAGCAGCAGCAGCAGCAGATACAGGTGCACACATGGCCCGAGCTGTACCTGGCTCCCTGGGGGAGTGGGGTAGGGGTCTGTCCTCATGAGAGTGGGAAGATGCTCTAGGAACCACCTCATAAGACTCCTGCTGCTCCCTTTTCTCCCCTTTTCTCCTGGGGCTGAGGTCTTCAAATACCTCCTTATCCCAGGAGTGCATCCTTGGCCTGCCTGTCCAGTGGTCCTGATCTGTGGATATGTCCCCCAGCCAGGGCACTGCATTGTCCACGCCTCTGTTCCGGTGCCCATCCTTGTTTCTTTCCCTGTCTCTATGTCTGTCTCTATTCTCTCTGTGTCTGTCTCTCCCAATGTCCCTGTCAATGCTAAAATGCTTCTCTTCATGTCTCTCCCTGTCCTTTTCTTGCTCATTATTTATATAATAGTCTTGCTCTTGGTCTCTATCGTTATGTCTTGCTTTGTGCTTGTTCCTGTCCTTCTCCACATTATAGTCTCTTTCTTTATGTCTTCCCCTGTCCTTATCTGTGTCCATATTATGGGTTCGTTCTTTATGTCTTTCTCTGTCCTCCCAGTCCATGCTATACACTCTCTTGTTATTACTTTCCCCATCCATGTTAAAGTCTCTGTCTTTATGTCTTTCTCTCCCCCTTTCTCTCTCCATATTACTTCTTTCTTTCTGTCTCTCCCTGTCTTTTTGCCATTCTGTCCTCGCATTATAGTCTCCTTCCCATTGCCAGGCTCTGTCTCGTTCACTATCTCTCTCCTTGCTCTTGTTGTGCTCCCGGTACCCTGCCCCATTTCCCTCTCGCTTCCTGTCTTTTTCTCTCTCCCGTCCGACTGGCCTCTCCTTCCTTCGCACCACCATCTCAACCTCTGGTGAGTTTTTCGTTCTCTTCAGGTCTCCACTTGCTGTGTAGGAGTCCGAATGGCCCCCCTGGGCCTCCGCTGGCCGGTCCTGAATGCGGTGCGGTTTCTCCCTCCTCTGTCCCGGGGGCTCATGCTTGGGGTAAGTGCTCCAGTTCGAGTCTGGGGAGAAGTGCTCTGGGAAATGGTCTCTTTTCTGTTTCGAACAGTCCTGTTCAAAGTATTCACTCGGTTGACTTTCTGGCAAATCATACTTGTGGTTTTTACCACTGCTGCCCTCTGAGGGGCTGAGGTGCCTGCGTTCATTCTGACTGCACTCTGAAGGTTCGTACTCAGGGTATCGGCTCTTGTTACTGTCTCGAGGTCGAGAGGCTGGGAAGAGGGTGGGCAGGCAAGATGGGAAGATGGAATGGGACAATGGGTAGAAAATCATGTAAGCTGGGTTAGTAAACATGGTCAAAAAATGGTCAGACACCTAGAAGGACACAATCAAAACCAAATTATCACTTAGATGTGATAATTTGAACAGAAACACCAAAACAAAGGAACAGACAGTCTATTGCAGGGGTTCTGAACTGTGGTCCTGCTGAGCCAAAGGATATTCAGAATAATCCACCTGAGATCTGCTTCTTGGTCTTTTTATTCTGTCCTTAACTTTTTTAAACAATGAAACTCACTGTTGCAATACCTACAAAAAGGCTCATTAAAACTCAATTGTTCATATGACACTAAATTTACCTTAATACAATGCCTATCTAGTAGGAAATTACTTTTGCATATTCAGTTTTTTTGAAGAATGAAATGAGATGATCATTTTGGTCTAAATGCAATACACTTTGTTATAGTTTCAGTTAGTAAAGAAATAAGCCTTTTCACGAGCAATACAAAAACTGTGACCTTTTGATTTCCTTGCAGATGAGGAGTCAGCAGGTGCTTCAAATTGAGGAAGGAAACCCTCACCACACAAGAGCACTGTGAGGCCTGTTTATAGCCAAGCCAGCTCATGACCTGACATCTCAAAGCAGACTTTTTGGTAGGTTCATCTTTTGTTTAAGAGAAAGCATTTTTACTTTTTTTTTTTTTTTTTTAAATTAAATCAGTGGTTTCTCACTTCAGTACCACAGCACTGTGCCCTTACTTCCTGGAAGGGTAGGTATTTGGCTAAATGAAGGAAAAGCTGCTCTAACACAAGGTCTAAGGGTCCAGAGGTTTAGTGACTATGTTGCGGCAGTAGAGGTTTAGTGACTATGTTGCGGCAGTAACATGAGACAAATAGTTAATGCTTTTGCTGAGGAATGTACTGTATGAAAATCAAAGTCATGAACTGAAAGAGAGGTTATAACCAACAGTAAGGATATTTCCTTACTATGTTACTAAACCATGTTGTATGGAGATTAAGCTCCATTAGTACAGACAATACATGCTTATGATTTTCCACATGTAGTGTGTGAGACTGAATACATCTACATGCAATCTAAACAAAATACCTGTTTTTATACCAGTACACAAAAGTACAGGAGGAGATTATCATGTTTGATAGTACAAAGGTTTTCCACAACAAAGGGAAACAATGAGAATGGCTTCACAATTCAAAGTGCAAACTCTATAGATGGAAAACAGTAATGCAGACACACAGGGGAAGAAACATTTAAGAACAGTAGAGAGATGACTGGGATAGGTGTTAGGCCACACAGACATCTTCAGCTTGACCCATGTGGGACTGTGGGAGGCAGCTTTCTCTTTCTATAGAGCCAAGACAAGGTTGCCCAGGGTGTACAGACCTTCATTCACACAGTCTTTATTTTTCCACACAACTTGGCACCAGGCCTGATCCACAACCCGGAGGATTCAGAACTACTGTGTTTGTATGTTCATATTCAAGAAGGGCACTGGGAATGTACCTTGCACTTTTATTGCTTGTCACAGAACAAAGACACTTAGTTATTCTCATGGGCCCACAACCCTTTTGGTAAAAGGCCTTCAGACGATAATGTCAGAAGCCATAACTCTTAAAAGCAAACTTACTTATGTTTTCCTCAACATCACACAGTGCGCAGTAATACACAGGCTAGATTGAATCCAACAAGCTAACTCCACCACTTGTTGTACTTCTATGCCCAAAGGCTGAGGAAAACTGCAATGACTCAGAAAGGCGTTGCTCAGAATGAGAAGCATAAGCCTGCCATCCTTCAGCCAGAATTAATTACAAGGTAAACAAGACATGGTGGCACCAACATTTCGCTGCCCTAGTACCAGCATTTATTCAGCTCTTCAAATGTTCAGCATAGCTAAACATTTTTTTAACTGCCTCACATTAGCAAAAACTAAAATATCCTAGTACAATGAATTCTGGAAAGCCTGTTAGGTGTGTGTAGTCTTTGGTGTTAAAAATACTCAAAAAATGTCTTTTCAAGAGTTTTTGACAACTCAAACATTATTTAAAATAAAACTGACAATGCTGTTCACCGTAATGTAATACTTGGATATACAAACCTTTTTCTATGTGCGAGAGCAGAGGTAAACAACCAGGATGAGACAAAACAATTGCTTGAAACACAAAAACTCTGAAGCTGGAAACTCACTGGTTTCAGATTATAGCTTGGTAGTATCTGCACT
The DNA here is from genome assembly GCA_018136845.1 of Heterotis niloticus. Lineage (NCBI taxonomy): Eukaryota > Metazoa > Chordata > Actinopteri > Osteoglossiformes > Osteoglossidae > Heterotis > Heterotis niloticus. Next base: position 15,587,572 of record CM030903.1, on the reverse strand, counting down.
AGGGCCCAACATACAACATGGCATTCCAACCTTGGGGCAACTATAAAAACACTTCTCACTAGCAAACTGGATGGCTCACGGTAAGGGAATCTTCATTTCCCCCTCACACAGTTGTTCACTCACCTCCTTTCTCCTCATAGTAGTCCTCCTCAAAGTGGGTTTCCAACTGTTTCTGCCTTCGCCTTTCTTCCTTCAACTCCTTCTCCTGCAGTATGCGAGCAATGGCCTACAACAGAGAGGTGGAGAAGCACAAAAATTACGTTAAACGCTACCTATTAACTTTATTGCTGCTATTCTTGAGCTGTGGGGTTGACTACAATTCAATGGTCAGATGGAAGTTGACAATTTCATCACCAAATTAATAAAAGCGAACAAGTTAAATGTTCTGTGTCACTGATTTCCTTAGTCACTGATGAAATATGTGGATTATGTAAGACTGGCTGATTTGTGATGTCCAGCTCTTAATGCTGTGAAAAATTTATTTGTTTTTTTGTCACCAGTATAAAAATAAAGCCTGAGAGGAAAAGCAACAGCAGTATTTTTTTTTTTTTAAACATGACTGTAATATACAATAAAATGACATGAAATTTCTGGGCTGAAAAAGTAACTGAACGTACAGTTAGCCGATTGTGCTGTGAAACCTTCAGCTGCAATGAATACTTTCTGCATTTGCTGACCAGTGTCTCACACTCCTTTGCCTAAATTTTGACCAACTTGTCCACACAGAACTGCTATAGCTCTGCAGGTTTTCAAGCATGGAAAAACTATTATCAGGTCTTCCCACAACATCTCAACGAGATTTCAAGAGCTCTGACTACTTATTCCGCAACTTTGAGTTTCTTACAACCATTCTGATGCTGACTGACATATCTTGCTACATGGGATTCAGCACCTTTTCTCTGGTGGGTTTCAGAATTTACTTGATGTGACACTTATGTGTTGGCAAAGGTTTAAGTAGATGCAAACTATATTGGACAGAAGTAGCCCAAATCGGGCTGGACTGTATCCAAAGAGCTGACTCCTGTAACTGATACCTTAATTGTGTTCAGGAGTGTTTGGGGGGAAATTATTTTATTTTCACAGTATTGTATATAAGAAGTGACAGGAACAGACATAGACTGGCAGTTCCCTTTGCAGAAGTCTGGTCAGTTTCCTGTAAATATCCTGAGCTTTATTTAGCATAAATGCTGATAAGGGTTTAAAACACATCAACAATATGAAGCAAATTTTAGGCATGTGTAAGACTTTGCAATGAAGGCAAAGAGGGTAAGGGGGCATTCAGTGTGTAGAGGAGTCATTAGTAGAAAACATACTGCTTGGTTGGAACCAGCAGTTATGACTAAGCAAGATGAAGGAATTCCACTGGCTCTAACCTCGTCTTTCTCCTCCTGCTGCCTCTGCTGTTCAGCCTGCCTGACCAGCTGCTCTTGAATCTCTTGGGCAATCTCATTGTCACCGCGCTCTCTGGTGGGTGGGGAACACAGGGAGAAGGGATTACGTAGCTACCTGAAACTGAAGCAAACAGCATGCGCTCTAGGCTCACACATCAGCTCAGCCTTATCTGATAGCCGAGCTCTTTGTACCCAAAGGAAACCACCACTCTGCTTATGTACATTTCCCAAGGAATGGCTGCCAGACACAAACTTTCAGTTCCATTTTATAATCAACTCGTATGAAAAAAATCATGTGGGATGTTCCCGAACAAGCAACATTAGCAAAATGAATACTACAAATTTTAAATTAATATCATTCACATTATTAAATGGGGACAATTCAAAACAGCAAGAATTGCAGAGATGTACAACTATTGGAGTCAGCTAGAACGGCGATTCTGATGACAATTTTGATGTCCTCATGCCAATGCAGAGGGGAAAACAGCAGCAACAGCAACAACAACATGAACTAACACAACTAACAACTAACATGAACTAACAAGTAACCAACATCTGCATAAAACATCTCAAGAATCGATAACCTACATGTCTTTTTGCCTTCTCTGAATGTGGGCTTTGGCACGGAGATCTTCCTCTTCCTGCAACCTCTTGGCAACCTGCAGATCTTGCTGGACCAGGCGACTCTTGTGAATGTTGGAAGCCAGGTGGTTTTCAACTATAGCAAAATAACTTGTGGTGAAACAAATTTTATTTTTATCTAATTAAGCAGCAACTTATGTTTAAAAAAGAAAGAAGGAAGGCAACAACCAAGTTACCAGTCTTCATGAATAACTGGCAGAGTTGGGTGAAATTTACCACAATAACACCTAGTGCTTTTTATACTAGTGCTTCTAATTATAATAAAGTAGTTTAACATGTACTTTTTTTATATGGTACAGGCACTACTCTCAAATTATGATAAATTTCTCAGCACAGGAAAGTTATAGAGACCGCTGAGTGATGTGTAGCAAACATGATATACAAGAGCTGAAAATACAGTATATATACACACAGAATGTTTAGACAAAAACAAAATGATCTCATGGAAACTGAATATACAGTACAAAGGTGCAAATACAAACAAAGTTCAAAATAACTATAGGAAGGCAATTGCACAGCCCTGTAGACTGAACTGAGCGGTGAAAAGAGCAGCAGTACTAGCAGCGTACACAATAAACCTGTATGTGGTGGAGAAGGTGAGGCATTGTTACGCTGTCAAAAGTTTGGTTCAATGTGTTTGGAGTGCAAGATTTTTAACTTCATTTTAGAAAACAGACTAAAACCAAAACTGCAGTCTTTTAACTTTATTCAGTGGGTTCCTGGACTCAAGTCTGTGTACTAAAATTAAGTAGAAGACAGCCAGCTAGTAACATTCCTAGAATAATAGGCCAAAGTATAAAGCTGTTTTCTCCCTGGAACTGAAAGACAGGGGGTGTACAACCCGGACTATAAATACCCACACTGTGGACTCATCCTTAATCTGGAAATTCACAGCGAGTCTGACAAGAACCTATCAAATTATAAAGGAATAGCAGAAGGTGGCTTTAAAGCATGGAAATGAATTCAGCTTTCAAAAATAGGGACATTAACTGCTGAGACGAGACAAAGAATGTCAGAGAGCTACATTTTTTTCTTCCCTTCACAACTTCTGGTACAAAATGAGGGAAAACACAACCTGCCACAGTTATAGTCAGTTTACACTCAACTCAAGGCACTTCTTTTTGCTTTGGATGTGTTGATGCAACCTGAATTAAAGCAAATCCTATTTTTGGTCAGACAACTACACCAAAATGGGACTTCTTCACGGAGGATAGCAGGGACCCTGTACATAGCGGCCATCTGCTAGGGAGGCCATCTGTTACTGTGACGATGACAAGGCTCTTAAGCCTTGGAGTTGACTCTGAGGTTGCATGGCACTAACCTCTGACCTGAGGCTAGAAAGAGTCTCCATTAAAGGCAAAATCCATTTTGTGGCAGGTTTGCATATTCCCCCTTCCAAGCTCACAGCCACTATTTTCTCACACATGTGAACAGGATGAAGAAGCAAAGACTCACATGAAAAACAAACATGGCCCATTACTGCTACAACCATTACTGTGAGGCCATGCCCACTGTTTCGTAAATCTGCAGGATTCACAGCAATCAGTGTTTTCATTTTTATTTTATATGCAGACAAACTGTTTAGAATTGATGCATTTTGAGTAGCCACTGTCCTCAGGATCACAACTGTGATTTTTATTATTTTAACACTTCGGAGTCCAAAGCTGACAGACACAAATCGTGCATTTTTTAGAAAAGAGAGGGCCTCACAGACAAGGTCCCCAGCAAACTGCCTTATAAAGCATTCTATGAAGCTGCATAAACACTCAGCATTATGTGCTGAAAAAAACTAAGCGTTTGTCGAATAAGTGAAACCACAAAGATGTCCACAAAGTACAGATAGCCACTTACTTTCCTGTTCCTGGAGACTATACGCCAGGGTATGGTCCTCCAGCACCGCAAAGTCCCGGCACACTGCAGACAAAGAGAGAACGTGGTTATCGAGATGTTAAACTTAAAATTGCATGAAAAAACACCTTTTGATACTCTAATGCTGCTACACACATAACTCCTGTTTTTAGCCATCGTGATAACTATTATAACTGCAAGAAGAATAAACATTCTCAGAATCAGGCAAGAAACAAGGTGTGTAAATCTGTAACCATAACGCCAAACAAACAGCACAACAGCAAGACACTTAGACCTGTGAAAGAGACAACAATAATAAAGAAGCAGTGGACAGAAATAACGAATGAAGTCAGACAAAATACGAGTGTGTACAGATGAAATGTAGGGTTGAAAGGCCGGGAGGACAGAAAAAAAAACAAAAAAAAAAAAAAAAAAACCCAGGTGGACTCGAGAAAAAACAAAATCTGCAGGGGTTCCAAGGCCAAAAGATCACCCAGCCCTCTGGGCATTCTATCTAACAGAGGGATTTCTAAAACAGTCACTATAAACTGAACGCTATAAATACACTAAACACTGAACACTATAAATAAGACTGAAATTTCACCAACCACAAAAAAGAAAAAAAAAAAATAGCCAAACGACTGGAAACCAAGTTCTTCACAGGCAGGAAATTACAAATTAACACTGAAACAACACCTAACAACTGAACAGGCCAATAATGCTCTGCGAGCATGAGGCAAGTAAACCATATTTCTGGAGAAAAAATGTCAGTATTTAAAAGGCTTTTTGGAAACATCCTAGTCATCGCAAACTGCGTAGTGCTGCACACTAAGTGACACTGTAAGACAGCATCCCTCGGAGGAGGTGGACACACACACACCCTATGGCAGATATAGCACTTGGGTCTCCATGTCCCCAGGCAGAGTGAGATCTGCCCCTCCTCCTCCTCCAGCTGCCAAAGTCTAAGGACAGCAATGTGAGGAGGATGAGGAAGAGACACAGGAAGGGGAGTGGTGGGCCTTTACCTACAGATGTTTCGTGGTTTCGTGAAAAGGCTGAGAAGCCCCCCCAGTAAACAGGAAGTGGGCCTGTCAGTAAACCTGTTCCATTAGGATGGGATTTAGTCACTTTCGTAAATTTTAGAAACTGATGTTTTATGTCTTAACTTTGATGATTGAATCTAAGAGTTCTAACTGATGTTAGTGCTAGAATGCATTGGTTTTGGTGTACAAACAGCAGAATTTGAGTATCTGCCGATCATTTAACTTTTTTGTATATGTACACATGTAAACTGCATAAGGAATGTTTATTTGCTTAAGAGTTCCAAAGAACGATCGAATGTGTCATTTGTGCTGGGGAAAAAGCAGAGATACATTTGAATTATCATTAGAATTATGTACTGAGACTGAATATAAACTAGTCGAGATTCTTGTGAAATGAATTTGTGCATCTTTAATAAGTATACTTGTGTTTTGAAACTAGGTGTAAACAATATTTTGTTCGATCTATGGACACTGAGCCTGTTGTCTGAAGTTTTTATGAGAATTTGCAGTTCTGTAAGAGACTATGCAATATCATGTGACCTAGCTGGGCTCCTACATGAGATCGATGAGATAACTGTGGCACACATACCCAGGCCTGATGAGCCTGTGGTGCACTTGCCTGGACAGAAAGTGTCTTGTGTACCTCAGCGTTCTGGGGCGTTTTGGCCTTTTAAACAGAACTGAAGACACAGTTGGCATCCCAAACCAAGTAACAGTAGGTGGTCAATAACAGAAAGGGAAATCACCCCACGCCAGGTTCAAAGCAGTGCTGACATTACAGGGATTGTAATATCCATGTCTGTAAATCAATTTGCTAATAAATCTCATTCAAGGCTTTAGAGCTCAGACTTCATGTGAAATGTAACAAATTTAATAGTAAATGCATGAGTGTTGTAGTGACACAGACAGGATGTAACAGGGTGCGATGCTTTAAACAATGCTTCAGTATCATCATCGGCATTTCCTTCATCTGACATCACAATTTTACTTAAATTTACAGTTTCCATTCAGGTACTGAAGGTGATGTTTGCCTATATTTTTGTAAAGCATAAACAGATGAAAGGGACTGGTGCAAATTTCCCTTGAAAAGCACAGCTAGTTTTTGAGCACCAAGTGGGAAATTTGCACGTTGTTTCTGTTGCCGTCAACTGGTTCTTGTGGTTTTTCATGATTCACATTTTAATGAACACAACGTTAAGGTGAAAGAAATTTACTTCAGAAAATTTCTCAGGAAAACTCAACTGTCACACAACTTGATCTTTCACTTTAAATTTGATAGTGCTGACTGCTCCAACAAATGACTAATCTATCTGAAATAGTTTTCCACTTATTGTTGCCTTTTCAACTATTAAAATCGGTTTTTGTCATTGTTTACAAACACATGTTTAACTGAAGTAAAGGTTTTGCTTTACTGCACATCAGAGTCCAAAATGTGTTATATTTTTTCAGTATTTTCATGGCTGTCCCTTTCCTGTAATGAATTCTTATATTTACTTCATTTCACGTTTTAATACTTGGGATCAACAGTCCAGAGTAACGGGGAGTGTGGAAGAGAGGTGAAGAAGAGAGTGCAGGCAGGGTGGAGAAGAGTGTCAGGAGTGATTTGTGACAGAAGGGTACCAGCAAGAGTGAAAGGGAAGGTCTACAAGATGGTAGTGAGACCAGCTATGCTATATGGGTTGGAGACGGTGGCACTGAGCAAAAGACAGGAGGCAGAGCTGGAGGTGGCAGAGTTAAAAACATTAAGATTTGCATTTGGTGTGACAAGGATGGATAGGATTAGGAATGAGTATATTAGAGGGTCAGCACAGGTTCGACGGTTTGGAGACAAAGTCAGAGAGGCAAGATTGCGTTGGTTTGAACATGTGCAGAGGAGAGATGCTGGATATATCGGGAGAAGGATGCTAGGGATGGAGCTGCCAGGCAAGAGGAAAAGAGGAAGGCCTAAGAGGAGATTCATAGATGTGGTGAAAAAGGACATGCAGGTGGTGGGTTTGACGGAGAAAGATGCAGAGGACAGGAAGACTTGGAAACGTTTGATCCGCTGTGGCGACCCCTAACGGGAGCAGCCGAAAGATAAAGAAGACTTCATTTCACGTTTTAGTGGCCTATATTTTACAGCCCTTGATTGCAGGAAAAAATATTGTCCATAAATGTTGAAGACTCCAAACAGTCAACTTCCACTAAGTGCTCAAGAGGAGGGAGGAAGACACTATGAAAGCTGAGGTGGAGAAACAGCCAGCGCTCACCAAAGCACCAGTTTGTGCGAAGGAGTTTACAAAGAAAAAACAGGTGGTCATTCAGTCAAATTATTTTGAAATGCGACTATAAAAACTATTAACTAGACTGGGGTCAATTTCACTGTCTCTCTACATCTACAAAGTATCTCCAGTGAGACTACAAAATACTCAGACAGTATTTTCCAGACCAAGTCGGTCCAGAGTGTAAGTCGTAAACCCTAAAAATGAACTGAAATGACAGTGTACACTAATGCACCTTCAAAAATCACAAATACACTCTTTTGAAGTCATCTAATAAAACTACCAGTATAGGCAACACAATACAGTACATTGTATGCAGATTTTTTTTCTAAATATACAAAACAGCTGGATATAAGATGCATAAGTTCACTAGGCAGGGGAAAAAAAAACATCACTTCCCAAATATACAGTAAATATAAAAAAAATATATACATATACAAGAGAGAGTAAAGCCTCATCATAACAAGATGTGTACTGGGAGAGGCCAACAACATGATGATAAAAAATATGTACCTTCTATAAATGTAGCAGAATGTGGGCATTTTTCATGATTTGGTCTTATAAATGTACTGAGGTCATGACCTCTGAGGGCTCTATATTACAGCATTTGCATTCTTGAGTTCAGGGTGTCTCTGGCAAAACCATGCAGCCTTTTTGTTCTAAAGGGGGAAAAGAAAACTTCTGCATCTACTAATGCAGCAGTGAACAGCATTTAATGGTAGCATCTGTCAACAAAGACGTCACAGTTGTCACTGTATAGCTAAGATTATGTAAACACACACAAAAATAACTGGAAACTTATTTTTTATCATTTCTACTAAAAATCATAACAAAAGCATTATTTAGCAATGAAGCTGTATTTCCGAGTGGGTACAGTTACACCAGCTGGTCATCGGAGTTTTTGTCCTTCTGTTTGAAGTGAATGTGTTCAACAGATATACACTGGGACACACATGAAATTCTATTTTTTTTTTTTCTTTTTTTAAAGAAACCCAATGATGCCCAACTGGTTCACAGAACAAGGGAATTTTCTATATGGCCCATATTATAAGCTTGAATGGTCAGTTTTAAACAAGGGGATCAGAACCAGGACAAATGTTAACTTTTACCATGTCTTTTATAATAGACAGGACAACAGTAAATTACCATAGTACAATGCACCAGTTTTTTGCCCAGGTCCTCAAGGACTATTGTGTATCTTCATTAAGCTACTGACTCAACCAGACAATCCAAAGCATGGTGAGCAAAACCTGTTACCAAATTTTCACATTTATTTGTTTAGTTAACCCTTTATTCCGAAACGACTTATGATGTTAAACCATTTACACTTATCTGCCCATTCATACGGCACTGCAGTTTTCATTGTAGTAATTCAGTACATTACTGAAGGGTACTATGGCAGGAGGCTGGATTCAAACTCTATGTTTCAGCTCTTATACTATCAGTTGGCCCACTAACCAAAGAAATATTTCTATATTTCAATCTTGAAAAATGTATGATTGTCCGAATCTACTGTTCTAGATACAACTAGAGCAAGAAATTAGTCACAAAACTGAAATACTAAGGAGAACTGAATATACAACTTATATTAGCTGTTTGATTAAAATTAACTTTTAAGGGAGACTTTATTAGAGGTATTGCTCATATAAAAAATTCTGTGCAACACTAACAAAATTAACCAAATGCATGTTTGGTTTAGCATTTGATTTGTATAACTCACTAACAGTAGTGAACTATTCAAACAATATTTAACATTTCAGCTTTATAAAACCAAGCATGCATGAAGGCCACTTTTGTACTGAATAAATACTGAATTAAATAGTGAACTGCATAAACAGGCTAATATGCAAGAAAAAAAGACCCAGTTCAAATCCAAGAAGGAACCCTGTTCTAATAAACCCAAATGTCTTATATGCATTACAACCACATAAACATTTTTAGTTCATGTCACTGAAAGCTTCTACAATCTAGCATTCTGTATGTTTCTCAAACAGCATCTGTTTAAAGAAAAGATTTACATACAGTAGATAATGCTCACATTTACTGCATCTGGAGGTTACAAAGCCAAGCTGTGCATATCTCAGCCCTATACGCTCCACTTGGTTTTTAGCAAGTCTCCTCTCTCTCTCTCACACACACACACACACACACACACACACACACACACACACACACACAGAGTGAATAAATGAGTCACAAGATTCAACAGACTTGGCTCACCTACTTCCGACTGATGGCAGCTCAGACGTTTGTGTTTACGAAAGTTCTTCATGTTGCATTCCAAAGGCTGCTTGGCCAGCAGCATATATTGACCCAGGCCGTGAAGCATACATTTCTATATGCATTTTAAATTTTACACTGTTGGAAGGCAAAGCTGTATGGCAAAGAAGTTAGAAGAAATTCAAAAGGTCCTCTTAAGGTTATAATGAGGAAGTGACACACACAAAGACATAAGGCAGAATATTTTACATAGAAAACTATTATAAATGTGGCCAACAACAGCAGAAAGGCAACCTGATGAGCAGATGGGGGAAAATAAGCCTGGATGACTCATTTAATCCCTCGGATGGAGACAGGAACACTTGGCACCTGCCAGGCACCTGCTGCGCATGTTTTCGAGTGCTCTCCATCATGATCTTATAGCATAAACATGGTCTACCTGGCCCACCATTAATATCTTTCATGTTATTCCCCATCACTGAGGCCTGTCACATTATTGCACAATACAAAACCAGCACAAAACTAAATAAATCAGCAAAAATAAAAAACAGGCCCAAACTCACTGAGGTGAGCAAAGGAATAGTTTGGACTTCACAATTTGCATGCTATGCAGTGATAATGATACTCAGAATATTATTTACTCATTAATAGTCTACACGAATAAAACCCAAGTTACTGTTCCACATTCTTACCTGTTTATGCAAAATGCATAAGATTTTTGGATTAAGAACATTTATCAACAAGAGCTTTTAAACAGTTAATGTATCAACTATGTTTTACTAAATTCCCATAATCTCCTGACCACAAGGGCAGAATTTCACACAGGCCTGAATTCCCTTGCACATCAAAATCCATGACTAAACATTCTGGGCAACCGTATTCTCAGTGTGAACACAGCTTGCATAGCATTTTTAATGCACAATATGGCTTTTGCTTAAAACTGCAGATAAACTGTGCTTAAAATCCTTCTGTTTGAAGACAGTAAATCTAAACTCTAGGCGAGCTGCTACTGGTAACTTCTCTGATGATAGCAAATGCAACAAAAACCAACACAAAGTGAATTCTTTCACATATCGACTATAAACTTTTGTCCAATGCAGGGTCGCAGTGGTTCAAGGCCTATCCTGGAATCATGTCAGGATGCTGCAATTAATTGGTTTCATGATTAACTACGGTTAAGTACGTCATGGTTTCCAAGCAATAAGAATTTTATAAACTAGGGTAAAATTCAATTTTAGAAATCTTGCTTTCCACATTCTCCTGAAAACTTTGTTGTAAGACACTTGTGCGTGGGGTGCATCAGGCGTGGCTCGGCTGGCAGTTCCAACAACACTTCAGTTGGCCTGTCAATACGACATCTTATCTCAGTTTCATATCCACCAAAAAGCACCTTAAATCTGCAGTGTGGCACTGGGATTTCTAAAAATTACTGAAGATAGTATAAGAGGACAGATACCCGATTTGTAAAACGCGGTGAAAAACTATGCTTGCCAGAGCTTTAAAAACAATCTGCTTGTACATCAAGGTGAAAAAAATTAAGTAACTAACATTACATTAGGTAGCTTAACATTTCATTAACCAATGTTACATTAACTAGTTTAAGTTACAGCTCACCCCGACTGGAGCAGTTCATAGCACAGAAGTTTTAACATTACATTCGAGTCCATTTTGTAAATTTAAACTCCACTGCCAAAATGTTTTGTTTAAAAAGCCAGTGTTTACCAAGTTGTTTTAAAATCCTATAGCTTTGTCACTGTAAGTCTTAAGAACACCAAAAGGTCATAAACCCAGACAATAATCCCATCTAGAGAGTAATTAAAGATATTAAATTTGCTGGGGATTACCGGGCGATTTAAGGTGTCTGTAGGCGCTGTGTTAATTCTGATTCGACGAACATAAACATTCAGAAGGTGTGTATGTGCACATGCCTATTATCCATCAACCTTTGCATGTCTAACAAAATGATTAAAGTACTTCAAAGACCTGAGAAGAGCAGTTTTCGATGCATGGAATTAAGTCAAGATGGGAGCAAAACCTTCTTCTAAACAGATTTGCTCAGCATGGTCACTCTGTAGCGCTCAGATCCAACTGGGTCTTGACAATATATCTTGATATATCACAGGAGATAAAATGTTGGCTTGTAAATTTGACTTGTGTTCAAATGGTTGACAACTGAAGTCCTCAGAATAAACAATTATGCTAAAATATATGAAATGCAAGTTTAATAAAAGCAACTGACATATAAAAGTTACATAATAGAAAGAATAATTTGTTTCTCTCTCACATTCAGTGGAAGACCACCATTTACATTCATATAGAAAACATCTTTTGTCTCCTCCAAATCAAAACCACTCACTCAGTGAAGCAAATTTAAGGCCCATTTCAGGTTGTCATACTCATACCACACATTAGAGTACAATCTCTTCTAAAGAAATAAAGAAGTCAATCCTTTAGTAAAGTTCTCAAAGGAAAATCCCAGAGTGAAGTGAAACACTGGCTGTAAATACAAGGACAAAGACCCAAAGACCTCACATCAACATAGTAATCATATGTATGTAAAACAAAGGAATTTTTCATTTTATTTAGTGATGGGTGAGTGATGCATTTTCATTGTTAAAAAGCTTCAGGTCTAACAACACCAGAGTTAGAAATCTAAAAAAAAATGCCTCAAATAAAGTGATATTTAGCTCTTTACACATCAGATCCTATTTTGTGATGCACTGGAAGTCATTTTTTAGTGCAGAAAAATAATGACAATTAAAGAAAACACAAATGCATCCCTTTTAGTGATGTTTATGTTTCTTATAACAAATATGCCCAAATATTAGCTTTACGGGCAGAAGAACAATATCTGTACATTTACAATCCACATTATGTCACGGTGGAGTGGTTACCATCAACAGTATGTTATCTTACAGTTTTTTTTTTTTTTTTAATGTAAGCTATAGCATGTTATACATTACATATATAGGGAAAATTAAGCAATTCAAGATGCTCAAACTGCCCTTTATGTGAAATAAACTGGTCTAGGACAAATCACCTTCTTTATCCTCCAGGCCTCCACCCCTTTATTTTGGGCAGCAGTGCAAATTTGCTGTCAATTTCCACAAACTCCTGTTGACTTTGCTTGGTTCGTAGAGATGGTCAGATATGCATAGTGTGTAAGCACTGAGCTGCAACACATGCAGCCTCACAAAAAATTAAAAAAAAAAAAAACAGGTAGAAACAATACACCTAATTCTAAGAGATGGAGGAGGACACATCAGGCTACCCACAAACTTAGGTACACCAGGAAAATGTTTGTTGTGCAATAGACAAGAAGAGAAAATTCACACCTACTGATAATTACTTTTGTAACAAAGGTTGTTTTGTTTTTTTATTGCGTAGAAGCAAACTACTACTGACTAGATAAAACATGAGAGAAAATAATTTAATGTTATTTAGAAATATTATGGAAAAAATACAACACTACAGATTCTTAAAAACTTAAAAGACCAAGATGGTTATATTATGGATCCAGAGAGGTCTTTGGAGATCACACCTCTCATTTAATATTTGGCTCATTAGCTTATACAATAAAATGTTAAAAAAAAAAAAAAAAAAAAACAACTCACCACCAGTGTGCTGCCCACAATACAGTAACTTAAAAAAGGCCTGCATTTTCTATTAAATAGATCCACCTCAAAATTGTCAAACAGGCAATATCTGTAATTTTTATACATATCTGGAAAAGGTAACCGCCCCTGCCCGGCTAGCTCAGTTGGTAGAGCATGTGACTCGTAATCTCAGGGTCGTGGGTTCGAGCCCCACATTGGGCGTCGATGCAAATCCAGCCACAAGGGGGGCACCTCTGTGCCGATCCTAAGCCCGGACAAAATGGAGAGTTGCGTCAGGCAGGGTATCCGGCGTAAAAATCTGCTAAACCAAATATGCGGACGAGCTGATCCGCTGTGGCAACCCCTAATGGGAGCAGCCGAAAGTTATCTGGAAAAGGTAATTGAGGCAGTCTATCTGAAAACAAAAATATGGACTGTAGTATTATTTGACCCTTGTGTGTAAACCACACCTCCTGGCTTTAGATCTGCAATAATTCATTAAACATGATTATAGGATTAAAACTTGAGGCCTCAATAACCTTTTTTTTTTCCTTTTTTTAAACAGTAGCATTCCCAACATTCTTTACTTCCCAGTCTGCAAGCATTTTTTGTTCCAATGGATTTGGACAGTTAATGTTTTTTATATATATATATTTTTTTTTTTTTTTAAAAATTAAAAAAAAAAACACAAAACATCACATCGTTCAGATCCTTAAAGCCAACATAAAAGGCTTAACCCTGTTGTGCAATTTTTCCTTAATAAAGCATGCCAGTTTTCATATAAGGTTTGGCCTATTAAGTGGTCGGCCCTGAGATTCAACTCTACAATGAGTGACATTTAATACTCACTTCTACATACAAGACATTTCTTCATGCTGCATGAAATTCAGTCCTGGTCATCTACCAACAGTTGAGTAACTTAAAATGTAAACATTTATTCACTTAGCAGACAATTTTCTCTACAGCAACATACAATTATTAGCTAGCATTTAGCTGGTACCCACATCTGACCATTTGCCCATCTGTACACTACAGCAATGCAGTACTATTTTTCATGAAGGGAAACAAACTTTTTATGTTAAATTATGATAAGTGCTGTGAACTACTGAAGTAACAGGGTGCACTTCAATCTGATCTGGTAATAATTTACCATAAATGGGCATCAATTATGGAGCTCAGAGATTCATAAAAATTTTTTGTCACTGAAACTCAGTAATTAATCTTCTGCTTACAAGAAATTACCTTAGAAAGCGCATTTAGGGAGACCTATTTTCTTAACTTAACAGTACATGACCCCCCCCCCCACCCCACCCCACCCACCTCCAATAAAACAGTCCAAGTTATCACATGGCAGAAACTGGGGTTAAAACTAATTTGACAACAATTCCCGAATGCTAAATTCTCAAAAGCCATATTTGCTAATCGGCTTTTATTTCAGATGCTAGATTATTTGACAAACTTAAATGACTGTTTCACTAAAACTAAAACTTATCTGGATTTACTAATATACTGAATAGAGACTGCTAGTCAAAAACTGTGCCCAACTGTGCAATGGCCACACACTGCTTATTCCTGTACTTTGTGAAAGAATGTTTAAAGCTGTTAATTCTAACAGGAATTCCTCCTCCACAACACAATATGCTCGCCTAAACAGCAGTCAACTATAACCCTTCACTGTAACACCAGCTCAGTTTTCATACTTTGCTGTCTGGACTCAAAAGTAATTTATCATTATTTTTATTTATTCATTTGTCTGACATTTCTTCAAAGGAATTTACACTTACCTCCCCATTTATACAGTTTACTAGTTTATAATGACTAATTTTACTCAGGGTGAGTACACTAATACCTCAGTTAGCTCTACCTCTGATAGAACCTGTTCACTCTTTCAGTCCTTTAAATAATTTACCATACTTCTGCAAGACCCATTTATACAATATACTGTATTAATCACCTCTTACAGGGCTGCTTCAGTAAGCTTCATTTCTCAAGAACATATCTAGTGCAGTAATCCAGGTAGTTTTGTACCTTAATCAAGGCATTAGAGTCGGTGTGGGGATTTGAACCCAGGTCCTAATGATTATAAGGCAATGGCTGCTTTGTAATGCCAGGTCACCTCACACCACCTGCCCATTATGCTCCAGTGGCAGTAAACCTATAGCTGTCACCCATACAGACTTGAGTGGTCTCTAAAAGAATAAAGGTATTTTTAGGCGGTGGCCTAGAAAAAAAAACTCACATCTTAAAATGCCAGTAAAATCCCTGCCAAAGACTCGCTTCACATCAGGATTCAAATGATAACTTTGACGAAAATCACACGACTAGAAATCCTCTAATCCTATAGTACAGTAATCCCTCAGTACTTAATTTGTCCCTGAAAACACACTGGATACCAAAATTTCAGCTACGGGGTACCTACTTCCCATTATTTTAAATGGGGAAAAATAAATAATCTGTTCCAAGCCCATCCAATGCGCACCCAAGCCTGTTCATCTATTTAAGCATCAACCCATGATTTCAGGTTCATATAACGCTATAAACACCAGTTACCCAATTAGAAATCACTTAATGTTGTCTTTGTGTGTTTATAATGCACAGTACAGTACATTTAGCATGTTAGCGCTGCCACCGGTGTGACTGTATCTCACACCAGAGATGAGCGGTGCACAGGGGAGGTTTGGAGCAGGAATTCAATGTTAACAGATGCTGAATAAAGAGAAGACGCATAAAAAGTAACCCCCCCCCCAAATCCACATCTTTGTTTGACATAAACGTTCTTTAAATAAATACATGCAAATGGTACATGTTAACATTTAACACTTAAAGGTCCCTGGTTCAAAAAAAAAAAAAAAAAAAAAACCCTGCACCAGAAGTTGCCTTGATCAAGGCCCTTACCATGGGTTGATACAGCAAGATTAGCCTGCCTGCTATATGGAAGTCCTGTAAACCACTTTAAAGCTGATCACCTGAATCCATTCCCCCTTGGAACACAGGGATGTTCTCACTGAGATTCATGCCGATTCCCCATTTACAGAAATCATGTGGTGCTCAAATGGAAAGACCATGCATTTCTGCGGTAGTGCTAGATGAACACCCTATGAGCAGAAAGTACAACATACCATGTTCTGTACCACACCAAACAACAGGAACTGCACATATAAGAGTCTTGTGCATCAGCACACAGTGCTGGGCTAACTAGGCTGTACCAGACTGTAATAACCACTACTGTATCTGAAATATGCACTGAACTATTAAATATTTGTACATTTCTATTCAAGCGGTACTGCTGGTGGAAGAAACTATTTCACGCAAGACAGCCTTCAGCTAGTTGTTACTTTGCAATCTTGTTTTGTCTTGTACAAATTTATCCTTGTAGGTGGCATTGAGCAAAGGGTTCATGTACATAACAAAAATAACAAAAAACACTGCGTTACTGAACACCGTACAAAAACGACATGAACACAAGGCAGAAAATGAGAGTAAGGATCAAAAATAGAGCTGTGTCGCCCAGAAGCGCAGTGTCTTGTCTCCCTACCTGCGTGAACACACACACACACACACACACACACACACACACACACACACACAACAGTCCTGTAGGATGGCAAGAGCAACAATGCGGCGTTTAAACGGCATTTAAAGGTCAAACAGAAACACACGGCCGTCCAGTGAGAGCGGAGACGGGCGCAGCGCGGGGACACAAACCGTACACTTTCGCCCCATTTCTCCACCATGTGGGATGGACGCGCACATATAGAGACACACACACACATTAAGGACACGCCTGGTGGACAGCAAGGCCTCACACTCACCCTCCTTCACGCCAGGCAGGCTGTTCTGATCCACACTGAAATCTGCCATGTCGCTGCGCTCACACGCCACCACACACTGTCGATACACACACGCAGTAGCGCGGACGTCTCTGCCGCTCCGTCACCAGATCGCCGCTTCCCAAAACGTCAGTGCGCGTGTGTGTCTCTGTCTGAGTGTGTGTTTTTTGGTAGGACAGGACGACGGTTAATATCCGATTTCGGCGCGGCTTCTGTCTTGTGTCTTCAATGCAGATAGAGTCGACGCGACGTGAACACAAAAAAAAACGCGTTTTGGAACAGCAGCTACGGAAAGCCAAGAGGGCCATACCACTTCGCGTGCGCCAAAGACGATAGAAATAATTATTTACATAGCTATTTACTATCTATTCTTCGTTATACAAAATCGACTTCTGCAATTTTCCCCTTTGCAGTAAGAGACTGCTACTGTATCAAGTACCTTATTTAAGAGTACTACAGTAGAGATTCAAACCCAACCGACAACCTTTAGCTTGTGGGGTCATTGGGTGATAAACCTCATCGTGTTGCACCTACATTATTAACACTAGTAGTGTGTGGGTCCTTAATATCATTTTAAAGTAGCATAAAATAAAGTAACAGTGTGACCCTCCCACCGGCAGCCATGCCATGCGCCCCCTTTTGACCATAGTGACGACGACAACGCACACGACACCTGCTGCGAAGAACTTGTCTAGATATCCAGCTCGGTCTTTCTTTGTTTGCGGCACGGTTTTGTTTTTCAAGCTACGCAGTTGAAAAACTGGCAAACACGTAACTCTCACTCTAAGTGAGACTGATCCATAGTCAAGTTCGTTAAATGCTAAAAAGGCTACTTAATATTTTGAAAATTTAGGATTCTGACAAGGCTTGGGCAAATAGCGACGATGTCGCGTGTAGTGACGTCGCGCTTATTTGTGACGTATGCGATGACGACAGCCATTCCACCATATAGGAGGAGTCGATGTATTTGCGTGTATGCTTTATTTTCTTAGAAGCATCAATTTATGCACAGATTTTTACACAGGTCAATGCATAATAATAATAATAATAATAATAATAATAATAATAATAATAATAATACCAGCTAGAGAAACACAAACAGAAACTAGTGCAGAGATAATTTTACATGTAACAGTAACCTTTGTGAACATGCGCCACACTGTCACTAAAGTTATAAAAGCACCTTGCATTGTTTTTAAATATTTGCACACACAAATATGAGGCTCACTTTATGGGAATCTACTGTGTTCTCTGAATATGCATTTAAGTGCCTCAAAATAAATTTGCAACCAGGTCAAGCAGGCACATGGAAGGCACATAAAATGGGAAACATGCACATTTACCAGGATAAGCATCTGTTAGCTGTTAAACTCGGTTTAATGCAGGAGGTTTATATGGACGTTTTCGTTCCAGACTGTAACAGGGAAACTAAACCTGCATATTGTCACTGAAATCACTTGCAAAATTAATGTTTTGCTGCCACAATAAATCTAATCTAAGTACCCATGTTTTAAAGACCAGAGAGCTTGCGGTGAACTAAATGATTCAGTTATACACCAAGATTTTAAAATACAAGATACCAAAAATATTTTGGCTTTTCAAACCAAGACAGGCAGAGTTTTTCCTCATTTTTTCAGGCACAGTCCTCTTTTTGAAAATTCCTGTAGTTTGAATTTTCTTTTGCTCAGGCCATTATTTTGCTAAATAGCAATAAATCCTGTGTTATTTTCTGTATGGATTTAATTAGGTTCAGAGATAAGCGTGTATCAATCTGTGAACTATGTGGTGCCTTATTACTTCATTTCGATAAAGTGTTCCCAGCTGTACTACATACCCTTTGGTAAAAAGGAATGACAAACACGCCTTCGTCATACAATACACAATGTTCCCACACTGAAAATATGGACACCAACACATGTGCTATAAGCACCAGTTCAGAATACTGAATTATCTGCTACCCCTTTTCCATTTTACATACCTGTTTATTTTACAAAAGCAATTTTTTGGACACTGTACCAGTCTTTGGTGCTGAAGTGAGAGCTGAGTTTTCTTCCCCTGTGGTCATGAGCTGTGGGTGCTAAGCAAAAGAACGAGATAGAAGATACAAGCAGCTGAAGTGCTGTTTCTACAGCTCACTCCCTGTCACAGGGTGAGAAGCTCAGCCGTCTAGAAAAGCCTCAGAATTGAGAGCGATCAGATGAGGAGGTTCAAGCATGCTGTGGAGATGGCTCCTAGCTGATTCGTTCAGGAGTTATACAAGGCTGGAAGAGACTCTGGGACAGATCTGGGACATGGTGAGCAGATTACATCTCTCAGCTATCTTAAGGGCACCAGGAGATCTCCAGTAGGAGCTGGACACCATTGCAAGGAACAGGAGGGTCTGGGCCAGTTTCTCAGCTCTTCCCACTAGGACCCTTACCAGGACAAGTGGACAAGAAACTGAACCTATTCAGGAATAAAGTTCAGGGGTCTCTCCTGATGCTTAAAGTATAAATATTTCTGTAACAGATGTTTACTGTCAGTGTGGGATGATGAGGTGTGGTCTGAAGCAAATATGAAGGCTTCACGATCATTGTCTACAGTACAGCCAGCTTTTCTGCTGTATTACTTGATGAGAACAAAGGTCACTTCTTCAAACAATACTGTACAGCGTAGTAAAAGCAGTTGTTGGAAAATCTTCTTTGTGCATTGAGACTGATGTACATTTGTTTTTAGTAGTGTTGATCATTAAAACAGGCAAATAAATTTTCAGATCAGTGGTGTATAGCTTGGTGGTCAGGTTTTAAAATGTTCTCCATGAATACTTTGACACATTTGGTTTAATGTCTTGATAAGCTGACATGTAGATAAATGTTAAAGGGCAGCATAGAAGTTAGAATGATATTTTTGTTATTATCATAGTGATAAGAATCCCAGCTCCCACCACAGCATCCATGAGAAACTGCTCAAGCAAGAATAGCTTTTTTACTAAAGGGGTAATAATTCTAACCAGCTAAGTACACAAAATAAATAAGTTTTGAATGTTCCTGTTCATAAGTTTATTTTTTTAACAAAACTAAAAGTTAAACATGTTGTTTAATATAATCTATTGGTGCTGTGCCCACTACAGTGAACATTGTTAGGTGTGTTGATCTGTACTGTCTTGATAAATGGTTAAATGCTGTTTGCTTGTTAGGCAAAGCGTTTTCTCAAGTTTCTCAGGAAGACGTTGTCACTCTTTTCAACTGCGTGTGCTGAGCATCTGGCTCTTCCTGGGCAAAAAGCAACCCATCAGATAAGGTCTTATCTCCATAATGCAGGCACTCAGGATGGGGAGGCAGCAGAGAAGTCACATCGATAAGCAGTGCTGGGAAAGACAGTGCGGCTGGGGTGGACAGGGCTTAGCCAGGGTGACCCACTGCCACAACACACATGAGTCACAGCTAAGCGGTGTTTCACATATTCAGTCAGAGCCGTGGCAGATGGAGAGGCAGGTGCAACCTCATAAAATAATGACCATCATTTAAAAATTCTCCTAGCCTTATAACTGAGCACATTTTACATAGTTTGTTCACCTGTATTTGTTGTGATTTCATGCTGAATGTTACCCAAATTCAGTAGATTATTTTCAGGCCAACCCCAGTTTAAAAATGTACAATTTTGTGTAAATTTAGGGCGGTGTGGTGGCTCAGCAGCATCTGGGTTGGTTGGGTGTTGGTTTGAATTCCTCTCAGTGTGTATGGAGTCTGCATGCTCTCCCCATGTCTGTATGGGTTTCCTCCCACAGTCCAACGATATGTGTTTCAGGTTGCTTGGTTTCTGTAAATTGTCTGTAGACATTTCTGCATTAATGTGGATGTCTGGGTTTGTGCTGACTCTGTGATGGACTGACATCCCACCCAGGAGAAGTTTCACAGCGCTCTGGACTTCTGGAACCCTACCAAGGACAAGCAGTTTATGAAATTGGATGGATGTATAATTTTATGTATCATGAAAAAAGTTGGTTAACTTTTAAAAAGGTTATTTTCATTGTGAAGATGTTTCCCTGCATTCTGATTTGAACCTGGTGACTATCTGGGAATTTTTTTATAGTCCAAAAACATGAAAAGACTTGATGGGAATCCATTTGGCTGATCCATTTTTTCTCTTGCCAACCACTTTCAACACATTCATCATATGCGGTCATCCTGTAATTTCCAGGTCCACTGGGATGTTATCGTATTTGTATTACGTTGGTGGGTTGTCACTGAGTGCTCCAGCTGTTTAAAAATATTTAGTGACCTCGATGAGCTGATGTTCTTTTGTCCAAAATAAGCGGTTATACTGTATGTCCATGCTGAGATAACACTTAGAGAGCGGAAATGACACCCACACACATTTTAAAAATACAAAAACAGGATGCCGATTCAGACAACCCATTCATTACTCATTCATCTCTTATTCACTGGAGTCTTACTTAAGGTTTGTGGGTTTTTTTTTCCTATAATTTAGATTATTAAAATAAATGAGACACTAGTTTCACAATATTTTATATGAATAATAAGCGGTATGCAATAATCCACATCTTAAGTAGTGTCTGTTAATAAATGGTTAATGTTCAGAACAAACAAAAAATGTTTAAGTAAAATATTTTGCATCATAATATTTTTCCTTTGACTGGCATCCGATAATTAATGGAAAAATCTTGCTGTGGCTTTGTGGTTTTTATACTGCTCTTTGAAATGAAGAACAGAGTTGGACATTTTTGAGTTTTCCTCATATGCTTGCTGACATGAAGCAGTTACAGGGGGAGATGAGGGTGTAAAGATTATTGTATCCATAGGCTTTTAGGTTATTAAAATTTAGGTTATTATGCAGTAATTGCACAAAATTATTTTGCCAACTAACTCCAATATATGTTTAATGCACAGCTGGAATAGAGACTCACATGAGATCCAGGTTGTCACGAAAAACAGAATCCAGATGGATATTTGCAACTAATGTTAAGATTTTGACCTTTGCAGAATTTTTTTAGCATTTAAACAGAAAGTTTTTTGTTTAATAGTATTCATTACTAAAGTTTTTGTTTGGTTGGTTGGTTGGTTGTTTGGTTGGTTGATTCCTTTGCCCAAAATGAATTATGTAATTATAATGTAGGTAATTATAATTAAAGGGTTTATAGGAAAAAGAAGTAAACATTCCATTTTAAAGCATTGGAGAATGTACAAGACTGTTCACATTGTCTTGTGATTTCCTTTAGTGCGGGCACAATAAAGAGAAATCGGCTCTCTGTTAGACTGTTCGTAGTGTCAAGTGTAAAGAGTAAAGGGTGATGGGTAAATTGTAAGGTGTAGTGAAGAATTGGGCAGAAGGGCTGACCAAGACTTTCTGTCAAGCTGCTGCCCTGTGATGTCATCTTGTTGCTGTCCAGTCTGCTCAGATCATCACTGGACCAGAGGCTTCTCCATTTGTTAAAGAGTATAAATCCTTGATACAATCTACATTTTTGGTGTAATTTGTGCAGTTTATTTATTTGAAACTTCTACCTGAGAAACACATTTTCTGTGCTCCTCACAGAGGTCATGTGGCATCTCATCTTCTTCCTGCTGGGACTACTGCTCCACTATGGTGCCACCTGCCCTTATAACTGTGTCTGCAACATCGACGGTAGAGTGAGATGTGAGGGGAGAATAACAGATGTGCCTTCCCCTATGCCACTCAACACCTTCCTGCTGCAACTGAATCAAACCAGGATTGAAAAGCTGGGCAAGGGAAGTCTCCACAACTTGTCTTTCATGCTTCGCTTCAGCTTGAGCCATAGTCCACTACGCATCATCCATTCAGAGGCCTTTGATCCTGTCCCAGATCTTCTCTCCCTAAAGTTAACTGGCAATGAGCTCTCGAACATCTCAAGTAGAGTTTTTAGTAACCTGTCCAACCTTGAACAATTACATCTTGACAAAAACAAATTGAATTCAATCAACTCTGCTTGGTTTGAAGTCCTCCCTAGTCTGACTGAGCTGGATGTCAGTAAAAATTTTATTGCTCAGCTGGACAAAGATGTCTTTCGCAGACTCACTAAACTGCGTTTCCTGAACCTAGCAGGCAACCTTTTGAGAAACCTGCCACAGACCTTATTCAGCTCTTTAACCGGACTTCAAAAGCTGCTTCTCTATGACAATCAGTTAGAATTTCTCCATGCTGGAACCTTTCACAACCTTGTCAACCTACTGGAACTCAAATTTTTCAACAACAGAATCAGCTGTATTCCATCTCAGTTGTTTTGGCCTTTATCCAGTTTGAAAGTTCTCTCTCTGTCTTCCAACAATCTCCACGTTCTTCCCAAAGAAACATTTTACTTCATGCCAAAAATCCACAAACTCAGTCTTTTCAAAAACCCTCTGTCTCTGTTACCTGATCACCTTAGTGGACATATGCCAGAGCTTCACGAGTTTTACCTATATAACACTAATCTAAACAGTGTTCCAGGTGATCTTTTTGCCAACATGACCAAACTGAAAAGACTCTCACTTAACTATAATCCAAAACTTCGGCATCTACCAAAGGACATCTTCTGCTGTCTTCCGGAACTTCAAAGGTTGTCTCTGCAGTCAAACGACCTTGAGTTTTTACATCCGGACCTGTTTTCTCATCTGACCAATCTCAACACCCTAATTCTACACTCCAACAAGCTCTGCTCCATCTCACCTGAGATTTTTCAGAGCCTCTCAAAACTTTCAATAGTTGAGTTGCATAATAACCATTTTAAAAGCCTTCCAAGCAAGGTGCTTTCTAACAACGTTGCACTGAGGCTTGTCTCCCTGAGTGGCAACCCATGGAACTGCAGCTGCAGCATTTTTGACCTTGCAGCCTGGATAAGCCAAAACTCGAATTTGATCAGTGATTATGATAACGTGTTGTGCCGCACACCCTCTTACATGCTGAACAGTTCACTTGGCTCAGTGGCCACAGCATTACTGCAGTGCAGCATCTCTGTTACTGAAAGCCTTGGTACGACCACTGAAGAGACAATGGTACCCTCAAAACAAACAGCCTCTACCTTGCCTGTTAAGGTCTCTTATCAAGCAACATCTACAGTTCCTGTTAATTTTCAGATGACAACACCAGCAACTTTGCTTCCATCTCCCACAGCCAATGTCCCCTTTATGACAACAGAAGACTTCACAAGACAAAAGACTCCAGTTGCGGATGCTTTCTTCTTTAACACCATAGTTATTCTAGAGACAAATCCTGACATTGTTCACAGTAATCGAATCAATGGCTGGGTTTACCTGTGGACAGTCCCACCTACTGGCACCTACAGTACATTCTTGATAGCCCTTCAGGCTTTGTTCATGGCTACAGGTATTGTTTTGATTCTTGCACTTTTCTATGCACTGTACAGACTGAATGGATCCATACAAAAGGTGGCAACATACAAAAGACCTGAGGTACAAATAATGTAAGTGCAAGAAACAAGAAAAAAACTTTTCTTAAAAATATAATTCTACATTAATACGGTATACAGTAATCTCTCCTCATTTAATTAATCCCTGAAAAGGCATCAGATGCCAAACTTTCAAATACCGAATGCCTGTTTCCTATTATTTAAAACAGGAAAAAACTAAATAAATAATGAGTTCCCAGCCTATAAACTCATCGACCATCAATTAAAGATTTTAGCCTGATAAAATACTCTGAACATCAGTTACCTAATTTGAAACCACATAATTTTGTCACCAATGGGTTTCAGGATTTCAATGCTACAAGATGTTGAATAAAGGGAAAATGTGTGTTGAAGTAACCTGCTCAGTAAATGTGGCAACGCAGAGCAAAAACGTTCAGACAAATCAAAATGAGCAGAACCAATTGATAACACACCAGCATGAGCACATGCACAGGTGCACGTTTTAAACTTAATAAACAAATAAAGCATAAATTTGTACCGGTATACAATACAGTTTATTTAGTTGCCAATTTTTAAAAATTATTCTGATTTTTATTTGTGCATTGCTGTCTTTATTATGGATATGTTTTCTTTAAATTGTCATAGCAAAAATTTCCATTATGGTGAAAATTTAGATATAGAGAGTTTGGATACTGAGGGTTTGCTGTGTACCTCTGCATTTGTATGTTTTCTTTTTATGCTAAACCTCATTTTCATGTTTTTTCCAATGTACTGCTCATCTTGTTTTTTGAAGAGTTCAGCTGACCAACAAAAAAGAATACCAAAACCACAATGAAAGAGCTATTATGAATCATTTCTGTGGAATTTTGAGCCCAATGCTTCTTTCCTGTTCTGTCTATGTTTAAATTTGGGTTCCTAGAAATGTACAAAGAACATAAATTGGTCAACAGTAACCCAAGTTGCAGGATAAAATCCATAGATTTTCACTGTACATGCACAGCATACGGTAAATAAGGAACAATTCAGCAATTCTTACAGCTAGTAGGTAGAAAAATGTGACAGTGCTCTTCAAAGCCAGTGTGTGCTATCCTGTGCAACTTCCTAAAAATGGGATATACAGTTCCAGTCAAGGGTGGGACTACTACAAATTTCAGAGCAGACTCACTCTTCATTTTCCTTGCCTTTCAGGAACCGAAATGGAAAACTTTGTTGTGGCTGTTTTATTTTATTGATAACCAGAGCAGTGTCAACATCAGACGTTACAAGGTTGTAAATTAAGCCCAAATACTTCATAACCTCAAGGCATTCCTTCTTCCTCAGTGTGTATAATAAAAACACAATGAATGATGCAGCTTAAAAGTTGAAAGTGAAAAATGGCTAAAAATGAAAAGCATCTCAACTATGCTAACACAATGGCTTTACTGAAAAGTATTTTCCTGAAATCTTCTGCAGTGTAAACAAGGCCTAGTCGTGTCCTATTTTATGAGTTTACATTAAATGAATCCATAGAACAGAGCAGTTCTGATGAAACTAAGCTGATGAAAATGATGTTGCTTAGTGTGGTGAGCAAATACACCAGGTGAACAGCAGCACTTTGACAAAGTGAGGTTGTTTTAGCAAAGTGTTTGTACTTAGGGTGAGAAAACAGGACAAAACTGCAAGTGAATACCTTAAAAATTAGAGAACGTGCTGCAGTGGTCATACAAAAGTCCAGTTTGGAACCCCATAGAAAGTTGTGGAACGATGTTGACATTCACAAATAAATTGTACCATTGACTTAGAGCCTTGTTATTAAGATTTTTGAGAAAATTTCATGAAAAATACAGTATGCACATTTCCTTCAGTATTATATTAAATGGTCACATTTAGCAGTTTTTTAATTACAGGTATTTAATGGTTGTCTGAAAATATTTAATGACAACATATCTGCAAAGTACTGTCTTGGGTGAATGCTTTTACTAATACTTTTAAGTCTTTCTTTAGAAGAAAATGTAGCTGAATAAAACATTTATGAATGAAAAATGTGTTCAATTTGTGTTTTTGGTGAAGGGTAAAACACTTTTTTTGAATGGAATGAAGATGTAGCTTCAGCATTCAGCGAACACTTCAACATTTCTAATAATTTCTAAAAACATTATTTGTGGATATGTAACTAACTCAGCATATGAGTACAGTATAAAAAACTCCATATGTGCTTCCAAGATGGAATTAAAATGCAGTAATAAGCAATATTTTATCTGGTCATCCACAATAATATGGTTCTCTGAATGGAGAGGAAATAAAAATGAAGACGTGTGAGATGAAAGGAAATGTGTTCATTGCCCCTTTTCCACCAGAATTGTGATCAGCATGGCAACCAGAAGCAGCACAGACTTTAACAAAAGTTACCAGGAACTGCATTGTTGTTAATGGCTTAAGGAAAGGAAAAGGAAAGTTTTCTTCATTTTCAAGGTATAAGGTCCTCAGCAACATGATCTGTGGTAAGCCAGTACAACCATCTTCATTTTGTTTTTGTTTTCCTCTCTTCAGTGGCCAACTTGCTTACGTTATAATAAATTATATTTCCTGCCTTTCTGTCTGCTGTGTAACACCTATAATCCAGTCTTATCTTGGTCCCCGAAACTTTGTTCAGCTCTGTGGGAGAACGGTGAGCTCAACTGAACTGAATAAACTTTTTAACATTGTGGTTAAAATAAAGTGAGCTGATTTGCAGAGTCACATGGTCAACACATAAAGACCAAACTGCTATGTTTCAGAGTCACCTCTCAGTACAAACCCCACACAGCTGTTTTACACTTTCGTCGTTGTCTATAAAGGTGTATTTTTTCCATACACAGTAACACATTAATATATTATTGTTATTAACATACAGTAAGTCATATCATTGTCCACAATTAACCAAATAACATTTTTTGAATTCCCAACATACTTGTGCATCTTGTTCACTGATTTGATAAGCACGATCCTTCCATGAGAGTAAATTTAGTTCTTTTGGCAACTTTCCTGCATTTGGTCCCATTTACCTGAAACCCTCAAGACCGTTATTCAAAAATGAAAACTGAACTGTGCTGAAAGCTCCATATGGAAACCACTATTACATCCTTACAGTTAACTTTAGGAAAAATAAAAAATAAAACAACACTGCAACCTCCTCACATAAATAAGTGTTGTTTTATTTTGCAAAAAGAAAATACGTGTATAAAAGCAGCAACAGATGTGGAGAAATGCTCAACTGTAAATGTTGTCAAAGACTTGGTGTTTAATCTGTCTTGACCGTCCTATCCAGAACAGGGGTCACAGAAAAGCAGAAACTGTTCATTCCAAAGATATGGACAAGCAACAAACCCATACACACATATTTGACGCATGAGCTTTTACTTGAGGAGACTGTAAAGGCAGTTGTGGCATCTGGGAAGCCCACTGGCAGCAAGCAGTGCTTCGCTCTCCTAAGCACAACCTCTTCCGCACTGCTCCCAATGGGGGGTTTAAAGGTGGAGTCAGAGCCGCCTGGCAGCCAGTTCCTCCAGCACATGAAGCAAGACTGCAGAGGACAACTGGGAACAGGGAAAGTTGATGAGGACAAAATCTGTGTGAGGTAGTCCAAGGAATCTGCCAAAGCTCATTCAGAGGCATTTGGTATATTTGAGACTTCTCTCTGCACCCAGTGGAAAAGGAGCAAGGGCTCGAGCCACTACATGTTTTTGAGCTCTCTGAACAGCTGGGTAAGTTGCCTACGGCATATTTAAAGAAAGCTCAACTCTTCAGCACTTTTGTCCTTAGGAAGCCACAGCCTTTTGGAAAACGGAGCCATCATCTGCATTCTGTGGTTAAATTGAGCTTCACAGGGGAGGAAGCTGAGCTATGAAGAGATAGAGTATTGACGGGATTTCCACACAGGATCTGGTCCATACAAAGGACAGTTTTTTGGCCAAAATTGGTCAAATGGGTTAATTAAAGTCATCCTTACTGTAACTTTAGTTCTTAGTTGTGAGTTCATTTTGCTGTTTTGCCAGTAGGGAAAAACGTGTGTAGTACAAAAAAAAAATACTGTGTAAGTATAAGTTGGAAACTTCCTCTGAAAGGCTTGGAAAGCTGCAGCTGTTGTGATTCGGGCGAAGTGCGACTGAGAAACATTGCGCGAGAGGGAACATTTTGAAGAAGCTTCTCCATTTCTGCTTGTACTGAACTTGATGCTGACAAACTGCACATTGAGATAAAGAGGACGCTGATCTGACAAGCTGGCTGGAAAACCACAGGTGTTTTCATCTGATACTGCATGCCATTGTAGGGACCCATTTTTGTCCACGATTAAACAGCTTGCCTTTGTAATTTAATGAACACAACTGAGATCAACACGTATTGTCAGAAGCAGAGCAATTTAAAGTTTTCTTAGACCTCCCGTTTCTCCGACTTCACTTTTACAAAATGAAGGAATCACTGCAGATATGGGAAAGTACCGTATAACACGTCTCCCTGAAGAGAAGATACTAGAATGTAAACTTCTTATTCAAGTTTTGTACCTTATTCAGCTTTCACGCTGAAAATCTTGCATGACTGCATGATGTAAAATGATTATTTTATAAATTCAATTAATACATGCAAGGGCGACAGTCTGAGGAACCTGAGATCAGCTCACTTGTGCTCAAATATCATTGCCTTAAGGCTGTTTAATTTGCCATTTGTTCTTAATGAAGGTTCACATCCTTGTGAACAAAGAGAACTGCTAATGTGATGTTGTAAGGAAATGTACATGAGCCCTCGTGTGATACTGTAACCCCTCATGTTGGCCATGGGTCCAGGGGCTCAGGGCACACAGTTGTGGGAACATTAACTTTTTTCTTGAGTGGAACTCCCACGTTTGACAGGTACCACAACACACTCAGCCTCCCCAACATCCCTGAACAGAAAACACTGCGGCAGGGACTTTGTCAGCCATAAAAAGGGTTAAACAACTATTTAGATGAACATGTGCAGCAAAGTAGGATGGGAAAGGTGCAGCTTCCTGCTGTGTTACAGTATTAAATGCAGATGAAAACCTAGACCAGACACATCTGCTACCAGCACTTTTGTATGATGGGCCCTTAAGGGGCAGGTTGTGGATGTGGAACATCTGTAGACACATTCTGCTCTTCAGATGGCCTCCCTGCTGTGCTGAGTGTTGGCCACCATCAATGCGTGACCATCTTGTACAAAACATTTCGAGGTCACCGAAGCATCTGGATGACCCGAAAAACAAAGAACATTCGGAACCAAGTAAAAATAATGAAAACAACTGACATTTCTGATGGAATTTCAAACAGAAATCGATTCAGTGACTTAAACAAAGCATTTTTATGCTTCTGTCATTTATTTTCCAGATGAAATAGAACACTGTAGTATTCCACTTAACTTCTGTTTACACTTAAAATCTTATAGTTGAGCACAAATCTAATGAAACAATGCAATGTACTGCTTTTATTCCATTAATAAAGTTTGTTAAAACTAAATGATTCTTTTTAATGCTCTCCACAGAGGTCCATGGATGTGATTTTCTACATCTGCATATTCCTGAGCTTCTGGGCTGCCAATGCTGTTTTGGGGACCTGCCCAAATCAATGTCAATGCCAAGAAAGCATAATTCTTTGCTATGGTCAGATGTCACACTTTCCAGCCTCATTGCCACCAACCACTGCCAAACTTTATTTAACCAGCACAAACATCTCATTGCTACAGCCCAGCGATTTTGATGACATTTTTAAGACTCTGAAAGTTTTTGTAGTTAAGGATACAGGAGTGACTCAAGTTTTGCCCGAAACTTTCGACCGCACTCACAGCCTGGTATCCCTGACCTTTTTAAAAACAAATTTGGAAGCTTTACCTTCAGAACTGTTCTACAACCTGGGAGCTCTTGAATCGCTGAGTCTGAGCAGCAACAAATTTCAAAACATCAGCCCCACTTTGTTCTCTCACCTTACAAACCTCAACACACTTGACCTGAGCAGAAACCTCCTCAGCTCAGTTCCACAAGGACTGTTCGACAGCCTGACTAGCTTGCAGAGTCTCTCATTGGATAGAAACAGCATTACTTACGTCCCAAAGGATTTATTTCAGAAACAAAGGGCCCTGAAATTCCTCAAACTCAGTCATAACAACATCAAGGAGATCCCAGTTGGCTGTTTTGATGAGTTGGTGAACCTCCAGGAGCTATCGCTACAGAACAATCAAATAGAACATCTTCCAGGCATGCTGTTCTCCAACCAGCACAAACTGATGAAGCTGTTCCTTTCAAACAACCGTTTGTCATCCCTTCCTGAAGGCATCTTCCTAAATCTTCCTAGGCTAAGGCTAATATCCCTCTTTCAGAATCAGCTCCAGCATTTATCTCCTGGCGTTTTTGGCCCCATGCCGCTCCAGGAACTCTGGCTGTACAACAACCAACTGACTCACTTACAGGGCAATACATTCAGCAACCTCACGCAGCTACGACTTCTGGTTCTAAGCCGGAACCAAATCCAGTCGGTGTCAAGAGGTGCGTTCAATGGCCTGACGGAGTTGGAAGAAGTGTCTCTGCACACTAACTACTTGACACAACTCAACGAGGACATCTTCATGGACATACCCAAGCTGGTGCACATCTCACTGGAGCACAATCAAATCCGTTTTCTCCCTGGGAAACTGTTCCATAACTTATCTGCCCTCAGGGAGGTAGACCTTCACAACAACTCCCTGAGTAGCTTATCACAAGAGCTTCTGGACACCCTTCAGACTGCTGAGGAGGTGATCCTCACTCAGAATCCCTGGAAATGTGACGTGAACATCTTGCCTCTCAGAGACTGGGCGAGGCTCTACCCTTCCAAAGTGGTGAATGTGAGCAGCATCCTATGCTTCTCCCCACCAGTCCTGCACAACATCAGCATTGTCGATTTGTCGGACATGGAGTTAAGCAGCACAACACCTATATACAGGAGCTTTACCAGTCCTCCTTCTGACAGCAGGATTCCAACACATAAAGGGGATGCTAATGGTGGCCATGCTGATGGGACGTCCCTGTCCCAGGAAACCCTAGTGGTCCTCATCACAGTGCTCTGCACAGCTGTCATTGTCAGCATCATCATCGGCTGCATCTGCAGAAGAATAAGCCGGAGCTCCAGTCAAGATCTCGGGTCTCGACAGGCCAACAAAAACACTGCTGTGTAGACCAGCTAGATACACTTCCCTATATTTCGACTAAATTACTCCCTTCAAAATTATAACATTTTACTAAGTGCAAAAATTTGTTACTCAGTTTATTCATATATTTCTACTTGACACTGGAACAGCAAAGAATGTAATGATTCAGCGGAAACTCAGAAGGTAGACAGACTGAAACTCATCACATTGTTCATTTTATTCCTCACATCAGTAAAGAGAAAATAAAATTTCATTTATCTCTTAAAGGAATCTGAAACATTTTTTCCAAAGTTTGATTTTATGTGAATATTGCAGCCATGATGTTAAGTTTATTCAACACTTTTTGTATGCAGATGTTTATCCCCATCACTTCTACATTTCATAAATATTTCAGTTATTTCAACTCTTACACTTTTTTGTTTTCTCCATCCATCCATTCATCCACCCATTAATTTATTTTCCTTAACTTTTTCTTTCTTTAATTTTATCCACACAAAAGATGCAAACTGTACAAGGACTGAGCTGGAATTGAACTTATTGCTCAGCTGAGCAGCTTGGCTTCTGCAGTATTTTTATAATAATAATAATAATAATAATAAGTGTGTTTTCTGCAAAACATCACATGGAGAGTAAACATTCTGCATTTATCTCAGAACACAGACAGTCAGAAACGCCTCCAAAACACACATGGACCCCAATGGAAACCAAGTTCTGGTCACGCAGATAGGAAGATACGGATAAAAACTGTTGCATTTAACTGTTTATTACTTTTGACGCTGTGACAGTGAGCGTTAACTGTGCTGAGAGAAGCAGGTAAGATGAATTTATTTTAATCCAAAGCTGAATTTCAACCTCTGTTTTTGTTTCTGACCTGTTAATGTGTAAGTAACTCAGTGAGGAAATGTCGCGATCGTCTGGTTGATCTGTCCTGAAATGTAAATTCAGTAGAACGCAAATAAATGAAATGAGACAGACTTACTGGAGCAGATTTGGCAGCCTTCTGCAACCAAGCTTTTGAATTTAAAACAATGAAACACAATGGAGTTTCTCCTAAGATGCTGAGTATGGTATAAACCGCATTGTTGAGATGGATTTTGAAGTGGCCACGGTTTTTAATATAGAAGTTCTAGAAGTTAACATGCAAAAAGAGAAACATTACTGAGACTGAAAAATTCACAAATGCACTGTAAAAATAAGTTATATTCAGACTGAATATAGCTTTCTCCTCTTTTGTTTTCTGGCATTTTTTTTTTCCTTTCTCACCGTTTATAAAAACAAAAGAGAACTCCATGCATGTATTTCCTATTATAAATACATTTTAGAAACCTTTTTATATGACCATGTGACATATTTTTTATTAAAAAGTTTTTCAGACATCATCTCATTTTTCGTAAATAAAAACAATATTTTCAGTATCCACAAAATGTGATTTTTATTGAAAATACTCAACCTTATGAGATGCCAAAAAAAAAAAAAATCAGTCTTAAAAGAGTAAAGAATTGAAGGGCAAAAAGCGGAATTTTGTTGTTCAATTCTTATTGGCCTGTAGGCCAAGCGGCAGAACTGACACCCATTTGTCTCTGAATGACTCACTTCTGGCCTTGAGGAAAAGCTGCAAAATTTGCACCGCACCAGCTAACTCACCTGATGGATAAAGGTGTCTAGCTTGTCGCTGCCTTACGAGGAACTGCCGACAAGAAAACCCTAATTCTGTGTCTGACCACTTTGCATCTGCAGCTCATTTATTTCATGACTGAGAAATTAGTTATAAATAAGCAACTTATTTTCTTATTTGTCTTTCTTTCGCACGGGTGCAAAACTGACAATTCTGGCTCATACCTGCTCACATGCATTAGTGCAGCTAACACTGATGATCGCAGCAGTAAAGCCTAGACTTGGTACCTGTGGGAAGAAAATGATCTGAATAATTTACTCATCCTAACATTAGAATAC
Source organism: Heterotis niloticus (assembly GCA_018136845.1). Classification (NCBI taxonomy): domain Eukaryota; kingdom Metazoa; phylum Chordata; class Actinopteri; order Osteoglossiformes; family Osteoglossidae; genus Heterotis; species Heterotis niloticus. The sequence goes on along the minus strand of CM030903.1, from coordinate 15,554,273 downwards.
AGCACGGAAACGGCAACAACCAAAAGGACCCAGACTGAAATCCTGTGTTTCTTTATCACTGTCACCTGCCGCAGGTGAGAGGACCCATGCTCAACAAAGATTCCTCTTTTTCAGGTAAACATGCATCTGGAAAACTATGCCTTTGTCCTCCTCATGCTTCTTCAGTCTGCGGCTGCTACTGACGAAGATCGTGCAAGTGTGCCATCACATCAAACTATCTTTGGCACAGACATATCTGAGGTGCCAGGTAACCTGAAACCTGGTGTCACTGAGATTTTTTTTCTTAAAAGTAACATTGCAACCATCCCCTCAGGGGCCTTCATCGGCAGTGCTCAGCTGCAGAAGGTGGAGTTCATGGAGACTCCCACCACCTCCATAGAACTGGGAGCGTTCGAAGGCCTAGACAATGTGAAATTTATAGAAATTTCAAGCACACCACTGACATCATTACCTGCAGGAGTTTTCCAGAAACTTCAAAACCTGGAAAGTCTTATTCTCAAAAGCAACAAAATTCAATTCATCACAAAAGGATTATTTGATGGTCTCACAAACCTGACACAACTCCAGCTACACATGAACGAAATCACTTCAATTGATGAAGAAGCATTTGACCAGCTTGAAAGCCTTCAGTTAATTCATCTGGCCAAGAACAACATCACTTCTCTCTCAACGAAGACATTTGAAAAACTGAGCAAACTGCAGGTTTTTAGAGTCTATGATAATCAGATCGATGCCATTCCCGATGGGTTTTTCGACAGCTTTACGAACCTGAAAGAAATAAATTTGCAAGGTAACAAAATCAGAATGATACCGCCCAATTTGTTCTCTAATAAACCTATACTGAGTAAATTAATACTGGATAAAAATATGTTGACTGAACTGCCTCTTAAAATCTTTGTGGATCTTCCAGCAATGACAAAACTGTCCCTTCAGGAAAACCAGCTCGTATCTCTGCCAGAAGAGCTCTTTGGAGAAATGCCCAAGCTAACTGTGCTAAGCTTTCACGAAAACAATCTAACTGCCCTTCCAAGGGGTGTCTTTAGACCCCTCACAAAGCTAAAGAAGATCGACTTGTCTAAAAACCACTTTGTGACTTTATCTAGCGAGTTTTTTGAAGGTCTGGAGAAGCTAGAAGAACTAAACTTGGAAAACAATTTCATAGAATCACTGGAACCCATACACTTTGAAAAACTGTCTGGGCTGAAGACCCTGAGGTTAGCAGGCAATAACCTGACCAGTCTACCCGAACACTTGTTTGACACCATGCCCCTCCTTACTAAGGTTTATCTGAAGAACAATCCATGGAGGTGTGACAGCAGCTTCATACCTTTATTCAAATGGATGAAATTAAATCCAGCAAGTATTGCAGGAGGCCCTCCCACTTGTGAACATCCTGCAAGTTTAAAAGGAAAAGTTATCACAACCTTAACAGAAGATCAGTTGGTCTCTATAGTTTCTGCACCAGCTCTTTTGCCTTCCCCCACAGCAGGCTCACTTCCCACAACCGCGCAAATCACCACACTGCCTACAGCTACCCTACAAACAACACACATTTTTAGTAATAAAATGCAGACAGAAACTGGAATTGTAGAAGCAATGTCTACTGCAGAAGTGCACACAAGAGCACTGACCACCAGTGAGCAAAGCACAACAATGGCTACAAAACCAACCACCGCCCTGCCCACCACATCATCACTGGTGGCTACCAGCGCCACCTCTGCTGTGCTCACCATGGCCTTGACGACTGAGCCAACAACCACACCAGCGACCACAACTTTACCAACAACCTTTACATCTACAGTCCCAGCAACTATTCTCCCTTCCACAGTGATGGAAACATCATCCAGTATTACATTCACTGCTTTGTTCGCTACCACTGCTGCGGAAGTTAAAAAATCTGAGATGTTGCAGAGGACGTTCACTTGTATGGTTCCTCCTCATACTGAGCAGATGTCCTACATGATGAGAAGTAGGAGCATCACCTCTGACTGCAAAGCACAGCTCATGTCATACACAATTCTGCTGATTGCGCAGATCGTGTGTACGGTAATCTTGGCCAAGCATGTTTACGCGCTCTACTGTTCTCTGACACATGGGCAGAGTTTGTACGGCACAGCGCGTCTCACGTACTTCTGAAACACGAAGGAAACGGAAACTCTGTGACACGTTCGTTGCAGTAAATGGCATAGCTATGAGCAATAAGGACAAACCGAGTGACTGGCTGAAGTACAGCGGTCACTATTATAATTATTACAAAGGGGATTACAAACATTCAGCTCATGGTGCCTCAGTTTACAGTAATATCAAGAATATGGAACTTAGCAGATATGTAAAGCCACCTTAGAATGCACCTTTTATGCACATTTTCGTATATTTTTATGCACATTTTTGTATATTTATTGCTGTAATCTTGTACTTTTGTACATAAGACTTAGATTATATTGTTACATGTTGTCTATATATTGTCTATACATGTTTCTATACATTGTCTATACATGTTGCTGTCTTCATACGTTGTTGTTTTTTACTGTTGTGTGTGGAGCCACCATCTACCGGAATCAAATTCCTTGTATGTGCTTGCTCACATACTTGGCCAATAAACACGATTCGGATTCGGATTCGGAAATAAATAAAACTTACGAAGAGGCACTAAATTATTTACTGCTAAATACCGCTTGACAAGGCAGGTTTTTCAATGCCAGACAGTTTGTGAAGTGCGATACTAAAGTGACCCAAACAAGGGAGACCTGCGCTCTGATTTGCCCTGTACAGCACAGCAGAGGCATTTCTGCATCCTGCGGCCACGCTTAGTGTGTAAAGTTGCTTTGTATATGAAATAATTTGTTAATTGAAATATTTGTTGTTGCTTGAGTCAAACAGTCGTATATACCTCATGTGTAACAAAGAAATGTTACTCAGCGCGCACCCTACCTGGGCCAGGGTTACCTTGGCCCTTACCTCGAGGTGCGCCGTGCGTATGTACCAACTGCATTTTTTTGTTTTTACTGCCACCTCCTGGTGATTTTGGGAAAACGCAGCTTAATTTTCCTGGTTCCTCATTTCACCAGAAGATGGCGATATTGTACAGTGATGGTCCACTAAAGAATTTAACAGAGGCTTTTTATCTGTTAGTTACACTTATTCTAGCATTTCAATGAAATCTTAGGAGATCTCAGTATTACAGATTCGTATCCCTTATTCGAGAGAAGAGAGGTTGTTTGTGATGTACACTTTATTAACTTTGTTGTCAGAAATACAGGACTATGGCGTAAAAAAAGAGCTGATAATAAGCAAACTTTTATATTCAGTCTCCATTAGAGAAAACGGAGCAAATTCTTTACTATGAAACCCCTGAAAATAGTAAAACACAAATAGAAGTTATATGTGAAACAAAGATGTTGGGGTAAAATTGGTGCTTAGAACTGCTCATGCATCGTGCAACATTTCTCTGTGCTTTGTTGTCCATTTACAGCAGTACAAAACCTGAGCCCCTTCAGCATTTGCTGTGCAGCATAAAGGAAAGGCCTCCACTAGATCGCATCCCGAAAAAAGACCTTAACTGTGTGAGCACCAACAGCATAGTCAGCACAACAGATACACAGACTTTTAAAACCACAAGAAGTGAAGGTAATACTCACTTCTTGACTTTTTTTTTTGAAAAACTGGTATATCTATGTCTGCAGTTGGCCATTGATAATGAAAGTGGTTTGCTGAAGGCTACAGCTGTAATATCCATCAAAAATGATGCAAAACACTTGAATGAATGTATTCCAAAGCTGTTGTTCCCTAAGTTAAAAATTAAACATTTGGCTATAGATTCTCCTTTGTTTTCTTTCTTTTTAAACACGCTAAACATTCATCTCATACAGTTAAAGATTCAAAAACGTACTGATACGAACCTTATCCCATTTCATGCGTCCGGTGGGTTACAGAAACTGGCCGAGTCCTCATGAACTGTCGCTCAGTAGGTCTTCCCCTTGGTGAGAGTACTTAATGGGCGCTTGTGACCAAGACTATGTGTGCATAACAGATTCTGGAAGAGTCCCCTCCTGTAGACAGCGGACAGGAAGGTAAGTAAAAAGATCTCAGGTAGCAGTCACACCTGAGCACACTGTGAAATAAAAAAGCTGTAGGACAGCAGGAGTAGCCTGAGCCCTGGGGTGGAATCACCGCAGTACGTGTCCCCCATTGTCACCTGTTAGCATCAAAGTGAAGAGGAGAGTCGGCCCGATATGCAGGGAATCCTCTGATGTCAGTGTAGAGAAAGAAAGACCAAGCTGCTGCCTGCTATCAATCATATTGGACATTTAAGAATGGAAATATAATACTTTTATACAATATGAGAAGAACTCTGTTCTGTACAAGACATAAAGTCATAAACTTTGATTTTAGCACTTTTGCTAATAACTTCATTCCTTACAGCCATTATATCTCCTCAGATGCGTAAATAGGATGGTGATGGGTGCAAGATGAACTAAAAGATGTTAAAGTACGAAGTCCATGTAAGTGCTGCAGCACCACTGTTTTGATCACATTTTTTACAAAATATTTATAAATATCAGTATTCTCTCATATTATACAGGTGTAATGAATACAAATGTCATAAAGATTGAGATGGTTTTACTGCTTCTCAAGACCCAAGACATCAAGAAATCAGCTTTCGTGTTTTCTGTATTTTTATTCAAAATGCGAAATGCCAGGAAGTTCAGACTTTCACAAGCTGCCAGCAATTACAAACACACCTCATTGAAATGTAAAGCTGCCTGAAGAAGTGTAAAATGTGTGTTCGGGAAGTGCATCTGCAATGTACACATTGGTACTCCAGCAAGTGCACCGCAGTGACTCATGCAAACCAGGGAAGTTGGCCAGCCTGCTTGCACACCTCCTACAGACTTTGCCGTCAGTCACTCAGGTCCTTCTCCTCCTTTGAGAAGCAGGGTTTCTGCACTGATCTCTGTGGCCCACAGGGAGACAAATACAGGGTGCTGTGTCTTCTCGTCTGTTGCATAACAAAAGAGCTTCAAGATGAACACAGAGGGAGAGGAGTTCGAAGCCCAGAGACAAACAAACCAATAACTGGACACAGAGCCAATTTTAGCCCAGTTTCCCAAAAACTTTAACCGTCAAAACATTTGTTCAGAAAGTTTTAAAAAAATAGCTTTACAGAATAAATCCTGTGGTAAACACAAGTGGTGTCTCAGCGAGATCTGCGCAGGCGGAGAGGGAAAATATTCAGGGTGAACCCCTGGCTCCTTAACAAGTCAATTAGTAGCGCTAAATGCTGGGCTCCCAAGGAGAGGTTAAGTGGACGCTCCTGCCGCACTCTCATCCGTCCGGGGGCAGATCATCTGTTCGCGTTCCCCATGAGGGGGCCATGCTGATGCTTCTCAGAGAGGCTGGAAGAAGATGACAAATTTCCAGCAGCAGGATGCTGTGGTTCGGTCATCAAAGCTGGATGAAAAGCACTGGTCACCTCGGGCTGACCTTCCGGTCGAAAGTGCGCTCACGCTGAGCCCTGTTTGGTCAAGGGGAGGGAGAAATGGGAAAGCTGGTGGCGTCGGGGGTCCACAGTGGGCAGACTCACAATGTTAGGGTTCACACCCCACACAGGGCGAAGCATGTGATGCAGAAAGCCCTGCGGATGTGGGTTCATTCACACTGCTGCAAAGTACAGCTGTCCCTGTCACTGACTCACTGTCTTTCACCACGGTAAAAATTAATATGAAGCTCTTGAAGTTTGTGACTTGGTGCTCTGTTGCATCAGAGCTTAGAGAACCCAGAAGTGGGAAAATAAATGGAATGAACCTACAATTCAAGCCTAAAACCGTAAGTTCCTTCAGAGATAAACTATAGAAACAAGATAAGCAAGTAACTGCTAATAAGAAATAATATGATATAAAATTCCTCTTTCTTTTATTTATGTAGTGTATGTGCTTATCTGTACTGGCCCGAAAAACACCATTTAAAAAATCGCTGTGTTGAAGCTGAAAAAAGGAAAAACAGCGAAATAAAATAAAAATTCTTTTTGCAGATCAGCCTCCTTTTCGTTGCGCTAATTTGGGGATCGAATTAAAGTTTCAAAACTGTTTTGCGTACAGCTGTTATTTTTTATCACTGTTAAAGCACCAATGGGGTCTGTGTGATGTTGCAGAAAGCCAAATTTAAAATCATTTAGTGACCATGAGTGCAATAAGAGAGACTGGAACGGTGGAAGTTTGTACAGCTTCTGAGTTTTTAAGAAATTAAAGAACCGAATGGGGCAAAGTTGGGATGCAGAGCTGAGCACAATGACGATGGTGAGTTTTTATTACTTCTTCCGTTTGTGTTGCTTTGTTTGGTAAAATAACAGATTATTGAGAAATTATTTGTTGGTGACTCAAGGGTACAATGAACAAAACAGGCCAAGACTTTGTAACCTGAAGGTTCTTACTTCAAGCCCCAGTAAAAGAGCCACCTGCCTACAGTGGTGAAAAACTTTAATGCTCTTAATAATTACACCAGCTCAGTAGGAAATGAGGGCGTAGGTTACCATGTTTTACAGTGCTTTGCGTGAGCAAATGTGTTACTAAAAAGCTCTGCAAGAGAAATGCTGCCATAATGGAAAATGTTTTTGAGGGCGGCCTAGAACTAAAGCGCATGTAGCTGCCAGCGGAGGTAATGGCTGCATCGCCCTGTAGACCACATAACAGGAGAGTCCCACGCGCCTCTATAAAGCCGGTGGTCACCTAGATGAGCCCATCTGCAAACTCTCATTAAAGCAAAACTGGAACCGGAGCCTCCGGATCAAGAGGGACACAAACTACTTGAGCAGCGCTTAGCCGGGCCGCTCCGTTTGCGTTCTCAGTTTGCGTGATTTTTGTATTCTGCTCTGTGCACAATAACAGAAGCTCTTAATGCTCAGTCATTACAGTTTGCCTGATATTTACAGTTACAGTTCATTTCAATGATCTGTCATGAACTGATGTCGAGCACAGGTGTGGGCTGTTTAACCTGGACAGTAGGCTCCGCTGTGCCATCTTGGGGAAATCGGTAGCAATACAGTGAGTGAATGAGTGAATGAGTGAATGTGAGAGAAGCACGGGAGAGTTTGACAAGTTGATTTATGTGCTTTCACATTATGTGCGTCACGTCGCAGAATGCAGGTGTACACATGCTTCTCTGAGCGATAAGACATGCTTGTGTTTTGCCTGCTTTGCTGGTGGTGCTTGTGTGCATGCAGCTGGCTTCTTGGAGTTATGGAGGTGTGAAATAGGGGTTTTCAAACAGGACGTGGAAAATGGAACCAAAAAAGTCCGTTTGTAATTCCTCCTCTGTCCTTTTTTTTTAAAAAAAAAAAAAAAAAAAAAAATCAGCCTCCACATAATATTTACCCCCATCAACAATGGCAAAGCCATGGTTTCATCAAGGTTTTGTTTTGAGCAACAATAAGGCTGAAGAAACACAGCGGGCTCTGGAATCGACTGAGAGTTAAAAATAATGCAGACACTGATTTAACTACTAAGACTGTTAAGTGTTATTATAAAAGATAATCCTGGATGCCGAATGAATGAGGAGCAGCCAGAAATAAGCCACTCAGTCAGTGTGCTGCTTTATCTAAATCTCCCTGAATGAATACGACTGCTGGCACAAATCCCGATGGAAATCCCAAAGGTCCATTTCCCTCTTCCTGCTGTAGCAGCCATGAGCAGGGCATTTATGGCAAATTGTTCCAGGAAAAAATCGGCCAGCTGTGTAAGGGGGTAAATCACTGCTGCAGCTTCACGTGGCAAGTTCCTCTTTAGCATCAGCTAAAAAAGTGCAATAAAAATATAAGTGCAAGAATAAGTCTGTGAGGCATTTTCTGTCCTCGTGTTCATTATTTTGGGGCCCAAACTTCCACTGTGTGGAGTAATGAAGGTGCGCAGCTGTCCGGTTGGGAGGCTGACCTTTGACCTACAATGGGAGAGGACCACAGACTGACAGGCAGCACAATGAAGGCCGGAGCAGCGCTGACCCAACCTGCCATGACTGCCCGCTGCTTCTCACAATGAGGTCCAATCCCTGGGCCAGACCTTAAGAAAAGGCCCCCCCCAGGAACGAGTGGCCATCCAGGGCTCTTTCACTGCACACCCGGGCAGGAGCCCAGCTCTGCTTGGTGCCCGCAAAGAGAAAGGAAGCCTGGCCATAAAGAAGTTACAAGGGAAGCATAATAGGCTTTAGAATTCATCTTAAGCCACTGCAAATAGTGTCAACATCTGTGGTACTTTCTGCTCTCGGAAAAAAGCTAAGCAGGGCAAAAGAAACTGTTGGATGCAGGGCTTTCACTGGCTGCCTGGTCTAAAAAGGCTACAGTTTTTGTGGTTTATTGGAAGGAATCTGAGGAGACGGCCATCGTTCCTCAGAGGCGCAGCTGAACCGTAGCACGATGCTCCTTGCGGACTTTGTTTGCTGCAAGAGTGGGGTGAAATGCTTTACAAGTAACTCCTTCTTGTCCAGCTCTTCACTGAAGAGAACGTTGTACTGAGTGTCATATCTGAAGCCCCCGACGAAGTCCTTGAGAAATGGGAGTTTAAGCAGCTTGGGAGGGTCGAGGTCCACATCCGGGGAGAGAAACCACATGGCCGAGCTCAGTGTGGAGAACCTTAGCAAGGCTGTCAGGTTCATGGCATAAAGCTCATCTCCGCCAAGTTACTGAAGAAACCAAAATAAACATCAGTGAACCTGAACGTCTGTCTGAATTCACTGAACGAGTTCATTGAAGAATCTGTGAATTTCAGTCAATTGTTATGACACCATGCTTGTTTTCCTTTAAAATTATTAAGCTTTAAAGCAGGACTAAGAATAAAATAATTTTGATTTATGCAATGTGTTCATAGGGGAACTAAAATTCTAAAATTGAAATTTAAAGAGCAATAAATAGAAACCTCCAGTGCTTTTTATCATTTATTCTTTTGCTGCATATTTTCTCATGTGTCTTCCCTAATCCCACCCTACCCTACTCTGCCATACCCTATAATATTCTACTGTACCCTAACCCTACGGTACTTTACCCTACTCTAACCCCATCCTACTCTACCCTACCTGTTGTATTCTTGCCCATCTCAACCCATCCCATCCTGAATTCTAACTATAGATTTATATATGAGCACATTACACAAAACAATGTGATTTTATTCTTATTTTGAGTTGAATGGCTGCAAAAACTTTAATAAAAAGTTTGAAATGAAAGCTCCAACTTTGGACTGAAATTCATTTCCTAGGCATAGACTGAGTGTTCATTATTAAAATATAGCGGCTTTTTATTGCTTCATTTTCATTCAGTACCACCCTCTGCCCTGGACTTCACCAGCTGCCTTACATGAGGTGCTGCTGGAGGTCTGAGGTCTCGTACCCAGGGCCGCTCGAATGCGCAGATGCCCCCAAACACCTGCTTAATTAATCAGAACTGAATAATGCAAATATTTGATAGGCTGGATGCTCTATAGCAATCCAGGAGCACGCAGCTCTGATCCGGTGCTCATTCAGCTCCTTTTTGTCCCACGCTTCTACTTCAGTGGAGTTAAAAAGGTTAAACACTCTTGGAGACATCAAAGTTAGAAGCTTTCATGAGAAATGGAGAGTCTGCTGATCACTTAGGAGCAGCGGAGTGGGTTCGGGTCCTGCTTTCTCCTCTTTGTGCCGCTCCGTGTCCCAGGAGGCCGAGGGACGGACACGGCGGGGTGCTGCGCTCCATCTCTCTGGGACGGGGGCTGGGGGTGCCAGGCTGAGGCAAACGTCTCAATTGTCGAGCAGTAGCTTACAGCCCTTAGCCATTAAAGCAATGGATGGTAGCTTTGCGTGCCAATGAACCAAACGTTAATGTTCATTACGAGACCCCAAGAGGGAGAGACGGGACCATCTTTGTTCAGGAGCGAATGAGACCAAGATTGGGAGTGACTGACCTGAAGCAAATGTTGAGTGGGTAAGGAGGAGAGTTCTCCAAAATGATAATCTCCAGAATTATTACCCCTGGGCCTCTTTATTTCGGCTACCCTATTGGGGGATAACAAGAGGACTAAGCTCCTTATCGCTGAATTACAATTATTGGAGAAGAATCGCAACCCTTTGGGCGGAGAGGACCTGCTCCACAAGTGTTCCCCTGCTTTTGTGGGCAACACTACATATGAAGTGCTTTTAATACGCATATAATCAATGTTTCATTGCGCATCGACTGCTTTAGATGAAGGAGTTACTCAGAGGTTTTATTGCATTCCAGTCCCGAAGTGGGGAAAACACTAATCCCCTTTCTGCATAGCGCACACATCCATTCAGTTGCACAAAGAATTCTGGGTACGCCGCCCGTAAAATGCACACCAAAGTGGTCTTTAATGCAACACAATAAAAAACATGCTAAATACCTATGCAAATGCGCCGGTGATTTTTTTTTTTTTTTTTTTTTAAAAACCCAGTTGAGGTATGCAAGTGGGGTGGTCACAATAATTGTAAGTGGGCAAGCAATAAAAAGAGTTTAAAAGGTGTCTAGTTGGGAAACAGAGTGAAACCGCTAAGAGCCCCTGAGAGGCGTGTTGTGCCTCGATCCTGGCAATCCAGGAAGGGTGTTTGATCCGAGGGACGCGTTCCTGCCGAGAGTCATCTGTCGGAGCTGCTCGACGTGGCGCGGAACCGCGAGCGCAACCTTTGTGTGGCTCCTCCTCAAGATGCAGGATGGGAGCTCCGGCCATGACACCTGGGCCAGCTGTTTGTAGTAAAGTGCTGTAATGACACGGCGAAGCCTTTAAATACACCTTGCTGGCAGGTGGGCGGGTGCCTTTTCCTGCTTTTAACTCCAGCATGGATCCCCTAAACTGAAGTCACTCCACCTTAACTGTTTCACCTCAGATTGAGTGAAAAAATATAAAAGCCTTTTTGATGGGGTTGAGCAGAAGTGGAAGCACACAGGGAAGGAGCTGCTCTCAGAGGACAGAGAACACTTGAGCCAGGTGTCACGCAAGTGTATCAGAAATTAGTGTGTTTTCTGCTTAAAGCTGAAAGAGACACAGCTTGGACAAAGCTCAACAGCATGAGATGCTCACCTCACCCTGAGAAGGATGCAGAGAAGAGAAAGACCTGCTGGCTCTATATGTCTTTCTCTATGTGCGTGCTTGTGCGCACACGTGTGTGTGTGAGCTTTCGCGTTTGTGTGTCTGTATGTGGGAGTGCTTCAATGCGTTTGTTTGCATACCTCTGTAGATGTGGGTATGTGGGCAGAGTGTATGTGTGCTTGTGCATGTGTGTGTCTGAGATATAAAGACTGAGTGTTCCTGGATGGGTGGTTGAGATCTTATCCTGTTAACCAGTCATTAACACCAATTGATTTTCCATCAAACGTTCCTCAGCGCATACCAGGGAGCTTGCAGAACCACATAGTAATCCATCATTTCAAAATGAGCATCTTGGAACCTCCTGTTTTGCTGTACCCAGCTCTCAGGCCAGCATCAGCCTGCTTGTCACCTCTCTTATCCTCCTTTTCTCCCTGTGAACCTGTACCTTTGCTGGGGAGGTGCTGACAGACAGCTCACCTGGATGTGCGAGATGGTTTTTTGGGGGAAAGGAGGCAAGCAAGATTAAATATCTTTTTGCTGCTCTCTTCAACACCATAGGATGCTTCCAGTAGATGGGGCAAGGAAGCGATGGGGCACCCGGCATATCACTTATCTGAAGGTGCTTGTCTGCTGGAAAACTCACAAATAACATACAAATAATGTCACTCCTGCCTCCTGAGGTTGAAAAGGATGAGTCCTGTGATTAAATATGTCAAACGTCTGCAGAAACTTCATAAGGCCAAGGGGGAAGTCATTATGGAGACCACAGGAGCTCAATAGAGCAGCGCTTGAACCAAGACAGATTGGAAAACAGAAAAGCACCCTGCTGAAAACTATTATAAACAATATGTGAGACGTTACTGAGGCTAGAGTAGAAGGATAGGTCATCCTGAAGATACAAGAATGGGCTTCATACAGGCCTGTTGCTGAAGCAGCTGAGCTTCCTGGCTCACTGCAAGAAAAATATGAGGGCAGTTCTCAAGCAGCAACAAAGGGCTGATATTTCCTCCTGCCTCCAGACTGGGCCTTTTCACAGTAAAATTATCTCCTATTATGCAGCTACTAAAGGGTCAGGAGGCATAGTTATCACCTCGATTGAATTCACTAAAACTACATTTATCAGCCATAAAGCACCAGTTTGCTGCACTGTGCCACTGATGCTCTAGGAGTCGTGCCGATTAAGCGGTGCATCTTTTCCTTTTTCGTTGCTTTTTCTTTTCTTTTTTATTAAATTGTATATTCTATAAACGGCCTACAGAGCAGTTATGGTGAAAGTACAAAAACACAAACAGATGTGCTGTCAATAACGCAGAAATGAAATGAAGGTTCAGAAAAATTCTGCAAAAAGGGGTTCAGCTTTTCAGGTTGATCTTCTTTCACAAGCTTTTCGCCAGCTTTGACACTCACTGTGCATTTAATGTATGCTTGAATAAACATGCTTAATCTAATACATTCATGGCTGAAAAAGTGACACATACATGTAGAGCTACAAATTTAGCTGTGTTCAGCCAATATGCTTCCTTTCTTTTAGCCCCACTTTGCTCTTAATTATAATGGGCCACTGCCATAATGGGATTGCCAGCCCCTAAACAGCGGCAGCTTAAAGAAATGCCTTCTGGAAGAAATGTGCCTTTGAGGGCTGATTTTCCACAGCTTTTTGCTTTACTTTTAAGCTAGATCCAATTCAACACTTTTTTTCTGCTCTAAAAATCCATGCCGTTGCAGCTATCAGGGCCCCAGAGTGGGCAAATTAAACTGCATTACATCTCGCTTTTTATTTAGTCTCACTTGCTTTTCTGAGCCGCCTTCCATCGCACTGCGGTCTGCCAAGAGTTTCTTCACTCAAATTCGATACAGAGGAATCACAGGGAACACAATGCTAGCGGCCACCATTTCATACTATAGCGGTTTCTGTATCTTATCTCTGAAACACCATTGTCCTGCCAACTCCTGCCAAGGTCCCTAACTCCCAGGCGGCCCAAAAATATACAGATAACCACATGCACAGTTTTTCTGCTGGCCTTAGCCAATGCTTGATTTTCCTTTTTTTCCCCTCTCCGAACAGAAGGTCTTGCCAATTTCCCCAGGAGTTGTTGTTTTCTACCATGATATTTCTCTCTACTTAATGAATGATGGAGGTGACCATCAAAGTCATGAGCTTCCTGTGTACTGTAATTCCACTGCTATCTCCACAAATACAGTGTGGTGCTTCCCTAACAACAAACCATGGATCACACAAGACTTGATAGGCCTCCTGAACATGTCAAAGGTGACATTCAGGTCCAGTGACAAAGTCAAGCTTGAAGCAAAATCCCATTAAGATGCCTTTATTGGTGTTTCCACGATTAAGAGAAAAAGTGGAAAAGCTTGTGAAGGAATTCTTGATGCACTTGGTTACATAGTGTATGGGTTAATTCTGGGAATTAATTGTTATTTTACCCCTTGACAGTAATGCAATGTAAGCTTTTGCTATCAAAAATTTGCTCACATTTTTCAAACCGATTGATTCGTATAATGAGGAGTAGTTGTATTTAAAAGTTGCGTTACATAAACCTCCCTCAGCATATCTGAAACCGCTGCCCACAAAGTTCAAACTTTTCCGATCACATGAAACTTGACGCTGGACAACTGATAACTCTTCAGTCACCCAATGTGCAGCTTTTTATCACAAACATTGTTCGGCAGTGAGCCTTGGAATAGCAGGTATTAACCCTAAAAAACTTTCTCAGCAATCCAAGTTGCTCCAGTATCAGCATGGATGGGCAGTGATGTCAGCAGTGCATAATGGCTTCTCCCTTGGCACCAGCTCCTGCCATCTTCAATAAGATTCAAACATATAGCTGGCTCGTCTGACTGCCTGAACTTCCCTTACTGGGGCCCAGAACTCATCCTGCTCTGGGTTCTGGTCCAGGCAGTAAAGCTCTGGTTTCACTGCAGGTGTCCCATCAAAGCACGGCAGCAGCCCCAGTCTATAAATGTCATGGCTGTGGAGCTTAGAAGGTCGCGTGTAAGCGCTGAGCGTGTGTTTTGGCGCCTTCCCCAGCATCGGCAGCCTTCACTCGCCCCTGTGACCACACCTCTTCTCACACCCATAATTCAAAGCGTGTTTGCTGCTGGGCTGGGGGCACCGGTACTGCAGCTGGAGCCCGAGCTTAGAGGGCCTGAGAAGGGGCTGCCCTTAGGGGCTCTTCTGACTCGCGGCCAAGGCCTGCCTGCCACCGCCTCCCCCCGTCTCATTCCCACTTGCTGTTTGTTTGCTTCTGCTCTCTCGCACCCAGTTCACCTCTCACATGAAGTGCTTTACTTTTATTTTTTTCTGCTTTAAACTGCCCTCCTTGTTGAGGCTGATTCTGGAGCAGAATAAATATTAAACACTGATGTCAAACACCTGTAAAAGCCAATAGTAAATAAAATGTGTGGTTGAACTGCTCCTGGGCTTTGCTATTAAGTGCCAATAAAAGCATCACGAAACCTTGAATTAAACAGATAGAGGAGTTAGTTGGGTCTTGGCTCCAATGTGTATAACTAAATTGATTCTGTTACTCTTTTTTCTACCATTTATCATTTCTACAAGTTTTATTAATCTCGCTAAAAGATATTCAGTATATCACACTTCTGTGATCAGCAGGACAGTTCAGTGTTCCATCTTTTTGTGACATTAATTTTTCCATCATCTTAAATATACATTTTGAAACAAAAAAAATGCAATGTCTACCAATAACAATTTTTTTTTTACAGGATTCAGGAAAGCTTTCTTGTTTTGATTTGTTTACTAGGCTGTTACCTCCCCCAGCCTTTATTTACCATGTTCATTACCATGTTCTATCCAGTGGAAGTTTACAGGGAAGCGCCGATGGTGAGATGTGGAGTCTGAAGAATGACTGGATGCCTCCAGGAGGTCTGTAGGCCCATGACTGATGCCCGGAGCTAAGACAGCAGTGCGGGCGTCCTGCTTTATATTATAAAACGAAAAAACAACCTTCCTTCCGCGAACCTCCTGTGAAAAGCTTGTAAAATGTGATTATTTTTTATGAGTTTCCCTTTTCAGTTGTGCACTGGAACTGTCAAGGCCATCAGCTTGTTGCCATGTCTGGTTATCGGAATGTGTATGGCGTTGGGGGTGGTGTTGGATGCGTCGTTTTTGGTCTGGTTCTCACCCCTTGTATGCCCCATTTGTCTCATGCAGCTTTTTCATTCGGTTGGTGAATTTTAGGGACAAGTTTTCAACATCAAAGTTTTCTACTGTTATAAAGAGTACATTTTCCAACAGCTCGCAGGTGTAGAGAGTTAGCTGTAGTTTAATTTTAAAAATCCTCACAGCATGTGTGCCGTTTGAAAGAATCTTGCTTTTTTTTGTGTTTTGCAGGGTGTTATAGCCATCGCCCCTGTTGGAGATCATCGATCCAGTTTAGGAATGCTGTAGAAGGACTGCATTAAAGCAGAAGAAAATACCTTCGTCCCCTGGACTGATGACCAGCTGGGTGATGCGCTGACTCGGTCCTCGAGGCCAGATTCACCCTCCTTGCTTAAAATGATGTTCACCAGCTACAGTATACCCAAGTTCATTTTTCTTTTCTTAAAGAAAGCAAATAGTTCCTTCTGAGGCCATTAACAGAAATATGGCAATGATGCTAGAAGGCCCAGAACCTGGCAAGGAACTCAGAAGTGGAAGGATGTGTTTTATAAAATATGCATGTACTTAGCTAAACCACAAGCTCTATGGTAAAGATTCCAATTAATAGTTAATGAGTTCTGTCATCACCCCCCCCCCCAAGTTGGTATGGCAACATGCTAATGCTAATGTAGCAAGGAATGTTCTGGATCCGTGCCTAAAAGACAATTAGTGCATTCCTGTGAGCTTTTCATGAGAAGCTAAATTTGAGGAATTTCATATCGTTCCAACCTCAGACCCATGCAATACACATGGGAAAGTGTTCACATTCCACCTCTGGTGGAGGTCTGTCTCAAGATGCAATAAACTGCTGTGATCCCAAAGTGCATCTAAGGGGATTTCCCCTTCGGAATGAGGCAGGCTGGGTCACTCGCCAGGATAGTGAGGGTCATAGGAAGCAGGTCAAAGAGTCAGTGGTTGGCAGGGAATGCTGGAGGCCAGTGGCTAGTGGCACAGGTCCTGTCTTGTTTGCCCATCATTGAGAAGCTCTACAACAATGTTCTGCTCCCTCTCAGGCAAACCTTGCTGGGGAGATGGGACTCCACCAGCATTGTTTTCCAACACATCATTCTGCACTCAGGGGCATCACCAGGAAAGTCCATTGGTTCACGCATCACCTGCACGAGTCACTCCACCTCTCACTGCATCCATCTCTCTGCCCATCACTTTTCCTTCATGTCACATCTCCCAGATTTTGCAGGTTTCTCCTGCATTAGCATCTGGAAGGAGATTTCTTGAATTCTTCTGCAGTGTTTCTGTCAAAACAGTAGCTTAAAGGTCACAATACAGAGGCTGCTGTGAAAGTTTATTAAATCTCAGTTTTCATTTAAATCCAGCAAATGAACATCTTCTCTCAGACTCTGTGTGAATTTTTTACACATTTTTCCATTACATTAAGTTGGGATTTTAACTGTAAACTTTATATTATAAATTTTAGATAGTGAGACAGTATATAAATACATATTTAGAGTATGTAAATGTAAAAGAACCTCTAGTTAGCTATTTTACAGAAAATGTTCCTTTTTTAGAAGTTTTTATGCCATTACATTACAGTGGCCTGTGTTAAACCATACATACATACAACACATGCAAGTAAATCTCAAATGCTTTTTAAATCACACAATAGCTATTATTTCTACACAGAAACTGCATTCATGTCTGAAATGACCTGCTATACAATCAGTTAAATCTCATTCAGCTGCCTTCTGGAACAGTTTATCAGTCACAGAGTAAAACCAAGCTGGGTCACATCCAGAAGGCCTCATTTCTCTCAATCTTTTTCCTTGCTTACACAGGACTTCCTCTGGTTTGAAAACAATTGCCAGGTTCAAGCTCTAACTACTTTGTTGACACAGTGTAATGCGTTCTATTGATATTGACTGTAACCTATTGGTCACGTTTCAAAAACCAAAGCATCGCTGTTTAAGGACCTATTATTGAAGCCGCTGTTTAAATTCGGTTTAAAATTTGAGCAACTTGTGCGAAGAAACACGAAGACCTAAGAAAAGTCAGAGCCTCAGCCTGCTGAAACTGAAAAGACATTTCAATACACTGAAAAAGAATATTTACATTTCATTTACTGTCCACATAAAAACTAGTCAGTCACATCCTTTTTGGATAAACAAGGTTTATTTTGCAAGACTTTACGCTGTAACTGTATTGAGTCTGGTCTGCACGTAAGCCTGGGAAAGCAAATATGCAGGATTAAAGCTTTTCAATGTCATGTGAAGCAGGATGAGTGAACAGGCAAGGACTGGAGACTCACAAGTTCATGTCTGTTGGTCCATCAACTCTTTTGACTCTTTGACTCTTTGACGCTGAACATACCAAGCTTCACACAAAAGCAAGGAATCCCACAGGTGAAAAATAAAATCCAGGTGAAAGTCAGTTTATTTTCTTTGTGCCAGAATTTTGGTTGTGTGTTTCCTGCCGAACTCTGGCCGCTTTGTTGGATCAGCTTTACCTACATGGCTCACCTTTGAAAACAAATCGTGAGCTTAATGGAGGGAAGCCCAGCGCTAACCGTGGGTGCCACTTGTTCCATCTTAACTGACAGCAGTGTTGTCTGGAGGTAATATGAACCCTCTTGGTAGGATGAAATAAAAGTGCAGGCACTAGAATTTGTGTGCAAAATGCACAGCAGTTTTATTGTGGCTACGACCTGTGGTCAAATTGTTTCTGGGAAAAAACAGAGTAAAAGCTTGGCAAGATCTAAGGACACAGTGGATGGTTGGAAGTCAGCACAGTTTTAGGAAATACTGACACTTTTCAAAAAGTTGATCACATTCTTAAAAGTTCTTTAATTGAAAAACAGTTATTTATTGTTTAAGTTTTCATGCAATAGGATTAAGATTCAAGTGAATTGTTTTAAAAAAACATGTGACATTTCAGTGTAAGGGTATAGAGCACATGCTGCATCTTTGTGTGAGACCTTGACTGGACGGAAATCTAAGAAAATGATATTTTCAACATCGAAAGGATTTAACATAAACGTTTTGGATCCATCGTATATATACAGTATGAGCTGTTTCAGCTTGAGAGCACAATATGCAAAGCTGTGTAACTTGTTCACTTACAATGTTAGTCCACATGAATTGGTCAGCAGAAGATCTGCAAGCATAAATGCCAGCCTTAAATAAACTTGAAATGAAGCATACATGTTAATGTTTAATTCTAAAATGAGAAAAAAATATTTGCAACATCCCTGGTCTTAGCTTCAGTTTCTCCATGGTCACTATGGGCAGCTGTGTGGGTAAAACAGTGAAACCGCACTGCTGCCATTTGCCTCTCTAACGTGTGGGATGAAAAGATGTGGGGAAATAAAGAGAGGATTGAATCTGAACATTCTTTTTATTGGACAAAATTGTGTTTTAAAAGTGCATTTCTGCATATTTGCCTCATTTGAAACTCATTGTGGTCATCAGTCCGGGACAGCGCAGCCACTGCTGGCCGGTTAAGACCCACTTACCTCTGTACTTTACTGCTGTGCTTCAGTGTGACTCGGGAAAAGGGTTGTTGGTTTGCAGACATGCGGTGTTTTCCTGATAAAACCAGAGAACTCTCAGATTGGTGCCATTATTGTTTCTGTGAGCCGTTCACTAACTTTTTAATACGTGAAGTGCAGTTCACTGTAAGGATTACGTGCATATTTTTTATATCACTTATTTGTTTGCCCACTACCTTTGTCCAAAGTCACTTGGGTTGGCATGTCAAGCTAACTTGCATTATTTTTTGTACAGCAGGGTCATTTTTACTCCTGAAAGTTGCACGTAGCCGTTAACTTGAGGAGCTTCTGACTGCAAAGGGAAGTTTCTAACCACCTTGCGCCCAGGACACATCCAGACAAGCGTGGCAAGAGTGCGGTGCTGTGTCCTTTTGTGCTGCTCAATGAGACCACAATGTCTGGCTGAGCGGGATGTCTTCCTGCAGCTGTGAACAAAGGGAGCCGCAGGGGCTCTGTTCAGACGCAGTGCGGTCTAGCGCAGGTTTCCGTACTTCACTCTGCCGCTCACTTTTTATCTGCGCCTGTCTTCTGTCTCAGGATCAGAGAAGTGACACCACCTCAGAAAATGTTTTGCACGTACCTTCCTGTTCCGTTCTCGCTCTGCAGGCCACCTCTGGCTCTTTGGCCTTTGCCACGATCAAGTCCCCAGGCAAGCGCAGCACAAACCCCTTCCCCAAAGCACCAACCCATTTCCCCCACCTGGACTCGCACAGCCCTGCGGTCTGCACAGCTGCAGCCAAGCTGGCTGCTCCCCTTGTGGAAAACATCCGCCACACATGGAGTCCCAGCACGGCACGGGCCGCCTTCCCAGCCCTGCAGACACGCGCTCCCCTGACCAGGTCTGCAGCGCTAATCCTCCAAACCATTGCTCCGGTTTGAGCCTCCCCACAACCAGGATGTGCAACATAAACAGGCCAGGTTCGCACCCGTGGTCCTCCGCTCGCCTCCGCTGGTGGGCCTGCTGCCGAGCCCCATATGAGACTAATTCTCAGCTCTCTGCCCGTGTTTACTTGGTATCAGAGCCCAGGCTCTTTTTTCCTCTCTCTAAGAAAGAGATTTTCTGCTTCATCTCCCATTCAAAATCTTTCCCTGGCAGACTAATAAAGCTCACATGTTCTTTGCACCAAATTAGCACATTCTTGTAGCTCAAAGTATATGAAAAATCTGGATCTGAAAAATGAAGAAGTAAAACCCAGGAATTCCCTGAATGGAGCTGCAGGTAGAAGCTGTGCAAAGAAATCTTGACTCATGTTTCTCAACTGTGTCAAATGGGATTATGAGATGTATTTGGTAGGAAACCATGATAACATGGCCTGACCTGCACAGGTGTGTGTCCAGATGTGTTTATGTGAAAATGAGTGTGAAACTTGTGAAGCACTGGAAAACATCTGCATATTCCAGGGTGATGTAATGCATTTCCTCCTCATAATAATCCTTGTGCTCATGAAAAATGTGCAGGCGAACCATGGAAAGAATCGACCTATTATCTATCTGACCATTCGTTTTTATTCTTATGTCTTCAATAATATAAAACAGTAGCTACATTTATTAATTCCTTTATTCACGAATGCTAACATTAAATCAATCCATCCATTTTATTTAACCACAAGTTCTGGTCTTGGTCAGGGTCTCTGTGGTCCACAGTTTGTTCCATAGTCCCTGTGCACAAGGCAAAGAGGAGGAGTCTGACCTGTAGGAGGAGCCTAGCATATGCAAATAAAATAAATGAGATTCAAAATACACTTTTGCTTCAATTTACAAATCCAGTTGGGACAAGAAGGTGGTCTGTAACTCAAACTGTTAAGTTGCAATTTATATTATTATTTAACAAAACAGCTTAATCACCAGTCGATTTTTTCTCTCAGTAGTTGAAAGGTCATAAAGCACTAAATTGAAAATTTTCTTTAGGATATGGTTTATATTCATCATATATATTGTTTATTTATTTGTCATTTATTTGCATTACCAGTTCATACAATGTTGGACAGTGTGAGAAGAAGCTCTACATGTGGCTTCAGGTTCCTATCGTCAGAAATTAAAATGGCTTACAGTTCATTTATTTTCTTTTGTGCTTCACTGTTTACCTGCTTATATGGAACCACTTATTTGGTTGGCACAGGGCGGCAAAACAGTCGTATTCGTTTCAGCAAAGTACAGCACATAACTCGAAAGCGATCTCCACTCTGGCCATGGCTAGAGGGTCACATCAGTCATGCGCAAACGCAGCCTTTTTGTGCTGAACCTGGCTTCTGTTTGTCCACCTGCACACAGTGCAACTGCATATTTATAGTAAGTTATTTTGCCGTTGTTCGGCTTTGCAGGACAGTTTAGTGCACGTTAAATACTCGCAGTATTTCCTCACTTGTTTTCCACAATGAGTTTGCAAATACTCTGTTAACCCTATTTTTAGCTTTGTGATCCCAAGATGTGCAAAGAGAAGGCAGGTCACATAACACCTATTGAAGCAGGTTTTTATGCTATCACCTGTCATTTTACACCACATACTCACCCGGAGCAGTTAGACTTTTGCATGCAAACTGTTAGGAAAGAAATACGGCTGGGTTTGCTGAACCTGGGTCAGCTGGCAATCTTTATTTATAGATGAGAAGTCATCTCAGCCAACGCCAAGTCCACTCAAGAAGAACTGGCCTTTGAATATCAAACGGCGACAAGGGGATTTAGCCCCAGGGCGGAGGTTACACAACCACATAAAATGCACATCCGTCCCACATCCATCCCACATCTGTGGC
Organism: Heterotis niloticus; assembly: GCA_018136845.1. Taxonomy (NCBI): domain Eukaryota; kingdom Metazoa; phylum Chordata; class Actinopteri; order Osteoglossiformes; family Osteoglossidae; genus Heterotis; species Heterotis niloticus. Next base: position 15,532,787 of record CM030903.1, on the reverse strand, counting down.
CTTGAGAATGCTTTTGCTCCAAGGTGGTGAGCTTGTAAATTCACTGAAATGGTGGAAAAAAAAGAGCCGGAAAAAAGGTTCCGTTGAAAAACAAGCTGCTTTAGCTTAAAGCACCGTTACCTAAACGTCCCCTGTGCCAAATGTTTTCATCATTTGGCAGTCTGGTACTCATTCCTTCTGGCTGTTTGTAGCTGAAATACCTCACTGTTACTTCTTCTTCACAACAGGCATGTTTTATGCTAAACAAACTTGGGCTGTGGCGAAAGTTGTGCCTTTGACATTTTTCATTCCCTGGATACTTCAGCGCACACTCAGGCAAAAATAATATTTATTATATAATCCCCATGATAAAGTTGGTGAATCCTTTGACTCCCAGCGACTTTCCACTTCTACAGGTTCCTTCCCTGTTGAGCAAATTCACCAGAGAATTGGATTAGAATCCTTAATCGCATGGCGCTCAATGAAAAATTGGTGTGATGGCAAAGTGATAGAGAGTGCATTAAGTGACATGTGTGCTGCTAAGTGCTGTCTCAGCAGGGTTCTTCTGGCACCCCGCTAAGAGCTGTGGGAGCAGAACATCTGCTGGTACCCCCTTCCACCCCACGCCCTGCACAGCTCAGGCTGCGGAATCATATAACCGCCTTTGAGCCGAGCTGGCAAGGCCCGGCTCCTTCTCCTCGCTGCTAACTAATAATATCACTTTAATGCAATGACGCCCCTCGCCTTTCCCCTTTTTTACTATATTCATGGAGCAGTCGGACAGCGAGGTTCTTGTCTAAAACAGGCTGGGAAGCTCAGTTAATCTATTTGCACCGTCCAGAACTGAGGTGCAGCTTGCAGAAGCCCTAGGAACTCTGTAGCTTTTCACCACAACTGAGTCTGTTGTCCCTGGTGTCCATTCTGCCGCTAAACCATCGTTCCTGTGTGAAGAACCTGCAGAATTTGTCCACGCATAGCCGTACCCGATTCCTCAGTTGTCCCACTCATCAGCATTCTACCTTTCATATTCGCTTGAAGGAGGTTTGTCATCTCGCCAAGTCTCAGCTTCTCTAAAATCACTTTACCTCCCTTTTACTATGTTCCAAAGCAGTGCCAAAGATGCCAGTTTAAATATACGGTACATTTCAATCCAAACCAGAAGAGCAGCACTGTTTTTGGCCTAAACGATTCGGTCACAGCTATTCAAGCGCTTTCAACATGGAACTGAGCGGATTTTTTTCCATAGAAGAAGGTGTTTTGCATCTTCTTTTATTATCGCTGCTCTACAAACGATGGACCTCCTGCCTGAAAACATCAGTGCATGCATCCAGTGCGGTATTTGATTTATAGTCAGATTTCAGGTGAGCAAGGAATCTGAAACATGTGCAATAATTCTTCAACAAATGAATTTGCCTATAAAAGGTCATTAGGCCGGATGAGAACTACAAGCCTCAGATTCGGTGACCTTCAGTAGTCCTGCACATTTTAACTTATCACACAAAAACGGTGTAAGCATGCATGAGGAATACAAACATCTGCAGATACGTGCAGACACACGGGCAGAAGAGACGATACGAATTCCCATGGTGTCGGCTGCGTCCCAAGGGGCGGCCAAAGGGACGAATTAGCCGGCTGTTGGCGCCATTCGTTCGGACAGGAAGCAAATGCTCCTCCGCCGATACCGAGTGACTCGACTGCAGGCGGCCACACAATTCAGCACAGCAGCCTTTCCTTTGCATCGCTCTTTTCATTTCGTGCCAACGCATTTTGGAGCAGAGCTGTGGGTCGCATAATGTTGCTGCTACATGGAAAGACCTGTTTTTAACAACCTTGCAATTTTATTTTGGTGCAGTTAAATGCGATTGCAGGCAAAGAGAAAGGCAAGAAAAAGGATGGCAACCTACTCAGTTCTTCCCCAAACCCAGGAAGCTGGAAAGACACATTTACTTTGCCGCTAAGTCCATTCATGGTGAGTTCAGTGTTCATGCACCACACAAGCCAGCACATGCAGAGGTGGAACCGGCCGGGATTCACGTCTTCAACCAAAATTCCATGGCTCTTCCTGTCTGTAGATCGAAAATTTCTGTGATTAATGACTCCTTAGCTATTGTCTCAAATACCTGCCATGGAAAGGGACAAAAATGAATGGTAGGGCCAGGGCAGAACTAACTTAATTCTTGTCGTCCGCCCCTTTGCAAGGTATGGGAAAAATAGCATCAATCTGAGATTGCGGAGGAGAGAAAAGGAGTGAATGGGAAGAAAGGGACTCAAAGGAAAAGGAACTAGATCAATGGAAGGAGGCTGAGCGATGAATAAACCATGCGATCCATGGTGTTGATATTTCCCTCAATGCCTTTCTAAAGTGAGCATTTTAGGCTGCCCCGACACACTAAATTCGGCCATTGTGCAGGGGGTGGGACCCGCCTGTTGAGAGGCAAGGTGAGGAGGCACTGGGGGCAGATGGAACCAGCTCGCCACCTCAATGGCCCCCTTTCTCCCGCTGCCATTCAGCCCCCCTCAGTGGGAACGTCTTGGGACCGTCCGTTTTGGTAGTGAGGCCGTAATGAGCCTTCAGCGCGGTGAATGTAGTGCCATTGTCCCACTCGGGGCCATTAAACCACCTCCTGGGCAAACAAGAGCAGCCCTCTTTCTTTATTAGGGCTGAGGGGGCAACAAAGAGAGGAGTCACCGAGACACGAAGGGGGCTGCCTTTGTTAGTGTCTTTTTGAACCCGCTAAATTGCGTGGTCCGAAAGAGGAGGCTCCCATTCGGGGTGCCAAGTCTCCGTATTCCCTCATTTAGCCGTTTGGCGAGCCGAGAGGTGAACTTAATTGATAGCAGGGCTCAAAACTGCCAACGGCAAACACGTCCGATTTACAAAGATGCCGTTTTTAAACAAAAGTGCGACTTCTCTCGAGGACCTGAAGACATGGCTGAAGATTTGCGAAAATCAGTCAGTGCCAAATACATTGCCATCATCAATGTCTGGCAGAGTCTGGTAATCTGGGAATTTGTTCACGGTGTACAACATTTTAATGAAAATTTGTTCGGTGTGAATTTTGGAACTCGCTGACCTTGAAGGCTTTGTGTCTGACCGTTACCTGGAGTACAAGAAATGCAAGTAAATGAATGAAGTAAACACGAAGGGCATTGTTGCCCATTTGACTGCATGAAAGATAATATTCAAACTCCGGCACCTCCATGCATACAGTAACAAGGAGCCGGGTTCCATCTGGAAGCAGAATAACACACATTTCAGCAGTGTTGATTATGGGCTGTCATGTGAGAGCAAGAGGGTTGCTGACAATGACATGAAATCTGTCATGTAGGGGTTATTACGTTAAATTACAACAAGGAGAGGAGAGATGACTAAAGATACTGAAGTATAATGAGATGGGCCGACATAGAAGCATAGAGGAAAATGAAGCAGAAATGTTCAGCCATTCTGGGAATGTGCAGCATTGTAGAGACCTGGAGCTACAGGCAGTTGGAGTCTCGCCACTGCGGTGGTTGGTTTTGCGGCCCCTCCGGCAGGTCCCGTGGACAGGACTGTGACCCCTGCCAGTGATTTGTAGGTAGCCAGGGGGCCATGACTTGTAACCGCCACAACAGTGGGTCTCCTGAAGAGAGGTTAAGCAGCACCGCTGGCTCTCCGGCGCGGTGTCATCCATCCCGGGGCCTAATCGAGTTATCATATCTACAAATCTGCCATGAGGGGCCCACGCTGACACACTCTGCAAAGGAGGGAATGAGATGACAAATTTCTAGCAGCAGGACGTGGGAGCCTGGCTGCCTGGTGGCATGAAAAGTACCTGTAACCCCTAGTGAACCTCCCGTGTTGGTCCCGCGGCGAGAGCACTCCTGCTGGGCACCATGCTGGGGCAGTTATTCGATTAGCCTGTTGTTAAATGGGAAACTCTGCTTTCGGTGCCGAGAGCTGCGAGACTCCCACAAGGCCAACATTCAGTAGCCCTGCGAGCATGAAAGGAAATTAGTTGCTCCAATATGAGTAATAAGGCTTAGAAGAGCTCTTTGGTGATAATTGTAGGCCACGATGTTGCTTTCAGCCTTACAACACAATGCTGTCCTTTTCACATCTCTGAGTCACAGGAATGTTTCGGTACCTGAACGGGGCTGTAACATTAAAGTCTTTTCATTTCGAAAAGCTTTTTTCAACTGCGTCATAAATAGACAGAATTCTGTACTTTCCAGCTTGAGGTCTGACTAAGACCTCTGTGGTGTAAGGCGCCTGGCGCCGTGCGTTGCCTCACATGAAGGCGTCTGCTGAACGGCTAGAGACAAATCAGCATGCATCGCTTTGGAGGAAAGAAAAACTTCTGCTCAAAGAGTTAATGTAGATGGAAACTTTAAGGTGAGTTTAACGAAATTCCCAAAGATTGCTCAGATTCATAAAGAGAATAATTCTGGATGCCCACCAGTACAGCCAGGTTCAGCCACTTCTTGATGCCGGTTTGTTCTGGACAATTCTCAGCAATATGTGATTGACTAAGTCACTTCTGCATCACACAGTGCTTTTATTGTATTCTTGCTATAAAACTACTTACACTGTCACTCCCTCTGTACCGTAAGTGGAGAGAAAGCTTTAGAGATGTGCAGCAGTGCACAATCTGTAATATAACCACGGATTACTTGCGTTTAAGACTGGAAAAACTTTGCCTAACTTTTGCCAGATACGCAGCTGAACGATGAAAATTAAAGTGGAACTGTTCCTTTCCTGCATTTTCCCAGGGAATGTAGAGAATAACAATTTGCAAATTTTTCACAACATGAGTTCCAAAAAGCTCTTGTGAGGACGTCGGTAACCGCGTTTCGCCACGCGTCCCTGGACCGTGCAACAGGGCCCGGTGTAAATAAGCTGTGTGATGGGTCACATCTTGGCACATCAGCCTAATACAAAAAAACAGGCCAGATGACTTTTATTTCGACTTCCGGTGCAGAACTGTAGGAAATGGCGCATTTCTTGTCGGCAGATTTTAGCAATACGTGCATTTATGTGCATTTATGTGACGGCACTTTTGGCTTTATCCAGGCATTTGCACATTATTGTTGGGAAAAGTGCAATGCATGAAATTAAATGTAACAGCATTTCTTGCAAATGTCAAATGCAGCAGTTGCACATTTTCTCCAGAAGACTACAATAAACTCCCAGTGATTATCAGCTGTTATCCTGGAAAGTATGGGATTTTGATGAATAACAGCTGCACCTCAACTGTTTTGCAAACATATTTATACTTAAGAGACTCTTTTTCTACAAACTTTCCCTCTATTTGAGCACTTGTCCCCAGACCTCCTTAAAATGGAGTTACGCGGGGTTGTAATTGCGATCTGTCACCACGTTCATGAATGCCTTTGCTGTAAAATCTCTGATGCTGTTGATATCTAAAGTCAAACAAGATGCTAAAAGTATATTTTGTCAGTACAGGAGCATGACTCCTGCATTACATTTGCACTATGAACCGCTGTGGTTATGTAAGGCTTAATGGCCAGATAAGAAGAGTGCAAGTGTAAACATGTCGGGCTGCAGCTCCCATCCTTGAGCCCATGAAATCCCAGATGGGTGTTGAGGTTCAGTCCATGGCCTGAATCTGGAAATAAATTTCATCATCTAAATTATCCGCCATTCTGAGACAAAAGCCCAGGTATGGAGCCTCTCAGTGTGTGGTGTGACCCCTCGTATCTGCGGGAGAGCGCAGCGGCCAGGCGGCCATCACAATAGGGTGGTGGGGGGACAGGGGGCCTGGACCCCAAAGCTGACCCAGCCTGCCAGAGCTACCTGCTGCTAGGCACAAAGAAGCCCGGTCCTAGGGCTCATCGGAAAGAAAGGTCCTGAGATAATGACTTGGCTTCGTCTTCTGAAAGACCTCCTCCTTTCTCGGTGTGACCATTTTTGTCTACCATGAATAAGATTTATGCTTGAGGAGCCTTTCTTTTCCAGACTTTCTGTTCACTGTTTCTATTTTGAAGCACCCGTGTTTTTTTCCTCTTCTGCCTTTTTTTCCACAGATGAGTCCAGGAGATGCTCTCCAACCATTACTAACTGATTAGGGCCTCAACTGAGCAGTTTCAACCTTTATTAGATTCTGCTCGGTTCGGCACTTAGAGTCCGAGAGCAGTCAAGTGTCTGAGATTGGAGGGCAGGAACCCTAGATTGTGCAGGGCCTCCACCTTCTTCCTCTCGCTTCTTTATCTGCTCATTCCATTCCCATTTTCATGGCAACTTAGAAGATATTACTACACAGGGCAAAGACAATGCAACATACAACACTGGCATTTCCTCTGTTTACCTATGAGTTTAAGATTTTAAAAAGGATGAAGAGAAATCCTTTGATCAGTCTTTTAACTTAAGGACAACCTGTTTGATCATCTAATAGAACTCATTCCTACGGAGCCACTTAAACTCAAATTGTCGTGGCTGAAATAGCAGGTTTTGATCTGTGTTTGTAGGTGCAGGGCCAGGAAGGCTGTAACTAAGGTTAAAAGACTTTCCATTGGGAGTCCTTACTGACAGTGTAATTTAGTCCGCAGCTAAAATGGATGTGTGTCTGAAACACCGGTCCGCAATGGCCTAGAAATTCAACTCAACATCCTTCTATTTGTGAGAGTTGTTTGAAACAGAGCAAAATTTTTTTGGTATTTTTGCTGAGCAGCTCCAAAATTGTAGGTTCACACGTGCCCCGCCTGTGCAATGTGTAAAACTTGCATATCATTTCAGCATATAAATAGAAAATAGTTCTGACCAAATTCCCTCGTAGTGTCTTTCATACTCGGGCAACTGCACAAACTGGAAGTGTAGAAAAAGGGCATGTGCTAGCTAAACCCAGGTACCCCAAGATCAAGGTCCCCAGAGCTGCAATTTGACCGCAAGCAATCGCTGACTATTTGCTTATATGTGCTTTTTCAGCTCTTAGATTCAAAGGCCCCAAAGATTTTCAGCTTAATTATTTTTCCAGCTCACACTTTCTGGGGTGCTTATTGTACAGCTTTCATCCTACATTTGGCTCTAAATGACCCTTTATATATGACAGTGGGTGTCAGTACTTATGATGGACTCGAGTAAGCATCTTGCTCCTGGGTACTGCAACACGAGGTGGGATTTGAACCCAGGTTCCTCAAGATGGCACCTGTAAACACTACACCACCTGGTGCACAACAGTTTGCGTGAATCGCTAATCATATTATGGCCTGAAATTGCCTTAAGATTTACAATTTGTTAGTATCTTGACAAGTTTTCTCCAGATGTTTTAATGTCTTCTCAACGTTGATGACTTTACAGGGTCCCAGTTCCAGCTCAGCTCTAGGACCTGTCAGATGAACAAAGCTGATCCAAGCGTAATATAAAGCAAAGCGAAGCAGCTGAAATTTGTCGCTGATGCTGCCACTTAATGCCAATTTTTCAGTTTATTTTTTTCCACAAATAAAAGTCCTCCCCCACTGTGTCCAGCGTCTCCTCAGCAATAAAAGGCGCCGAACGGAATACATTTTTAACTCTGCCATTATCCTCTGTTTTAATCCCATTTGCAGCACTTAGCACAGCAACAATAGAAGCTGCTCCACGGGGCTCTGGCCGCTGCGCTCCCCATAATGCACTTGCCATTTCGTTATGATAGGAACGTCAGAGGGGTTCAGCAAGGCTGGGATTCCTGTGCACCACAGACACAAGCTCCACCACGTCGCCCTCAGGAGGGGGTGGCATATGAAAGGGACCAGCAGAGGGGGCCACAATGAATACCTAAAACCATTCACCTCAGTCCGGGGAAGCAGACTTGTCTCCCTGACGCCTTCACCCCAGGATGGAAAGATGCTGACGTGGCAGTGGTGGTTTGGAGCAAAGGCTCACATGTGCAAGGTGACCTGGGAGCAAGTGTGTCGCGTCACCTGCTAATGACCCACGTCAGCAGAAAAGCAGGACACCTTGACGGCTGCTGCACTGAATAGCTGCCAGCATGTTCACACCGCAGCAGCAGGCTGTTTGTGGACAAGCAACTTACATGCTGGGGGCTCAAAAATAATTAACCAGGGAAGTTAATAAGAGTGGAGCCTCACAAAGGTGTAAAAGAACAACAGAAACAAGCAAATTAATAATTATCTTTTGTAATGACAAAATATCTTTGTTGAAGATCTGCCTTTTTTATCCTAGACCATGCCCACCACCAGGTCCAACCCTGGCCTTAAAAGCACCATAAAGTTTTTTTTTTTTTTCTTTTTTTAGTCCTGCTGAATCTTGGATGTGACAGAAGCTACCAAATAGTTTGGTCAAATTGGTTTTTGGCTCACAGTGTGAGAAAAAACATTTGACAGAATTTATCCACAGGTGATCCAGGTAATGGCTTCTGTCACCTTCTAGTGCTTCTAGTGCAGGGAACCTCTCTAGGCTGGACATGGCTTTAATCTGCCTTCAGTAGGAAAGAAGCAGTGTGTGGATCTGAATACCTTCTCCAACCCTCAAGGTTTCCAAGCTGTACTGGAACCAGGAGAGTCCCAAATATGCAGCCAAAAGCATCAGAACATAGGGATGAACACCATTTGCACATAACAGACCAAGTCCTTCCAAGAATGAGTTACACCTGTAAGAGCAATAAGGCAGGCTGTCTTCCAGCTCCGTTTGTGTGGAGTTTGAGTTGAGTGGTTGGTCAGTTGAGTCCATTTCATTGGATACCAGATAACTGGATGATTCGCTTAAGTTGACACTATCTCCACAGTCCTCCTTTGGTCCTATTCGCTTCAAAGCAATGTACTGTATGTTTGCATAAATGGATTCCTGTAAGCGGATAATTTGCTTTAGTGGATAAAACTTTCCAGTCCGGTAACCCATATTCCTGGTATTCCTGTTGGAATGAGGAGTGGTAAAGAAACAGCGAACTCTAAATACTTTTGAGCACTAGTGCATGTACATAAATAACACAGTACTGTGCGTAAATAGTAATGAATAATGTTTTGCACCATCATGTGACGGTAAGTACATATATGTGCTGTTCTTTATGCGCCGGTCATTTCTAGCTGGTACAGTACAGCTACAGTTAAGTGGATGCTCTGTGTAAGTGGATACTGTAGGCCTGCTAATAAAGCCGTGCACTGAACCTCGACTGTATTTACGGTGTCCACTGTTGTTGTCCATTATAGCAAAGTTCTGGAAATAATGCAGAAAGCTTAACATTTCTAACATAAGTATTGGCAGGTGCCTGCTTTTGCAGGAACATTTCCTGTCTGGTAGTGATGAGAAGAAGAAATGCTGAAACCTTTCAGTTTTTACAAAAACTTCACAACAGACATGGAAAAAACATATCTAACGCTCCCTGAAAAATGAATCTGTCACGCACTTTGTGGAGAAGAAGATTCTGTCTGGAAATTAGAATCATTATACCAACTGTAATTTGCAACCGATTTAAATGTGCTGTGGCTTTACTGTCCATGTATGGCGATCCATTGCACATTTGTTGTCACAAATAACATCCATAAACATTCATTAGCATTATAGTTATATAGGAAGCAAAGGTTTGCTGCAGGACTGCACCAGGACTTTGCATATCTAATAAGTTTGATTTCTTTCCTTGCTTTGAAAATAGACTTGTGTGGAAGACTAGAAATGAGTAAAAAAAATTCCCTCACAGAAGACATCGTAGGTTCTACTGTTAACCCCGTCATTCGTGATGCCGCTCTGGGCTCAGTACTTTTACACTGAAAACGATGCAGCCATATCTTGGTCCCTTTTGAGGAATTTCAAACCTGAGGGTGTGTGAAAACATCTGTGAACTTGACCACTGAGCCTTTATGACAGACCTGAATGTTCTTCCAATGGACTTACAAACATGGTGGGGACTCCTGAGGAGCACCATGGGACTTTTTTCATGGTCATTTCCCAGGCACTCAAAGCATGGAGCACTAGGTGTTTGGAGGGGGGTAAACCTCTGGGAGATAGCAAGCAAGTGGACCACTGATGGTTCTGAGAATGCACCCCCACCCTACGTTTAATCAGAGGACTTAGGGGCCTTTGTGGTGGCATGGATGGGCCTGCTTTGAATGTGAAAGGGCACCAACCCCTGCCAGACAGCACGGGTAGCCGCCCTGTGAAAGCGTAGAGGTCCTGGTGTGGGTGGAGCGGAGCTGGGGGTGGACAGTAGGGTCGTGCGGGCAGGAGGGGCTTGTTGTGAGCCCCCCGACACTCATGTCAGCTTCACTTTCCACACCGCTCACTCTGCAGTCTATAGCCCCCTGCCTCCTGCTTTGTGCGCCCACTTAATCCCGCCCAAAGAGGCTTCGCAGGTGGCCACATAGCAGCGTGATCATGAGCAACTGGGGACCAGCCCAACTGCTCTCTCCATGTACTGTCCAAACAAACACAGGGCACCGCTGGACAATGGCCACAAGGAGCAGGACTTCACAAAAGGCCGGCGATAGGAGATAAAATAAACTTTGAAGATGCCGGAGGCTCCCTTTCGGGGCCTTTGCTGGACTTGAGGCATCACTGGCAGCTAAAGGCTTTGTTTTTCTCATCATCTCACCCTTTCAAAAGACCTGTCATGGAGCTGCAGGCTTCAGCAGCACTGAATGTTCAACTACCTGTCATGATGCCAGCGCTAGGAACACCTTCACTTTCTGCAGTTTTCAAAGCAAAATACTGGTCTCCCTTAATATCTCCTAGTCAGGTGTTTCTGGAAACAGTGGCTTTCATAGTCAGCAGAGGAGTTTTGGCAAATTATAGCTATAGAACTGAAGGATGTGCGAAACCCCATCTGTATGTCTCCCCAAATGTAAGTTTTCCACACCTCAGAAAACGAAATATTAAAATGATGAGAAACAATGTGGATGGGGTTGTTCTTTGGGAACCTTCTGACTAAGACCTTTTAGTGAGAAGATTTGCTACCAAGTCTGAAGCAGCAGGTGTACAAACCAGCTTATCTCAATGGAATCATGTTCATGTACAGTACAGAGTCTGTAAAAAGTTGTCTCAGTGGACCTGAAAACCAATATTGCTCAAAGGCACATTATTAAAAGATGGAATAAGAGTGGAATCGTTTCTGGTAAATAAGCTTGGTAAATAATAGATTATAAATTCCAAAAGAAGGGCAGAACTTTGGAAAATGAGTAAGAATAAAGTTGGTGAATTGGTGTAATAAAACAAAATTTAAGATAATTCACATTTTAAATTTGTTCCATAAACAATTATAATGGCTACCCAATGCTGGACAAGAAGACCAAAAATAAACAGCTGTGTCAGACCGCATGAGGGTAAATAATAAATGAAATTCCTGTGTTTTCATACTGGTCTCTCCAACAAACTATGTTTTCCTTTTGTCCCCTCATCTGACAGTTGATGCTGAGTTATGACTTCATGCTTTTACTGTACATGGAGGCCATGAAAACATAAAAGTCCTCAAACCTTTTAACGCACTGGTTTCTCCAAGGTGCCTGCAAGTAGATAAAAAACTGGGACGTGCACAATGCAGTGTTTTTCTCCGACTCTCCATCATGCTGTGCTCCTTCGTTCTCTCTGACTCCCCGAATCGCTCTGTTTTGCGGCTTCAAAGGGAGCGTCGCTGCTGCCCTCGTCCAGCTCAGGATGGGCAGTCAGCAGGGAAGCCATCGTGAGGTTCTTCCACCTTGCTGGAACCAGCACACGCCTGAAAGCCCTCGGTGCGGCCCCATCCCGGCCCCTGACATCAGGCTGCCCACTGGTTGTGTGGTCCAGGAATATTTATCATTATTTGCTGTGGCCTGAGCACCTCCTCACTGACATATACGGTCTATCTCTGGCGTAACCCAGAACCGAGTGTGGGAGCAGGTGGTAACGGTGACTCTGGAGCCCCCCCAGCACCAGGCCAGAGTGAATTCAACCGCTTCTCGTCATCTTCACACGAGTCGCCCAAGTAGTTTGAGTTCCCTTTTCAAGCAGCTGAATGTTTCCGTACACAAAATTTGCATGTACTGAATAGTGACTATTGTCGAATTGCAGTGTTGTCAACAAAGCCTCTCCAAAGACATTTGGCTTCCCACCCTCCCACACTGGAAATAATACAGTTAAACTGTTAGCAAATGCCCAGATAACAGCAACTGGTGGGTGTCTAAAAAGATCTTCACAAGCATGTGAGAGTGTGTTTCCGCAGAAGGTTTTTTTGTGCCGCGCCTGGGAACAAGCAGACTGCATGTGTAGCAGCTCTAACTCCTTGTCACAGCACACATTATCTTGGTGCCCAGCGATGTACCAGTCCCGCCGCTGGCTTCTCTGGGGAAATGAGATTAGGGAGAGGCCCACAGAAGCCGGAGCGCAGCTTAAGCCTTGCGTGGACAGCGTGAGAGGCTGTGGGATAAAGCCATTTCATGTCTCTTTGTCTCAGGAGCGCTAAGCACCCAGGCAGGATACAGAGCATCTCATGGGAGAACCAAGTTCACTGGACTAGAATTTAAGGCTCAGGGCTTTAGCCTAAATCCCATAAATGTATATTTACAGTAGGAGACCATTCAGGATATCCATCTGCTTGAGCGCTTATCAAACAGTCAGTAAAAAAATGTCATTTTGCATGAACACTGCTGCTCGGAAGTACCTAAAATATAAGTGGATGTTCATGGTTCAGGAATATTTTGCATTTACATTAATTCATGTCACACTTCTGAAAGAAACTCCAAGTGTAAAAAAAGTCCACTGAACACCTGAAAAAGAACTATAAATACAGGTATACAATGTTCAAAGTGCAGGCAGACGGAAACTACTCACAAAATGATTACTTGCACCTATATACATGTAAGAAACATCACAGTGCTGTGTGGAGACCCAGATTTAAGTGGGTTTGCAAAAGACAAGTTTTGAGACCTCTGCGGAAGATTGTATGGATTCTTCAGGAGAGGAAGAGGAAGGGAGAAACAGTTGTGCAGGTGAGGTATCACCATGGACTGGACCAGGAGCTGTGGGTGACATCGCCTGCTGATGGGCTCACTGAACGTTGCAGTTGAGGAGTCAGCAGGATTGTGTTAGGGCGTCATCAATCTGAGAGCAACAAAGGTTTGTGTAAAAGGTAACTCTGTGGCCCTTGACAGAAGATGCAGATAAAATGACTAAGTTGAGTAGCTGGAAACACAGCTGATGGCAAATTGATGGACCGTCAGGTGGACAGAGTGCACAGATAAACTAGACAGGAGCCATTTTTAATGTGAGCATCATGAGAATGCGCCTCTTTAGGATTCATGGTCTGTGATGGGTGTTTACATGAGATATCCAGGTGCTTTCTCACTGATTTCTTATTTATTCCAGCAAAGTGGACAGTTGATAGATCAATAAAGAATAAAAAATGGGTTTTGTCTAATTTACTTTGAAAAAAGTCAATAAATCATATTGAACATTTGTGACTGTCGAAGCCAAGTCAGCAGGGGATGACAAGGTTAAATCTTCTGCTTTTGGACTTGAATCCAACCTTAAACAAGGAACTCAGCCCAAACTGATCTGGTAAAAACTGCCCTGTGACAAACTGGCGTCCCATCCTGGGTGTAATTTCATAACCCAGAGCCCAGTGGTTCCAGCATAGGCTGTGGACCACTGTGATGCTCACCAGGCATGGATGGGTGGATAGATGAGTCTAAGTAACAACGCTAGGTTGACTTAGCAAAGAGCATCAGCTAGATGAGTAAATGCAAGTAAATATTTTTGACCGTGTACCCTGGTGCTCAGAGCACCCTTCCCCTGAATCCAGCTTCAGATCCGTGGCTCTGACGCAATGTTAGAGTATGAACACTTCAAATGTGCAAGATGCTCCTCTTCCCACCAGCTTTCACACTGGATAATCAAGTTAACCAAATTAAGTCCTCATCCAAAGCCCAATTCTCTGCTAAGCAACACGGATTGAGCTGTTTTTCAGCCAAGTGAGGAAGGGTTCTCTCCACATTCAGGTTGCATCACTTGAGGAAAACATCTAAAAGTCCAGGCCCGCAGTGTGGTACAGTACAAGGTTTTTTCCTGCATCTTGGTCGAAAGAATCACCCTCTAAGTAAATAAAGAATAGTTTATACGTATATTGTGCCTCACTGAAACAGTGATGGGAGAGAGAATATACTTCCTCTTTCAGTTCTGTAGCTTTAGATATTCATTGTGAGCGAACCTCATCTACTCCTTGCAAGGTTCTAAGAGTTCACTAAGGGAACCTCATGTGACAAACAGCACGTAAGATACAATCAAAGGTAAATGATTAAAAAAGAAATATTATAGACACATTATAAAAGTATCTTTTTAAAAGGTGGCAATTATTACAGACGTACAGTATGTCTAACTGATGCCTGAGTCTGAGGCGACTATCAGTGTTGGGTTTGCACATCTACAAGCTACATACAAACAGGCTTCCCTTGTTCAATGGGCACAGTTCCTACCCACACACTTCTCGTACAGCAAACTCTTGTAAAAAAAAAAACTCTTTATTATTACTTATTTAAGTGGGAAAGTGGGAAATGTGTCCTGAGCAAGAAAAGCTTCACCTGTTAAGACTGTAAGTAAGAGTACACCTGTATGAGTGTGCAAGTGTAATGTGGGACACAGAGACTGGACGACGATGTGGTGTAAACTGTGGTACAGAATAATTCCTGTTGTTTCTTCCGGTCCTCCGCACACCAAGAGAGCAAACATTCAAAACTCCTGTCTTTTACACATAGAGAAAATCTCTTTTAAAAGTAAATGCAAAATACCAGCACTGCCCTGGATACCTTTAAATCCAGGCTTAACGCCCACATGTTCAAATTTGCTATTATGCATTTTCTCCTTTTTAAATCCCTTCTTCTTCTTAATATTTACATCACCTTTATAATATTACAATAATCTTTATTTTCTATTCATATTTTTTTCCAGTTTGCATTATATTTTTCTTTAATTTTGTTCTGCTATAAAAACATTTTAAACATCACAGTCACAAACCCACCAACAAACAAATGAGCTGGTCTTTCTGCTTTTATTTGTGTGGGGGTTGCTATTTTCTTAAAAACAAAAATGGAATGTGGAAGTTTACTTTTCATAGCACAAAACAAGTCAAATACAGCAATAATGAAACACAATGGATTTATTTTGTTTTATTTAATAACCACTGGTGCTGCTCTTGTTTTCACTTTGCCTGCCCAGTTCTTTTCTTCTGCTGTAAACACTTATAAAAACTCCCAGCTGAGCTATTCTAACAATATCATTTGCACTTAAACAATAAATTATCATAAATTCTAATACATTTTTTTTAAAGCATTCTATGGGGTTTTCACTTCAGGTTTTAAAAAGTTAAGCTTTGCCTGTTTTCTTTGTGTGTTTTCCCTCCAGGTCCTCCAGTTTCCGTCAACCATGCAGGATGTTTGTGTGTGTGTGTGTGTGTGTGTGTGTGTGTGTGTGTGTGTGTGTGCGTGCGCGTGCATGTGTGTGTGTGTGTGTGTGTGTGTGTGTGAGAGAGAGAGAGAGAGAGAGAGAGAGAGAGAGAAATGATGATCTACTGCACAGGTATCCTTGATACAAGTCTTACAAGTTTGAGTAAAACTGTTTATTGCCCTTTACTGAGTTACAACCAAATGTGAGGTTGAGTTTTCACGTTCATAGCCAATAATTTAGCACCTTAATGATAACTGCATCTTGACTTATGACCTGTGTTGTTGTTTCCATTTTCACATAAACCCTAGAGCAACACTAATTTTTACTGTACTAGCTTCTAACAAACTGCATAAAACTGGTCAAACAGCCCAAAGATGAAGAAAACAGTTGAATTCAGTATCTAACAGCTACACAAAATATACAAACTACACAGCTTTAAACATCCAAGGATAGAAGTTCTCCAGTGTCCAGCTCTGCCAAAAGGAGGGGATGGCCATGCAATGCAGATGTGGTAAAAACAAGGCAGCCTCCTCCCCTCCTCGTGTTCCCATCCCTGCACCAGACACCCTGACACGATGCACCTGTGCAAAGCAGGCGGAGGCCCCCGGTGCCTCACCCACCCCCACGCACTCCTCTCCAAAGGCTCCTGCCCTGTCTGTCAGCATTTCCCGGCTGGCCACAGGAGTGGATGCGTGTGTCGGAGAGGCGCTCTCCACATTCCCCGAGCGGCTGGCAGCAAGCCGGCAGCAGAGGGGGTTCGCCGCTTTCTCACGACCTCTCAGGTTCCTGAGCTCATCTGGGAGCTATTCATTTCCTGCCAGAAAGCAGCCTTCCCCTACGACTGCGGGGGGGGCAACAAAAAGTGGGGGCGCGGAGGAAAAAAGTGCACCTTGGCTGCCGACGGAGTGCAGCGCCTGGTACGGCAAGCACTGGGCTTAGATCATAAAGCTGCTGCTTGTCTGGGCTGCAGTCGAGGAGGACGTTGGGGGAGATATCTCCATATGGTTGCACTTAAGCTCCGAGGAGGACCCAGCGGGGATTTTTTCCTCGTAGCGACATGTGCGCAGAGTGTGGGAAAGGCTAATTGCCACAAATGGCTGCCTGCCCCTGGTTGTGGGGATGTGAGCACGCGGTCACTCGGGCTGTGTGGTTTGGCTGAGGTTGCGGTCAAGGGGGTTTGAAGCCACTTGTGGGCCACTGGCTTAATTCTTCGGTTCAGTTTGAGACACCCTTCTGGTTTTGGTGTTCCCGTACAAAACCAGGCGGTCATTTTAATAGTTTGTAACAAAATAAAATATTATCTGTACTAGATGTTTTAGATCTGTTAACCATTTAAAATATTACACATTTAACCATTTACTAACACTTAACTTTTTTGGACTTTATGTTCAACACCTCATTTACCTGAAATGACACCACCACTGTGTGTGAACTCCTCTTGCTCACTTTTTGTTCTTTAGTATGTTCGTGCTCGGTTGTTTCCTACAGCTGCCAATATAACTGGGCACAGAGGTGTACAAAATGTGAGTAAATCTGGTCAAATGCATCAGAAGCGGTGATCACTGCTTTTATGCATTTTAATGTGAGCAATAGTGTGAAGTCTTATGGCAACCAGATGAAGGAAAGCGTATTTATGGTTAAAAATAAAGTTGTAAATGGGTCAAATTTGACCACGACACAACAAGATGCAGCAAGGACCGCATAGTCCCTTACGCAGACACCCCAGGGCTGTGGGGGTCATCCCTAGCAGGACTGTAGACACAGCAGGCTTCTGAGGCGCCTGCTTCAGATGGTTCCAATCATTGTACCTTGGAGCTGTAAAAAGGTGTGATGGAAATTGGGAGCGATAGCGCTTATCCGCACTTTCTGCCTCTTAGCGGGTTTGTAATGGCAAACACCTGGGCTGCCCTCTTCAAAGCACAGGCGGCACTCGGACATCAGCGCGGTGCAAAATGTGGCTTCCAGAAACCGTGCAGTGTCTTTAACTTCTCGTATTTATGCACAGAACAAACATCTTTGTTGATATTCCTCTCGGCTGGTTTGTGCAAAGACATTCCTTTTGGCTGCTATGGCCTCAGAAAAAACCCGTCCACATTTCTCTGTTAAATATTTTTCCTCAAAACCTTTCCTTCTTTTAAATATCAAGACGTTTATATACCTTTTTCACCTCCCTCTTCTGCCTCTGAAATGCTGTAGCGCATCGCTGGGTTAGAAAAGTGCTGTATGTTACAAATGAGTATTTTTCTGAATATTAGGAGCACTCAGAGGCGCTGAAACTTTGGTGCCTTGAGTTTCTCTCGTGCTGTTCACCTATGGGGAAGCCTGCAGATGGATGGCCGTCACCCAGTCAGCCCCAGGGGCAATCGCAATTTCCTTCGGGATCAGCAAAGTGCTCATTCAATCATCTGTTCATTCTTTGTTTGTTCCTTCCTTTATTTGTTTATCTGAGATGCAGAAAGATGATGATGAAAGAAACCTCTAACCATGACCAGGAGTCACTAGTGAACAGGTTTCATCATGACTGACCACCAGTATCAACCTTACACTGAGGCAACTGTTGGCATCATGCATAGGGCTGTTAATCTGAAGGTTTCTGGTTCAAGTCCTGCCACTGCTGCATGACCTTCGACTGAGGTGCTTACCCTCAACACTTTCAGTAAAATCACCGCGGTGTATACATGGGTAAAGTTGATTATCTTGCATTGTACAACGGAGTTAGAAAAACAGCTGAGAGTTATGTAATTTTTTGTTGAAACTGTCTATAAATCTGGGGCAGTAGGTAGTGTGATGGTTAATGCTGCCACCTTCCACTTGAAGGACCAGGGCTCCTGCCCCCCCTGTGGCTGTAGTGAACTTGAGCAATGTATTCATGTACCTAACTGTACTTATGGGTAAATCAGTGTAAATGTGCGCAGCTTCCTGTCCTCAGGTGTATTGATCTTCAACATATTTCCAGGGCTTCAGCATGTACCTGTACAGTGTGACACATCACATGCAATATGGCACAAATTGCAAACACTTGCTATAACAGGACAATGACACCCCATTAGAAATAATTTGTTTAGTGCTGAATCTTTTTTTATTGCAGACTATGGTATTGCATTTTAAAGAGCATTTTAGTAGAGCAATACTCCTTGAATAAAGTAAAATTAGCACAATAAGATAAATAATACAAAGTATAAACAATAATGAAATTACATTTAAGAGCACTTTCATTTATTTGCTGGAGTAAAATGGTTAGAGTAAAATTCTGCTCTGAATGCTGATTTTGCTTTGCTTCTGCCAGTCTTGGCAAATTCCCTTTAAACCCATCTGAACCTCGAATTTTACAGATGTTGTATTTTGTTTGTCCAGTGAATCTCTAGGCTGAAGAACACAGGACAACACAAGAGAGTCCGAAGAGTCACACACCATCCACGACGATCGACCACCTTAAACCTTCAGAACGGTGCATTTACCGGCCAGCTTGCCAGGGGGCGCCAGCGATCTGTTCATAGGGAGATTTGCAAAGGACTCTTATGCAGCTTAGAATCAGCATCGTTATTTTTACTTCGGGTATATCGATGGCTCTTAAATCGAGATAAATTGAAAATGAGGATGCATTGAAACCTGTACGGCAAAAGAGAGTTTTCCATCTTACAGGAGGGTTGCTGTTACACCATTAAACTGTACTTTAAACTGTATCCCATCTGAATAAAACTGTCCCTAAACACTGTTTCTAATGAAAATCCAGTGGTATTCACTGCAAGACCGCATAAGAGTGCAGAAGATGCAGAAACATTTTTGTTTTCGCTGTGGTACTGCCCAGCAGCTTTTTTTTTTTTTTGTTACCCTTTTTCTACCCATCATGGGGTTCTATACTGCTGTAAATGCCAGGCCGAAGCAGGACCCCATGGGGGGGGGGGGGGCTCCACATTTAGCTGAACATCTGATACTCTGTGCTTCACAGATTCAAGCAGGACCATTACTGCTCCTCATTTCAGTCAACTGGGCCTTACATGACACAGAAAGAAGGGAAAAGAGAAAAAAAAAACCCAAATTGGCAAATCACCTACTTTATGGACCATAAAAACATACATCTGTTTAAACTGATAATGCATTCAAAAAAGCATTAGTGCACACATTAGTCTTAAATAAATGTCCAGTTTGTACAAGAGGGACCCCTGAAAGTCAAATGTTCTGGAAAGTTTAGAAGTTGCTCTATTGAAAAGGCTGAAACTGCCTAAAAAGTGAACATGGGATCATGTCATACAACCTGATTTTTATCCTTTACAAAGATACCTATTGAAAACACTGAGAACAATTCTGATTTCAGTACAAATTTATTTTGTCTTCCAATGGAAGAAAATGGAGCGTTTAAAGCATCTTTGGCATCACATAGAAAAGACACCTTGGAATACAAAATGCAGTTTGCCAACTTTACAATAAGAGTTTTATTTTCAATATGAATTTCCCCTCAAATGTTATTTACAAATAGTGCATAATCTCAAGTTTAATACACTTTATATTTAAAAAAAAAAAAAAAAAAGTCTGGGAGCACTAAAAGAGATGCAGGAGTCACTTCTGAGTCCATTAGAGTCCTACTCCCGTCTACCAGGGTCTCCACACAGAGTCAGCGGTGGTAGACGGGGCACCCGGGGACACTGCCGCCGAGACCGGTGTGCTGGTGCTGTTGGCAAACACAGGAACCACCTGTCCACCGGGCGCAAACGCTGTGTTGGGGATTAAAAAGGCAAACTGTCCGTCTGTAGCTGGAACCAGCTGGAATCCGCCGTACACCTTGGTGGCTTCTGACTGCAACGCGCTTTTACACGGCAGCACGCCAGCTTGCGGAGACGCGCTTGGAACGTGCACCATGGGCTGCCCGAAGGCCGGGTGAGGGTGAGGAGGCCCGGCGGGGATCTGGTGCTGAGCCGGGAAGTTGATGGCATTGATCTGAGTCATGCAGCTTGCCAGGTGTCCCAGCAGCCGTGTCCTGACCTCAGCATTGACCCCCTCGCACGTGGACAGGAACCGCGTCACTTCATTCATGCATTCACTGAATCCAGCCCGGTACTTTCCCAGCACGGTGGGGTCCGTGTTCAAGGCAGCTGCAGGACAACACACCACACCATAGTAAGGGACAGATAAGTTACCAGGCTGAAAAACTGCATTGTCAGCTGAAGAAAAGGTGCAAAGTGAAAAGCATCTAGCTGAATAAATGTCAGTGTTGCCAACTAGCACCTGTACCCACTGCGATGATGTTTTAAAAAAAAAAAAAACCCAAAAGAGGAAAAACCAGTTCTCTCTCTCTAACTGGAACACTGAGATGCAGCAGCAGCAGTTGCAGCATCTCAGATATTCGGAAACGTTTCGGGAAGCAACGTCCTGCACCCTGCAAACCTGACTTCAGACAAAGCTTGGAAGCAGCAAGGAAACTCGGCCTACCTGTCATCTGCACTCTCTGCAGGTTCCTCAGGTGCTTCACCGTCATCTCCAGGATGTCCGCCTTCTCCAGCTTCGAGTGCCGAGAGCTCTGCGGTCGAGCACAAGCAAGAGATCCCGCTAAGAACGACGAAAGCACAGATCCTCGAAAAGCACAGCACCTGGCGGCAGACGCGCCGCGGCGTCACCAAGCAGAGCAACGTACGTCTTTCTTGAGGGCGTCCAGGATGAGCGTCTTCAGCTGCCCGAGGCTCTCGTTGATTCGCGCTCGTCTCCTTTTCTCCATGATGGGCTTCGACGACTGAAAACGTGCGGACAGGAAATAAATAAATAAACGAAATACACTTAGAAGAGCGTGTGTAGGTGTGCATGATATAAATGTATGCGAGCAGGTCTGACCGGGCTCCTCACCTTCCTGTGCTCCGAGGCGGTCTTCGGCTTGTCCGGGGTCGTGTTCATGCTGGCAGGGGTGGCCGCCACCGGAGACGACGACGTTTTCTCCATTATGTCGGCTGGCATTTTGGCTCTGGAGGCGTCCTGGGAAGCCGAACAGGAGGCTTTGCGAGTCCCGGAACCGGAGCACAGGTAGCTGTGGCGGGGGGAAGAAAAAAAAAACCTCTGTCCCTGCCGTCCTCTTTATAGAGAGAGAAAGTCCCCGTTTTCGGTTAGGAAATCCTTTCCGTGGGTTTGTTGCGGGAGGCAACGCTGCGCACCTTTCTGACGGGAAGGAACGGCAGTGTCCAGGTGCTTTGGCAACGGGAGAGCGGCGTTAAAATGCCTGACAGCCGCCGTGCGAAGTGTTCGCCGCGGCTGTGAGCGCCGCCTATTTATATCCGCGACCGCACGCGAGCGGCTCGTGTGAAACTTCCCAAACTTTCTTTCCCACAGTAACTTTCCGCCAATCGGCGCGCAGAACGCGCGGCCCCGCGAGGGCGGACGGCTCGTGCTCGGCGCCCTCCCATTGGCTGCCGGGCGTTCGAGCGCACGGCCAATGGCGCAACCCTGGCCCCCGTCGTCCGTCATCGGTTTTCACAAAACATTAACGCTTGCGGTCGTCAGTGGTCGAAACCGGCAGTTCTCCAGCGCGTACAGCGGCCTCATTCCAGTACAGAAATGCTCCTTTTCACAACGCCAGTTCGCCCCCCCCCCCCCCAAAAAAAACGAGTTGAACTCCGTCTGCGGTCATGCAGTTTCGCCTCTACGGATTAAAGAACGTTTTGAAATGTCTGCCGTTAATACATTATGCATTCTATTTTAGTTATTAAAAGGTTTCAATAACGTTTAAAACACGCACAGTGAGCACGGGAAGATTATTTTACATTTTAACCGTTTAACGTGTGAAAATATTTCAGCTAATTCATTCCTTTTAATATATGTTATGTAACTTAATAAGTGTGCTTATTTATATATACTAACCGTCATGTCATAAAATTGACATAGCAAGCTTTTTAGTGAGGAAAAAAAAACTAAAGGAGATTAAAAATAAACCCGGATTTGAAAGCTATTAATTAATGAGAAGAAGGCGTTAAGACGGCGAGCCGCGCTGCGTCTTTAAAGCCTCGCGCCGCGCCGCGCGAGCCTGACAGCTTGACGTGTGTCGG
Source organism: Heterotis niloticus (assembly GCA_018136845.1). NCBI lineage: Eukaryota > Metazoa > Chordata > Actinopteri > Osteoglossiformes > Osteoglossidae > Heterotis > Heterotis niloticus. The sequence goes on along the minus strand of CM030903.1, from coordinate 15,510,446 downwards.
CATGCGAGTGCGGAGCACGTGCCAGGATGTTTGAGCGCCGCTGCGGTCAGGCCTTGGCCGCCGGGCGGGGGGTGGCGGTGGCGGTGCCGCTGGCGGTGGCGGTGCTGGTTTACATTAGACGGGGAGGTAAATAGCAGCTGCAGTCGCCGAAGCCTGGGAAAACCACGCCCACCGCGAGCTGCGCGCAGTCCCGCCGGAACGAGCGTCGTTCGGGTCGCCCCCCCCAGGCTGTAATTGTCACCTGTATTAGGAAAGCGTAGCTCACCTGTACTGCTAATGCTGTTATTTTTATTTTTTTTTAATTTTTTTTTTTTTAGGATTTGAAGCCAACTTTAAGAAATTTAATCCGTCTCTCCCCGCATGCGATTTCTTCCCAAGGGTGTGTTTTGCTCGTTTTGACAGACGAGGGGCCGGAACGCGGGAGCGTGCTGTGACTCCCCGGCCGCGCGCGCTCACAGCGTGGTCTCCAGCTGCCGGGAGCCGCGCGACACGTGGCGGGCGCGCGAGCTGGAGGTCGGGCTGGGGGTGGCGCTCCTCCTGCCCGCCCGCATGCAGCCCCCGCAGCTGCGGGACGTCACCGCACCGCCGGTGTGTGTGTGTGTGTATGTGTGTGTGTGTGTGTGGGGGGGGGTCGCTTGCTGGCTTGCTTGCGTTTAATGTTTTCAAACAAATTATTTTGAGGCCGACTTTTATGTGGCGCTGACTTCGCTACGTCTGTATTTTTCACGCATCGTCTTTCCGAAAATCTTCAAGCTCACCCGTTGGCCCTTTATTGTGGGTTTTATCCGGTTTACCCGTCTGTTCTGCGTTCCACACAAAAACTAATGACGCTGGTTAATGTGGCTGATATGAGAAATTATTCAAATGTAATAAATGCAATGAAAAGTATTTCCCTTTAAAACTGCAGACTAAGGTGATAACCTTAAAATATATAGAGACCCCAAATGACAGTTATTCATAAGTGGAGCAAACTCAACCAGAAGTTCTGAATATCGAACAAACCAAATGTAACAAATAAATTGTAGCTGAAGAAAAGTATCAGTTAAGAGAATTTTGCTACAAGTTCTTTGTTACTTAAATAAATCAAAGGTTTTATTCCCTATTTTATATTGCTTTTCTGAGTATGCACTTTTCATTCAAGAATTTTTGTTTCATTAACATTTTACTTTGCCTTAATTACCTGCAGTATAAAAAGATTCAGTCTTGCATAAACAGTGACATTAAAAATCTGACGTTTTGTTAATATTTTACATTAGCGCTCTGAAATTCTGGTAGTGATTCCAATGCTGATATACAGGATTCCTTCAGCAGGAAGTAAATGGACACTTAAAATAAAAAACTTTTTTTTTTTTGGCTGAAAACCTTTATCCACTCAGACTTACACATTTATGTGCTCAACTTTGCCTGCAGATGGTGCAGCTTTGGGCTCAGAGATCAGAGGTTCAAACCCCCTCCTGCTGCTCTTCTCTTTAGCAAAGTATTTACCCCAAACCCTGGCTCCACTGGGTGAAAATGTAAGTAGTGTGGTGATGTGAGCTGAATCAGTGATTTACCCATTTACACAACAAGCCATTCTTACTGTACCAGTCCAGGGTAAGTGTCTTGCCTGAGGGGGATTTAAACTGAGGACATTCAGAGTGATGCAATGGCCCCAAAGCACCTGCGCCCCCAGTCTGTTTTAGTTTTTATCATTAATTAAATACTGCGTGTGTGTTGAGCATTGTATCGGGTGGCACCGTCCCGCCCCGGGTAGCACCTCCATGTCTCGGCATCTAGGCTGTTTGGATGTCGATTTGAATCCTGCTCAGTCTGTGTGGAAATTGCATGCTCTCCCTGGGTCCTATGTGGATTTCCTCCCACAGTCCAAAGACATGTGTTTTAGGTTAATTTGGTTACTGAAAATTTTGCTTAGTGTGTGTTACTTTGGGTGTGTGGCCACCCCCAGGGTGTACTGTAGTTTCACAGCAACAGTTTTTTCCTAGAAGTGATTCTAGGGAAAAACTCTGGATCGCTGTGACTCTGACCAGGATAGAGTAGTTGTGGATAATGGGCGGCTGAACATTTTGATACTGCAAACTTTTAACTGTTAAAAACAGTTAAAGTATAGAGTGTCACATCTCGTATGCATAAGGTTGCCATTCTTTGCCAAAATGTGTGTACTGTGCTGAGAGACCCTGAGAAGATGCAGGCTTTTCGGTCCGGGGTTTCTAGTAATCGCCCTGAAGCTCCACACTCGGCTCACAACGTTTCTACCACTTATTTTCGTGGATCTGCAAAATGGACAATGCCCCTAGTTGGAAAATGCAGCAGGAAGAGTCTGGCACTAAAGGAGTTCATTTAGCAGAGCACTTTGATGACTTCTTGAAAACATGCGAAACTGCAGCCTTGTTCGTGATTTTTTTTTTTTTTTTAAATAGTGTACACTATATTTAGGATGTTCTGTGTGTTTATGCTTCTAAAGTGGATCAGTCATAGCAGCAAAAGAGGAAACCCGATGTGCTTTCTCACAACTGTTGGAATACACTGCACTGTAGCGTAAAATGCACATAACCCCAACCACTTCGTCATATTATTGAAAGCGAGTGCTGGATGATTCGAGGTGCTGTTTTTTTCACATTGTATTTGAATTTAAAGTTGTACTATCACTTTAAGTGAGCCACACACTCTCCTTTAGTAGTCTGCTAGTTTATATACTGGTGCATAATTATTTTAGTAAATGTCAATTATTGTTAAATAAAATATAAATAACTTACTTTGTATAACTTTTTATTTAAAATGCAGGCAAATGGTGCTTAAACAGCACGGCACATCTTATTTGGTTCTGTTGAAGGAATTTGTTTTCTGTGATAATTAATATCTGGGCTGAGGAGATATTGTGTGCCCACTTTTATTTATATTATTTTCTATTTTGCACCACATTTTTTCCAGTACCTTCTACTTGCTCACATACATTTGTCCAACAGTAGTTATTTTACACTTATTGTGCTTATTTACCCCTCTTCTGCTTGGCCATATCGCTCCCAAAAGGTGTGATTCCAGGATAAAGTACGTGAGAAAATGGCTGATAGCAGGGCCTCGAACTGCATGACCTGCAATAATGGGTCCTCACCTTTAATGTGTAACTCACAGGTTTGGAGCCTGGTGCCAGGAGGGCCACGTGGCAGCAGGCTGACACTGGCATGGTGTGGCAGGCACGGACTGCATGGTCCTGGTGCGCACTGGGTGCTGAGTCCAGCTGAGCACTAACAGTCCGGGCGGGACAACCCCCCCCCCCCCCCCCGTCACCCAAGCAGGGACGTTTTATGGCTGTAACCGTTGCATGTAACAGAGCTAAAGAAAACTAACATTCGTGTCTACACTTTACACAAAGCCTCACTGCTGGTACATTTACATGAAATGGCAAATAAAAAACTAATGGTATTCTTACATTTGCAACACGTGCGTATTTGTGTGAATGCGTGTGTGTGTTTTGTATTTTTTTATGTATCAGTGGAAATGTGAGTGTCTGTATTGTAGGTGAGAATGTGTGCAAGCCTGTCAGCGTGTGTTTCTTTGTATGTGTCAACTTATTTGTGTTCATTCATCTGTGTGTTAGTGTAGGGATGCCTCTGTGTTTGTCTTTCTATGGGCGTGTGTGTTTGTAGGAAAACATTTTTGTGTATCTATGTATGCCAGTATATGTTAGTTCATTGTCTGTGGGGTGTGTCTCTGTGTGTGTATAAGTGTGAACTTATTTGTGTTTATGTGTGTGTGCGTGTGTGAGCGCTCCACAGGCAGTGGGAAGGGGAAGGCGCTAACAGTGAGGCGAGTCCACGTTGAACTGGAATGGTGATCAAAGCTCGGCCCGTTTTTAGAAGCGCCGAGTCTGTGGACGGTGGGCTGCCGCTGCTGCTGCCGCTGGGGGGAAGGAGCCTGGAAGCTCTCCAGTCGTCTTCCTACGGCGCAGACACAGCGTGGCTCGGCCCCCCGTGGCACCGACACGGCGTAGCCACCAGATACCGATGTGCAGTCTCGTGGGCTCGGGCTCCACGTCGACTCATACACACGGAGATCAGCGCAGGTTACAGAGAAGCATAGCATGTAGAGCTTGGCAGCAGAACAGCACTCGCAGCGCAGGCGTGTGGGGATTCGGTCTCGGGCTTTTGTTCTCCTCTAGTTGTACGACTCAACGTGTACTTTTGTTTGAAGTGGGGAGCGAGCATCGCTTTCAGCGATCTGAAATGAGGCCGAGCAGAGCACTCATCCTGTTGCTGCCTCCTCCACTCTGAATCTGACAGTTTATTCATGAGGTTGAGGTCATGCAGCCGGGTCAGACCGAGTGTGTACCACTGCAGCTTGAGTTTAGTCGGGCGGCCTGGTTCAGCAGCACAACAGGGGTGCAGGCTAATGGAGATGACCGTGCAGACAAGGGGCTGCTGCTCACCCGCAGTTGGAGGCCGGTTGCACAGAAAGCTTTCTGAATCAGTATCACAACTGCATCTCTAAGGAAGAAGTGGGAGCCTTAATGGTTTTTGTTTCCATGACACCAGTGAGCGCATAGTACAGTGCAGATTCACGGAAGACTTAGCGTTTTAGGACAAGACAGGACTTCTGATCCCCACAGGGAAATTTGCCATAAAGCAGCTGAACCCATAACAAGCAAAAAACCCTAAATGAATAAATAGCCAATAAATAACAGTAGTTAATACAGTCTAATCAATGACCTTGTGTGCCAGTCTGGAGGCAGATGGCAGGTAAGGAGAATCCAAGAACATCTTCTTAGTGCACCTAAGTTGAATAACTTAATGACTTTGTTCTTGTTCACAAGCTGCAGGGTTGGGCCAAATTTCCAAATTTTTCTCTCTGAATGTAAATTTAAGAGGTTTTGACAATCTACTGCATCAGCCAGTCATACATGCAAAAGATATCCTGACTCCCCATAGAGGACTTGTGGGTAATTATTTCCCTTTGTTTTCACTCTTTTGCCAAGTTTTTCCCAGAAAACTAATTCCCAATTGGCTCAGGTGTACTTACACTTTTTACTCTTAAGGTATTTGTGATTGAACGCGTGTATCAACATGCAGATGTACATATACATTCATAGATTCTTAATTAATTTTAGAAAGTGAATTTTTGAAGATGATTCTTGCTCCTGGTGAGTATAAAGTTCTAGTTAAAGTTCAGATGACTGCAAAGTTGAGATGCTCACAAAACAGCTAAAGTGTTAAATGGCTCCTATCAGTGTCAACAAGTAAAGCACATTTTGGTTACAGACCCCAAACCTATCAGCTGCTTCCTCAAGAGGCAGAAGATAAAAGCCTGGCTTGGAAGGCACACGTCTTATTTATCAAAGTGAGCTATTATCTTCAACTGGCCATTGCTGTGGGCATCCAAACAGAGAGAGTGGATGATTCATTCTTCTCTGTGGCCTTTCATTCCAGCACAGCTGAAAAATACCTAAAATATTGCACATTTTACAGTGAATATCCAAAAATCTTTTACAAATACACTGTATTGTTTGCCTCAGAAATCTTTTACAATTTATTAGCCGAGTTGCTTGAGTGAAGAAGGTATAGCCGCGAAAAGGTAAAAAGTAATAATACATTTTATAATCACCAAACTGTTTCACCATTAAAGTGGTTGTATTTAATACAGTGGTGTGTATGTGTGTGCACCTGCATGCGTGCGTGTGGCTTGAAAAGCAAAGCTGTGCATAAAGAACAAACAGAAAAACAGACTGAGCCACCTGTTTCTGTGTAGGTACAGAGATATGAAGATGTGAAATAACACCTGAAATTCAGCATTTACACATATTTTCATTTAACTGGAGTCAGAATATTTTTTATTACTTTTAATAAATGGAAAAGTACTCAGTTTAAATCGCTTGTGACTCAGCATGAATATGCACATCTTTTTGTAACAAAATGAAAATTTTAAGGCCTCACGACTTCCTTGGATTGCCAATACCACCTTAGTTTGGTGATTACAAACGCATAGTGGGAATAAAATTAAGTTAAACACGAGTTTTTATATCCACTGTACATTTTTGCATGAAAATAATTCATATTTTCGTTCTGTTTAGAACTGCTGGCAAGCCCAAGTGTTCAAGTGGGTCTAGTGGGAGTCAATGGAAGTGTCAAGTATGCAAGAAGAACACAAATGCGCATCAAAATTGTGCAGAATTTCACACACATTTACCAACACAACTTGTGCCAGTGCTCACCAGCCACAGGTAGCTCTGCTCCAGCTTCTTACCCCTACATTGTTCAGTAGCACAGAGATGTTCGGCTTCCTTAACATCTCCCAGAAAGCCTGAGACAGAGGACTTCCTTGAGGAGAGCCGGGCCCACTGTGCAGACACTCGCTCATCTCCAGAGCAGCGGCTGTGGCCCCACGGAGGCCTTCGTGTCCACCGAGGGCCTCTCCTTCTCACCTCATTGTCCCGCAAGCTCCACGTTACACCTCACACACATCAGTGCGTTCCTTGACAAAGGAAGAAAAACGCAGCCTCTTCCACACCTTTCCCGTGGGAGTTTGCAAAGCCAGGATAACCTTGAGACCTCAGCTGGTTTTCTGCCAGAAACATTAAAGACCCCCCTCCCAGCCCCCTGCTCCACACCCGCCGATTACCAGTGCATTATTCTCCTTTTTCCTCGTTTTCTTTTCTCTCCTTTCTTTCCCCTAGTTATATTGCTTTCTCCTTTTTCAATGCTGACGAAGATTAGACTTTTTCTTCTCCCTCTTTTTCGGAAGGGGAAAGAGCGCTGTTCACATGATCTCCTGCGCTGCAACTATTATCTGTAGATTGCAGAGCTGCCTATTTCAATTTAGCTGCCCTATTAGCAGCACAAAAAGCTTAATTTGAAAAGTGGAAATCAAACTGTCCCTGCGAGAAGGCTGACTGACATTGATGGCAAGCTAACTATTTGCTGCCAGGCTGCACTTTGTGTGGCTTTTGTCTCTGCTTTCCTTTCTCTGAAGCACCATGGCTGTCATATTCCTTTAGCTTTAGAAAGGTCAAGTGCTGTTGCCTGGTAGATTTAAAGCACGGCAATAAACTGAGCCCCCTGAACATAAAAAAAAAGTTGAGCTCACTTTATGTTGCGCCACCTCTCCCTAAGAGTATATTTGTTTTGTTCTTTTTTAATCTTTTTTATTTGACAATTTCAATGAATGTGCTGCCATATTTTTTTTTTTTTTTTTTTTTTAAAGGTCCAAATTTCCTTGGAAAATAAGGAGTGACTGACTGATTTTGAGCTTTGTCAGAAAAGAGGACTGACAAGTAAGACTGGCCTAGCGTGGTGGAATGAGTGGTCATGTGAGCGCTGCGTTTAAAACAGAGCTCTACATAAAAAAACTTTGTTCCAAAAGGTTTCAAACAAGTTTCACAGGCGCTGCCGGACATCACGTACTAATTCTCAAAACATTTCTGTGGTATTTAACGTGTTAGCAACTTTTCTCATTTTCATTTTCATTCACTTTTATAATCTTCTATAATCCACCTCTTATGTGTCACCTGACCAATACACCAAATTATCCACAATGTGTAATTGCAGGTTCCTTTGTGTTAGGAGAAAAAGGAAAGATTTAAAGCAAAATGCAGCGAAACTACGGTGTCTGTGTAAGTAATCCAGCTCTCTCGGTGTGTGCAGGGGTTGCAGGTAATAGTAGAAGGAACGGTGGGAAAGTGAGCCTCGGAGAACCGCAGCATGATGTCACTCCATAGGTGAGTCAGCGCAGCCTCATTCATGCAGGTATATGTTTGACAAGATCCTGTTGACAAGGTGTCACCCTGCATGACCTCACAACACCATCCTGCTGCAGCATCCTGCTCCACCTCCCTTTGATAGACTTTTCACGTTGTACAATTTTGTCATAATCAGCGACTAACACACAGCTTTCGCTTTGAAGGTTGATGTTGGGATCTTTGAAATATTTAGCCCATCTGCATCAGACACAACTAACAGAATCCAGATGGCATCCTGTGTTTTTAATGTACGTAGACTTCAGGGTAATTTACCTTTTTAGCAGGTGGAGAAAAGTTTTGAGGTGTTAGAATTATCTTACAATTTATGATAGACTACGACTACAGGTGAAGAATTGGATTTAATTTTGTCCAGAAAATGACAGCGACAGAAGGAAAATTAGTTTTAAATGGTCGCCTCTTAAGCATCATCTATAAATGCGCTGCTGTCCCAGGGATCAGGTGCCACTCTGTTTGTCACATTAAATATTTATAGTCCTCTGGGGGTTCCCCTCCACTGTATATGTATATATGTATATAAAAGCTCTTCAGTTTGGAAAGTCTGAGTTGCATTTTGCACTGAACAAAAATGTCTTCAAATGTATAAATATGAGGACATACTGTAAATACAAAGTTAATGACAAGTCTGAGTTCAACAGGTGAGAGGTTTCTTTTTGATACAGGATGGTGCTGGTCGGTTGTACTGTATGCTCTGCACACACTTGCGTGTGTGTGTGATTATTAAAATTTTTTGCCCTTTTTTAATGATATCCCCCATTTCTTGTGATTTGGTGCTATGAAAATAAATGTTAAAACTACAACGAGCAGAATAAAAAAAAAAAGCAGTTTTCAGAGACTTTAAAGGCTTCCCAACATGACGACAAAGACCGCATATATATCGGAGCCCCTCAGAGCGTTTGTCCTTAGTTTTGGGTACTGGCTCAGGGCACCATCAAGACGCGTTCTCTAGACCCGGAGATCCAGAGACCCGGCTCCTGAGCTCTTTGTGCGCATTGCTGCTGCCGCCACCAGCCTGCTTTCCGGTGACCTCTGCTTGCACGCGTGACCAGCCGGTCCCCATCACTAATCACTTCTCTACCTCATAACCTGATTTTGTGCAGATTTGCCCCGTGTTCCTTATTAGTCTCCCTGCAGCTTGACTAACCAATTTGAAGGAGCAATCTGTTCTTTCTGTTGGAAAGCAATAGGAGGTAGTGCTTGGGACACTTGACTCCTGACCGCTGGGGCAAAGGTTCAGATCCTGGGTGGGACCCCATTGCTGTGGTGCCCTGGAGCACGGTGCTTTACCTGGATTACAGCTATCTGATTTGGATAACAACATGTGTTGGAGATTCCAGCCCCAGACTACAGAGGTCAGAAGCCCCAATTATAAAGGGACAAAAAAAGATAAGAGGATATTCAAGGTGGCTGCTAGTGGCAAAATAAGTGGGCCCAGCACTTTACTAGAGAGGGTCCTGAAAAGGCCCACAGCCCCGAGCCAACCCCACCCTATTGCACTACCAGCATCCAGAGTTCAAGTAGTGCCTGGCAGGAAGTTAGGAGCAGTCAGGCAGGATTTAGCAACTCAGTGGCCTATTAAATTATGCAGCTACTGGGAGAGATTTGCTGGAGATTATTGGAGGAGAAGTACAACGGAGCAAAAGTTTCCCACACAACGGCCAATTACTCCCCCGAGATGCGGGTAATCCACGTCCGTCCGCCTCGGCCATCCTCCACAGGAGGACAGAAGGGACACTCTTTGGCTTCGCTTGCCCCCCCCTTTGAAACAAAGTCATTTTAATTGTCCTGGGAAAGTCATGGTTGGGCCCCGGGACACAAAGCGCCAGTTGATAATTAATGTTCCAAAGGGGGATTATCAGTGGACGTGGCCAGAGCAGATGTGAGCTGTTGCGGCGGCCAGTGAGGGTTGTCCCCTTCTGAGTCTGAGGAGTACAGGAGAAACCTGGAGTGGCCACTGTCATTCTAGCTCAGCTATTCGGGTTTCAAACCCCTGATTTTTTTTAGCATTTTGGACCAGGATCTGAGTCTGAATATGAACGCTTAATGTCTCTTCAGCGGAACCTCACCTATAATGGCAGCTGGCCACTCTAACTTGTAATATGGTGTGTGCATTCTACCAAAATGCTTTGTTTGTGAGCAGCGTGCATCACAAAAGAATACATCAGGAAAAACTTCACAAACCTTAACCTTCTCAGACACATTTTCTGACTCACCACGTCTGTAGTAACACAAACCACTGTACATACCCACAGATATGTTATTCGTGTGCAATAAATTATTAACTTGTAATAACTAGTAGTTTGCTTTTAACCTGCAGACTTTAGCACGGGAATATAAATAGAGTGGAATGGATAAAAACAAACGCGACCACTCGTATGGGACACCGGTCTGCGTGTTCATGCAGCCGAGCAGCGGACACAGCGCGGTGTTTCGGCAGAAGGCCTGCCGATGTCCTCCTGCTACAAAGCCTTCTTTTACAGTCAGACGGCCCACCGGGTTCCAAACTGTGGTTGTTGCTCATCCGCACGCAAACCATAATGACATTTTTCGGAATGAAAAGCAGAGAGGGAGAGAGGGAATCATCCGCACGACAAAAAACATTAACTGCCGACATGTCCGGGTCTCATCTTCAGATCCCGTGATGGAGATGTGGTTAAATAGTACACAGAGTTGCAGTCAAACACGGTCCTCAACAGGGTCATTCATGCCAGGTTCCTTTGAAGAGCAGTAATTTGCTATGGGCTCTTTCTTTAGGGCCAAATTACAAAGACCCTTTGCCCCTAGCAAATGGCTGTTTTTTAAAGTCTAACCATGAAGGTGAACACCGTGCAGCTGAGCCACAGAGCTCCCATTTTAAACTATTTGCAATGTTTCATACACAAAACATCACTCTGGAGCAGCACATGACTTCACACCCCATGTTGAACTGTACATGTGTGGATTCTAAATTCCTGAAATAACCAGAGCTGCAGATGCCCAGTTCACCCGTTTTATGGCTTTCTGATGTCCAATAGGCTTCTCTCAGGTGTGGGGGCTTGACCTCCAGACAGAACAGGTGTGGCACTGCAGGCTATGCTCTTAAACACACGCACACGCACACACGCACGTGCACACAGACACACACAGCGCAGCACTGACTCCTCCTCATTATCTAATAAAAAACAATGCAATGTCACACAATGTTGGCCTCATATTTTGAAACCTTCAGCTGGGAAATATTGAATTCAGACGGCAGAATGGAGTCAGTGTCTCGACTTTGTAGCACTTATTTGGTGTTACTGAAATGTTACAGTATCATAACAATGCTTGAAAAATAGTGTGACAATGCAGTGGGAAGGGACAGACATTTATCACTGCTTCAGATTCCTTGGAAATGTCTTCTTTCTGCTAAATTTTGCTTAGCGCCGTGGCTATCACTTGGCACACAACCATTATCAGTAACCGCTGTATTGTGGTGAAGTTGTGGTGGTCCAAAACCTATGAATCCTGGAACCACTGGGTACCAGGCAATGAATCTATGCACTGAATGGGACACCAGTCCATCACAGGTAGCTACACAAAGTCACACACAGTTCATGTAATTTAGAGCAAAAAGTTAACCCAAAATACAGCTCTTGAATCTGGGAAGAAACAGGAAACCAACACAGGAAACCAACACAAACAAGATACAAGAAGAAGCCCGAGCTGGACTCGGACCAACAGCTGAACAGCCAAGGTGCTGCAAGGCTCCAGTGCTACTCGCTGAGCTACTGTTCTCTCTGTAGACTTGAATGTTGTCCAGCATTATTCAGGGAAAAAAATTGCACACTTCAAAGTTAAAACATGCAGTGCGATGCAATAAATACAAGGCGAGATGACAAAAAGCAGAGCAACATGTGCACACGCATGCACACACACACGCACACACACACACACACACAGAGTGGTGTGTGTAGTCCCAGAGCTGCACTGCCAGTCCCGCTTTCAGACTCCGACTTCTGCCTGCTGTGCAGCTTCCTGCGTGGGCCTGTGCCTGGCAGAGAAGAAGTGATGGGGATCAGAGCCCAGGGGCCCTGTCGCCCGCAGCGTGCCGCTCAGATCAGAAAAGGCCGGCATTCAGCAGCGAGGGAATGAGCTGGAGTGTGAGTCAGCCAACCCGGGGGCATCCCTCCCCACCACCACCAGCAACAGCAGCACCATCACCACCAGCATGCAGCTGCTGTCGGGTCTGCCGACCGGGGCCTCCCCTCCCCTGCCGAGGGAGCCCAGCACTCCAGGTCAGGTTAAAGGGGCTCTGAGCCACACACTCCAAACCCGAACTGCACCCATGGCCTCGTCCCGCTGGAGCAGATGCATCCACACCCCCAGCAGGAAATACGCAGCACATTAGCAACAGTGCTTCGGGTCACCCTGCACGCTCGCCTTTTATAAACTGTGCGGTGCAGATAAACAGTACAGTATACAGCGTGAGCAAACAAAGCATCTTGTACGTGAAGAAAGGATTAGCAAACAAAAGGGGAGAAATGGTGTCACAGTGACATTCGGCTTTCAAAACACATACAGCAGTTGCAACATTCGCATTGTCTGTTGACAGAATGGAGAGGTAAGGGTCATATCGTTTCCTTTTCTCACTACCATATTACCTGTAAAGGAAAATACAAGAAAATGTATAAATAAATCACAGGTTTGGAAACGGCTTTGAATTACAGATTACTGATGCCATTTACACTCGGTTGATGTGACCATCAGACTCTGCGGGACGCGAACTGATGTTGAACTTAACTGCCTCTTATCGATAACGTGTTTTGCGATCGACTGTACAGAGCTGGCAGAGATGTCATCCAATGATATAAAAAATGCGTGTGAGCCAGTGAAGTGTTTCAGCAAGACCTGCTTTCTGCTAAATGTTTGCTATAACGTCTCTCCCTTTCAGAGGAACACCGGCTCATTTGCTCCACCCAGGCTTTCGAGAGAGGCTCCAGGGAATGGGCTTTCTAGAGTGGCTGTTGTCTTCATAAAAACCACCATGAAAAAGCTCTTTGCAAAAAATGAAACAGTATTTTCCCCGCTGCTCGTGCAAATATGTCAAAAATGTTTCCATACTTGCATTCATCAGAGAAGAGCAGGAGACCTAATCCAGTAAGATGGCCACTCCAATTGTGCAACTGAAGGAACTGGGTGGAGGAGCAGTGGGGGGCAAGCATGCAATATGAAAGGCCCTCCTTGTGGAGCCTTTGAAAGAAGAGAAACTGTATTGAGGGAGCATTATGTCATGGCCGTCAGGCCGGTGTGATGTTGACAGGCCCGGCCTGGCGCTCCCTCGCTCCTGGCAGCCGTGTGCGCCGAGTGTGGGAAAGGGCGTCCCAGGCACGCGCCAGATAAGATCGCACAATAAACCGTCGGGCCCTCTGGGGACGACCAGACGCTTTCAAATGCAAACAGGCCAGGCACCCCCCCCCCCTCCACCCCGGCACACTGCACTCCTCCCACCCGGATGCATGACTCTCGGCCCCCCCCAGCCCGCTTGCCCTCCACAGGCCTGCTATTGTGAGAGCCGCAGGAGGCTGAGTGTTGTCCTTTGCTTTCCATCTTCCACCGCGGCTCTTCCTCATTCCCTTGCGCTTATGCTTATTTTGCTTTTCGTTTCCGTTCCTTCTCGTCGCTTTTATTCCGATCTCCATCTCCACGTTTGCCCGCTCTTCTGTCCCTCTGTCCCTGCCCCCTTCCACCTCTGACCTCGCAGGTCACCTGCTTCCTGAGACCAGCAGAGAAGCCACATGCAGGATAAAACATTGCAGCAGCAACGAACAGGAAACCCAGTGGAACATATTTTGAGAGCTTTAGTCAACCTTAATATTTCCACAGTCTCAGTCTGCTTATTGGTACATCAATGTGGAGCCACTTACAGTAACTTAAAAACAAAATGTACAATGTGCAGATTCTCAGTCCTAAACAAGCAGTATTCAGTATTCTTAAGCTGAAGCAATGATTTATTTTATAAATTTTTTCTGTATTCCCGAATCTTGGCTGTGGAACCCAGTACTCCACACGGCCATGGGACTGCAGTCCTGTCTACTTTTCACAATGAGATGTTGACAGCAGTTGCATATATTTAGTTCTCTCAAATTCACACTCAATTACATCTCTCCATGCATCCATCTATTGATCCTTAACCAGCTGCCCAGGTGAGGGGCACAGTTGTCCAGAGTCTATCTTGGAAACACGGAACACCAGGCTGTAAAACTACCTTCTGGGTTGGATGCCAGTACATTGCAGGGAGCCCACACATACATGCACACACTATGAGCAATCTAGATTGATCAATTAACTTGAAACACATATCTTTGGACTGTGTGAGGAAACTCACTCAAACACAAGGAGAACATTCAAGCTCCGCAAACACAGATCTGGATTCAGTCCAGACCCAAAATGTACAGGTTCAAATGAAACTTGGTGCACCAGTGTGCCGCCCACAACTGCAACCGTTATTGTAAAAATTAGAAAGCAAAAAATTAAATATACTGCTTATATGTGCATATACTGTATATATCCACCCATCCATCTATCCATGAGCTAACAGTAGCTGCTGTATCCTGGCCAAGGTCATGGTGGTCCAGAGTTTGTCCCAGAATCGCTGGCCACCGAGTTATGATGCAGCAGCCAGGCTACGACCCCAGGACGTTCTGCACAACATTCTTTCTTTATTCAAATTCAGAAAAAGTGAAGTTTGTTGCTCGGTCTAAAAAAAGCCGAACGTTTGCTCAAACCCATGCGGTCAGAACTGATGGGATTTCTCCTTTTTCCTTTGCTAGACTGATGCGCTGAAGTCTGGCGAGCACATTTCCATATAAATGCTGACAACCGTAAAATTGCGTGGATGCTGTATCATAGCCAAAATATTTTGCGTGTCAGAATATATCAATTAAAACACTGCAAAATATTATGTTAATGCTCTCACAGCTTTTTTGCAGCATGAAGCGCACAATTTAGCGCTGAAAGAAGCATAAGCAATAAACTTTATAATCTGAGATCTGTCTTTCCTATAAAAGTGGTGCAATTATATGATGCCAAAGCTGCTCCCAGACCTTGTGCTGAGTGCGCATGGAGTAGGAGGATGGAAGCCCTTGAGGAGAACATACTATGCCTTTAAAATCCATTCCTTCAAATGCCAATCTTGTGATTGTCTAGCACAGCTTACCCTGGTGCATTTCTCCTGAATGCATTTACTGATCTTCACAAAACACCGTCGAGAGACTCGGGTCAAGTATCAGGCTTCTGTCCTGCGGCAAGTTTCTGCTCTCCTTTTTCCCACACAGCGCTGGGGCCCCCGCTGCAGAAAAAAAGGTCACGGAACAGAACTCTCTCAGGTGTTTACTCCTCACGGCAAACGGCACGGAAGCACAAACACACAGGCAACGCACGCGCGCGCGCACACACACACCCACGTAGCCTCCCACACACATCCTCAGGAGTGCGCAAAACAGCAGATGCGTTGCCGTTAGGACCCTTGCTGCTAACACATCACAAAGATGCCTTCCCATTATCCAAACACGGTCATGTTTGGATAGTGGGTCGGAACGGGCTTTGGCCTTGTTCCACGCAACCCACTTTTTTAACTGTTTCTTTGCGTTTCTCCCCATTGTTTGCCCTGCTGCTTCTTCTGTGCTGGTATTTGAAGGAGACCACAACCAACACTGCTCTGCCTTTCTTTTAACTGGTTTGTCTCTGGTTCCGGGTTTCAGAGTGTTGAAATGGGCTCCCTCTCTCCCTCAGGGCTACTGAATCCCATTCGACACTCACCAGTGTTTCAGACCCGCTCCTGCCCTGATCTCCTAAACGCACCCCACGCCTTCATCGCATCATCTTTCATGAACACTTTTATATTTCCTTGCTCGCACAATGTGGCTAAAACAGAGGCTCTGGACAAACTAGCTGTGCTTCAGGAGCCATGCCTCCCCATCTGCATCTCCATTTCTGCTGAGCTACAGGTCACGCTGGGGAAAAGCGTCTGTATTATGGACAAAGGTAAACGTAAATGTCTTGCGTGTGTCCTGAGCTGTGCTGTAAACTGGCGCTGGAGAATGACGGACGGAGAGTGCTCGTCCCATGCAGAGCACCGATGGTGGGTCTGGAGGAGCACCGCACGGCCTCGCTCCATCCCAGCTGGAGTCTGTCAGGAGTAATTGGGCACTCAACATCAAACAGGCTTCATTAGAGGGCCTCAAGCCGCCGCTAATCCCCTCCGCGTTCATACAGGGGCGGAGAGCCGCTCAGAGCCTGACAAGGGCTGAACAAAACACCTCAAGAGCAGATCAAAGGCCCCCGTTTCTTCCCAAGCTCTCCGGCAACAGTGGCCAGTCTCGTCCGCAGGAGCCTTCACAGAGCATTATCTGGCCCAGGTCGAGAACTTTCATCTCACCCAAAACCATACCGCTCACGTGTGTCTGAAGTGATTCTCCTGGGTGGGTCTTCACCAAATGCACGTCGCCTTTGGCAAGTGGGCGAACACCAGCCCGCTATCGAGTAGAGTTTCCGTCATTGCCATTAACACTGCGCAACTTTCCTGGCTTTTGGGCAACCTGCAAGGGGAGCCCCGTGACACCAAGCGCATCTTCTCTCAGTTCCAAGGCATCGGGAGCAACACCACCTCCTATCGAGTCGACACAGAAGCAAGGGGACGGAGGTCCCAGAGAAGATAAGTCCAACACATTCCTTGCTCGGGTCAACTCCTAAATGACAGATGAGTCCGAACAAGTTGGCTCCTCTTCCCGCCGCTCTTTTCCTAAGCGGACAGCAGACTGCGCCTCTCAACTTCCTGTCTTCATGGTCTGAGCAGTGATCTGTCCAAACAAGCTGCCAAAGTGCAGTAGCAGAGGGCTGCGGCGGGTCAGTTCCAAGGCAGAACGGAGGGTCCCATTCCTGCCCCCCATGGTCAACATACATGCGATCTTAATTAACCAGGAAGTGACCGTGTTGGCGGGTGGTGGGGAGCTGCCGGCCTGGTCTTCCCATTGATTTCCTGGCTTTGTTGCCAGTTTGAGATCAAGATGAGAGCCTCCACAGATTTGCCCTGCATGTTTTGATTCCTTTCGCGACGCCACTCAAAGCAGGAGAGCAGTAATTTGGGAACTCCTGTGTGTTCGCTCTGACCCCGGGGCGGCGTAATTGCCAATTTGCGAGTCTGCGAACTGAATAGGCACCGGGCTCCGATGGTACTCAAACAGAAATGATGTGCCCTCCTGCCTTTCATCAGCGAACCATGTTTTCCCATTATTCGCCCGTTCTTCCTCTGCCGTTTTTTTTTTTTTTTTTTGAGGGCTTGCGCGGGTGGTCTGCGTCGCTTTGCCTTTGCGGTGTGAAGCCCACCTTTCTGAGGAAGGATCAAGTTGTGAGGGTCGCTGGCGGTTCCTACAAAATCCCACTGCGGAAGAGAATTTATTTGAGCCAAGAAGGAAGCCGATTTTGAACCATCGATGCTTAGACATCCGTCCTGTCCGGCCGTCAGCGACGCTCAGGAAAAATCAGGCCGAAGGAAAGAACTTTAAGGCCATTAATGAATTTCAGCTCGCAAGTTGTACAGCATGTGTGTCAGCCTGCCATACGTGGATTTAGCACAACTGATCGAATATTCGTTTTACAAGGGAAAGCTACTGTACGTTAAATGCTGCAGTTTGGAGCACCCCTGCAGCCCAAGGACCCAGGTCTGATCCCACGTCCTGTAGTTGTTCCCCGAGGAACACGCGCACCTAAATCACCCAGCTTTGGATAAAATTTCAAACATTTGCATCTCTCCATCCTTCCATCCTTCCATCTCTTTATCTATTTTTGTACATTGATGAATCCTAAGCCAGTGGTCTAGATCCCATCCCTGAATGACTGGGCACCAGGCTATGCAGCCAGATGGGTGCCAGTCCTCTGCAGGTAAATGTTCCCACTGAAAGTAAATGAACTGTTATCAAGCCCAACAAAGAGGATCTGATACTTTTGTCAATAATATAAAATTGAGTGGACAGAATGGTGCGGAGCGTTAAAACGCTTCACTGGTTGTCATGCACACATGGATGGCAGCCGATCGCATTTAAAAGCAAACCTGAGTGAAAACAAGAAGCCAGGCTGGGATGCAGAAGAGTTAACTGTACAGCACAGGCACAGCACCTCCCTTCCTCTGCTCCGCTCTCCCGATAGTGCCAAGGGCGGAACCCGCCCCCCCAACATGTTCACACACATACACAGACACACACACACACACACACACCCCTACACGGGCTCAGTGCCCTGACTGTCTGCCTGGCCCGCTGGCTGCAGGCTGCGGAATGTGCGAGAGCCATGTGTCAAATCCCCAGACTGTGGGAAAGTGCTGCTCTCTGCTGAACTCGCTGCCCCCCTCCCTTCCTCCCACTCAGCCACCCCCCCCCCAGCGGCCACCCTGCCCACTCCGGCCTCGCGTGCTCAACACGCCGCTCGCAGCTACGACTTCCTCAGTCGGCTTCCGGCCTCATCTCCTGCATGTGGAGTGACCACACAGGGGCGGCGCAGCTGTTCCTGGTTAAGCGGGTTTCACTTAGACACTCACACACACACACACACACACACTCTCTGCTGTGCTCTGGTATACTTCATATCCCAGGGCTAAACATGCAACCGTATTCGTGTTTCTCTGGAGCAGTGGAATCACAGATGCACATGAAAGGTTTTCCCTTTTTTAAGTGCAGCCTCAGACACTTTCACATCTACATAAACGTTTGCTTGTGTCTGTGTGGGTTCATGTGGGGAAAAGAGAGAGAGCAGACAAAAGCACAGTGTACATTACTGAAATTTTATCACTATATTGGAATAATATAATGATATATCATATAATAATAATCTTACAAATATTAAAAAGTGCTGAATTCACAGTAAAAATCTTGTTCATCCTGTGTGCAGGGAAACCGTGGTTCTGCAGCATTAGAGAAGGGCAGGATTACAACTTGGCTCAACTCAGGCTCTGAAATATGGTCGTGTCATCAGTGTTTACGTCTGCAGCCCTCAGAGGAGGCGCGTGTCTGGACCTGCGGCCAGGGGTTGGCGTGTGTGGAGGGTGGACTCTTGCTGACCCGGGGTGACGCTGGTCATGCTGACAGGAAAGGCTGATGACACGACACCATTGCCACACTGCCATGTGCTCTAAAAATACCACGGTGCAGCGGTCGGTCCGCCTCCTGCTGGCTAATGTTGGAAACATCTTGAGAAGCTGATGACTTCTCCAGCGTCCGGGAAGAGCGACGGCGGTGATGGAGACGCATTACCCAGATGGGATGGAACCTTCCGGTATGTACGCCTGGGGTTTAGTTAAGTGCGATGCAGAACTATTTGGTCAGCACTTTTGAATATTCAGTTAAGTCCAAGTTCAACTTCAGAGTCAACCGTGCAGGCTAAAAATAGACCAAAGATCACGGGAAAAATCTAAAGACAGACTGTGGGTCTTTCAAGAGACAGACAAAAAGTTCAGGTCACACCGCTTCAAACCACCTGATTCTTCTTCTCCCACAGCTCAGTTCCCTGTCAGTGCTCATGCAGCAGCACATGAATGCTGGCACAATGGTGCAGCGGGAAGTGCTGAGCCTGTGTGTTGAAATCTGGACTTGAGTTTCCCTGTGTTTGCTTCCTTGCTCTCTCCTGGCCTCCCACAGTCCAAAGTGTCTAAGGTGACCTGGCACATGTAAGTTGCCCTCGGAGCGTGTATGCGTCTGAGTTTGTGAGCGTGTGTGCACCCTGCTAAAGTCTAGCCTCCCGCCCAGAGTCAACCTCACCCCGCGTCCAAAGCTTATCCGCATAGACTGAAGTTCCCGAAAATGGAGGAAAAGAGGCAAATTCTCCAAATTCTGCATTTGTGCAAGCTGCTTGTGAGTAAAAGTCAAAAGAGTTTATTTGTCATGTACATGGTTGTATACCATGTATTGAAATGTGCTCTGATTTCAATAAGCAGTTCAAGAGTAAGCAGTTCAAGAGTAAGCAGTTCAAGAGTAAGCAGTTCAAGCGGCCTCCTCTGCGGAACCTCGGCCTTCGTGTTTCCTGTCTGTGGGGGAGACGTCCTGCCGCGGCCATTCGGTTTGGGAGGGAATGGGCTTGGTTCCTATTCGTCTCCCTGGAGAAACTGGCCAGATAAGGAGGCCAGCTAAATTTTGTTTATTTTCTCAAGGCGGGGATCACCACATGGCAGCAAACGGGGGAGGGGAGGGCCGGTCTTTGTGAAGGAGCGGCGAGGAGGTTAGAGAACACACGGGGTGATTTTCATACATTTATTGCTCAACAACGAAGTATCATATGAGAAAGTGATGCAAACAGCCACTCGAGTTTTTTTTCTTGCTCTTACAAATGCTTAATGCTTCATTGTTCGGGTCCGTTGCATTGTTCGGTTTGCCGCTTGTGATAGTGAGGGACAAACACACACAAGCATTCAGATGTCATGGCTGAGATTTGAGATTTCCTCTGATGATACGTTTTATTTGAAAAAAGCAACAGAATTACTCTGTGCAGATTATCAGGTTACTCAGACTTGTAATCTGAGGTGGCGGGACCTGAGGTTAAAGTAACAAAGGGATGTTTGATACTTGAACCTACAACCTTCCACTGCCACCTCTCATAGAATCAGTGGCTCTGATTCTTTTCAACTGGGCTGCATTTTGTGCGCCTTCAAACCAGGGAACTAAAAATTGCGATTCCATGTTTTCCTGCATTAATACAGTATTTGTGGAGCCTTCATTTACTTTGATGACTGAGATGTGAAAGTGTTTAAGCAGAAATAGAAGAACTGGCAACAGCAGTCACAGGAGTTACACACAAAAGTAGTGTGAGCACAGCCACGTCCCCCAGCCTGGTTACACATATGATCATAAGCATGTGTGGACGGTGTACTGGTGTACAATATAACCCCCAGCAGCCCAAGCAGCCTTTAAGGAAAAAGCGATTCCTTTAAGAAGAGGTCGTAAAAATGTGACGTATCAACCTGAAGAAAAGACTTTAAAAGGGGTGCAAGGTACCGTGGGTCAAGTCATAGACAGTATAACATAAAAGGAGTGTAATTTCAGCTAATTTTCCACGGTGGACGCGCTGGGCGCTGGCTGCCTGTTTACACAGTGGAACTTAATAAAGGGAAATGCACGAAGTGCCAAGAAACAGATGTTCGCCCCCCAGAAACATGCAGAGCAAATGCTGCTCATGTTTTAATGCTGAACCACAAAACATAGAAGGGATGCATCGTGGCAGAGGTGGAACAGCTGGCGTCTGGGAGCTGAGGAGTAGCTCTCCGCCGCTGAAATACACAGCATATCCATCAACGCACTGCTGACATGCATTTGTTCTTTAATCTCAGCACTGTAAGAAGTTGCTAAAAATGTGGATCAACCCGTATGTCATGGTTTTATTCTGCATGTCAGTAGATTAAATGGGTTTACTTGGCTCGGTGCCGCTGGAGTTTATTACATAGTATTACATGGTAAAATTAAGATTGCATCACTGCCGATGGGGCTGGAAAGAGCAAAGGGGAGTAACTCTGGAATATTTCTCCGTGACTCATCGCACACCCGGGGCCGCCAACAGGCCAAGTTACATATCTGTTCCTGGGGCTGCAACTGCTACCCCACCGCATGTCTGGTGACGTTTTCCCAAATGTGGAGAAGGAACAGAGCAGAAGCAGAAGGAGCAGCTTCGTGAAGGTCCGTCACCCGGCTTTGTCGATAGGGTGGCAGGGTGCGACTCTGTTTTCCTATTTTCCCAGGTATGTCGCCATCACCACCGCACAAATGGCCAATTCAATAGCTTATGTGAGACACACAAAAATAGAAACTGATTGTTTTCTGTAAAAAATGACAGTTATGCATCACGGAGACATTTCTGTCCAAAATACTCAGTGTTCTTTGTACTGTATTTGTAGAGATCCAGCTAAAATGTTTTCTTTGCTGACAGCTCCTCTGATGCCATAAAACCCCTACAGTTAGGCTTTGCAGACAGAAAGGGACAATGGGAAAATATCCTACCTTTCCTGTACATGCGCTTATTGACTGGAAAGAAGGTGTCATTTAGTAACTTTATGTAGTGAGCCTTCAATGATGTCGAGCCTATTGTGTTGTTCCACGAAGGCTGGGAAGCCCTTCAAAGTTCTCTTTGATAAAGAAGGAGAATAAACAGTGCCGGTGCTGCAACTGTTTACTCACCAGAGCCAGCAAAGTGTGCAGCTTGACATCCCAGCAAAGTCCCCGTGTGACCAGGCCAAGGCAGGAGGGTCACGCCTGTTTGCTTGGCTTTAGATGGGGTCTGCAAGAAAGGCAAACAGCAAACGCAAGAGTGCAGCTTCTTTATTTTCTCTAGCGACCGGCTAATCCATCTGCTCATCCGGCACGAATTGCAATAACATACGTTTAACCCTTTTTGGGTTGCCGGAATCTCCCGGGCTGCACACCCTGTGTGTTCCTTTTGCCAAGAGTGCTGATGCTTCCATGATCATCTCCATCTATCATCTACAAGCTGTGATTAAGGTGCGAAGCCCTAAACAAGAAAGTACAGTTTACTGTGTCTTCATGTCCTTGCCTCCTCACAGAAGAACACGGCCTTTGTTGAGCGTTGTGCTGGACTCCTCACTGCTGGGTTTCCTGCCAGGTGCTGCACCTCAACCCACCCGCCCTGAGCCGACGCAGCAGGAGATCAGCTAGAGGGATTGTGAGCGAGCATGTGGTCACCCTCCACCCCCGGGGATGATAAACGCTCACTAAAGGCGAGGATAAGAAAGGGAAACTTTCAAGGAAGTGTTTCTGTAAATGGAGTCACCGTAAGCTGTACGGCTTCCAAGGTTCCGAGTCAAACAAACAGTTGTTCAAAGAAGCAGATCGGTATCAGTCTGCCATATCAAATCGCGTGTATGCCTGCGGTTTTTGTTCCCTGTGATCCTTGTTAGCTTTGGGGCAGAGAGACATGCTGGAGCATGGAAACCACCAGAACTCCAGGCTCTTCCCACTAGAGGTGGTGGATGAGCTAAGGGGTTCAGGTCGCCATGGTACATGGACAGCCAGCCCCCCCGGCTTCTCCTGCTCCCCATTTACGGATGATCTCCATCTATTCGCCCCCCACTTCCCACCTCGCCAAGTGCTGCACGGAGCTCCGGGCAACCGAAACCTCCCGTGAGTCTGTCAGAGGCAGGGGGAGCGGGGAGCACAGTGGCAGGCTGCCCTTACAGCAGCTGGCTGGGGGCTGCTAACTAATAACGGCTGCTCCCCGCACGTCAGAATCATCCGGAAAGGAAGTGAAAAAACACCAAGCTTCATTTCCATTGACTCCCATTGACGGCACAATATAAGCAACTGTCACAGGGCCCTGGACTTGGCTGGTGACTCTTCCTCCCTGCCTGTTCACCCCCTGCACAAGTGCTCTTGTTAGCCTGCCAGCTCTCCTGCTCCCATTTCCCACACTCCTCAGTCTGTCCCGGAGGGGATAACCAGCACCATTCCCATTCACCTCTCCTGCTACACATTCAAACTCAGGGGCCTTGATCTACCGGCCACCCCCCCACCTCGTGCCCCCCTTTTGCTTTCATTAGCACGTTGAACCAATTTCTCCCTTTAGCATTGTGACTGGTGAACAAAGGGCAGCGGCGGGCGGGGGGATGAGCTCGGCACGGAGGCCAAGCGAGTTGATGCTGGCCGCCTCAGTGGACTGGCTATGGCCCAGTGTGGGGCGAAACCCCCACACAATGGGCAGACAAATAAATAAATAAAATGCCTCGCCGCTTTTGTCTGCTCCATGTTGGCATGAACATTGATGGGAATGTCAAGGATGTAACCTCCTCCAACTGAACAATTTGGCTGCTCTTGGGGTTTCTGATGGACCGTGTCCCTAATTCTGGACTGACGTTGGCATCCTCGTAAGTGCCATTCAGATGCCATTATAAATTTTTCAAAGCAGACAGAAAAACTTGATCTCTGGTGATCTAAACAACTAAGTCCACAGCTACACCAAAGACACCCGTGTTTTCCTCTTTAAACCTTCGGGCGTCCGTTGGTGACCAGCGATGACCTTTGATGATGAGCTTTGCAGGTGGCATCATGCTCGGCACTGTTAACTTGTGCTGAAAAGATCCCAGTTTAAATCCCGCCTCCTGCTGTAGTACCTTTGAATGACTTACATACCCTAAATTACAGCATTAACCAAGTACCTGGTAACCAGGTAAACCATTGTAAACTGCCTTGGTGAAAAAATGCAAAAATCCACTTTTGTTTTGTTTCGTTCAAGCGCTGCGTAAAACTACCATCTGTGACCCTAAATGTCTGCTATCCGGTCAGTATCATTAATGAAAATGGTGTTTTGTGCATTTTGTTCATTAAGGAAAAGGGAGAGAATTGTTTGAAATTTTTCTTCCAAACTTTTAAATAAATCATGAAAATTTAAAAAACAGTGTAAAGCAAATAATAGCCAGAATGTGGACATCCAAAAACAGGAGAATTTGCTTATAAAAGTGCTTATAAAACATTGTTGCAAGCCAGTGCAGGGGATTTTAAAGGAGGTGTGAGGTGGTCACCTGCATGGGTCTTGGTTAGTATTCCAGCTACTGAATTCAGAACATTGTGGTTCTTCTGGATTTAAAGCGGGATTTAAAGCTGCTCCCAGCACGAATGGATTCTGAGGAGCCAATTCTACAGAAGACAAATAGTACTGCTACACGTTTTCATTTATATTAAAGTTGACGCCACGTTACCTAGACATATGGACCCAGCTCTTTCCCTGAGCTGGTGTTGGAGCTGCCATGACCCCCACACTTGTCAACAGACTTGAAGTTTTGAGCTGTCCAGGAGATCCAGCTGAGAAGTTGGTGAAGCGGCTTTGTACGTCAGTGTTTAGTACATTTGTGTATCAGGAGCAAAAAAAGCCGTGTGATTTTATTTTGTGGCCAAGTGAGAACGTGTGCAGATCACAGAACAGAGGCCCTGCTATTGAACTTCAGGGACTCTAGGCTTTAGATTCCTAACTTTAGCAATGAAATTACCAAGAAAAAAGTAGCTCCTGTGAGTGAGGTGAAAACTGACCAATTTTAGCCCAATATCTGAATTTTTAAATACAGTTTCAGAGATGAAGGTAAAATTTCAGCATTAATGGTGTCAAAGGCAGCACTGCAGTGTGGGAAACAGGCAGGACACTAGAATCCGTCACCAGGAGGACTCAGCATGGATTGCATCTGGGTGCAGGCTTGTGTTTTGACAAAAATATCAAGAAAATATTTAAAAGCGGGAGGTCTCCTCTGCCATCATCGGGCCTGGATACCAGATCCCAAGTTCATTCCTCTTCTTACTCACTTGGTCCAGCTTCCAGCATCTCCATCAAAATGTGCAGGGAAATCGGCATCATCGGCAGGGAGGAGTTTAGACCTTAGCAGAGTGACATTTACTGCACTTCAAACACATTCAGCAAAGGGCACTCCTCGTGGGGTGGGGAGTATACCCTAACTTGCCAGTTTATTAGGTATAACCCCACCTTCCCTACAATTGCAGTGCCCATGTAAAGAATTCATGTCTCTGATGTTCCTAGAAAAAAGGCATTTATTTTCTTATATTTTATCTTGAGAGGGTAATGGTGGTGATCATGGGGCAAATCTGAATTTCTGCCACTGGGGGGCTGTGGGGTAAGAATGGGAAGTGAGGTGTGATGGTTCCCTTTATCTTTCCCTTGCTGAAGGGGTCTCTTTACTGCAGTGATGTACAGCCACGTTTTATGGCTCATTCCTGATCCCTATCAGGGTGGGAAAGACAAAGGGCCGCAGGGGCCGGAACTTGGGTGTGTCTTTGACTTTCATATGCTATCAAGAGCTCCCAGTTCCTGATAGGAACCATAAACAAGAGGTGGTTAACAGCAGACAAGCAGGTTGGCCCAAGGCAGATAAGGCTGCGAGTCGACCTCCTGGAATTACAAAGCCAACAAACCCGCGCATGTCTGCATGCTGAACACCTACACACTCTAACACGCGCGCGCGTGCACACATAGCCATTGCCAAACAAATAGGAAGAGAAAGAGAGACAGAACAACATGAAAAAAATCACATTCCTTTTGTTTTTTCCCTCATTTCTGTTCCCTTCTCTTTTGCTCTTCTATTTACAGTCATTGCTAAAATAAACGTCATCATAAACGTGCAAAAATGAGAAGGCTCATTTAAAATGTTTAATTCATATAAATTCAGAAATGTCTGTTTACTAGAAACTCGGTGCCTAGATTAGTTAAATAGACTGAAAATGAATTTTTCTGCCTGATTTCTCTGAGATGAGTTTGCTGTCCTGATGGCAACTTTAAGATGTGAGAGACTTCCTGCTCCTACAGGTAAAATTCCCCATGGAGAACTTTGAACCTTGGTCAAAAAGCCTTAGAATTATTGCAGCAAGGGGGATCTGGAAGAGAAGTTTTTCCCCTTTGCATTTATGTTTTGTGCGCAACAGATATCGACAGTGTAAGTGATCCGTTTCCATTTTAAACACGGTTTTCAGGAACAGATCGGCAGCATTTATTTGTGCTCTGAAAAAGTGAGGCTGCTTGGTTTACTTGCTCCGCATACAGTAAAATCCTCAGCTGGGCTTTTGAAGAGAAGAGCCGTTGCCCTGATGGCGAGAGGTGCAGGACCTTTGACTCGACTCTGTGGCAGCCAGCAGTGCTCATTTCTTTGAAACACGGTGCTGTGCATTTGTTCACCGCCAACTGCCCGGTGTTTTATCCCCATGGCAAAAGCTTGCAGTTGCCGATGTTGTTTCTTGGCATATGAATACCAGCACAAATTATTTAGCCAAAAAATGCGGCAGCCATTACAGATCCACTTGTTTGCTCACGCAGCCAAAGTCTCCGTAATGCAATTGTTGGCCTGTTGCAGCGCAGGGTGTGCAGGGTCTGTCAGTTATTATTTACATTATCATGATATTAATGATCATTACAGCAAGCGATAATTATTCTAAAATAAAAATGATTCTAAATGTCATACTTGCTGAACTTTTCACAAAGTGGCTCCAGGCTTTGTCTCCCAGACTGCAATTCATCTGCATTCGAAGCTGTGTTCACAGGTTCACTCCTCGTGTCTGGGAAAATGGCCACATGGTGTAGAAGTTGGCAGCAGCCGTGTGCACCTTTGCCCATTTGTGCGATATAAATGTAACGTTATTCCCGAGACAATAAGCTCTTCAACCTGATGTTTAGCAATGCTCTAATTTTCTGATAAACACAGCCAATTGAATAATTCACCAAATTTTAACAAAGCAAATTTATTGCTGCAATGTATGTGAAAGACATGCTGATAGCAGTTTTTGTTTGGCTACACACACACGCAAGCATAAACATCAGCATAAACTACTGATTTTCTTTGTAAATAATCTTGCTTTATTTACGGCAAATGCCACCATTTGTCTGAAGTCCTTTTCCTTTGGTGCTAAAATGTTAAAGCCACATAAGCTGTCTTTGGCTCCAGCCCAACCAGAAGAACACGAACAACCTGAAAGGCAAAAAATGGCAGATCAATCACCCCTTGTCAGAATGGGTCCCCCACCCCCATGAGCCCAAACAAGGACAAACACAACCTCAGAATGCACGTGGGAGGATGGGTCAGGCACCTGAATGGGGAAGCCAGCTGTAGGCACCTGACAGACGTGGGGTCTGAACTCATTCACATTTCCAGCCACATGCAACTCGCAAGGATGTGAGGAATGACGAAGAGGCCTTCACGTGTTTATGGAACCACCATGACTCAGATGAGCAAAGTCACGGACTCAAATGAGCCAAATGACTTCAATCCAAAATGCAGTTAAGAACTGAGAAATTCAACATAAAGTGCATCTGCGTGTTACTTTTGAATGAGCTTTTTTTGTGCTTTTACAAAACTGTAATAGCTTATTTTACTCAAAGACATTACAGACAAATAGACAGACAGACAGACATACGGACAGACAGACAAAAGCATAACTGATCCCAAAGGAAACTGCAGAATGTTATGGCTGTTTATATAATAGTGAGGCTGTTTTTGTCACACTTATTCTTCAAATAAAGATGGGAAAGTTCAATAAACTGGAATGGAAGGGAGGACAAGCAGGCATTGCTGTTAAGCCTTAAACTGAACAGATGCTGCCACACCTTCAAAAAACCTTCAAACCCTGCTCACAGCTCGCAAAAAGCAGTGTGACTGTAACTGTGGCATCGGCGTAAATGTGTGCAGAATTGGCCATGATGAAGCGCAGCTCCCCACTGGCACCTCATAAAGCCCGGATAGAATGGGTTTACGACGCCGTTGATGTGCTTCACACCCTGGGGCTCTCTGGCCCTCTGTAGCTCCTTTTAACAAGACAATTACAGAAGATTTCATTCAACGTGACTCTCAGTTTTACACCTAAATTTTGCCGGCCAGTTAACACAAACATTTAAGTTTGGGGACGCTGCACAGCCGGGGCCGTTCCAGGATCCCATTTAGCAAACTGGAGAATATAAATCCACATCCCTGAGTGCTGTGCTGCCTCTCCCCTGACACGCACTCTTGTTTGTTCCTCCACCCTTTTTCCTGATGCTATTTGTCTCTGCGGGGGTGAACCAGGCCTCTGTAGCCCCACCCACCCTGTCATGGCAATTCACACACAGTGTAATATTAAATCTGTGTCCTTGTAGCCTTGTAGCTTTTTTATTTTCCAAAATGTTCTATTATTATTATTATTATTATTATTATTATTATTATTATTATTATTATTATTATTATACAGCAGTGTGATAAATGATGTGTGGCACCATGGCTACATGCCTTTGCATTTTAAATCACAGTGGAGCGCTTTTGTTATTGTAGGTGTAAGAGATGATTTAATAAACCTCCAAAAAACTCCAAGATAGCAGACATTTGTGTTGCTCATTGGAACTAAGTTACATGAAGCTTCTGTAGACCTTCAGCTGTGGGGCTCCTCTCCTAAGAGCATCCGCTCATTAGATCGGGGGGACTAGTGACTCAAGAAGGTTAAAGCTGGACTCTGGGTCCTGCTCTGACAAAGTGATGAAAGACTTGAGCTGAAAGGACAGCAAAAGCAAACGAAAGCAGCACAAGCCATGACATGGACTTCTGAGGGTGTGGAGCAAGCTTTTAGACATGTCCGTCCCCGTATCCATCATAAGCCCAAACACTCACACAGCCGAATTAGAGCATCTCTTGTTTGATAACAAACTCCCCTGCCCAAAAAAAGCTGTGGCTTGATCTACAGCCCTCCGCATTTACATGATAATACTGCCGCCCCCAGCCTGAGCTCAGTGCAAACAGAAGAGATCTTTGGGCTGAAGACACTGAGCTGGACGGAGAAGCCAAGCACCATGTCCAGTCCACCAAGGGCCATCGCTGGTGCAACAACCCCAGGCCAAACACTAATCCTGTCTACTACTTAGAACAAAGTTATTTAAAGTTTGTTTAAAATGTGATCAAACTACTGCCATTTTGTTGGAAAAGTGACATCAAGCAGCACTTTTTTCTCAGCAGTTTACAGGGCAGTTGCACTCAGAATCATAAAAACTGCCCCTGCACATTCAGCATTTATTGGTTTGATGCCCACTGGTTGTTAACAGTTTTCCTTTTTATTCCCTCCCCTTGACAACGAAACCTGCCAATTAAGACGCACTTAAGAAAGGGGCTTTCGCTTCTCGGCCCAATTGAAAAGACGCTCCTTTAATGAGTTTTCCCAACTGTAGCTGAAAGTGAGACAGCACTGTCCTGGGGGGCATTGGTGTGATGACAATGGGTGCCCGGGATGACTGCTTAGGTGCCCCTCTCATCCGCACCCATTAGAGTCTATCAGCACAAGCCAGTGGGGCGCCCCCCACAAAGGGCCGCTCCTTTACATCTGTATGAGGCGCTCATTAGCTAAGTAGAACCCCCACTTCTGCCCATGCATCTCTCCCCTTTGTGGCTACAGTTGGCTTTGTCTGCCCTAAATGGTCCCAAACAAGGCCCGTTATCTGGTTAATACATATTTACAACCATGTAGGGTTATTGAGGGGGTCCTGTCGTTTTATTTTGCACAGTTTCATCTCTGAGACCATAAACTCATTTACAAGCCCTTTAGGGCAATTGTTTCACAGTATTTGATATTCTTTGGCCTCAGTTTCTGTTTCCTGGGAAGGCAGATGTTTGGATACCACCGAGATTCCCATGGAGTCCAACACCGAAACAATCAATACGCGAAAGGTCACAGGAAGGAGCTGCACTGGGGTCTCCAGGCTGCTCTTACCTACAGTTCAATTGCTTGCCCATGCTTTTTAACACACTGCAATGCGAGTAGAAGTGCTCCAGTATGTATGTGAATATTTAGCATTAAATCTGTCTGCTGAGGCATCCCTGAATGCAGCATCAGTCCTGGTCCAGTTATTCAGGAAAAAATGCAGCATGTTGAAGGCTGTGAAAAATCCACCTAAAATGCTGCAAAGTCCTGCAGCCATTATGCTTGCTTTGCACTGTGTTGTATGCTGACCTCACATAACTCTTTAAAGAAGTTTGCAAATCCCTTTCGATAAACATCTTCCATTAGCTTTGCTATTGCGGTGCAAACGTTACCAAAGGAGTAATGGAGATGTCCTTAAATAAATGGAACATAGCTTTTGTCCATCACAAATTTCAGCAAGAGTTGGCCTGCTGGAGAAAAGAAGGAGCTGTGGTTTGTGTCTGCGTTCTGCAGTAAGAACGTGGTAAGCCGAGCCAGCAGAAACAGGGAGCAGAGGCATCCAGAGAACGGCGTCAATAAAGAGCACAGCTGTGCTAATGTGTGCAGGAAACAAAGGGGAGAGCTTAGCTGCCAGAAGACAAGTGAAGGAGAATCCCTGATAGCAAAGACAATGGGGGCTGGGGAGGCCCCAGTACAACAGCCCCCCCAGCCAGGCATCCCGGCCTCCGTCACCTTCACCACCACTACTGCTTACGGCCCTTCCCCGAGTTTCACTCTGATGTCGGATTTTCCATCTGAGCCACACAAGCACAAATAGTGAGAGTACGAAGGCCCGCAACAAAGGCCACGAAGAAAAATTCCTAAGTCCACCACATTAATTCTAGGCCCCAATGTTCACAAGGTGCAAGGCGGTGGCCGAGATGCTAAGTAAATTCTCTGGATGAAGAGTTTCATCTTGATGAAGTGGCATATCAGACCCCATCGAGAATCTCGGTATCCTGACAACACGACTGCATACCGGTGGGTTGGTATATAACAGACAGAGCACTGTGATGCTCAAAGGATCGTCACTGTGAATAAAAAATTTCAGATTACAGCTTTGAACCTCAAATTGGGATTCCTGCAAGTTTTTAGATTTTATTCACTGGTTCGGCTTAATGCTCTAATGTGGCGTCAAAGTGTCTTGACCCCAGAAAGAGGCTGACTGTCCAAGAGCCATTTGTGGAACTGCAGGATTCCAATTACTTGACCATTCTTCTTGTCCCGCTCCTAAGAACCCTAATTACTGCCCCAGTGAGCATTTTGCCTCAGGCTTTCTTACCCCGTTTTACCACAATGCTGCATTGGCTTCCATGTTTCCAAATATAAAATCTGACCATTTTCTTCCTGTTCCAATCCTGGCCAGTCAGCTGGTCCACTGGAACTGAGAGATGTGGCAGCACCTCAGCTACAGCTCTGAGAAGTGGTGTAGGAGACAAAATCAGAGCTGAAAGCAACTGCAAAATGTTTCAGATAAACTGCTAGGTTCACATTACACGTTTTCCAAAATTACCATTTTGTGCCACATGCATGGCTGTGACAGGTGGTCCAGAGAGTAAGATTCCTTTATTTTGACAAAGATGCCCAACTTCCTCTGCACTGAAATATACTGGAGTTAAAGACGTAAAAATAATTATTTTTCAACACAAACTTGTCCTTCCGTCCATTCGAATCTGTGCCCACTTTGCCCGGATCAGGGTTGCTGTTGTCCAGCGCCCATCCCAGAACCAATGGCTGCCACACCCTGGCTGTAACACCAGTCCATCACACTTATGACAGTTTGAATCTTTGTTAATTCATTCATTCTCTTATTAAGATGTGAGCAAACATTAAGAGTACAAATTGCTAATGGCGAGATTTAATGCACCGTACAGCTATAAGCCCTCGGTGTGGAGGATTTAATGGGTGTAACGGAAGCCTTCCCTTGACTTTTCCACCAATTAACTGCTATGAACCAGGACGCACTGTTGGCAGAACAGCGTGCTGATCTAAATCAGAAAAAGGCGCTGAGCGATGGCTTGGGCGGGCGATGAGTTATGGTCCACAGCGAATTGATTGGCCACTGAGGGTTAAAGATAAGCTGCTGAGGTTTTGCCATGGAGGACGCTGATGGCCCTGTCCATCCATCACTGTCTTCACCTCTTCTTGACCGGTTCTGTGCCAGATTCTTCCATGAAACTCCTCCTTTCAGAACAAGGGCAGCAGATGCTGCCTCCAGTGCTCCTCCGTTGCCGTCTGTGCTGGGTGAAACTTTCAAGCGCCTCCCTTGAACCCCATCTGAGGGCACAGTCCCTTCCCGGGAATACATAGGTCATTGTATGTTTCATAGAAGCCAAGGGGATATGTCAGGACCCGGCACTCGGCCTTTCTGCAGATGAATGATGATGCCACATTGAACTTGCTTAAAGAATTTCCTCTTTTCATGTCTTAAAAGCAGATATTTTGGAGGGAACAGCTGGATCGATCTGCTCATGCATACAAAGAGGGGTGTAGTTAGAGGGCATTTATGTACAGAAGCACATCAGCACAGGTCTTACTGCAGCAGACCACAATATTGAAAAGCCAAAAATGACTCTGTTAAACTTTTTAACAGCCTTGGAGGAAATATTTGCACTTTCCTATGTTCCTGAGTAAATGAAGGTTTCAGCATGCTCAAGACACAAGAACTCTGGATTGTTGGCTAAATTCCTGATAATTACGCTGAAATTCCATTACATTTTATGAGCGGCTTCCTATGATCGATCGATCGATTTTGTGTCCAAGTGTGTCAAATTAATGAAATGTTTGTAAATTGTAAATGTATTATTTAGTACAGCTTAAACAGTCTTTATTAGATATTTTTGAGAAAGACAACAAAGCAGCTGCATGGAGCACAAAAGTGCCTAAAGGGTGACAGCCTTGATGGGATCGTGACCAAATAGCAAAATGCCCATTTTTCCAAGGTGTGATTTCCCTCATTGGTCAGCGTGGATAATCTGCTATCTTCCATCATCCTGAGAGGTGTGTCCAATCGCATTGTCCAAAGCAGCAGGTAGCCCATCTACTCAAGGCTACACAAGCGGCCGTTTCGGCCAAGTGGACGGCCAGCTTGCGGACAGGCCAGGGGTCAGCGCCCAGTCTGGACACAAGCTGGACATTTACAAATGACGTTTACAGCACCGAGGA
The DNA here is from genome assembly GCA_018136845.1 of Heterotis niloticus. Taxonomy (NCBI): domain Eukaryota; kingdom Metazoa; phylum Chordata; class Actinopteri; order Osteoglossiformes; family Osteoglossidae; genus Heterotis; species Heterotis niloticus. Next base: position 15,477,347 of record CM030903.1, on the reverse strand, counting down.
AGATGATTAATAGTCAGGCAGTTTCAGGGGTCAGCGTGTCACTTCAGCTTCAGTGCACAATAACTTGTAGGGTTTGGCCTTCCAAACTTCTCTTTTTTCGCTTTTTTGTTATGCAGTGTTTTTGCAACGCAGCTCCTTTTCATCCTGTTTGGTTTTTCTCTCCACAGAAAAATATGCTGCACATATGACCTCAGATTGCTCTTCTTCCTTCCATGTTATCACACAACAATTGTATGATAACAAAATATTGTGCTGAACCATAAAAGTAAATATATTGTTTCTTGGAAAATTAAATCTGTAATACTAAGGATCAGCAAGGGTAAAACACTTTATTACTTTATCTGTCTATCTATCTATCTATCTATCATTCACTTATTTATTTGGCTCTTTGGAATCCCTGAGTGCCACACAATGATATGTAAAATTAATGGCAATCGGTGTTTAGATTTACCACGGTAATCATCAGTGAAATGTTAAAAAAATAAAGTTTGTATTAATGGTGAAAATTAAGCAAAACTTCATCTGGCATGCAAGATTTTACCAAAAAGGCAAACAATGATGTAAAAACCTGGTTGGCGATATAAACAGATGCAGCACACAGGTAACTCCAGTATCGGCTGCAACTGCAAGGAGTTAAAATTGTCCCCTTTACCTCCAAAAAACGCTTCTGTCTACTTTGTCCTCCTGGCTGATGGTTCCTGAGCTGTGCCAAAGAAATGGTGGCCAATCAGTTTGGTTTGTCAAGCGCGGAGGCGGCATAGACAAGTGGCATTGTGCCTCCTGCCAATTGTGATCCCGGGAATAATTCCCAATAACACCCCCGGCACACACACCCCCCCGCTGGCTGTCGCCCCAAGATGACCCACAGGGCAGCATGGTGCCCAGCAGGAGTGCTCTGGCCGCGGGACCAACACGGGAGGTTCACTAGGGGTTACAGGTACTTTTCATGCCACCAGGCAGCCAGGCTCCCACGTCCTGCTGCTAGAAATTTGTCATCTCATTCCCTCCTTTGCAGAGTGTGTCAGCGTGGGCCCCTCATGGCAGATTTGTAGATATGATAACTCGATTAGGCCCCGGGATGGATGACACCGCGCCGGAGAGCCAGTGGCGCTGCTTAACCTCTCCTCAGGAGACCCACTGTTGTGGCGGCTACAAGTCATGGCCCCCTGGTTCCCTACAAATCACTGGCAGGGGCCCTAACCTTCTGCTGTTCGACTGGGAAACGTAACTGCAATTAAAAGATATGCTTAGGTGCCACATAAATTGAGAAAACCTAAAGCTAAATTTCACTAAAATATTCAAAACTTGACTATCCTTGGAGGCACCTGAGCTTATTTCATTCTGATTCTAAACCAAATGCACCTTTCACAGTTTCTGCTCTCCAAAATGTAAATCATCTTATATTGACATATGGTGGACAATTTATTATTATTTTTTTAATATATGCTATTTTGTTATTTTTTTTTGGACATCCAAAGTGACAGAAAATTTTTCTGAGCAGTACAAATATCTCTGTATATGATAAAATAGTTTAATAGTTTATCCGTGTATGTAAATCATTGTACAATGAAACGCTTTGATGACTGGTTTTAGTGGAAATCTTAAGTTAATGCTTTGTTTGAATTGTAAGCATCATTAGAAGATAAAATGCCAGCCAGATGTGTGTTTAGGCCCAGGCCAGCAAAGCCAGCTTAACTTGGGCAGGGCAAGGTGTGAGTCTGCCAGGCATCAGTACACAAGACAGAGAAAGAGGAGGAGTAGCCCACACTTCCACTAGTTTCTGGAAAAATCCTCTTCACCGCTGCTTCGCTCACGGCATTTCCCTCTGTTTTCTCACTCGCCAGGGCCAATTATTGCAACGTTTGATCCCAGATTAATTTATTGCACACCTCTGCCACATTAGCCCTCAAAATGCTAAGCCCGTTGGTTTATTTTTTAATAATATCTCAAGATTCCTTGACTTCCTGTAGTACATCAGTGCATTCTCTTCTTTTTTTCAGACCAGTTCTTCCCATTCACATTCTGCATTTCTGTAGGAACATTTGACATCATTTTACACATGTGCTGCAAGAAGGAGATCCCCCACTTAATCCAGCACTCCTGCTCAAAATTTTTTATTGTCATTTTATTTTGTTTAGAAGATGCTTTTGTCCAAGACATCTTCAATGTCAGTGCAGTGCAGGGAAAGTTTCTGAAAGGTACTGTAGCAGGAGTGTGATGGTCAGAATACATGGGCACCGGTGTTGCAAATTCAACAGCAATTTTGGTCCATAGGGTCAGACTGCAGTTCACAGCTCATAGTGATCTTTGAAGATTCTGTTCCATCTCACGCCAGATATGACAAGAGGTTCAGAGTGGTCGTTTCCACATTCTCAGAACCAACCTGAGAAAAGATGTGCTTTGTGGCACATCACAACACAGCAGGACTCGTAGGGCCAACCACCACTCAACTGCTCTTCTGGTGAACACGTGAGCGCCGTAGCCACATCTTCTTGTAGGGAAAAGCGTGTAACCCTGTATGGTCTTGTGCAGCTGCTCAGGTGAGGCTCTTCTGCACAAAGTTCTTATTTTCTTACATTTTCTTACATTTTCCTTTAACTGCTGTTACCACTGAGGTTTCCTGCACAGCTTCACCACTGCCTGGAGTTTTAGTCACATCTTTGGCCATGCACCCAAACAGTGTCTGAAAGGAACCAGACAGAAGTGCCAGTGCAATATTTTAAGTAAAGCCTTTAACTCGCAAATCGTTGCACTTCATTAGAACACAAGGCTGTTGGGTAAAGGACGGAATTATTGTACTGCTTCGATCTTCACCATGAGCATGGGAAAGCATTGCTGTTTAACACAGGGTCGCTCTCATTTTGCCCCAAGTGAATAAACAGAAGTTGTGCAGCAGCTGAGAAAACACTGCTGTCTCTCCGCAGTGCTAAGAAATTTCGAGCCTCAGGGTGTTATGCAAAGTGCACCCAGGTCTAAGGAGGTGAGATTGCATACTGTCAGGGTAGAAGACTTTCCGACAAGTGTGTTGCAGTAATGATGTGCTCTTCCACCAGTCAGCGCAGGACCTGCAGAAAGGGATGCATCTTCTTAACTGCCTACTGCTGGTCCTGAGGACATTCAGCGTCTGGGACTTAAACGGCATTCCGGAAAAGCCCATGTCCCCCCACAGCCTTGGGTGTGAAACTGCCTGTCAACCTACTGCCACCCATGGCGACTGGATGCTCCAGCAATGGCTTCGTCCCGTGACCGGGTAACAACTGTCTTCTGGAGAAACAATTAGCCATGGAACAGGGGGAGAGAAGCAGCAAACATAATGAAACTGAAGCCCCGTCTCCAGTATGTGGTCTGATAGAGGACAATTTTGTGGACAGCCATTAGCGGGGAAGGCTGGATTGATCCTGTTCCATCACGCGGATGCTGTCTGTCCATTTGCCTGCCATCTATTTCGAGGGAGGTCTGATGACATGAAGATGTAGTGAATGTACAGCGACATTTATGTAAATACAGCCATGAAGTGCCGGCTCGCTGCTGTCACTCTGGTTATGTTCTCACAGACCCATAGACATACTGCGGCCTCCAACCATTAAGCCAAATTTATCCCCCCCGTTTCATTCTTTTTCCAAAGAAAAAACTAACCCAAAATGCAAAAAAAAATCTGGCTGATGTGGCTCCTGATCTTGTGAAGGGCAGGAAGGAAAAGGGTGTGAAAAGCAGAGATTCTCCCAGCATCGATCACCTGGTGTCTCTGTGGCCTGTTTGAAAGGACCTCAGTGCCTACTTCACAAAGCAAGAGGGTCCATCGCAGACTGAAGATGCCAGACTGATAAACTGAGCAACATGAGATGCCGCTTACAGCCTGGCATTAGACACGTGCAGTGAAACATGGTAGTGTGTTCAGTAGTTCGGAACACAAAAACCTGCACCAGGGAACGATTACACTTCAGCGCCACCATTTGCTGGTTGACCATCGCATGCAAAGTAGATCCTAAGCAGATTGTCATTTCAGGATGGACCTGCTCTGGTTCCACATAAGGCCAAGTTCTGTGGGTCATGTGCATGAAATGGGGAAAACATCCTGAGCTTTGAGCTTTCCATGGAAACCCGCAGACTTCCGGTCCCCTTCCAGCCCCTTTGTTGTAACCCAGCTAAGCACGGTGAGGGGGCAGCAGGTCAGGTAGGCGTTACAACCACTGCTTTTGGACTCAGAGAAGCCAGGTTTGAATACCACTGCCTACTGTATGATTCTTGAATCACAGACTGTTCCAGTTCAAATTGCTCTGGTGTATAAATGGGTAAATTATGGTAAGTAGCTTAGTGCTGCGAGCTACTTTGGGGAAAAAGCACCCGCTGAATAAGGAGATGGATTTCCTTAGACGCTGATGATTTTGCATGTTCTGAGGTCGAAGCACTGCCAGTTGGTGGGACACCTGCTGCACCTCCCAGGCAGGTGTGGTGATGTGGCAGACAGCATCATTACGTGAGCTCTGGGGAGCGAGACTCTGCCTGACACCCATTTCCCTGGCGATGGGGATGCAAACCTGCCAGCTAGAAGCAGCACAGACTCCTGAGGGTGAAGGCGGAGGGCTGAGGTGACAAGTGTCACCTGGATCAGCAGGATTAGGTGACAACTTGGTGAAGAGCAGCACAGGGTGTAATGGCCCATTGCGTTGGCCCTTTAGCCAAACCCCGCTCCGCAGTACAGGAAATACTGTCACCTCCTAGCAGGTCAGTAAGAATGCAGCAGCATACAGGCAACAGCTGCAACAGAATAGAAATTAATGGTTTTTTGAAATCCATATAGAACAAGAACAAGGCAGCAACTGCATTCAGGAAACCTCCACAAGGAAAAAATTCTCTTAAAACAAAGCAAAAGCACAGCAGCAGGTAACAGTGGGGTCCACAGCACCTGAACATGGACTCAGCCTCCTGTGTGGAGTTTGCATCTTCTTACCTTGTTTACGTGTACATAGGTTTCCTCAAAGCATTCTGGTTTCCTCCCACAATCCAAAGGGGTGTGTGTGTGTGTGTGTGTGTGTGTGTGTGTGTGTGTGTGTGTGTGTGTGTGTGTGTGTGTGTGTGTGTGTGCGCACGCTACACAGCTCTGGTGTGTAGATGCTTGAATGAACACAGTGAGTTTATTTATATTTTACTGTATCTAGCACATGAGTTAAGTTGCAGTTTGCAAAATACATACCTGAACCGCTTAACTGCTGCAAATTATTCCTAGAGAAAAGTGTTTGCCAAATGAATAAATGACAAAATGTCAATTTTAGCAACACATAGGGATGCAGGCAAAAAGATGTGGAAGCATTTATTTTAATACAACTGTTCAGTCCTGTGTGTCATTCGGGGTAGAAACGTACCATTTACAACATTGTGTATTAGTGTACTATATACAGTATATATAGATACTGTTTGTGGTGGTGTATGAGAAAGTAAGTAAAAAAGCTGCCAATGCAAACTTAATTGCAAGTGAGAGTTGCTTGGTTTGCCGAATGCAACGTGGAGCAGCGAACCTCCTCCTCTTCAATTCTATATGTAGCTGCGGGTTTGATGCAAGTCAACGAAATCTGCAATGCTGGACATGACCGTATGTGAGCAGAGTTTGAGAGTTACGGTCTTTGTTCGTATCTCCGTTGGCAAAATGCCTTTTTGTTCACAGGGTGGTACATTGCTTTGGAAAACAATAAATACATGTAACATGAAGAACGTAAGGCAGCACTCACGTTTTGCTACTTATATCTGCAGACTGGGTGAATATTTGGCACACAGTTTGAATTGGCGTTGTTAGTTGTGTTTGCAGAAATACAGAATACACCAAATTCTACTCGCAGACTGTGAAACAGTGAAAACCTGCAGCAATAAAGTTTTTGAAAGAAGCAAAGTAAAAGGAAAGTTCGCAGCAGCACTTTTGAATCACCGCGGTTCTTTAAAATAATGACCTTAAATATGATTTTATTTTAAACGTGGAAAATTATTATGATAAGAATTTAAATAGACTTTTCAGAAAAAATCTTGTTAAAATAAGCTTAGCAACAATTTACTGCTAGCCACCACACAGATCTTTAGCTGGAAGCTTAACTTTAAGAAGTACAAATTTGCTGCAAAGCTGGCAGCTCAGGCTGAAATGCGCGCGAGATCCCTGGCTCTTCCGCAACTGCTTTTTCAGAGGGACATGACAAACAGGATTATCCCCTGTCGACACGTTGCTGATCCACGGATTGGACGGCCCCCGGTCATGTCCGTGCCCCAGTGCGGCCAGCTGACAATCCCCTCGCAGGCGTCTAATCCATCAGGTCCTGTCAGGACATTCTGTTGCTCTCCGCCCCGTGCGGACCTGCATTTGCCTAATCCACAGCCCATGAGAATAGAGTCACAGTGAGTCCTGTTTACAGGCCACATCTGAGTCAACAAACCCGACAACAGAGAAGAAGCCCATTCTTCACCCCATCTTCCCTTCTCATCTAAGAGAAGTTTGCCCGATACCAACACAAAAGCTCCTGTTTCTTAAAATTCTTAAGTGTAATCCCTGTTGCGAAAAGTCGTGATAGCAGATTACCTGCATCCTTAGGAATTTTAGCCTCTGCTTTTTAGCAAAACCCCATCTGATTCAATAATAATAATAATAATAATAATAATAATAATAATAATACTATTGTCTTATTGCAGAAGCTATCTCTGCTCAGTTTAAATAACCAAATCAGTCCTCTTACACAAAAGACTCCATCATCCAGTTTATACACACCGTCTGCTTTGTTTAACTTTCCATTTTCCAGTTTATTTCTTTCTTCTTCAAAGTAGGAAACGCAAAGTTGGTCACCCGCTGCAACCGACGCATGTGCAGCTTCTAAATGTGAGAAAAGCCAATAAGGAGCCACTGTAAGGAAGATTTAGTTACGTAAGACAAAGGCAGAAAAATGTTTTGAAATTCTTCCAAATACCTACAGTCCTGCTGGTGACTCACAGAATGAACATCACTGAACATCGCTTGCGAATTCTGTGCCAAACACTGGGCTTCTCCAGCAGCCCACCGAAAAAATAGATGCTTTACTGCCCAGTGCTACACTACATAGATAGATAGATAGATAGATAGATAGATAGATAGATAGATAGATAGATAGACTTCATTCAATCAAATAAAAGTGGTATTTCAGGCTTTGACCACCTACTCGACCTACTCTGATACAGAAGTGTGAGCAGAAGGTTGGATGTTTCCTGATGGAATGGAAATGTTTGAGAAGATGAACACTTGATGCTCATCACTGTGTCACTGTTGTTTTGACCTGAAGTCAGAAACTTCCCCTGATGTCTTTGCTGGTTCCTGGGTTAAAGGTACAGCAGCCCTTCATACAGCACAAGTAGCCTTATGCTCTTTAGCCAAACAGTTCTCTACCATAAAACTGCAACTTGTACATGTTTTATTTTTATATTTATTTATGTTTATTCATATTTATATATACAGATAGATGTATGTGTTTGCTACAGGTTTGGTACTTCTGCTTCCTGCCTCTTGTCAAACATAGAGTTAGAAGCGCAGCTGTGGTTGACAAGGAACATCTAGATGAAGGTGGTCTACAGGAAATCCTTTCCAATTTCATTCTTTCTGGTAATTCAGCTCTTTACACCCCATAGCAAAACTTTCTTTTATTGGTGGGGGGGGCTTTACAACTTTTTTTGACAGTTAAACATGAGAAGAAAACCTAAACAAAGTGACCAAAATAAAATCAAAATCATTAGCTAAGATATTTATGAGTGATGATGAACGCCGGCTTTCGCCTCAGGAGTAACTTTGTTTGGCAGAAGGTCTCCACGCTACAGCTCTGCCCCTGTCTTCCTCCTCAGGACAGCTAGTGAGAAACAACACTTCCCTCTGCTGGTATTGCCATGACACTGCTTCCATATCGAACCCTCTCTAGGCATCATATTATTATTATTATTATTATTATTATTATTATTATTATTATTATTATTATTATTATTATTATTATTATTATTGTTGTTGTTGTTGTTGTTGTTGTTGTTGTTGTTGTTGTTGCTGTTGTTGTAGACCTGAAGAGACAGGATTTGGGTTACAAGTTTGTATCCCCAGCTGTCATCTGCTTTGTCTTGTGTTGCTTAATGCCCCATTTTTAAGTTAAACCTATTAAAACCAAACACAGTTTCTGAGTTTATATCAGCCTGAGCCCTATTTTTCCATCCTGGTGTTTTCAGTTCAGGGTCGACTTCTGTTAAAGTGAAGCGTCGCACGAGGAACTTCAAAGAAAGATGCTTCACCACTGATCTCTTTTATACACTAAAGATTAAGAACGTGTGGCTGTTCCATCAATATTTGCTGTGGGGACCCCCAGGCCACCACTGAGCCCCCCTGTGAAGCACAGATGTGTGAAAATACATACAAGAACATTTCTGCTGACCAGGCCCACAGGGGATCAAAGACCTCCTGAACGTCGTAAAACATCACATGATGGGTTCTGCAGGCCTGTCGTGCAGCCTCTGAAGCTCATTGGTTTACACTGACAGTAAATGATAGACATTTAAATCAAAATCGGAAAAGGAGTCACAGTCTACACTGTGGTACAAATGGAGGTGACCCTACTGTGTCCTTGCCGTAGTATAGAAATTAAATCCACTGCAGCAGATCGCACACCATCACTGCCAAATACAACAAGGCAAAAACTCTGACAGTGAAATCCACATACGTATCCTTTAACTTTACATTAAAATGTCACAAAATAGCGACTTTGCTGCCAGATCACTTTACATGAAATTATTTTAATTCATTATTGTTATTTTTGTTGTCAATATCTGCACTTGTCTGTTTTGTTGTTTATGCAGCACGATGTTGGACAGTGGGCTGGCAGCACTTTTAAAGGAGAGGCAGATTCAGGGCTGAGCCCATAAGCTCATGAGATGTGTTTCTTTTACAGATGCTTCTTCATGAGCAACAGACAAGGTGAATCTCAGCAGGACCCAGCAGTGTGGTGAACATCACTGCCAGGGAGCCACGTGGCACTTGATGATGGCCAGGCTATGATCTAACATCCACACTGAAGACGCTGCTCATGTAAGATGGTGGAAACACAGTTTTGTGCCTTCCTGAGGGAGGGGCCTCCTGCCATGGGGGAAAGTCCACCTTGGAGAGTTCGGAGCTCAGAGGATGCAAGAGACTGGAGATGAAATTTGGAGCAGGAACTTGGTGGGGAGGTGCTGGCAGGAAGAGACGGTCTTCATAGTCATGGCACAGTGAGGACAGTGAGGCACCTCAGCTGTCCCTCTTAAACAGTCAAATGTACACTAAACTTCCTAGGATCTTTACTGTGGCTTCAATTCATAGCCAGGCTCCTACTGTACCTACGGCATTAGCAGGAAGGGGGAAACTACACTGCAATGACAGCTGATTTAATATCAAGAAATGGCACAGAATGAGGTTTTGTTCCTGAGGGCAACAGAAATTTGGCACTGTTGCATGACCTCGCAGGTAGTCGCTTATGAGAAATGGCAGTATGAACATATGTGCACATGGCTGGTTGCCACAGTAACAGAACACACACTTGGGTAAGTAATAAACATTAAGAGTGCTTCATACGCGCCTCTGTCCACACAGCAGTGGTTGGTGTGCAAGGGCTGCACTGTGATCTGCTGCACTGACAAATGTTTCGCATATTTTTCATCAAGGCTTCCGCTTAGCGGTCACCCTTGTGCGGTTATTCAGTTCTTACTTCCTGCGCTTTCCTGCTGCTGTTCTCCAACAGTTTAGCAAAAGCTGTTTCATCCTTTGTGCCTCCAAGTCCTGACCTCAGTTTCATAGCAAAGAGCATGAGTGATGGAGATACCAGAACAGAATCCATCTAAACTTGTTCGTTCAGTGCATAATTGATGCATTCTCTTCAGCCCAAGGTTTCTTTAGCTTCTCCCCCTGCCCAGAGCGACTATCACCTTGGAAATCCATTACTTGGCATCATCCTTTGGTAGCTAAGGATTTATTTGGAGTTTCCCTCTGCCCAGGTGCTGCTGCTCCTGCCATTGCCCTGCCCACACCTGCCTCTTCCACAGCTCCCACCACATCAGCTGAGGGTGATCCACCATGGGGTCAGGGCCACTTTTCTACCTACCGCACCATCTACTGCACCAGCATTGAGAAGTTGTCGATTCCTGCTCATATGGAGCAGCGAGGACGAGCGCAGACAGGCACCCGTCGAAGGCGCGGGCTCTCAGGTCAACACAGATGCACATCCTTTCATTGGCAGACAATGTCTGTCATGATGGAGCATGTCAGGAATTTGGCCTTGGAGATGCAGTATCCCGCCAGAAGGAAAGCTGTGAAGGAGCTCCTCAGCCCTTATTGTTGTGACACTTTGTTTTGTTCCTTCTCAATAGCACCCAGATAGGATGACTTGTGTAGGTTCAAGAGAAATGCATCTCCTCTTTTTCCCATGATTCACGGCAAAAATGATGACAGTCCTACTGTTCCAGCTCCCTAGAGCGCATGCAGAGGGGGATGAACATCTACTGCAGTAATAAATATGTGGACAGTCAGCAAGACAAACACGTACCCAATCCCAGGAAGAGCAAAACTCCTCTCACTAAACAAGCCCTCATCTGAGGAAGAACATGCAGGTGTTCTAGATTAAATTCACACCTTTGATCCTGAAAGGGAGCAGAGGTTGGACCTCAGAGGTACTGAAAGGTCGGTGTTGCGTGGCCCTCGCTGATTCCCTAGGGGTCGTGAACCCGAGTGCCATGGAGGTGTGTCGGTTAAAGTCGTCCTCCTTCTGGGGCGTCACAGCATCACGTTGCCCCGTCAGTGGCTCAAGTGCATCTCCTGCATTTTCCACCAAGGTGTGCAGCCATTTTCAGCAGCAACCCCTACAAACGCACTTCTGGTCAGCGGTTATAAAGAAGCTCCTAAGACTTCTTGGCTATAGTGACCATCTCAGGTGCTGTTTAACGCTTTGCTCATGTCAGACTCAACCACTTTCTTCATCACCTGCTGGATGGGTATCCAGCTTCTTATTGGGCTGCTAAAATGTTTCGGTTGCTTTCAGCTGAACTTAAGCTCTTGAACGACAAACTGAGAAGATTGAGAACCAAGTCGATCGCCTGTGCTGCTAAATATTTGCCCAGAAAACCTGTCAGATTTTTTTTTCAGCCCAACAACCCTCCTCAGGCTTCTCAAGGCAGAAATCAAACCACTTGTACCAGGACCTCAAAGGAGGATTTTACAGACAGGATGGACCTTCCTTTGAAGTTCGATTACATCTTGGCTGAACTTTGAAGCATCTCAAGTAAAACACGAGTGCTTTAATGAAGAGCTTCTGCCATGTCAGTTCGTCTCTGCTGGGCTAAAGGAATTTTTCCATTAGGGCACCTTTGCTCGCTTTAAAACACAGCACAGCAACCCCCCATGGTGCCTGTGTTCTGCCTGCCAGTCGCCCGCTCTCTTCAGCCTCTTTTACTTTATTATTCTCACGGCTGAGCTGAGGCAGCAATGGCGTGAGGTCGGGCCTCTGTGTGCTTGTGCTCCTTCTCTGATGAGTTCTCCCCTTTGGATGGATTATTAATTTATCTTTCTGCACGTGTGGTCCATTCTCCTAAGGACCCCCTGCGTCCGTGTGCCTTTCTCCTCGCCCTTATTTGCTGAGTATCTAAGTGTCATAATCGAGGGTAGCCATGCTGTGAGGGCATTTTTTGGAAAGGAGTGAGAATTCCTAATCCCCTAATACAGCCCCCATAAAGCTCCCCCATACACTGAGGCGGCTTCATTTCTGGAGAGCAGCCTGGGGGTGGAGATCCCCGCTAAACGTAGAGCCTCTCAGCTCTGACCATAAGAAATTTGCTTTCATCCTGCCTTTCTGCACCAGAATGAGATTTAATGCCAGAGAGATGGGTGTGAGTTTGGGTTTTATGACGGTGGAGGAATGCACAAAGACCCGGCAAAATAAACCTCCCTTTTGTCTTTCTTATGGGAAATTAGGCTGGAAAATATTAGCTGTAGAAAAGAAATGCAAGTAAAAACAACACGTGAATATTATTGAACCATGCACCATAAAAAGTAAATATTAAATATCAAAAAGCAGATGTGGATTTGTGATGAAGTAATGAGAGAGTTTATCTTTTACACCACTTTCCTCCCATTATTTATACCATGCTTTTCATTTTTTGTGCAGTGGACAGACAGGCAGGCAGGCAGGCAGGCAGGCAGGCAGGCAGATAGATAGATAGATAGATAGATAGATAGATAGATAGATAGATAGATAGATATGCTTTTTGGGGAACTAGCTTTAGGGTTTTACCTCAGGCACAGCGAGCCACTGGGGCCCTAGGAATGGCTGTCCTATGAGGCCAAAGAGGCAGACAAAAAGGGAGCCTCTTCAGTGAAGATGCCTCCTCCATAGTGGTGCTGAGGGGACCTGGGACAAGAGCGTGGCGCCACACCAGTTCACGTTCGTCCTCTTCATGCACACCTGTCTCGGAAAGGCCTGCTTCTTGACAACTCAAAAGGCCACCGTATTGTGGCCCCAGCGTCCATTATGAGGAAGCAAAGGAGCAGGCAAAAGGCAATCTGAATCGGTGCACAAAGTGGTGGCTGAGGACGCCTCTCGGGCCTTTCTGAAGGGCCCCGGCACAGATAGGCCAGATGTGAGAAGAGCAAAGGGGCACTCGACTGATTTCGGACATGGCTGCCCTTGTTATCCCAACACTCCCTTTTGAGAGGGCGTCCGAGAGGGGCTTCCCATAGCAACCTCTGAGGTGGCCTGCCTTTTGTCCCCACGGCCTGTCCCCTCCCAGCCCGAACCCACCCAGATAAAATTTCTGCTCCAGTGGGCCTAGACAAGGCCACCATTAACTGCAGGCCTGTGTGGAGAGCATGAGGGACAATGGGCCCAACACTGTGTCCCAGCCCTCAGACAAGGCTGGAAACAAATGTTACAGGGATTTTGCAGAATAGAATCATCCGGCCGGTGTCACTGAATACATTTACCTACCTCAGAGCCCATTCAGGGGGCCCTTTTTGTTTTATGTCCCAAAAAGGGGAGACGTCGATGGGGGAAGCGGCATGGGTGAGAAATAACTGGTCTCCACAGAGACCGATTCAACGGAAAATATGGCAGGAGGAGTGAAAGGTGACGGCACCGCGCTTGCTCTCCACAGATGAGGAGTGCTGTTTATTTTATTTTCTTCTCAGAAAGAAAAAAAACACACAAAGACTCACTTGTTTTGTTTTCATGGGGTTTGTTTCTTGCTTAATTTGAACTTTAAACTAATTGGGGGAACTTGGAGAGAAGTACAAACTGGAATATTGGGTCGCCCTTCGTGTCTCTGGTTTGTCTAAAGAATTAAGGCACTGAGAGGCTGAGTGTCGGCTGAAGTTTGTCAACAAAATGCATGGTCGCTGCTGAAAAAGCTGCGCGTCTGCTCCAGGGTCTGGAGGGAAAAACAAATCCCAAGACATTCACTTTACATCTGTATTTGTTTACTTTATTGAACTGCAATTGCAAAGGTGAAAATAATGGTGAGAGCCTGCGACCGAACCGCATTTATTTATTGGTTTATTTTGTCCATGTGTCTATGTTTTTACACATACATACTTGTGGTCAGAAACTGATTTTAATTTATATGCAGCTTTTGTATAAAACAGCATTTCTTTAAAAAAAAAAAAAAAAAGAAAAAGAAAGCAAAAACAGGGTACATTTTCCTCACTGCATTTCACATTTCTGTGCAGACTACCATGAGCAGGGCTTCATATATTAATATTTTATTTGAATGTCTTAACAATATATATTCACTTATTCTTATTCTTCTATTCAGATATACAGTAATTTATATTTATTTAAATAAGCGATCAAATGCTCAGAAAATATTGAACATCTGTGTTCAGCTCCTCTGAAATATTTTCACTTTTGTCTTGTCACATTTTATATGTGCCTAATTTCTCAAGGACATGTGTGAAACCACACTGTGACAAGGCTTCTTATAACTCGGCCGCCGTATTTCCTAATTTGTTTATTTCTTTCACTGTGCTTGCAGGATACACAGTTGTTAGTTTTTATCCACATATAATGAGAGAGTGAATAGCAAAATATCAAATCTCATTGGAATAAGAATAAGTAATAACCTTGCAAGATCAATAGCAAATATTAATAACACATTCACAAACTGAAATATTTAGCAGTGCATCAAGTTTGACGAATATCTTAGTTTTAAATAAAAAATCACTGAAATGAACCTTTAAGCTTTCCCAAGTGGAGGAGAACCCCGCAGAGGTTGTTTGGCTGAAGCACACAGGATGGTTCGGATGGGTCTCCTACCATCAAACCCCAAACTAAAACATACGTTTCTTCTTGTTTGGCCACTGTTTCATTTTCGAAATGTGTGAAAGAGCTCAGCTCAGCTGTTTGCCCTGTGTAGTGCGAGTTATGTGGAAATTCTCCAGCAAGATGTAAAGCATAACACCTAAAGCAGTGGTGATCGGTGTGGGCAGTGCTGTTCTATTATTGGTCCTCTGTGGGACCCTCGAGTCCCCCCTTCTCCATCCTAGGCCATCATCTCCAGCTCCGACTTCCGCGGCTGCTTCAGCCACCAGGATATCTGACGGGGCAGCCAGCAATGCGGCTGTATGGATCACCAGGCAGTTGCCAGGGGGGGTTTGTAAAACAACACGATGGGGACCCAAGGGACAAACCGGGTTTTAATTGAGCAACTTCAATTACTGCAAAAAATGCAGCAGAACCCAGAAAAGGAAAAGTAGCCAAAGCCTAGAAATGAGTACTAAATGAGCTCTACTTCTGGAAAATACTGAGATAAAAAAAGAGAACCAAGCGCATCTCACAGCAAAGCACCGGCAAGCATACTTACAGCTTTGCAGCGGTAGACACTGAACTCCACAGACTGAGCAAGAAAAATGTGTTTGTGTCACTCGGCCTTCATGACTCCTAATGCTTTCGTCGCCCCAAACACTACCAACACATAAAGTTACAGCGCTGCTGTGGCTACTGTAAGCAGAACATCAGGGCGCGGTTATTCACAGAATCATGAGCTATTTCAATGTCTTTTTAAATCAGGGTGGAATGGTTGGCTAAATTATTCTGTATTACGTTGTCCATATTGCAAAAATGAAGAAGTAATGTACAAATATTGTGTCATTTGATTGGCAGAAGTGTGCTACGACACACAGAGATGCTGTCATGCTTATTATAGACATTAAAAAACTGTAACTGGATTACTGAGAAAGTGAAAAGGAACCCTTATTTCATGCATATGAACCACAATATTTGGCTGTCAACATGACAGTCTGGACATTACCCAAAAGAAAGTCATTTATCTAAAGCTAAAACCTTCTATGACCGCTTAAACGGCGTTATTAGTCTTAATTTTTTCAAAAGCCTAAAGCAGAATATGCTGAATTGATTTCATGGATTCTTAAAAACCATGACCATGCAACGGTGGAACTGACATTTATTATATTTGCAGTTTATTTTAACGTACAAATCCATAAATACAGACGGTGGGACAGTGTGAGCAGGACTGTTGATGCAAGGAGTCTGCATGTTCTCTTTGTGTGTGTGTGTGTGCGTGCGTGCGTGTGTGTGTGTTCTCTCCCACAGTCCAAAGAAAAGTGTTTCAGGCTCACTGGTCACTCTAAATTGGCCAAAGTGTGTGAGCAGCCTGTAATGGACTGGAGTCCCACCCAGGGTTTACTCTCCAGGCACAGTCTGCTGCCCCCCAAGAGGTTAAAATTTTATCTTTAATAAGTTTGCATAAAAGGTCTAAATAAATTTTAAAATCTAACAAAAGATCTGTACAGTGCAAATTCTTCAAATTCTTTTGAACCTTTGGCTGCTTCATTTGAAACCCTTAATACATTTCCCCTCGCTGTGGGTGTCAGCATTTACCAGTGTGACGTTGAATTAATGTAAAATGAATCTACTGGATAATTTCTAAATTCCATAAGTGCCCCACATCAGAGCAAACAACAGGCAGATGCGTCACCTCTCGGTGACAAGGCAGAGTGGATGGAATGGTAGCGTCTGCTGCGCACATCCTGTCAGCCTGAATAACCCTTGTGTCACTTATAATAAATTGGGACCCTTGGCAGGACTACCTGCGTGGGATTTGAATGTGTCCCACACTGACTTCAGCTCCCTTTTCGGGGGTTTTTGTTTAGGTTGCTTTTCTCCCTGCTCCTCTAAGTGGGCCATAGGTACCCTGGGAACCTGGCCGACTGCCCAGAGACCTTTAAAGACAGCTCATGAATTAGCCCTTATTAGTCTGCTGCCTGACATCCAGGCTGGCTTGTCAAGCACCGCCGCCGCCACCGCCCACAATGCCAGCGATCCTTAACAAGGCGAGTGCTGGGCAAAAGGCACGGGAAGAGGGCAATTTGTGGGAAAGCAAGTTGACCCCTCTGTCTTGCCTCCGTGCTCTCGAGCGCTGGGAGGTGGGGGATGCGCTGGGCGGGTGGGTGGAGGGATGCGTGCGGCCGTGGGAGCGCCTGAGGGGAGGCTGCTGCTTCCCAGCACTCGGTGCATCACATGCTGGACGTGCAACTCAGCCTCCTCAGGAGGGCGGCCAGTGTCTGGCTTCGGCCTCTCTAAACACAGCCAACCATTGTTGGGAAAATGATGATGCGTTTCCTTTCAGCTGAATCCACAACTGCTTTGAAAAATTCAGAAAGGCGTGTTGTACGTATGTTAGGGTTGGGCTTACGGTTACGGTTAACCCCTTCAGCTGATTTCTGTTGGCACGTTGCCCACTGAAACGCAGACACAGCTGTGGATGACCTGCTGGATCAGGTTTCTACAGGTCGGTTTAGCTGTGCAGGGATGGCTAGGAACGGGAACCTGTGGGGTATGATGGGAAATGTGTAGGGAACCACAACAGTGACATCGACACAAGGCGAATCACATTATTTAGGCAGTTCTCCAGAATTTGACTGTGGTTCGTTCAGACTAGGTTCAAAAGGTCTCCAGAACCATCACTGTACATATGCAGTCTTTTAGTTATTTGTTATTATTAAGCTATTTTAAGTCATTTGACCACTATTTGATCTGCATACATGCTTTGCCCACAAACTGCAATTCAGTGCTTCGTAAAACTCAAACTATGAAGTCTAGAAGTGGCAGAAAAAGGTCCTCAAAATTGTGGTTTTAACACCAAAGCCAGGCTGCAGATTTATTCCTAAATTAAGCCAAGAGCAGTTGGGTGGAGATGTTCTTATTTCTCTTCTTTGGTGGTCTTCTTGACCTTTGACCTCCAGTAGGCCATTACTGCTAGTTAGTGCACGCAGTAGCCATCCTGGAGGAAAAACCTTGTCCAGGTTGTAGTTGAATGCTACTGGATGAGACTCCAGCCATGAAACTGGGTTCCTAAGAGCAGTTGGGAAGACACCAGCTGAAAATTCAGGAAACTGAACTCCAGAGAGGGAGGTATCAGCCATGCTGAAACAGAACAGATGATGACTGAGCTATCAGTTCTGTTGCCTAAACTAAACAGATGAAGTCAGATGGTTACTACGGTGCTATTGCCAAGTCCAATATATGACGCTGGAAGCTGACATTCTGATGGGGCCTAAACACAAACTCCATGCATCAGTATCAGCCAGTACAGGTGAACCACTGAAAAGCCGTCAGGATGGCGCTGGCTGTTTAGACTTGCAGTGCAGCAATGTGGTGCCATTTGGTGGCCTTGTGCTCACATGAAAGGCCTTTATCTGATCTCTGTTTGGCAGATAAGAGTATGGAGTGCAGCCACTGCCCTGCTTTGCTGTGACCCAGGGTGGAGGGGAGGAAGATTTTGAGATAACGCTGAGAGGAAGGGGCCTTAATGGAGCAACCCCTCCAGCATGTCATTCTTCTCTGTGCTATCAATCCTAGCAGACGCCAAGCCAGCAGCTGTGTCACTGGAGGAAGTCACTAGGAGGAGAACTTTGTTGGGCCTCAGTATTGCTGTCATCCATGTGACCCACCCCAACCCATCTGTCACCAGCTAGCGGGTCAACAAAAGCTCTTGCTGCTTAACCAAGCTGAGAAAATAAAGCTCGACCTCTCTGAAAGGAGTCTTCTCTGTAAACCCACCTCACAGTTTTTGTGTTCTCAGAAAATAACAGCACATCTCAACTTGTGACACAGACTGAAAGACGTAGAGGGATGTTTTTCCCACTATCTGGTCTACTCTACAGTGCTCATAGTGCATGTGTGTGTGTGGCCACCATGCAATGGCATCCCATTCAAGGTTTAGTTTTGCAGCCTGGCAGCCAGTGACTCCAGGATGAAGAACCAGGAGGTTCCGGAGACCATTGTGACCCTGGCCAGGGTGAAGCGGTTAATGGTAATGGGTGGGCAGATAGAACTGGGAGCAGCAAAGGCATTGCAGTGAAGACAGAGTTCTGGGGTCTCCGGCCATTTTGTTACCATTTGTGGCCAAGTGCAGAGCTAAAGTGGGCCAGGGCAGGACAGGGCCTTTTCTCTTTTCCCTTCTTTACTATGCTTGCTGTGAAATTGCTGCAAATAAGAAACAAAATAAATGCTTGTTATTTTGCTTCAGAAAACTCATATTTGTGACCCACAGTACATGTGTGGATCAGATTTGGCACAGAATAGGGAGGTGAGAACTTAGACCCCTTCATTTCATTTAATTGCTCTTCTAAATATGACCTGTTGTGCCCTTTTGTTAACATGACCAGCGTGCAAGGATCTCCAAGGGCCTCTGGCTTCTCCATTCATGGTAGAGGAGATGCGTTGAGCAGAAACATAACTGCACAGCCCGACCATCAGGCATGCTGACTAGACCACGCCTCTGCTCTGCTCAGGCTGTTTTTACCTCCCCATTGCACAAAGGTGGCCTCAAGCCTCATGGATGCTTCTGTAACGAAGCTTTGGGCCATTTGGTGTGTGACCCTCCTCAGGCTAAGGCCAGGCAATGCCAACGGAGCATTGGGTGACTTCCGAGTCGGCAGCTGCTGCATGCCAGCTTGTGTCTTCATCCACACGTACTTCTCCAGTCAAGAAAATCTGTTGCTAGCAGTCGGAAAGAGGACATCAGACCAGCCAGCACGTAGAGGTGCAGCTTGGGTCCCGTGGTGGACGGTCTTCCTCACACGTCACATCAATAAGGGGCGGTCTGCTTTCATTCGGTGGCTGTCACAGTGGAAATTATTTGTCCGTTTCAAAGGGGCGGTGAGACAGCTGAGGCCCAGTGGTGTCAGGGCACTAATTGACTGCAGAGACTGGCAAGAACAACACTGGTGATGCACAACTTACCCGTCAGTCCTCAGGGTGACAACAGTTTCCAGCTTAACCAAGAGGAGAAGCCGAATCTTCCTGCTTAAATTCAAATTTATCTTCTGGCAATTTAATTGTACAGCTGCAACCCACAGTAGCGCAGAGTTTGGGCCCAGTGTATAGCTTCGTCATATCCATATTGTTTGGGGTGCTGCCGAAGAGCTTTAAAGGCCGACCTCCTCCCCAGCGGTTGTTATCTGCTTAACATCCCCCTTCTCCGTGTTAAGGACTGCTGAGGGGAGATAACAGGTTGTTTTGGGTTTGGCTTCCGTCCTTCCTGCGCAGCACTTGGCAGTCGAGCATCGCTTGTTAGCTCAGGCTGCTCTAATGAAGGCCCCTGTCAGGCCCTGCGCCCCCATTCAGCCTGTCAGAGCCATGGTCCTGGTTTATTCCAATGCAGAGGCTGGACCTCAGTTTTAAAGCACAAGATGGAGGTGTACTGAGCCCCCAGCACCCACATACACACCACAAACACACGCTGAGGAAGAGGACAAAGAGCAATGCAGTACCAAATAGACCGACCAGCCTCCAGAAGGTACATTAAACACGTGGTCAATAAGCAAAATTTACCAGGGGGTGGGGGTGCCATGAGTCTCAGTGGTCCGGACTTTGTGCATCTCATCAGGACGGTCTCTCTCTCTCTCTCTTTCACACACACACACACACACACACACACACACAGGGCAATTTGTAGCAACTACCTCACCTGAAACACATGTCTTTGGACTGTGGGAGGAAAACAGAGTAGCCAGGGAGACCCACATGCAACGTGCAAACTGCCCTGAGACACATGGATCCCACATGAAGACCCACAGGCCAGGAAGTGTCGGTTACGACCATGATGCTCTTAACCAAGGCAATGTTTGTGTTTTAAGTCCCACTGATCAGCAAATGCAATAAACTATAAACCGAGCTCCTGTTACCGTCGCTCTAAGGCTCAAATCCACTCTCGTTCCAAAACCAGTGACCAGCATGAACTGATGAATGCGGTCATCATTCAAACAAGATTAGCAGTGCAGCCGTAATGCAATTACACATCAGTAAGCAGGCAGTCCAGCAGAATTTGTGACTTTGGCCCAAGTGGAGACGACCTTAGAGCCCGAAAACACATGGCTAAAACGGATGAATGGTGTGGTTAAGCAGTTAACTAACAGGCCTGTTTATTAGCAGCAATAGGGCTGCATAATGGAGTGTGAAACTTCTATGTTTTTTATATTTGGCTGAGATTCCATCATTCTGAAGACACATATTTGCTGCAAAATATCATTTCAGAGGGAAATAATTATTGAATAAAAAAGGATTTGATCAACAGTTATGGTACAAACCTGTCCAGTCCTGTGCTGCTGGAGGATCTGGAATCGGGTGGCTTTGATTTCAGGTTAGAGATGGACTGTCGGTCTGAACGCTACAGATGAGCTTCGTGATAAATGGCTGTTATTACAGCCACAGTGCATGAGAGCAGCGGGGCTGTTTGAAACGCTGAGGTCCACCGCTGACGGGCCGACCCCGTGCCCCCACATTCACGCACCGGCCTTTGTGTGGCAGCTCTCGGACCCAGGGGCCGAGCTGATTAAAGGGTGGCCCCCGTCCGGCCACGGCCCCCGGGCACAACTACAACGCCCGGTGCTGGCCCCATTCCCCGAGCCAAGGTCAGGGCCCGTGGTGACCCGGCGACCCTGCGTGTTTGGACACGTCCGGGTGCAGAATAGGCCAAGCTTTAATCCATCTGATTAGAATATGGATGGATGAAAGAGTCCACCTTGCCCATCACTGCGGACACAAGAAAGGTTGATATGGAGACTCCCGCAGAAGAATGGATGCCGCTGCTGCCGCCCTTCATTGTTGGTGGTGTTACACCAGGGATCATCCCAGATTGTGTGTTGATCAGGCTACTGAACTCATTCTTTGCCCCCTTTCAGTTCTTTCAGGTTTCACTGTGGTTTTGTCCCTTTCTTCTCTTGCAGTGTCTTCACCTCCATCAGTAAAACCTCTCGCTGTGGGGTCCTGTGGAACCAGTGCTGGTGGGTAGAGATCACAGGGGCTCCGACTGCTGTTCTTTAGATGACGTCTGACATTGGTTGCCATAACAAAATGACAGAAACAACTGCATAACAAATATAGTGATTAACTGTTTAATGTAAAGTTTTCATGTTTGACAAACTGGGGTAGGAACTCAGTAACACAGATGTTACTTCTTGGCCGAGAGAGATGCGTGAAAGTGAAGAAGGGCTACCAGGTCACAGTGCAGCAAAAAACAAAAGAGCTAAGATGAGTTGCAATAACAGGGCCAACATTACTCCGTATTTGCACAGTATAACCAAAGCCATGGACATTACACAGGTTTCTCAAAGGTACAACAGTTGGACCCAAGCTGCCCGTTGGTGTTTTCAGTTGCTGTTTTTCCTGCTGTCCTGCCTTCGTCTTCAGCCTCATGGCAAAAAGAAAATCTATCCTTTCCGCTTCACCTTGTGTTCTCTCTGATACCTGAATTGTGCCGTGCAAATGTTTGCAGTTCAAGTCCACCAAGAAGAAAAGCGCAAAGTGTTGAAGCCTCTCTAAGTTACACTGGCACGCGGCGAGACGGCTTCTCGCTTACGTGCACCAGTAAAATGACTTTTCAAACCAATGCACAGAACTCGGTTCTGATGTGGACATTGTTCCTCCTCAGCACAGCAAGATAGGTTTGAAAACATTACCTAAACCTTTGCATGGTTTTCATCAGAGTTCATTTGTGGTAAAATAAGGGAAAAAGTTTATACCCCCCCCCCTTGAATTTGTATCACTTGCCTCTCTGTTCTATAAGCTAACATTGCCCCTAACTCAGAAAAAAAACATTTAATGGTGTAATAAATAAAAAATCTCACCCTTTGAGCATCCAAAGTTGCACATTTTTTACCATAACTTTTTCATGTCTAGTGGACCTAAAGGCAGTGAGGGTTCAGCTCCTTTCCTCTCCTTGGCTGTTTTAACTGAAGAACCAGAGACCCTGAGCAGGTGCCACAGGGAGCCACAGATTAACTCTACTCTCGCCATTTACTACTAAGTTCTACTGTATCTGCTAGAGTAAAGCTCTTGAGTTCCTGGCCCACCTCCTGGTCCATTGCCTTCATGCTCAAGAGTAAAACTTGTTCAGGTGTATAAATAACTATAAAGCTGATTATCTCACATCAAGTTGCTTTTCAGAAAGGCAGCATCTAAATGAAAAAATAAGTCTATGGTTAAAAATACACCTCTGAGAGCAGCTGCAGCAACGTGGGTCATGAAGGCACCTCAGGGCTTTTCATTCACAGTCACCTGAGTGTCCGGAGCCAGAGACCTGAACGGGCACTTCCTGTGAGCTGTGACCAGAGGTCTGCAAGGTGTCGCTCGGACGCTCCTGTTTGCTTTCTTTCAACACAGACGTTGTGTTTCAGGGGTCAGGGGCCAGGGGTCACGGGTCAGGGGAAGAGGAGCCCCCGGCAGGTAGACGCTCTTAATTGGTCTCTTAAGGCCACAGAGATTTGGCCCTTTGATGGACGTGGAGCAGGTGACACCGGGCAGTTGTTGAGCACCATGGGCATGTGTGCGGGGGGTCAACAATTTAGAAAACTTGAGTTTATGTTCTGTAGGTGACAAAGGAAGAGCAACACTCAAAAAGCTAGGCAACATGGTGTTTTATCTCAACCCTGCAGTTAAAGAGTTTGAAAGCTTCAAGCAGAAACTGGACAAAATCCAAATGGTCACCTTTTTTCTGATTTGTCACCCTAGCAGATATAAAAGATCATTTCCATGTGCATAGGGTTTAATAAAGCTGGTATATTTAGACAAACCCACACTTGTGTAAATGCAGAAGTAAGCAGGTGGTGGACCAGGGTTGAATGAAACAACCATGGTTTCTGCAGCCTCCTGGTAGCAGCAGTTTCTGAGGAGCTGCAAGGCTTTCAGCACCACAGATATTTCTCAAGACCTCTTGCACACAGTTGCTGTAGGACTGCGATGTAAAGGGCTGCTTCCTGGATAAATCACCCAGCACACTGTGCAGTGGATGCTGAGACAAAGGGAAAGACTCCTCTTTCTGTGTGGAGAACAGCGCAAGCACATGGTGCCAGGAAGTAGCCCTGAACAGAGCAAATAAAGGAGATCCTTCACACTCCTCATCCCTCCATCACTTCCACTGAGGCCTGTAGCCACTTATCTGAGGTCATCGACAGACCCCCGCCTACCACCCCCTGCCAAGACCCCTGTACTGGAGGTAGGAGTCAGAAGGTCAGGGCCCGTCTGCTGTCAAAGTGTGGATTCTGCATTTGTCAGAATTAGCAATGGAAAAAAAAAAGACATAAGTGCAAGCAAATTACAACAAAATATGAGCAGCAATTTTACATTTAGCAATTAAATTTTATTGTAGACAGACAGGCAGACATATATGCAACTCCTAAATGTGAGAAAAGCCAGTAAGGAGCCACCGTAAGGAAGATTTAGTTATGTAAGACAAAGGCAGGAAAAGGTTTTGAAATTCTTCCAAATACCTACAGTCCTGCTGGTGATCCACAGAGTGAACATCACTGAACATCACTTGCAAATTCTGTGCCAAACACTGGGCCTCTCCAGCAGCCCACCGAAAAAAATAGATGCTTTACTGCCCAGTCCTACACTACATAGATAGATAGATAGATAGATAGATAGATAGATAGATATTGTGCCTCATTTGCAACATATGAAATATGATGATATTGAGCAAAATGAAGGACTGTTGGGCAGAGAAACTTTTTGAATCAATAGGGTTTTTAAGGTATTTATTGTTTGTTGTGATTTTTTTTTTAATGTCTGATATTTTATTGGAGTTTAATAAAATAAAAGTAATGTAATCTGTCACATTTAGGTTTTGTACAGTAGTGGCTGTAAATACATAGCATGGGTGAAACAGTTGAGTGTCACAGGGGGTGTTGGGATTTGCTGCCCTGTGAGGTGGCGCTTGAAAGGGGACAAACGTGTGTGTTGGCAGACAGTGGAGGCCCATGTTTGCAGAGAGCGAGCAACGTCCGTTGAACCCCATTATGCCCCTATTAAAGGCCTGTAATTATTTACCTTCCCCTCCTCAAGAAGGATGGCTTCGAGAAATAAAGAGCAGCCTCTTGCCTGCAAGTGCTGAGAGAGGGAGCGACGGCGGCCCACTGTTGGCAGAGCAAACATTCCTGAGCAAAGATCACAGCGATGGGGTACAGTCGAGCAAACACACAACCACACACACAGCAGCTCCGGCAGCAGGCAGTGGCCACACCAGGGTCGTCCACTCTGACCTCCGAGTGGGGACAATGGCACCAGGTCACCCTGTCAGGGGCCAAACCGCAGTGGCCAAAGACTTTAGTCCAATATTTGGCAAAGTTCTTGCAAAAATGTCACGCAGGCAGCGAGCAGGTGGACAAACATAGCACAAGAAGCCGAACAGGAACTTCCTCAGCACATCATACACTCAAAGCCATCGGTTGTCTCAAGTCATGGACACACTAACAAGATCTTGGTAAGTTTAATATTTTCTAAAAATGTCCTCTGAAGGCCAGAGTGAGACATCAGCAGGACTGCAGTGCAGCCCAACCTGAGCCGCTTGTTTTCCTGCTGTTTCTGCTGCTGTGTGATGCCCAGTGTGTGTGGCTCACGCTTCCCCTCCCCAACGGCGCAAAACCCGGAATCGCTGTGACCGATGCGTTTATATTTACTTATTTAGCAGATGCTCCAAAGTGACCTGCTTGTGTGTGTGTGGGTGTGAGACTGGCATCCTGTCCAGGGTGCATTTTCACAGTCTGTCGCCCAGTGACTCCACTATGGGCTCCGACCACACAACAAAATGTTTATTTTTAAGCCACAGATCTGAAATTCAACGCACAGCTACTTTTCAGCCCAAGTGGGATTTTTGCACACTTAAGCCCATCAAAATATAAAAGACTCTATTATATTGACAGGTGAAATTTGGTCTCTAACAAGGTTTGGAGAAGCAGGAGGAGTGACGTCACATTTAGAACTTCGACACATGATGCTGGCGGGTTTTCTCACTCCACACACGCACGTATATATAAACTAAAAGAAACTGAGTTGTGACTGCATTTAAAAATAAAGCCTAAAGCACACAAACTATGAATTTTAATCATCCATTTTATTTCAAACTTTAATTTTCATTTTGTTTCTTAATTTCAGCCTTTGATGCCCGTTTATCAAAAGTGCATGAATAAAATTTGTCGACTAAAAATTAAAGAATAGATCATAAAATTTTTAAAAGTGTTTGATCAGAAGTATATTGCCGTCTATGGTTGAGTTGTACTTACACAAACACACCTATACCACATCTTAGTATGAACAGTAAAGAAATTCCTTCTGAGAGTCGCTGCGTGTGACAGTGGTGACCGTGCAGCGGCTGCCATAATAATTGCTGTTTCACGCCCTCTTCATGCTTTGGCTGCCTGTTTGCAGATAGTGTTTAGCACAGATAAGGAACCATTCTTGCCCGTCAAGTAATGTCACCAGACCCCTTTTTGGGTCATCCGCGGTCCCACTTAGGCCCTGAAAGCGGCCCTCAGCCTCCGCATCCCGACACGAGTGGCCGACTACCCCTAAATCTCAAGCGCTGCCCCGCGGCTACACTTTCATCCCGAGGGCCGAGGCCCCTTTCTGGCGCTGTTTACCTAAAGGATGAGCCACGGATGCGGGCCTCACCTGCTGGCCTCTACGCGCTCATGAATATGCACATAATCCCCCTAAGACCATGTGAGCCCCGAGCGTCCCTTTCACACGCTTGTGCGGCACTCGGGTCTCCATGGCGACTCTAATCTCCACATGAAAGTGGACCCCCGCCGCAGAGGCAGCCTGCTTCCGCTGTCCCGGCCCACTCCTTTGGCTTCTTGCTCGGCCGTCTCTATTGATGTTTACCTCCGAGGCGGCGACATCACCGGCCGCTAAATTGAATTCTAACAGCAAGTCTTAGTGTCACTTTCACACAGACAAAGAAACAGGCTTGTGTTTTGTGCGCGGTGTGTGTGCTCCTGTGTGGAGCCACCGCCGCCAAGGAGATTAGCCCCGAAATATAGCGTGGCAATTGGAAATTCATTAAATGACACCGTTTTCCCACAATGCGCCAATTCGTTTATATCGATGTCAGCGATTGCAGAATAGTGGGTGACATCATTTATTGTTGTTCCTTGTCTTTCTGCTTCGCTGCCAGGGTGAGCATCTATATAATGCAAAGGTTTCTGGGCCGCTCCATCAAATCTCCATCGGAGCCTGAGAAACGGTGGCAGACGTCCTTCTCAGGTTTTCCTGCCCCGCAAGTGGAAACGTAAAGGTTCAAGGTGGAGAAAAGCAGCCTGCCTCTATGGAGCGGGAGGGAAATGGACCGAAAGGGTTTGGTTTAAGAGCGGACAAACAAAAACGAAGCAAGCTGACACTTTTGAATGCTCACACACACATTGCTCAGCATGCAGTGCTGAGGGTTTGAGATGAGAACATGAGGCACCACATCAGTGCAGTATAGGTCCACATTACTTTAGCCACAACTTCAAAAGCCAAATGTTTTTAGTTGTAAGTGTGGCACCAAAATTCATTTGGCTACAAAACTTGACCTGACACTGCCAACACCGTCAGTGTTAGAACTAAAGATGCCTCTGTGGGTAACAGTGCAGTGAGGAAAGGAAAGCATCAATCGCCTGTTATCAATAATCAGTAATATTCAATAGCGGATAAAGCGAAGTTATTGCAGAGGCCTGGGGGCGGTGTGCCTGAGGTGTTTTACTGCACAACACGCTGTGGGGACAACCGCCATGTAGGACTTGAAGATGGACAAAGACAAGTTTTGCAGTGACAGGATGACCAGAAACCAACACAGGGAAATCCTGCACAACCGCGTGACTGAGCCACAACAAAGGGACCGTTTGCCTGGTTTGTTGGTCTCAAACAGCTAGAATTTACCTTGAAGACCTGAACACTGAAGGTGAGCGTTTTCCAGCAGAACTGCTTAACTCCTGGAACACATCTGGCTCCACGGGTTTTGGGTAAGGGATCATGAACCTGCAACTGCTGGTGACAGAGATCGTTTGGGAGGGTTGCGAGGGTAGACCTCTGATCTGGCCCTCATCCTGGTGGGTCACTCCAGCACTGTGATGGACCACTGGTGGGAACCCTGGATTCCACATAAACATACAGAAGGGTCAGCTGAGTTGCAGTTTCTGCACAAACTTTTGAAAATCAACTCATGGGTTTGGACCTTGGTGCCTCCAGAGGGCTGAACCATCTAGAGAAGCTGGGTTGTGTGGGATGTAGATTTGAATCATGAGCAGAAGGTTCTTCAGCAAATAAATGGAAAATTTGAACATTTTATAGATTCACCATATGGCTAAAAGTATGTGGATCCCCTCCCCCCTCATAATGGCTGAGCTGAGCTGTTTCAGCTGCACCCATGCAGCATACAAACACATTCTGGACATCTGTGTCCTTCCAGCTTTGTGGCCACACTTTGGGGAAGAAGAAGCTCCTTTCCTGCTCCAGCATGACTATGCACCCCAAAAGCACAAAGTGAGCTCATTAAATCCAGGGTTTGCCCAGGCTGGTGTGAAAGAACTTGAGTGGCTGCAGAGTCCTGATCTCAACCCCACCGAACACCTTTGAGATAAACTGGAACGCCAACTGCGAGCCAGGCTTTCTCGTCCAACATCAGTGCCCGACTTTACTGATGCTTTTGTGGCCGAATGGGCACAAATTCCCAAAATCTGGTGGAAAGCTTTCCCAGGAAACTGCTTATCACAGCAAAGGGAAAAACTCCATATCAAAGCCCATGGGTTTGGAACAGGATGTTCAACAGGCACATACGAGGGTGATGCTCAGGTGTCCGCGTCCTTTTGGCCATGTAGTGTATATATACTACATGTATGTAATTTATACTGCTTATTTATAAAATTTATTCTGTAAATTCACACTTTATTTTTACTGTCATACTTGTGTTGCTGTGTTGCACCTTGGTCCTGGAGGAACGCTGTCTTGTTTCGCCGTGTGCTGCGTAGATGGTCGAAATGACAATAAACTCCTACTTGACTTGACAGAGGAGCAAACAACAAGGTGACAACACATAACAGAAGACCACTGTGACAGCGATGCCTGAGTTACACAAAGTGAATAAATTTCACTTTGTAAAGCATCTGCTAAATGAGCATGTGTAACTACTGAAGCTGCTGGTCAAGCCTGTAAAATCAACTCTCTTGCTGGAGAAAGGGACTTATTTCTCCATGTAAAATTACACATGATAAATAAACAGCAGTTCCCTTCTGTAACCCCATTGGTTGAGAGCACAGTGCAGCCCTCCTCCCCCTGCGTGAGCACAGGCAGGGTGTGGGGTCCTGCACACAGGCCCATTCCCACTCACCACCTCGCACACAAGGCCCTCCATTAACTCCTAACCTGTGTGAGACGCAGAGGGAACAAAGGGCAGGGCCGGGCACTGCGTCCCCCCAACAAGCACGCTAACAAACAGCAACACGGCCACAGCCCCCCAAATCACGGCCCTCGCCTCCCGACTCCTCAGGCCATTCATGTTAGGCGCCACAAAACGGCAACAAAGGACGAGGTCGGTCTTTCTGCGAGGGGAGAAACGGAGCTTTGTGGCCGTCTGCCGCTTTACCACATTTGACAGGCCTTTACCAGGATTCGGCTTCTTTGTGTCACCGACATAATAGGCAAAACACAAACTGAGCAACGGGCACATTGTGGCCAAACTATTAGTCAACGTGACGCCTTTGGAAATGCTAATGCTTGGTATAGAGTGTCCGCCCCGTCCAGAGAATCTCGCTATCTGATCACACAAAGGCCTTTCTGACGGGTTCACTTTCTCATTTCTCCAACCTCCTACCGTATGAAGTCACATAGTCGAGCTTTTTTTTTGAGAGGAGGAACATAATCACACCCTTTGAAAGGAGAAAACGACAAGTTAACGCCGGGCGCCTTTAGCCTTCGGGTCCCTGGGGGAACTGGTGGCCTCCCCGTCATCACCTCTCCGCCCCGTTCTGCCCCTGGGGCATTTTGGCTGCGATTGAGATGCCAGGGACAGAGACGCCCCAGAGTTAAAGACCTCTACCCCTGCCGTTATCAATCAGCCAGCCGTTCGGGCGGCCCTGCAGCAGCTTCCCTCGCCGAGGAGGCCTCGGCTCTGGTCTGCGGAAGCCGTGATTGCGGCGACGCTGCCGTCCACCACTTGCACTCGGTTTATTATTTACTTAGCTTGTACTCAAGGCCCCGTTTGTGTTAAAAATTGGCAGCAGGTGGCGTGGCGGTTAGAGCTGCTACCTTGTACTCAGCCCAGCCTTCAATCCCACCTCCCACTGCCGTACCCTAGCTCAAAGTACTTGCCCTGAATTACCCAGCTGTACAAATGAAAGTACCACTGAAAGCAGCTTGGAGAAAAAAGCTGATTAAATAAATTTTCCTGCAGGTCTGTCTGCTGAACTGCGGAAAAACAGAGGGACTGAAGACCCCCACTGTGCCAATAGAGCTGTCTGCACTCACCCTGTATTCTTACCTTATTCGTATTTACTTATCCATACATCTTCTTATGCATTTATATTTATTTTTCTATTCATGTGCTCATCTATTCAACGTGTCTGTGTTGTTCTGAGTCGTCACGCAGTCTGCTTACTGTTCTCCATCTCATTGTCTCTTCTCTCGTACATCTGCGTAAAATGACAATAACATGAACCCTGAACCTTGAATTCATGGGAATGAAAGGATCACAAAGTTTAATTCTCACCAGAGGTTCACCAGGGTGGAATAATGGCACATTTATTCACCTTGCA
This sequence comes from Heterotis niloticus, assembly GCA_018136845.1. Classification (NCBI taxonomy): domain Eukaryota; kingdom Metazoa; phylum Chordata; class Actinopteri; order Osteoglossiformes; family Osteoglossidae; genus Heterotis; species Heterotis niloticus. The sequence continues at coordinate 15,447,265 of CM030903.1, read as the reverse complement.
CAGGAAAAATTAATATGAGGAACCCATGGCCACACTTACCGATATTGTGAAAATGTGAGAAATGAAGGACCAGGAAGCTGCCGAGATGAAAAGCTCTGCACAACACACACGCGAGCGCTAAAATGCTGGCACAGTCCAGTGTCACAAGGGAGGAGCCCACACACAATAATGGAAAAGAGACAAAAAAGCTATTTAACAAAACTTCCCTCTTCACGACTCATGAAAATTATATTTTATTATGGAACTTTTCTCTGATACACCCCAATTCAATAAATATGATGAGGACCATCATGCAGGGCTTACAGAAACAAACAACCTTTGCGCTGACAATGAAAACAAATAGAAACCCGTGGAAGAGCGGCGCATTAGCAGGGTTAAACTGTCTCTTTGTTTCACATTTGTATTGTATGCATTTCTGGCTGAACTTTGGGCTGCTGCAGCAGGATTTCTGGGCCTTTTGGATCATTTTTGCTAGATACTGTAATCGACATTCTGTCGATTTTAAAAACAATTAACCTTATGTTTCCGTCAGCCTGACGGTCATTAACCGATGGTCACCATCACTTACTCACTTAAACCCCACGCTGGAGTTACCAAGCTAAGGTGTTAAACTGCAGCAGAAGCCTCGGGAGAACAGGATCATCGCTCTTCTCTCTAACAAGAAGCAGCACAACAGACAGCTGAGACTAGTTATGGGAAGGGGAGCCTATAGTTTGCGTGTGTGAGAGCGTGTGTGTTGGTGGCAGAGGGCCAAGCACTATAAAAACAAACGCTGTAAGGATTTATGGCCCTGACCGCTAGTCTGGCCAGTTGGAGCTGTGCAAGGGGGTGTGGTGGGAGAGCACGATGTTTGCAGTTACTGCGATATTAACACACTTGCCCCCCCCCCCACCCCCACACACACACACACACACACACACAGTGTTCAAACCCCGTCGGGCCACGGGCTGACGCAATCACAGGTGTGATGGAAACCTGAGCTGCATCTGTGTTTGCACCCACAAGGGTCTCTGGCCGTGTGTCCCTGCGTCAGGGTGTGGGACAAACCTTGAGAAAAACAAACATGCGGACGGAGAGCGCGAAACACTGCAGCCACCTGGCGAACCCACCCAGCCCCCGGCAGTGAGCAGGAGTGCCGCCCACCTCTTATCGGCTGCAATCTGTTCAACGCTTTGGCTAATGAAAGACCTCACTTTCACACCCAATCTGCCACATTCAAAACATCAACACGACTCCTCTCCTCCAGCAGAGGCGGAACTGATGCTATCGCCACTTTTCAAACTGGTGCTGTACAACACAAGTGCTTTTTCTCACATATTTACATTTGAAATAACATCCTGAAATAACAGCCTTTTTACAGACTATTTTTGCACTTAAACATCTAATAACATTTAACACCTGAACACACAGAATAGGCATGAAACCAAGGACCGACTGAGGTGCTGTTGCCCTTGAAGCGGAGTTAATGTGAAGGCTCATCTTTATCTCGGTGTGACTTTACCATGTTTTTGCTCGCCGATGACAAAAACGGTCCCAAAGTGCCCTGCCCACTTGGTCAATAACACGTGCTATACAGAAAGGGCCCATTCTCACCTGGAATAAATGTAGAAAAGTTTCACTGGGGAGGCAATGCTTCTGACACGTGAAGTCCACTGTGTCCAGCTTTCTAAATCTAACTTTACAGAGAGCCTGAGTGACAAAGGCAGCACTTTTAATAAATAAATGGGCGAACTGTGATGAGAAACCCGCTCTGAAACAGATGTGAACATTGAATGAATGCCGACAAACTGCATTCAAACTGCAAGGGACATGGTTTCCATTTGTTTCCTCTGAACACCTCGCACAGCTCTTTTCAAAGGTGAACCAAACCTGCTGTCAGTCTCTCTGCTACCAAGCGATGCCGCTAACATTAAAACCAGACTGGAGTCAGGGGGAAGAGGCAGGAAATCATTTACACGGGGAGGTGGTTTGCTCAGTGTGTTTTCCAGTGCTTTCCTCACGGTTCTCCTCCAAGCAACCTGAAAGGCATAAGAACACCAGGGTGACTGAAAGGCCTCGCACAGGCTCCTACATGTCCTCGTGGTGCTGAAAATCACAGCCTCCTTCCTTCTAAGTATCCTGCAGCTACAAATATTACATTTTTATGCATTTACATATGTTTGCTGACAACACTGATTTGTTCATTTATGCAACCGGGGCATTTTTACTGTTTCGGTTCAGGGTCAGCACCTTCATTACATGGGAAGGTGACAGCTGTAGCCACTACCCTAGTTCACTCATTTTCCTCCTCAGCTTCCTACTGCACCAACTTCTTCAAGCAAAGCAACTTGCCTAAGTAAGCCATTCACCATTTACCCTGGTCTGCACTACAGGGGGGAATAAAACTCAAACCAAAAAACGTACCTGACGCATTACTTCTCCTTGTGTAGAGCTTCTATGAAGGCTTCAAGTTTCTCCTGAATTTCTCGGACTTTTTCTGCACAGAGAGACACACAGTGGATCAGTGTACAAACGCTCAACACTGCCTCAACTAAGTTCAACCCCTATGAGCAACACACTTTATATTTTTCATTATTTATTATTCTCGTTTTTATTTTTTAGTAACACAAACGGTGCAAACAGCAACACGAATTCCAGAGAAATGAAATGGAGACAAGTTTGAAACAACCACATAGCTCAATAGTTGTTGGGCTTTACAGTTGGTGGAGGTTAAGATGCTGTTGATTTGCTGCTTCACTTTTGGTAGATTTAGACAGCATCATTTCCTGTCTTTATCGATGTCACAAAAGTTTTAAACAATAAAAAAAAAAAAAAAAAAAAAAAATCACTGCACAAATGATCACCGATGAATCTACGCAGGTCTTTCCACAACACTTCAGTATGTAAACAGTTCCAAAAGAGATGTAAAGCAGTTTCTGAGCTGGGCTCAAAATCAAGCAGCTGCTCTCATATCATCTCAGCTCCCCAGACCTCAGGTCACATCGGCAGCTCTGGTCGGTCACCTCCAGCCTGGCCCAGAGGACCTCAGAGGGCATCAGACTCTGTGCAAAAGGGGACACTGTGCTGCAGTAACAGACCTGTCCAGGTCCATTGTGCTCCTCACTATGTTTCGATGATCTACACCGCCCAAAACAGATGGTTCCCACCAACATTTTAAAGCCCCTCAGAGGTGCACTTTGAAGCTGTAAGGAGATCTACCAAAGAAAGGGTGGTGCGAGGTTCCATTTCACCCCACAGTGCAGGGGGCACACAGCATCACATCAAAGCCCCCCTTACAGAACTCTGTCCCTCCGAGCAGCAACGTGGACACGCAGAAGGGACACTGCGGCGGACACATGAATCCCGCATAAAAAGGGCATCGCCTCAAGATAAACATCTTTTGTCATGTGGCAGAACTGATGCTCGCCCCCACCCCCACCCCGCACAGCCACCGCTGATCTCGGGGCTCACGGCACCCTTTGTACACACTGTCTGACACAAAATCCCCTGTAATACTGATCAATTCATGTATTCGCACACGACAGTACATTAATCTACAGGTTTCCCTAAATCACAAATTAAACAAGGCCACGTCCAAATCCCCACGACAAAACCACCATTCAGAAGGCAGCTGCAGCCCTGCGGTCGGCTCTGTTTCAACGTGCCAGCAAAGACGGGCCCACAAACTCACCATTTCACAACCAGTTTGCGTGCAATTTTTGCATTTTTTGTTGCTGTAAAAACAAATATTTTAATACAGCCAGACTCCCACGTCCTGCTGTAGCACCTATGGCCAAGGCATTTACCCAGAAATGCTCCAGTGTGAACGAAAGTGTGTGAAAAACAAATAAATGTCAGCATGTATGGGATCTATGATCTTTCTGTGTGACGGAGCCCTAAATAAAACCAAGAAAGGTTATGAAGATTCAATCTTTACACAGCAGTGCCAGTACCACATGCTGAAACTAATACATTAAACATAGCGTAATTCTGATTTGTATGCTTACATACTACATATACATATGCACACAAAAAATACTCTTTTTAGGAATCCCACAATGAGCCAGTAAAATACTAACCCCCTTCGTAGATATAACTGATTAACTGCAAACCTAGGAGCTCAAAAGCAGAGGCTGAGAAAGGCCACACACGTGCTGCCCGGTGTAGAGATGCGTGTTACTGTACAGGCCCAGCAGCCTCTCTGTCCACAACCTGTAAGCCCAAAGGCTTTGGCACACATGGTGGCAAGGAGGCTGGGGGGGCTCGTCCCTCTCCACACACTTGGCGGGGGCTGAAAGACATTCAGGTCCCTTTGATACTCTGCTAACATATCATGGCACAAAGGAGAGCGGGAGAGATTACAGCACCTAATGAAGGCGTTAGGCGGGGAGCGGGCACTCCGACACGGCAGGTGCAGAGGTGAAACACAATCTGGCCCCCACACAAAGCCCCGACACAGGGCCGCGACCACAGGGCTTGGGCCCCACTTTAACAGCACTGCTAACTGCTGCGCTACATCAGGGCTTCTTTTTCTCACACTCTCAACGGACGTGGATTTGTTTCTTCACAACACAATAGAATGACTTTGAACCACGGCGTTAATCTAGGTGTGTAGATATCAAAAGCGAGAGCTGGAAACAAAGACGAAATACATCAACATAAAAAGCGAAGAAGAAGAATTTGACCAAATCCTGAAACAGGTACAAAGGCGCTGACACAACCAGGTGGCCGTCATGATCAACAACAGTTGTGGTCTCTCTATCGTTGGCTCCTCTAAAAGGAGATGACTGGGTTTAGAAGGAGAGCTTCCAGGTGTAAAGGTATGACCTGCTTACCTCTGTAGAGCAAGAATTGAAAAAACTGCAAAAATCTCCCTGTTTATGGTACATATGGTGAACAGTGAAGGTGGAAACCAAACTTTCCTCAGCAAGCTACTACTGTAGAGAAAAAACTTGACAGGATAAGCTCACACCTGGTGATATTTGACATGAAGATAGAGTGTGAAAAACCACACAAAGCTGGAATTTGCCAGTGTGCGCACGGTCACATGACACCATGACGTCAGGCTGAGTTAGTAAGTTATGATATGGATTTAATGTGCAAAAGAAGAAAATATGGGGTGGAATTTCTGCTGAAAAATATAAACCAGTCCTGGATTAATACTTAATACTAAAAGCCAGAGAAAACAAGCATTGCAATTTAAAGTAAATTAATTTCAATTCAGCTCAATAAACAAGTGACGTTCACACACATTTCAGCTATGATGCTGAGGCCCTAAGCATCCTTTAAACACTGTATAGGGTGGTCTTACGGGGAAAAAGGCCAGCAAACTGCTTTAATCATTTAAATATCTATTCTGCACAGTCCTTTCATTGTCCACTACCATCTGTTTTTAAAGGGGGGATGCAAGACAACAGCCCAGAAGAAACAGCTCTTTCTTTACCACTGTGAAAAACTGCAACAAAGTCACTCTTCTCCACATCTCGGTGCAAAGCTGGATCTAAACTCCATTTAGGGGCTGTTTACCTAAAAGATGAGCCGCTGGACACATCAATTCATGGCCTTCCATTATTTCATCATGAATATTCCCATAATCCCCTGGCCCCTATCCCAGCAACCCCTTTGAAAAGCACTACTCGGGCCTTCCCCATTCAGCAGCCCTCCACAATCCCCTCATTGAGTCTCCTCTTCGCTGATCTCCAAATGAAATGATATCTCTTTCGCTCCCGCTTTCCCGCCGCGGAGCTCCCATGTGCCGCTGTGCCACATAAGACATTAAAGCCTTTAATTGACCTGCAATTACAGTGTGAAACAGGGCCGCTGAGGAGAACACCCAGCCGACAGGCATGGGGCGGGAGGGGGGCCGTGTTCTCCGCATGCCAGGAGGGCTCTGAGGTGTCCTAGAGCACTGAGAGGGACAGCGGGCAAAGGAGAAAAGGGAACTGAATCCATGTAATAAAGGATGAAAGAGGCAGAAATCGGGAGTGGCGCCGAAAGGTGCCCCAGAGGCAGACCCACAGCCCGTCACAAGGTGGCTTGCAAACCCTGCAAAACACATAGTCTTACAGTCCATGGAGAAGTTCTCTCCTAGCATGACGGCAACGGTGGCAGCACGGCTAGGCCCGAGGACTAATTTTACCCAACAATGAACACCTCTACAGGCAGTTTGCAGCCCTCTCCTCTGACAAATGTTAAATGCCAAAGGACCAGAAACTCATCTTGATTGTTCCTGCACAGATGCGTACCAGCTAACATGAGCATAAGCTGAACTACGCTGATAAAAATATACACAAATGAACTGAAGGTGTATTTAGTGGAGTGTTTCCAGCATAGCCAAAATGGATAAATTCAGAAAAAGACGGCAAATTTCACTTCACTGGAACAAAGGGATAAGATAACACAATGTTGACTTTTGCAAAAACATTGTTTGTAATGAGAATGGAGATTGAAATGGATGCTTTATGGTGTGACAATATTTATTTTAACACCATTTAAGGTGTAATAAACTCCATGACTTCCATGTCCTGTTTTTTAAAAATTATTATTATTATTATTATTATTATTATCATTAGTATTATTATTATTATTATTATTATCAATTAAATTATTATATTTACTTTCTGCTTCACACTGTTTTCTGTGAAGCCAACACTGCCAATGTAAAGAATAAATGGATATTTTCATTAAGTAGATTTAATCTTCCCAGGAGACATCGCAGCTACGCTCCATTAAATTAAAACTATGAATGAACAGACTTTTAAAAGGGGCTTCCACCGTGAGTGACAGCAATATGCATGTTTGTTTATTCTTACATTTTAAGAGCCAAGACCTGCTGACAAATCCAAAAGTGACTGCTGTGCTCAGATGCAACCGCAGAAATGAAAAGCAATACAACCACCCCACCGCGCTCCTCTTAAACACATCAACTACCCAAATGTTCCTCGCCTACCCTGCCACACAAAGTACAGGTAGATTTTGCCAAACACAGTGCAGGGAGCGCGATGTGTGCCAGTGTTCATCACATCCTGTTTCCCAAGCAAAACTCCAGTTAGTAATTTATCAGGCAAACTTTACAAACTTGCATGAAACACAAACAAGCTGCATAATTAAATTTATAAAATCCAGAATGTGTTGTTAAATTTGTCCTTTGTTTGTAGACAGTAACTAAGCATTTAAAGGACCACCTGGAGATGCACAAGCGCGCACGTGCGCAGCAATGACCCTGCCTGGCCGCCCCATCACACTGCAAGGACGAGGAGCTACAGTGCTCTTCATGTGCTTTTCCTTTCAGAAAGAGGAAAACCACCCAACAAGCTGGCCTTTGGAAGACAGCGGTCAAGCCTACAAATGACAGATTACTGTGTGTGGGACCGCCCTCCCCCCTTTACAGGCCTACAAACAGATGGGGTGGATGAATGGACAGTGTACGGGGTCAAAGCCGTGCTGGACGTGCAAGCTGGACCCGTGCAGCCCCTGATGGGAGGTCACGACTGTCAATGGGGTGGTGGACGGCCATGCAGCCCGTCTCTGACAGCGGAAGTTGCCTGCCAATCCGCTGTTGCGTTACGCTATAAACATCTATTTGTCAGGAGGCCGGCCTGACATGTGCTTTTAACATGAAGGTTATAGGACTGCAGGAAGGGTCAGGAGAAGAGGGCGAGTGCGGAAGAGCGAGTTCCCCTATGGTCATCTCTCATCTGGAGAGGGGTGTGTGTGGCAGGTGTGAGAATTAAGAAGAAGAGAAATAAGAGTCAGAAGTGGGATACAAACAGTGCTTGCAAGTTGCAAGTGTACATTTTTGTCTGTTTCTTTCTTCTTCACAAGTGTGAGGACATCCAAGATATCCACTTCATCCATCTTCATGAAACTAAGCAAACTCTGGTACACTGCTAGACTCCTGGTGGCCATCAGTCAAACCTGAACTCTGAGCGAGGCTTTAGGATGCACAGCACTCGGGAGGATCGCTTATAATTTACAACTAACAAAACTGTTTAATCGACCCCTGACAGTAGCTACAGCACACTGTCAAATAAGATAAAGAAAGACAACCTGATGAACAAGTGCTCAGCTGCATAACAAAAGGACAGACAGAGTGGAAGTATTTGGAAAACCTTGGCAATTTCCATTTGTTATGAAAGTACTCAGGAATGAGACGGAGGTGCAGTAAAGATCAGAGGGGGGCTTTTTGCAGCTTCAGGACCAAGATGATGGATCGGCCGGAACACACAGCTCATTAATCTTCCTCGAGATCTTAGCTGTTTTCAAAACTTTATCGGGACCACATGACAGGCTCACCCCGCGCTTCCTGTGGCATGTTTGGATAAATGCTGTGGCAGCAATTTCTACCACTAACACACAAAGGACACCCAAAGTGGGATAAAGAATTGGCTAATCCTTAAGGAGTCTTTCCACAAGCAGATTCAAGACAGGTTCATTCCTACTTCCCATTCACATTCGAAAAAAGCGCTTGTTTTCATATAAACACCAGTGAAATAAGGCGGTATTAGACAACTTAGACAGCTCATATAAGACGCAGAATTAATCTGATGAAAGTTCTATCATAAAATGCAACAAAACAAAGAGAATGAATAACAAGCACAAACACAGGACGCAAAAACTCAAAAATGCTGTTTAAACGCCGCTCAAGTCCACAGCCTGCCTGAAGCTCACACGATGACCGGACCCTGTCAGGTTCTGTATTGGTTACACAAACAGCAAGGTAACAGAGCACTTATCCTTGATGGAGCCTAAGCTCTTGAGTGCAGTCCCTTTAGAAAAATGATGAAAGGGTTTCCAGAAGATACCAGATAGTGGGTGAGATCATTCCACAGCACAAGCCCAGACAATGGGAACAACTACATTTTCTACAGATAGTGCCAGACCGAGCCGAGCCGAGCCAGACCAGGCCAGGCCAGGCCAAGCGTCTCCAGGCAGAACGACACTCGTCTTGCACCTCTGTTTGTGGAAAGAGAACCAGGGAAGAGCGGATGCATGGCCTGGCCTACCTTCGGTCTCTTAGCTGTCCCACAGAACCACAGAGAAGCAACCATGACCAGAGACATTAACCTAGTAACCTCCAGGTCCATATCAGCACTCTGTCTGATGCCAACAATCATTCCAGTGAGTGCAATGTTTTGAGAAAAGACTGAAATCATAAGAATACCAGGACCACAAGTGGCCAGGAGGCACGTGCAGTACTTTGGAGAAGCCTTCAATGGCCCAGAAAACACTGCGTCATTCACTCTAAATGTCCAGCAGCCTCACATTTTCACCCTTTCTCCAGGTTGAGACTTTTTTGCTTTCCTCTCCTCAGCTGCCAGTCAACCTCCTTACATACTTATTGTATCTCTGTCTTTTGGTTTGCTTTTATTACTTCTGCATCACTCTGCTCAAAAGAGCAGCTTATCAAAAGAAGTTGAACATAAACCGAGTAACTGTCACATATCTGAAGCCCATAGTCATAAACTCCTGGGAGAAGGAACTTGAGGCCAAGTGAGAGACTACAGTCTACAGTCTGGAGGCCACCCCTGACATGCAGGCAGGGAGTTTCGGCATTTATGGCTGAATTCCTACTTGCTGGATGTCTGCTGAGGGCGCTGCAAATGCCTGTTGTCGGCAGTCACCAACTGCCTAAGGGCAGGGGGTCAGGCAAAGATTAATGGAGTGAGAGACATCTTTCTCGTGCACCGTGCCGGCAGGAGAGATCAGAAGCACCGGTGGAGCCTTGCGGCAGAGCACTCCCAGTTTGAACTTCGACCCCCCCCTCCTCTCCAGCCCACCCCACCTACGCATCTATGACTGCACCGGCTGGCTCTGCCAGACATAAACTGTTGTCTTGACGGCTCTGGAAGTGGGGGGGTTGATGGCGGCTTGGAACTTGACAGAAACCAGCATCCCCTTTTATCGGAGACGTGCCGCCGCAGCCCGCTGAAGGTGTCGCCCTCCAGTAAACAGTTTACACTAGAGGAGGAAAGGAGGCCGCTGGGCTCATATCCTCCATACAAAATGAAAGGACTTGTGGTTTCAAACCTTTGCACGGCTGCTGCTTGACTTTGATAAGAACTTGCAGAAGACGGAGATGAAAGAATGAATCAACTGCAGTGTATAGTTATTTTAGTATGAATTTGTCCAAATGACACATTACACTTTAAAAATAAGCACCAGAGTCACAAAATGATTTTAAAAACCTAATGTATTTGTGGTAAGCAGGGGCAACTACAGCATCTGAGAGTTGCTGCATGGTGCTCAGCCTGGGGTTAAGGAGGATCCTGCTGAAAGCTACAACTTTGTGTCTTCTTGCTTTATGTTTTTGATAAAACTCTGTGTGAGCCCACACATGTAGGAGCTGTGCTGCCTAAGAAATATTTTTGAGCGCTGTTACTATGGTGCAGAAATGGCACACTTGTTAAAGTGGACTGTCATCACCTGAGCAGTGACTCTATCTGGCTTGAAAGAACCATTGCCAATTTAATAGTAACAATCTGTAACGTACAGAACCGCTCTGGTACTGGACAACAACAATAGGGGATGGACTGGATAGAGGAATGAAACCATAGCAACACAGTGCAGGACAGCTGGAAAGAAAGACAAGGAGCAGTCTTTCCTGACCAACTCTGTTCACTCTGAAACTTACTGATCCACTTTCCAGAAAATGTACTTAAACATTGTTTGGTACAGGCAGGTAAATAAGAGTGTCATGCAGATGTTACGTATAAATATATGTATAACGTACACAAACTAACTTACAGGTAAACTTAGTAGTTACACCTTAGTTTACTTGTACCATTTTATGTGGTTGGATATTTACTGAAATATTTGAGGTAAAACACCTTTGTCAAGAACAAAAGTGGTTCTTCCTTGGAACCTCAACCACTAACTGTCTGCCAGGCAGCAGGTCAGGTCTGCAGTAAGACAAGCCCCCCCCCCTTCTCAAGAGGCTGAGTTTTACTCAATGTTGATATTTAACTGCCCCCTTGCCCTGCCGTTCCCTGACCCGGGGGAAACCAGAGAACACACAGTGCGTCTGCAGTTGGGGTGCGCTGCTCCCCATGAGCCCCGGGCCCTGAAAGGGGGGAGTTGCACATTTTTTCCTTTATCCCACTGAAGCGTCTGGTTCCCTCCCACCTTGTCCAAACAGGCGAGGAGGAAGGGCGAGGCTTGGCCGACCTCCACGTCACCCGCAGCAGTGACGGCTCGCTCTACATGGAGCACCTGGAGAAGCCCTCGCAGACACAGGGAGGACATGCAAACCCCACAGCATGCAAGCAGCCCAAGACATAAGAGCCACCCTCTGCTCAGATAATGCAAAAAAAAGCATTAAATATGAAGTTTTCAGAAACATGTTAGTAAAAACTACAACTAAAACCTAGGTTTTACTAAATTCAGGAATGTGATTTATTAAAAGAAATTTAGACTTGTTGGTCTGAGCATAGCTTACAGTTCACTGTGGCTGCTAGATGGGAAGTCGGGTAAAGCTAGCAGTTAGCAGACACTGCAGCGCAATCACGGCACATTATTTATAAGGGCCTTGTGCAACGCGAGACGACTTCCCTCATGTTCACCTCCATCCATCTGTCCTCGGCTTCCCGCTGCGCTGTGTGGGACTGTGCCGGCGGCCCTGTGCGGGGCGAGCCTGGGCGCGCTCTGCGGCACGTCTGGTAGCCCCTGTGCCCCGCCCCCTGCTCCAGGGGAGGGGAGGTGAGCGCACCTGCTGCCGCGGCTGAACACCGACGCTGTGGGAGCGGGAGGGCTGGCGTGCCGCTGCAGACGCGGTCTAATCCCGCATCAAAGGGGCCGCGCGCCGGGAGCGTGTTGCCACTTTGCACAGGAAGGCTGCAAGGCCAGGCAAGCCTGGGAATTCCTGCGCGTTGACCTGGGGGGGGCCGCAGGAAACCCGCCATCCCGCACACGCAAGAGCCCCTTCCGCGCTCCCCCCCACCAAAGCCCCCACAAGGGACAGGAAGTGAAGTAAGCTGCTGAAATGAGGCCTGACGGTGGATGTGCTCCTGTTGATTTTGGCAGCGGCGGGATGCGATCAAAGGCTCTGCGGATGCGAGTGAGGACAGCCTTCGGCCCGCCATACATGAACAAGTCACGTCGCGGCAGCTGCCTCCTTTCACATTTGTATTTTACCACACAAGCGTTTAACTGAGACTGGGGGGGAGAGGCTTAAACAATGTACACACTTCTGTTCAGCTGAATATGAGATGCTGTCAAACAAAAACTAAAAAACAAGTGGATTTCAAGATTTCCACATTTCATAAAATGCTGCAAGATGTTTTAGAAAAAACAGAAGCACACATGCTTGAGTAAGAGCTATTGGTGCTATTTTTATATATGAAAAGGTTCTGCTACGCACAGCAATTAAAAATTAATCTAAATTTATCAGTTGTGCACCATTAATATTATATCCATGCCCCCCAACCCCCCATTACCTCATCTATTCTGTACAGACTGTATAGGGCAGCAGGTGGCGCAGTGCTTAGAGCTGCCACCTTACACTCAAAAGAAGTTCAAATTTCTTCTCTCAATGTAGGACCCTTGATCAAGGGATTCTGAACTGACACTGTAAAATTTACACAGCTGTATAAAAGGATAAATTTAACCAAACGAAAAAGTAAGCAATAAGATCACAATTATGAAACACTTTCTATGACAAAAGCTCCATGCAGTTGAGGTTTACAGTGGGTCATCATCCTTAAAGCAACCCCAGATCATTGTAATGAACGATCCTCACACTTCTTCTGCACTGTCTACACCTTGCAAGAAACAAGAAAAGCTCTACAAGTTATTTATTTGCTAAGTTGAGTTTTCCGTGTATGTGTGTGAGAGGAAGAGAAAGGGAGCAGGTGAAACAGACAAAAAGGGACCATTCCCCACGGTTTTTCGCAGGACAGACTACCCAACTCTAGATACAAGTTCTCGCTTAAATACAAAGTCAGCTGTGCAAAGGTGGTCTCCCCTGGGCTTGTTGTCTTATTTATACGTCAACATGGAATGGGACTTCTACACAATATGCCATAGGCATCCTGTTAATACAAGCATGTATCTTACCCTGACGTAAGGATCAGCTACTGCCATCAACAGTGAGCTTTCTGCCTGGCGGCAGCTTCCATAACAAACGTACAGACATCGGCAACCTGCCTGAACTCGCCTTGGCAAACTCACTGTAGGGTTAACGTTAGCATGAGGCAAACACAGAGAAGCACTCACAGCAGACGGCATTACTGCTGATGCCAAGGGGTCCTTGGGAGGGCCACATGCTGACCTCACACGGACAGGTGGAAGGACAACCCATTTTAAAATGTAATCGCACCTTGTACCTTTTAATGGATATCAGTTAGCATTCTGTGCATGCATGGCTGACTTGGCACTCTGGTTTCCTCCCACAGTCCAAAGGCATGCATTCCAAGTAAACGGGTAGCTTGAAATAGTCCTCTGCATGTCTATGCAAGAGTAAATGAGATTATGTGACAGTCCTGGAATGGACTGGTGTCCTGTCCAGGGCATATCTGCCTCACAGTGGACAATAGCTTATGACTGATGGATGGATGGATGGATGGATAAATGGATGAATAATAGATAATTCATATTATTTAGACAGAGTTTACAAAAACTCTTCAAAGAACGCCATAGATACAAACGTCTTAACCGTAACTTTCCCAGCACTACCACAAACACCACCTTTCATTCATTCTGATGGAACATCAGGACCCAAACATGTTTGGTCAAACCCCACCCAAAATGCTGTGTGAGATTCTGGATCTTTGGAAAGTTTGAGGGGACTATTTATACCTATTTTATGGATTTAGGTGTATTTCAGAACAATCCTGCATTACAAAACGCAGGTCTTCTACGATCGGAAAAATCACTTTCATTTTAACATGTATGGTATGAAAGATTTTCCTGACAAACACAATAAATTCAATTCAACCCTATTTTTCTTAAGTGCTCTTCTTAACAAATGTCCACTGTGCTATTTTTGCAAGTTTATTGACCAACACTGACCTCTATAGGCCTCTCTGCTCCCCATCACTCACAGCATGACAGTGATGCACAAACACATCACAAAATTAAAATTATACATTTAAATTATAATCTGACTGTTGGACATAGTTTATGAATATTGTAATAACATACATGAAACATGTGGTATGAAATTAGTTCCTAAAATAATGTTTTGAATGCATGGTATGAATAGAATCACTGTGGCAGCACTGTGTATGTGTGCAGATGGAGTTGAGGCTCATCTAAAAGAAGGCGCATTTATCATAACTTTAGAAACAAGATCACTGTGAGGTTTGTCATCTGCCAAAAAGACGCCAACAAGCTCACAAGTGTGTATTATTCAGGCTTTGGTTCTGTGTCCACTGTAAGGCAACAGGGGGTTTACACTTACTGAGGTCCTCAGCTAGCTGCACTCTCCTGCCTGTGATCAGCTGAACTTTCTTCTCATTGTCCTCAGCAAAGTCCTCCAGCACCTCCTTGACATTCTTCTCCAGGCGCCGCACTAAGGAGCCAGGCAACAACCATCACGCACTGCTAGTGGATCTGTTCACGGATACACTTTGTGACCATAACAATTGCGACATTCCATTACGATTATTTGGCTTTGTGTATTTGGCTTGGTGTAAATCAGTTTAAAGATAATTTAGCTGCACAAAGTACATAAGGAAGGTATTCCTTCTTCATAAAAAAAAAGATAAATGCAGCTTAGTGACTATTTTTGGTTCCCCTTTAGTCAAAATAAAATGAATAATAAATGTGTTCATGTTCAGCTAAAAGAAAAAAACATGAGCGCAAAACATTTTAAGCAGTTTTCTGTCAATTTGAGGTAAGAAGATGTCCCCTTACCCTTTTCTCAAAAATGTTCATTACACTTAACAGTTAATTCCAAAAAGGCTTTCAAATCTAAGAACACATACAAGGCCTTGATGTCTTTTAAATACTTTTCCCATTATGCTTCTATGATGGGGGAAGTTAAGTGGGGCCTTTCAGTAAGGTACAGCCATCTTAGCAGCACCGGTAAGCCCGACAGTGTGGGCCGCAAGCCCAGGCCCACCTTCGGTGTTGGTAAGCTGCTGCCTCAGCGTGTTAGCTGTAATTCCCAGCATTCTCTGGATCCGCCAGAACAAGACCACATCGTTGCACTCCAGCTGAAAACAAAAACACAGCGGCAAGATTTATCGGTTGCTGGCTGGCAGTAGCTTAACACTACTATCATGCCTGGGCAAATCGTTTCATCTCAGACCCTCTCGTTTCATCGTTTTCCTTGCACAATCAGAAATGCTAGCTGGCAAATTTCCTTAAACCGTTGGGAGTCTGTAAAAAAGCACAATAACTAGTCTTACATTTCCTTGTCATAACATTACCATCCTATCACTTTGCATTGCCTCCACGGATTGAAGAGGATGGAAAATTACTGCAGTTCAAGGACTGGAGCATCACAGTCAAGTTCCATAGGTAATGAAGACTTATGAGTTGCCCACAGTTTATGAAAAGTACAGATGCAGAAGGCAGCAGGATCAGGAAAGGCCACAGCAGTAACATCATCAGTGTGACGCAGAGATGTAGAATGGCACACACCTCTGAGTCCACAAAGTGCCTCTGGTAGTAGTAAAAGCCTCTTCTGCACAGGTTGCAGTGGAACAGCGCTTTCTGCAAGAAGTGCCGCCGGTAAAGCTGGTGCCACGTATCCTTGATCTGTGGGACACCAACAGGGAATAAGACTTTCCACAAACCCCCAGGTGGTCTTCCATACAGTACAGTTGGCCATTTACTTAAAAACTTAACTGGGACTGAGAGTTGGCCCATTATTTGAAACAATCTTAAGTTAAATGTGTGGCCAAGGCTCAATACTACACATAGCTACAGGTAAGCAGGCAAAATGGTGGCTTTGGCGTAAGTGGGTGTACTGCAAAAAAATCAGTTCTTGATACAGATGCGTATCTCTGTCTCAGCTACGTCAGCATTCTGTAGATTCTGTTAGAGCTTCAAAGAGAGCAGAATAAACTAAACATGCAGAGGTATCCAACAAACAAAATCCTTCGCAGGATTAAAATGTAAGACTCACAAGGACGGGGTCCACCTCCACCCCTTTGGCCTCAAGGTTTTTGCGCACGGTAGTGACTTCATCATTTGCCAGGTACGCTGTGTGGTCCTCGTGCAGCTTCAGGAGACGCTCAAGCTCATTTTTGGTTTCATTTCGGATGTGCTGCAGGTACGAAAGAATTTGAACATTAACAGCCACACACAGTAATTTATTTAGTTGATGCAACTTAACACTGTCAAGCTACTTACAATAAGCTGCCCATTTAAACCCCTTTGGCAGTTTTTACTGTATTAATACAGGGCAAATAACTCAGTGAAAGGCACTACAGCAGGAGCTGGAATATGAACCTGGGTCCTTCAAGTACGAAGCAGCAGCTGTACCCACTATACTATCCAACACAAAGATAATGTCTACACAGAAAATGTATGATCTTACAGGTCTTGCGACTCTGCTTTTTAATCAACCTGAACAATGTCATCATTAAATGCTTTAGTTTTGCAATAACATAAGGAAAATACAATTTTTCAGCAAAATGCAGAGCATATGGCACTCACAAGCCACTACACCTTTCAATCAACTACATCACACAATGCGTGACCTGGCGAATGTCACGAGGCTGCTGACCTGTTCCGGGGTGCGGTTTGTCCAGTTGAGCCACCTCTGTTTCCAGTCTGGTCCCACCATGTCTGCGATGACTGAGTCAGCTGCACAGGGGGTATGGGCAACACAGTGCCAGTGAGATGCATCACACACTCATAAACAGTGCTGTGTGTGTGCATGTGTGCCGTGAAACACCTACTGTCTTTGAGGCGGGCCTGCAGGGTCTCCTCCATGAACTGGATGGCAGCATCCCACTGAGGCTTGTCTGTGATGGAGCGGTCCTCTAGCGCATTATGCTGGATCACCCTCTGAAAGCACAGGGCAGCTTCACACCCTGGTCCCCAGAAGCAGTCATCGCTGTCAGACACAATATTGGGCCTGCAGATCTGCCCTTAGTGTCTCCTCAAAAACCTCAAAATCCCTGCTTATCAACTGCACCTCAGTCTAAAAAATGTGGGCCTATGTTTCTGTAATACTAAAGTATTCATAAAGTAAAATACTGACTTTTATACCCGATTTTGTGCACATACAAGGAAACTGGCATGGTGGATGCTCCTTGGTGGACACAAATAATAAATATAATCAGCCCAAACAGTAAAGTATGATTATTTACAGGGCTGTGGTACAAGCATATCTAAGTAACAGTGGCATGAGGAAATAACAATAATAATTATAATAATAATAAAGGGAGGTAGATGTAAACACTAGTAAACACTGTACCTTACAATATACTATAGTATACTACCAGTGCAAAGTACCAGTTGCTTTCTGTTAGTTTAGCAAATAGATGCTGATAACAGAAATTTAACATCCATGCAAATGTGAATATGGATTATAAATGCACACTTCATAGGCTTAAGGGTAAAAGTTGTTTTGTGTCTTATTATTTGGGTCCTTATTATTCTATAGTACTTCCAGGACGGTGGACATTGGATGATGTGATGGCCTTGGTGGCAATGGACTGTCATGATCTCTGTGGTCCCAGAATTCTGAATGTCTTGCATTTTGGACAAATTAATGTACAAACTAAATTAATTCATATGTATCCATATGTATATGCTAGAAAAACATGATTTGAGTTTGTATACAAGGCATTTTTCAGAAAAACGAACAAAAGTGTGACTTTGGGATGTGGGAGAGAGCCGTGCTCACCAAGCTCTCCAAAGCACGTTCGTTCCACTTGTGACGCTTGATGCTCTCATCCTTCACTGCCTCCTTCAGCTTGTCAAAGATGTCATCTTGGTCCTTCCCCTTGTATTCCGCCATGAAGCGTGCAAACTCCTCCTGCAGTGTCTCCCATGCTACCTGCCAAGAAACCACGAGGAGAAGTCCTTTGCACTACTGCAAACCAACCTACAAGGGTCTAGACAACTACAATACTCATGAGTCCTTTCATGAAGTGATGCCGCTCCTGTTCCACTGTTCCACATTGTGTTGAAATTACATAACATAAAACAGCTCTAACTTAGGAAGAAACTCCTCTTTTCAATTGGTCATAAGGTACTATCTCAGCAATGTTTTGAAGCCCTCACTACCTCCAGGGCTTTGTAGGGCAGCTGCTTGTCTGTCCATTGCTTCAGCTTGATATCAACAGTGGTGTTGAAGGTGCCAGAGTCCATCGTCTGGGCAGCAGGCAGGTAGATGTTCTCAATGACGTGTGTAGAAACGCGCTCCCATAGCTTCTTCTGCAATATGGATTCCCTGAGGACCAAACAAGGATTCAGCAGTTCTGACAGGTTGTACGCAGAGGCTTTTCTCCAAAGTGACATACAACCCAAATGAATGTGCATTTCACAACAGAAAAGGAGGTACAGCCACGCAATTGTAGAAGCACAGTCAGTTTATCCAACACCACTGTTTTTGCTCACACAGACAGGAGCTGCCTATGGAGTTCACACAAAACACCACGGTGACCATGGCAGATGGTGATCACACCATCTTGCATCAGTAAGTTCATGGAGGAGTTAGGAGAGTGGGAGAAAAGTATGTTTGAAAGAGATGCATTTTAAGACCATTCTTAAATGTTGGAAGGGATTCAGCAGCTCTGAGAGAGAGGGAGCTTATTCCCCCACATTGGAAACAAAACTAAGATCCTGACTCCTTTGGAGCGGAACCACCAAGCCGCCAGAAGCTGAGGAGCGTAGTGTTCCTCCTGGGGTGTTGGGAATAATGAGCAAAACTAAAGTAGACACAGAAGTGAAATGCACTGATTTCCAAATGTGCTCAGTAACCACTAAACAACACATTGACACTGGAAGGTACAGCACTGTGTTTTTAGAAGCAGCATTCCTCCAGCCATAGTGTACACAGGCAGAACTTGATGCATATTTACAGCAACCAAGGACTGCAGCACATGATGAAAGTCTGCAGCAAACCAAGCCCATTGAGAAGAGCACTTCCCTCCTAGTGATGAGAAGGCACATTTATCACAAACGGGAGGCAATTTTTCATAGCTCTTCACTACCTCCTATCAATACAGGCTGCCTCTCTGAGCTACTGGCTAACAGTGGCAGACGGGGTGGCCTGTTCAAACCACTAAGGGGGCCGTTCATCATCCCATCGATCCTGCGACACTGGCGGACTTTGCCGGGCTTCTCTCCACCTTGAAATGAATCCGATTCATCAGTCAACCCTTTGCCCCATGGTTGCACTTCAAAACCTTTTCAACAAGATGTTCAGTGGCCCCTTAGCTGGGCTTACTGGGCCAGAGCAACTAAAGTCAAGCAGCAACTAGATGGGCAAGCAGCCGACCATCCACACTCTCTGACACGCCTTCCACAAATATAAAGCAGTACTTTGAATGTCACGTATTTCACCTGAGACACATCAGAGACTAAAGTGCTCATAATTGTAGATGGGAAGGCACAGCTGGTGTTCTACGGTTGTCCTTCTGCCAGGATGAGTAACAGCTCTACAGAAAAGTACTTTACACAAAAGTTAACTCCCAGTAGTAACAGTTAATTCCTCTATTCCAAACTCACCCACATAAACAACTCTGTATTGCAACCTTAAAGAAAAGGAAAGGTATCTCAACTCGCTTGCACCATGTAGGAATATGACGGTACTTGCCAGTGTTTCGGCGTCACTTGACTCAAGCTGATCACTTCATCTAATATTTCATTCTTGGCTTTTTCAAAGAGTTCATTCTGGGGGATAAAAGAAAAATAAAGAATGAGTACATCTGTGCAGAGAAAATGCTAAAAACTTGATCCCTTTAATGTAAATGTACTTATTTATATTGTGCACAGATAAAAGATACAGATTACTGCTAAAGGCTTCTAATAAACCCTTTTAAAAACCTTCTTGTGTGTTCTGAGATTTACTATTATATTAGATATGAAAGAACTCACAGTAACTGAAAAGCATAAATATACTGACAAACTTTTAATAAACCATTAAGAGCTCAGTGTTCTGCAGCAACAACAGTAACACAGGCCAAAAGTAGCTATACATAAAATTTAAAAAGTTTTATGTGCACCCAGTTTTCAAACATTAAACTGACTGTACCATTAAGTTCAGAATAGACCATCCCACGGAAGAATGCACAATCACTGTACTGTATTTTGTAAACATTGTACCTTGTTGCTAGTTCGAATCAACTACCTTAGTCACTGCCTTGAGCTTTCGCTTTGTGTACTTTTCTATTTATTGTTATTTTTTTGCACAGGGATGTCATTTCCTGCTCTTGTCTAAATGTCTGAATGTAGCACTCTGAGCCCCAGAAAAGCGGTATTTCAACCCTACTGTATGCTGGTGTATGGATGGGTTGACAATAAAGATCTCTTGAGTTTTAAATGCCCTCAACTTTCTTTGCAGTACTGTGGTTCACGCAGGTTCTCACTTTGACAAAGCTTTTGGTAGACGACATGGAGTGAAGCTACAGCCACTGCCTCTATCACCCATCAATGTTTAAATCTACTGAGGCTCATTTAAGCCCAACACTGCAGGTTCTACATCTTGGTCACTGGCCTGGAGGTCTGTCAATCTCCACCCAGACGCCCCTGATCATCTGCCTATATTGTCTTACCCTGTCAAGCTCTCGCAGCCGTGGATAATTGTTCTTCCACTCTGTCTCTAGGTTAAAGCGGGAAGCTAGATACCACAAACACAAAACAAGGAAAAAACAATCAGCACTTTGTGAACATTTGAATCTACAGTCTCCTGCCCCATGAAAAACACTTAAGTCATAAAGTCGGTAAAGTTTCTCATTACTGGCACAAAGTGCACAAAGGAGTTAAATTCTCACAGCATTCACTGTGTTTCTTATAAACAAAAATCTCATTACCAAGCGCCGTGCATAAAACACTGTTTTTCTAACAACCTTGGAAATGATGACACAGCATTTAAAATGCAAGATTTACGATTTTTTTAAGATGACCTATAAAGGCGTCCTGTTTTTATACTTCATCAATGATCCAAGTTCACCAAATACTGTTCTCGAAGGAGCTAAATTCATACAGCTGGAACCGCAACAGCCCGGAACACCACCATTTACACACTAATCAACTGCACTCTGTAGTAAATTTCAGAAATGCAAGTAACTGTATAGACTCTGTTTGTCAAAACGCGGTTAAGGTTACCGCACATTTCACATGTGGGCCCAGTTCGCTGTGCTCCGCCTTAACTCACGGACCCCTAGGGAAACAGGCTAGCAGAGCCATGGCAGGACGGCAGCCAAGCACCCAGCCTGGGATCAATCCCGCTCCGCCTGACTCCCTAATCACTTTCCCCAGTGGCGCCACCCACAGGGATCCATTATCCGATGCTCTGCTCCCTACACAATGGAGATTACAGTAATTGCTTCGTTATTCCCCCCCCACATCTCCAGCTCTGGGTTGATGTGCTGGAAATCTATAAACAACACAATGGGAAGGGAAGCCAGTGCTGACATGTAATAAATCTCGCTGTGTCCTCGTGCCTCAAGCTTTGCTGGCCTCTAATTCCCTGCAGGGGCCAGATGACTGTACTACGGTGAGACAGGGCACAGGTGGGACTGAGTGACCAGGGAGGGCTGTTCGGGGCCAAACTGAGGCGAACTGCATCAGAGGTTGAGATAAACTGACTGGAAAAGGCATACAGCCCCCCCCCCTCCCCGGCAGGCGCTGGGACAGTGAGGTCGTATCGTAACCATTTACTTTAAACTGCTTAGATTTGAGATGAGAACCCATTTACATCCTAACACAGCATTATTACACACTGTTTGGATTACTGTCACCGACAGAAAATCTACACTCTAGGTTCACAGGTCTGTTTACCTCACAGAGTTAATTCTGAAAGTTAACTGGGCCCACATGTGTATCAGCAAATCTCCTGTCTGCTCCTGGCTACCTTGTGCACAGTCACGCCGGTTTCAGTTCGGGCTAAACCATTGTTTAAACTGTCTTTACTGATACTTTCATCGAAAAAGCAACATAATGAAAACATTTCAATTGTTTCAAAGCAATAAAATATGAAAAATGTCAGTGTAACATTTGTGAATCAGTAAAATGAGACAATTGGCCAAGGGTTCGAATACTTTTGGAAAGAAATGTAAGTACTGGTCAGCAAGGATACACCAAGTCATGTTTTCAAAGCTCATTAAAAGCTCAGTCTTTTTTTTATCACTAGGATTATGAATCAGAGGTATAAGAATGATAATGTTAATGGAAAGAGCCGTGTTTCCTGTCAGCTTTGCAAGCTAAAAACCACTGTATTTGAATTACGATTTTCAGTTCAGGTCACAACATGTGGAAAACGTTCATTCTTAGCACCGATTTGAACTGAACTCAGATTAATCTTACATGCTGTACAAATTAAAAAAGACAAAACATCTTTCACCTTTTATTCTTCACCCTTCACAGTAGCAATAGCTATTTTTTAAACTTGGGTGGAAATACACACCTACAAGGTAAACTCTCAAACAAACCTTTAAAGGCATCCGCCTGCTGTTCCACTGACTCCCGCACCATCTTCCAAAAGCAGTCGGACACGGCCAGACTTAAGTTCTTGGTGGTCACCTGATGCGCCTTCAGCATTCCTGTCCTGTGGCAAAACAGAAAGGCGGTTCTGCAAATCTCAGCCTCACGTTCGCAGCCCTCTGAACAGATATTTGGCCTTGCAGTACAAATATTCATCATTCTGAAAACCAGAAGTAGTTCTGCTTTTCAACTTGACTACTTCTTGAGGTAGTAAGGTTATAAGCTGCAGGAGTTTTTTGGTTGAAACCTCCCTGCTTCAACAACTGTAACAATAACAATGTAATCCTAACTTTAAATTAATCAAATACCAGGATACATACTTGAGCAGGTTGGAGTTTTGGAAAAATTCCTCTTCATAATCTTTGATGGCTTCAATACTTTCACTGCTACTTCCTGAAAAGGGTGACAGTTTGATTCACTGACAACATCAGGTGCTGCAACAACTTATGCTCATCACACTCAGTCAGACAGGTTTACCTTTGCCAGTCACCACCGCAAAGTATCCCAAAGCCTTCATGGGGAAAAGCTTTCCTTCCACTATTTGCTGAATCTGCAATAAGCAAAATGCACCATATTTACTCCCCTCTGGCCATCACACATACCACACGACAAGAGCAGATGTACACAAAAATTTAGTTTTAATTGATCCTGCATACTTATAATGCAACAAATAATATTTTTAAACCTTACAGATCTTAGACTGTTGCCAGAAATATACATTCGTCTCTCTTTGGTGCATGAAAAGCACTGTTGTTAAAACTGATAGTGTTGCTCCCCCTTGTGGACACTGAGAGGATTTAATTACTGCCTGAGTAGCTTGAGGCTCTCATGATTCCACAAGTCAGTGAAAGAACAGCCGCAATCGCTCACCCTGCTGGGGCTGGCCAGGTTCTTCTCTGCCAGGTCCACTTTCGTCAGGACAAAGATGGTCCGCTTCCCCTGGGGGTCCATCTGACTGACCAGGTCTGTGACGATGCTGCGCTCGGCATCCACTGAGCCATCTAAGGACAGTAGATCAGTCTTGCTTACATCTGACATAAATCTCAAAGAAAACTGTCCATAAACATAGAAATATGGTGTGCTATTTGTTTTTTCTACAGTTGTGGTTGTTAGTTGAGATCATCAGTCTCCTCCAAAGGGACGCACAATAAGTCATTCGATTGAGAACATACAAAACATACAAAATGCACATTTTTGAGCAAGGTCACCTTGAATGCAGAGGATGATAGCATTTGGGTTCTGCATGTAAGCCTTGCTGATACTGAATATGGTCTCCTTGGTGTCAGCTGCCATGCCAGTCGTTACAGTCTGCATACAAGCAAGGCATAAACACGTCATCTTCACACAGGCTTAGAGATGGTATGAAGAGCAAATTATGACATTTGCGCCAATCAAAATTACACTGCTACATAAATATGCTAGCTACCACTAACAAATAAAACCACTAACTGACAAACATTCAACTATTTTACTGTACTGTTTCTAACAAATGCCCTAACAACTGCCTTAATTTCTTAACCATCTTTCTGATTCAGCTGCAATACCTGTTTGGTAAAAAATTTTCCTTCTATCATTTCCTGAGAAACTCATTATCTTTTCTATAAATGCGACTCAAGAGGGAGTGCAAGGTAAATGAAAGCGGTACAAACGGAAATAGTAGGAAAGAACACAACATGATGAACTGATGCACTCACACTGATGACCCCTGGCAAGTCCACAAGGACCATCCTCTGGATACCTGGGCCCTTCACACTCAGGGAGATGGTCTGAAAAAAGTGCAAAACTCCAGTAATTGCTCTGCACTTTCTCAGACAGAGCTTTAAGGTTAGAGCAAGTATAAGACTGAGTCTCTCCAGTACTCATTTTTTAGATGTACACATTTCATGCATTGTCTCCTCCAGAACATCTTCTACATTAAACCGACTTTCGGCTGCTCCCATTAGGGGTCACCACAGTGGATCGGATCGTCTGCATATTTGGTTTGGCAGATTTTTATGCTGGATGCCCTTCCTGATGCAACCCTCCATTTTGTCTGGGCTTGGGACCGGCACAGAGGTGCACCATCTTGTGGCTGGATTTGGATCAACACCCAATGTGGGGCTCAAACCCATGACCCTGAGATTACAAGTCACATGCTCTACCGACTGAGCTAGCCAGGCAGGGCCTAGAACAGCTTCTACATTAATCCCTCAAAAACACCCATTTTCGTAACAGGCCTATGTTAGACTCCGTGTACCTCCCGGCAGGTAATGTGAAATCAGGGCCACCATGAGCACTGTCTTCTCACTCACGGTTTGGCTTATGCTGTTTGAAGAGCTCAGCCTTCACTTCCCCTTGTTTGGCATTTGGTCTGTGATGATCTTGGTAACCACAACCCCCTTTGAGACTCATAATGATGCCAGCTCATTTAGTGAGTGTGAGTTCATTGGCATTATTTTCCTTTATTTTGGCCTTTACTATTACGCTTTGTTTTTCTGTATGGCAGTAAGTTCAGCTCATACATAAATACTGAGTATAACATATACGTACGTTTTGTTTGTGAACTTTTTTAAGTGGAAGGTTCACAATCTGTACATCAGACTTAAACAAGTGCAGGCAGACACCCAAACAAGGTTACAGTCATTAATGAAGGGAAACTGGCTGTTCTAATATGATAGACTATAATCAGCTGAACTAACTGTGGCCATTTTAATGGCTTTTGATGATATTTTAGTATAAATGGGTGTTGATTTTGGGACTCAGGAACATAAAAAAGTTTTCCATTAAAACTAATTACAGTAATTACATTTTTGATTTATGACGTCATCTTCCGAAGGGTTTTTCAGGAACAAACTACCTTGGAAAGACTTAGGAAAATTATACTTGAAATGTTCAGTTACAGCCAAATATAATACAACCATAAATAATATGAATATAAATTCTTGAGGCAAGAATGTAGAGCCATAGCCACTAGACTGCACCACAAGCCTCACCTCAGGGCTAACCGTCTGCCCCTCCTTCACGCTCTTCATCATCCTGAGCTCGATTTCGTGCCGCAGAGCAGCAAGCTGTAGGGCAAGGGAACAAACTGTCACTTTCCTGAGAGCAGCACACAGTCACAACACTGTAACACTACAGTAGATGTGACAGCAGGGAAAATACAAGCAGGTTAACTAGCTTACATCTTCTTCTTTGCCCAAATCAAATTCACGAGTGCTGTCCTTAAACATGGCAACGTGGTGAGGCCCTTCGCTCAGTGTAACCTGACAGGAAAAAAGGAAATTATTCTTCACATTGGTTTCGATGTTGCTGACAATGAGAAAAATACAGTGTTACTATTAAAAGAATGACAAAACACTTAACATATCATTAACAATTAATAACAGTTTTTTAAAAAATTGCATAAGTTATAATTTTACTAAAAAAATAAACCTGCAAGTTATGATTAAATTTTTCTCTGCAGGCGGTGGTGCTGAAGGTCTGAACCCCACTCCACCTTGAGCAGATTACTTACCGTGAACTGCTCAAGTAAAAATGACCCAGCTGTATAAATGGGTAGCTCACTATTCCCCCCCAATTTCTATCACTGTCATTCCCTTTGGAAAAGAGAGTCTGCTACATGAATAAACAGCAATAAGCTGCAGTCCTCAACTGAACACACATACCACAAGCACTTTTCCCAGGTTGAGATGCTCACCTTGACAGGGGACCGGGTCATCATCTCCCCAGAACCCCGCGGGAAGATCCGCGCCTGGGCGATCATCTCAAGCACACTGGTCTTGCCAGCACTCTGATCCCCTACCACAACCACCTATGGGATAATGCCAGAAGCACAAAGGGACATATATCTCTGGGCTTGGAATAATTTGTGACTTGAGATGATGCATAGCAGCAACCTACATTATTAATCAAAGAATTTAAACAATAAATGGAAAAGAAGCTGCTATAATCCTGGTGGTACTGGTGGAACTAGCACCAGCATCTGTGAGATCTAAAGAAGTAAGAGGAAGCATGTATTCTTGTGAGGGCAGAAAGCATTATCATCAGTTATAGTGTGGATATGTAACTACAGTTTGTAGTTCTGCTCCCAGAAGATGCAATGCTTCACAAACTCCTGACTGTACAAACAGGTGTGTCAGAACATTGACTTAAGGTGAGAAGAACAAAGTCACTGGGTGTGATGCGACATCAAGAGACAGCTCACCCGAGGCAGGTGATCCTGGGTATTGTAATTGGAGTCGTAGTCGGACAGGATGTCCAAGACTTCAGAATACATGTCAATGAGGGACTTCTGCATGGGTAAGCAACACAATGAAACAACGTGAAAACCAGGGATCATTCAAGCATCTGACAGCTTCCTTCTATTGTACAATAAAATGCAGATTTCTTTTCTAAAACAGAACTGAACTGTTTTACAATGAAAGGTCAAACCAAAGACAAACTGAAAAGCTCTGAGATGTTTATACTTAGACATAGAAAAGGCATATTAAATACTTTGAAATGTGCCTGCCAGAAAAAAAATAGTGTGCAAACATTACAAGGGATGGCAGTGAACACACTCCAGCAGTTGCACAAGTCAGCTAACAAAAACTAAACAAGTCTTTTGTAAAGGTGTGCCCACTGAGAAGCACCCTCACCTTGACCTTCCTCTGATGAATGCCCTTGTCATCCTTCTGGAGAACCACCTTGCGGAGCTCCTTGTTCTCCTTCTCCAGACGCTCCAGCATGCGCTGGTACTTTATCTGAGGAATGCAAGCAGGAAGAGGTCCTTTAAAGCTCCAGCACAAACACCAAAAGAGAGCCTCATCTGTCGACAGTAGCTCTTATAAATTCAAACAAATGCAATTTTAAGGATTCTGTGTACACCCTGGCAGGAGACAAAAAGCAGAGAAACGAGTGATTCTGAACAACCCACAGCAAAGCATCCCACATCTCTGGCAAGTTGCTACAGTAGAGCTGGGGAGACATTTCCTGATGAGACATGTTAACCAAATACCTTGTGGGAAAATGTACTCAAAGTTTTGGTACTGTAAATGCTACTGTAAGTAACTAAATAAAAGTGCACTGTTTAGATGCGCAGCATTTCCAACTGTCCCAGCTGTGCTAGAGGGAAAGTAAATGCACTAAGAACACTGCCAGTGTATTTATGCTCCCCCATTCCTGATGCTTATTGAAGGGGCCATAAAGAGGGGACTAAAATGGAGGTTAGCAAATATTCAGGTATAATTTTGTATCCTGGGGTACTGCATCAATTCATAAGGGGTTTCATCCATCACTTTTGCTAGCACTCCTTACCTGAGTTCGTACAAGTTCCTCCTGAAGCTGGTCTATCTTCTCCTTATCCGTGGCCTGTAATACAAGCACTGACTTGGGTAATGGCATGCTATGCAAGCTAACCCCCCCAGGAGCACCCAATAAAGAAATCTGCAGAGACCATATGCAAATTACTCTGGTGGAAGTGGAAGAAAAATTAAGTTAATGCTACAGGAGGAAATTTTTGTTTGCGGCAGGCAGATGACTGAGGCCCTCATTCATCGAGCAGAAAAAGCAAGCAACAGCAAAACACATTAAAAACAACCTTTGTAAGAGACGGAGGAAGGACTGATTAAAACCCCTGCGTGATCACTTTGCAAAACAGAGTATCTCCACACCACGGCAGGAAGACCAAGCACAAAGAAATAAGACAGACAGCGAGACAGGATGAGGAGACATGGGAAGCCCACACAGGTGAGGAAGGACAGTACTGTGGCTTCAAGGTGCTTCTGAGCTCCTCTTTGTGCCACATGGCTGAAGTGGTCTGACTGGCCTTCACAGAGTCCAGAGAAAGTACACAGCCATTTTAAACCAAGCTCAGTGGATGTTTGTATACATACATCTACAACGAGAAACGTGAAGTGCAGTAGTGAGTTATCCACCCAATCGATTAACAGTGATTTAACTCCATGCAGTGAGGACATTTCAACAGACACTGTCCCAAAGATGCAGGTAATCTGTCCAGTATGTTAGTGGTTCATCAAATATGGCCGAAAGTGGTTTGGCCTACAAGGCAAACTTGGCCAAAATGGTCCTGTTGACTCCCAGGTACACCATTCTGTCAGAAAAAGGTAAAACTTTCATGCTTTTAGGTATGCCTAAAAAACAGGGCTGAGGTACAGTGTGATGCTTCCTTCACACCAGCAGGACTTTGAAGGGACCAGGGTGGTTAAGCAGGAGTGTCGATTATGAAATTACCATGGTACATACATACAGCAGAATACTGTCACACACAGTGCTGTGAAAAAGTATTTGTCCCCTTTCCAATTTCTTCTACGTTTACAATTTTGACACTAAACTTGATCACATCATAGGAGCCTAAAAGAGTGGAAAAAAAATCACACCAGTACTGTTTTTACATTACTTCCTTAATGTGGAAGATAATAAAGTGTGAAGTTATAGGTATGGACAAAGTAGCTGCCCCCAGCTTCATTCATTCTATTCAAAGGGTGGGGAAAAACTGAGTTGTTCGAATACAGTCTGGCCTGACTTGGCACAGTCTGGTCCAGTATGATTGTCCACAGCTTTAAACCCTTGCCAGCCAATGTCAAACTGGCAAACCAGAGATTCACAGCAGCACATCAACTCACACTCAAAAGAAGACCTCAACAGAAAAGGTGCTCAAGTTACAGAGCCAACCTCTGTACTTAAAAATGATCAGATATCATCTCTACAGGACTATATAATGTATCTTCAATTCAAAACAGCATTTTTCAGCTTTTATAATAAAAACTAAAGCATAGGTTTGCATACAGCACTGACTGGCACATGGAGAGAAGAGCAATGAACAGACGATGAAAACCATTGCATAAATTAAACTTCCTCTGTGTCTGCAGGAAATTTGACTGAAGCAGAACTGCAGGTTGGGCTTTGGAGGAGGGACAGCAGAGAAAGCCGCTGTTCCGTAGTGCTATTTTGCCAAACCACAAAAAGAATGACCCCAGCAAAATTCTGCTGGTGTGAAAAGAGAATGACAGCTCTCTTTTGAGAGGGAGGTAGTTCCTCGCTGGCAGTGATCATTGGTCTATGGTAGACCTTCACCTTGCGCTTGTGGTGTGGGGGGCTGGGGGTCGGACCGGGGCTACTGGCCGTGGCCCTGTGTGCCTCCTCCTCGTGCTGCTGAATCTGCTGCTGAATGAGAACGAGCTCCCTGAGCAGGTCCTGCTGACGTGTCGCACAGGGAGAGAGCGTGGAGACCAATGTGAACATTAAGCATGAAACATGGCCAGAATCAGGCCTGCTGAGAACAGCCCAGGTACCTTGAAGCTAGCAATGAAAAATTAAACAGCGACTTGAAGGAAAAATGCTGCATTTGAACCACAAAAATGTCTTCCTTAGAGTCCTATTGCAGCTTTTCGGACAAGCTGTCTTAGAACAATTCTTTCTAGAAAGTTGCCTTTTCATCAATCTCAACTGAACAAAATAATATAAGAATTAAGGTGAAGGGCATAAATATGAATAATTTTAAACATATTATTTTAATTCAAATCTCCAACACAAAAAGTAAATGCATAGGTGAATCACCTTGGACTGCTTTGGACAAGGTTTCTCTCTTTGACAACAAAGAAAGACTTCTGGTTATTGACAAAAACAGCCACAGTGTGGAAAAACAGATAAATACAATAATATAATAAGTCTCCTGTTTTTCTAAATGTACAAGACTCTCTGTGCTTTTCATTATGTGGGCAGGAAACATTAACAGAGGGAAAATGATGTGAAGACAACAGAGATCAAACATATTTCAGATTCAGCAGGGAATCTGAAAAAATACAGAAAAGGTTTTAAGGTGTTAAGGTGAAATCAAAAATCGGCTTCTTCGTCATTAACACATACATATAAAGGCTAAGCCTGAAAGTACACACTGAGCCATTTCAAGCAATAATACAGGTAATAAAACTCCTTTCAGAAGAAATCAGAGCCATTTCATCTTGGTACAGCACTTGCCTTCTTAAACTGCTTATCACTTGTATCCGAGCCCTGGTTCTCCATGGCTTTGAATGTTGGTTCCCCAGATGACTCTGAGAGCAGAAAACAAAATATGACCAATATTTACCTAAATCATTCCGATCGATAAATTAATACTGAAAACAATACTCAATGTTAGGAACACAACTGAGTTGCTTTTGCTTATCAAGACTAAAATGCAATTATGTAACCCATTTAAAAGTTTGGAAATTCCATGAAATAAAACCTTGGTTTGAGGAAAACAGTCCTTCACAAGAGGAAATTAAGATCTGCTGCCCAGGGGCTCTGTATGCACAGCAGCAACAGTGACTGACACATTACTGTCATGTCATTTGTGTCACAATCACTGGGACAAAAGGATGTGAGTGACACTGTACAGTCATCTTTCCAGGCTTCTGCTAGCAGAGAACCCAAAAGATAGCCACAAATGCCAATGCAGGTGTGTGGCAAGCTGAGAGTTTGGTGTGTCAGTGACAACAAAGGGTTGAGTGAAAGCAGTGTTCCCCATGACAGCATAACCAATTACAATGACTCCTCAACGTACAAACACACTTGGCACCATTCATAACTCATAAATGCAGCACTGCCTTTACAGCCAAGTTGCCATCAATAAAGTAGGTAATACAAATGTCCATTAACGCACGTGCTTGTTAAGTTTTCAGAAAAACTTAGCTTAAGCTATAAAATATTTCACAAAAATCAGTTTTATATTGTTTTTTAACTACATGAAAGTCAATTAAAAATAACTGAATTTAAAAGTAAGTCTAAACAAAAGAGCTGATGAAAAATGGCAAGATTAACCATCTTATTACTGGAAAACACAGGACATGACTGTAAACGGGGTCCAAGTGAGCTAAACTAAGACTTTTACTGCCTCTTAATGGCTGACGATAGGAACATAGCCGGTAGTTCTAAAAAATGAATGAGTGAAGAAATCCATGTTAAAAAAATTAATATGGAAAATGTCTGCATGCTCAAAAACACATGATTAAAATGTTTGTAATATAAGGAGTCATATAATTTAATTCACCTGGGACAATATTTCAACAAATGAATAAACAACAGGCTTATTTTCCAAACTTTTGAGCGAAAAATGAGCAAAACAAAAACAGAAACAAGACATGTTCTATGAGAACAAAAAACTATTCTTCTAGAAGGAAATGAAATCAAAGGAGACTAAGAGGCAGTTCAGAAAGAGGGAAGAAAAATGTTAAGCAAGACTGAGGCAAAACAGCCAAAGTGGGGAAAGCACTTTGCAAGCTCAATGTAAGCAGAATCTGTTGTTAAGTGCACCACACGTTGGACATGTGGTGCCGCTGTGGATTCACCGTACGCTAATCGACACCAGGATCCCAGGCTTCCAATTGGAGCAAAACCCAACATGAAATCTGACATTTTTAAACGGTCATTTGTGTTGAAACACTTTGTGAGAGTGTTCAGTTGTTCAATGATATTAGTGAGAGAATTATGTAAGAACATGTGTGGTCTTCCCTGGTCCTGGTCCAAAGCAGCACGCAGCAGGACAATGAGACACACTTGGGTCATTCCGCGGGTACCGTGAACGATGGCCCCATCAGAACACCACGGTGCAACCCCACACCACAGCACCCAATCGGAGAGCTCAGAGACTGTGTTGAGGCCATCTGAGCATGAGGATCACACACCTAACAACAGATGCAGACCAGAAGCTCCTTTGACTTCACTACCCAAATAAATACCTGTGAAGAGTGTGCAAAGGGGGAGAAAAAAAATGAAAAGATGGAAACAAAAGAAGAAAAGAATATATTTGACTAAAACAGCACAGGATCATTCAAGGACACATGGCAGCCTCCTGAAAGGGTTAATAGATAACACAACTCGCCCACCGGCATGTGTGGTCTTCTTTCCATTAAAGTACCTCAAAAGGGCTATCCAGGGTCCACTTAAACATTTCTATACTGTGGAGTATCTCAGAAACAAACTACATCCCTAGTAGCTCTACAGAAATGTGAAGGGAATATAAAATACTGATTTTCACAGTTACTGCCTGCAAGTGATCTATCGTGTAGATTTCC
The DNA here is from genome assembly GCA_018136845.1 of Heterotis niloticus. Classification (NCBI taxonomy): domain Eukaryota; kingdom Metazoa; phylum Chordata; class Actinopteri; order Osteoglossiformes; family Osteoglossidae; genus Heterotis; species Heterotis niloticus. Next base: position 15,414,647 of record CM030903.1, on the reverse strand, counting down.
AAATGCATCATGAGAACCACTCCACTGTACAGACAGTTGTTCAAAAACCAGTAATAATAAAAATCAAAACATTTCTTTAAAAACTCTTGAGCTGGCCATTATTTGAATTCTTCACAAAAAAAATTTCAAGTTAATATCTGTAACATTAACCCGAGCTTTAAACTAACTTTGCAGTGATGTTCAGGGGTTTCGATGCATTTCCATCCCTTAGAATTAATGCTTGAATAATGTGTGAGGAAGCCCTCCCAACATTGCCAGACCACCAGAATCAGCTGCTCTACTAACCATTTGAGAGGAGGCCCTTGAGGAATGTGAAGTTCTCTCCAATCTTCTCCAAGTCAGGCAGCAGCTTGGCCAGTTCCTCTGTATCAGGAAGGACACTGGCAATTTTCTCTGCAATACCAGGAAAAGCCAGAAATAAGCAGAGAGCAACACTGTATCTTAGCGCATTATGACTCATTTTACTTGCTTATCCCAACCTCTCCCTAAAGTGGCGTGCATATAACCTGATCCATGAGCACAGCTGATTATTTACTGGAGTTAAATCACATTTTTTGGGAAAATCTCCAGTCCAGGGATCTGAACTTGTGACTGAAGATTATTTTGCAGTGTTCATTTGTATGTACCAGTATTCTGCTCAGTACCTCTTAAAAAAGGTGAAATATTTATTAGGGCTGTGGGTTTTGAACGTCAATGGGTTGCTCTAGTTTTGAACCTGTTAAATCTTTTTTAAGAGGCAACGCACCCAAGTTGATATGTTCATTCAGCTCCCAGATGAAGTCAGGCACTATAGATGTGTATTCACTGAGGTCAGGCAGCATGTCTTTCCATTCGTCATAAGTCTGAAACAGAGTAAACACACAAGCTCAGATTCCGCATTTCGAGGGCACTCGTTAGCATTTATTACCCTTTAATATTATACATCATACACAGCAGGATTTAGTAGTAAACTTTGAAAGTGTTTACCTCTTTTTGTATCACACTGTATACATAATATATCAGCCATCTCTTTTATTAAGAAAGAAAGATTTTATTAAGAAAACTGCACAATCAACAGCTATAGCACATTGTTAGGCTTGTGATCCAACCTAAGTGAATGAGCTTATTATATTTAAAGACCATCGAATACAGCTATAAACTGTGACTTAACACTTTGGAAAACTGCTTCTGTACGTACAAGGAACCTGGCACAACGGCTGCTCTTCTGGCCACAATTAACAAGTAAAAGCAACACACGTTACACAACATTTGAGACACGTAATAAGTATGAAGTAAGCAAGTCTGAAGAGAATACAATCCAGACTGTACATATGTGCATAACATGATTTTGTTGAAGGAAGTTATGTTACAAATATTTCTGTAACACATAATTAGACTGTTTAATAAACTACCAATCAAGGGCATTCAAGAGCTTGTTAAAACTTTTTTTTTGCCACAAGGAGTCTACGTTTGATAGTACTGAGGTTTGACAGCTTGGCATGAAGATAAACGTCAACACAATAGAGGACGCACTCCAGCCACACACCCTTCTCAATTTGTTTATTACAACTTTGTAGATTTTGCTTTTTATAGGCCTGACATCCCATTCAGGGTGTAGTTTTCCTAGCCTGGCCCAGTGATTCCAGGATCATGCAACCCTGACCAGGAAAAAGTAGATAATTGATTTCTGGATGTCTGACCTCTTGTTTAACATGAGCAACGACTGCAAAAGCACCAACTGCCACCTCACCTTTTTGGCAGTGTACCCTCCACCTACAGCAGAGCCCAGCAAGATGTAGCGCAGTTTAAGGAGCCTGGCAGCCAGCCGGGCCACCCAGAATGTGCGGCGCTGCTGGTAATAGTGGCCCCCGTATTGAGAGCGGTGGCTGCGAGGGGGAAGCCTGGACAGACTGGTAAACTGTCTGGCCACGATGCAATGAGAGGGGCAAGGGGGAGCAGCAGAGGGTGAGGAGTACCGATGGTGGACAACCCAGGACAGCTGGTGCAGCTTCTGAAGCGGCACTGGGAATCGAACCCTTATGCCAGCTAACTTTGGATTCCTGCACGCCATGCTGGAAAGTAAAAGTATCATGTTTTAATCAGCAAATAAGTCCAAAGTGTGGGTAATGCTATTGTACATGGAGGTAATCACCTGCCTCTGTATTGCTTGATCATAAAATAAAACCATTAAAATGAGTGATAGCATTCCTATATCGAAGATATACTTACATCTATATTACACATATATGTATAATTAAATTAATGCATTAAAATGAACATAGGCATTCTTATATTCAACATGCACTTACGTTTATATTACACATGTACATGTCTAATATACAGACACAGTTTCATATAGAGAGGAAAGGTAGTTATATGTGTAATAATATAAGCTCACTTGACTAACAAAGAAAGCAAATGTTTGCTGATTAAATAACTGCTCCATGTAATAAAGGGTTAGGGAAAATGGACTGTAAATTAATTTAAATGATAAGGTGAAATAATATATGAATGAATGCTTCATTATTCAGAAGATAAATGCTACGTCGGTTCACAATAATCATGCCCATTTCTTCTCCAAGAAAGTAACCAAAATTGCTGCCAGAATTTTAAAGATGCAAAATAAATATTTTTTTCAATTGTGCTCCTGCCCTATTTCCAGACATGACAGGAGCATTAGCTAACCAGCTACACACTTTCCTGCATAATATCATATAGTAAAGAGATTTTCTTACCACGCAACTATATTCCCTGCTCGTAGCATCCTGTGCAAGCGTGAATAAATATCCAGAGATATTATATTTGTTTTTTTCCTTTACAGCTTTATTTCATTTTTACATATGATACATATCAGCAAGCTAGCTGGCCTGCCAGCAAGGACACACTAGGAGACCAGGTGTCAGCGGACACTTCCTGGAAAGCGGTCCCACGGCAAATTTACACCGACCGGAAACAAGTGCCCGTCGTCAGATTCCGCATATCGAGAGCGCTCGTTAGTACGGCAGCGGTGCACAGTTGTGCTCCTCTTGCAATATTTCTGCATCACTACTTTGACCCCTATTGCACATATTTTTAGATCCCCCAGTACAAGACAAATCGTTAACACCACTAGTTCAAAGGTTTAAATATATACAGTATGTGCTGGTGATTCAATCTGAGTAGAAACAACTATCTTCAACTGTATAGGCTCTGGGCTTGGACCTCATGCAGGTTAGGTGGGTGTAGGATGAATCAATCTATGCTCATCTGAGATTAGCAGCTTTGATCAAGACATTTTCCTTCAGTTGATACAGTACAGTAAGAATACCCAAGGCTATTTATTTATCAGTTTATTTCATTCTTAATGCCTTCATAGTGCCAACTGTGAAACTTATTCAGGTCAGCCATACAGCACAGGTTAATGAAAAATGCTGTGGAGTCCATAACTTAAGAAGATGCCACAAATCAGTAATAAATAATAAACAGTCAGTGCAAATGGTACAATACAATGACTTGCAGGGATGGGTATGAGAGTATCTAAGCAAAATGGGCTGAGCGGTAAGAAGAGAAGCATGACTGTAAATTAACAAGTAGAGTTTCACGAAATTGCTTTGTTACTAGATGCCAACCACAGAATCTTACCGTCCATTAAGAGAAACAGATGATATGCAATTCAGAGGATGACAGTCAACATTGCTTGAGGGAAAAGGTGTTTTTGTAGCCCCAATGAGGTGCATAGCAGGGGCAGGCCATCTGATGATCTTGCGCACCTCTTTCTGGTTTTGGGGCTGTAGGAACCGCAGCCTGAGATCTTCTTGCATGACAAGCCTTGTCCTGTGGGGTGGTTCCCCAAAACCAGGCAGTTACGGAAGCACTGAGGGTGGACTTCATCGTGCCAGTGTAGAACTGCTACATAAAATCTTCACTTGACCTTTTTTTTTTTTTTTTTATAAATAAAAAATAAAAAAAGCTGATGTTGGCTTCATGTATGAGGTCTCGCATATTAGGTTACTATCACCATTTTTTTTTTTTTTTTTGCTGTGATGGATCATCTTGAGCAGTTACCAGGTGAAAGGAGGGATACAGAAGAGATCCCTTCCCCTTTGGGGAAGGCAGCTCTGCTCATCTATGTTACGCTGTCTCTTCGTTCATGGTTTCATTGAGGCATCATGAATTCCTCCCACACTGTACAGGTGCATCAGTGATGGACCTCCCATGCTGAATCCTGCCATAAGGCCATCATGTCAGACCCCATGACCATCACTGGACAAGTGAGTAAAAATGAATGGAGAAATCACTCAATGAATGCAGTGGCACTTATTTTCTTAAACATCCATGTTTATTTTTTATTTATTCATTTTTTAGAAAAGAGGAGACAAACAGAAATCAAACTAAAAATTAGAAATAAAATCCATGAAAAATGAAACAAAAAAATAAATAAAAATAAATTACATAAAAGAAAAATCAGCAAAACAGGTAGAGCTGGGAAAATGTACCAGAGAGAAACAATTAAAAGCTTTTTCTTGTAAAATGAGCCATACACAGCAGTAATTCCATGTTCAGCAACAGATTCCTTCTTTTCTTTACAGACATTTACCTGAGGAAATTAATTCTCTAAATGTGAGACCCAACTGTTCTAGCGGCCAAGGCTACATGATTCTGTTAAACTGTTTTTGTTAATGAACACCAGACCATGATGGTATATAAACTTCATTAAAACAATTACTTGTATTGAAAAGAACTTTACGGTATTTCTGTAATGTACACTGTAAAAAGTAAGGTCATTTGACAGAGTGATGTTATTTATGCTTAATTTCCAATGTTTTCATGTTTTAACCTTTCCTTCTTAAAGAATATAGTATACTGCAATGAGACAAATTACAACCATCTTAATTTTTTAAACAAAATGAGTGTAGTTACGGCAACTTTTTGAACTTTCTGGAGGTTTGGATCGGCTTTAACCAGACAACTGTAGACTGTAGTAAAGAAAAGAAGTCCCCTTTCGGTTAAACGTCTCTTCCAGCAGAGCAGGAATTAACAAAATACGGCATCCCAGTGCTCCTGTACTGCTTACTATAGAAAATATGTTTAAATCAGACAGCATGATTGAAGGACAAAAACAAAGATACGGGACATTTTTTTCCCTTCTAAAATTGTCCTAAAGATTTTATCTTTTCTTAAAAACTTTTGAAGAAAAAAATGAAGATACTTCATCTCAAATGGAGCAAAATTTGAGAATTTCTATGTAAAACTAGAGTTCTGCCTATTGTGAAGTCCAGACGTTAACTGCACAAGAATAATGGCAAAGAAAAAGAATAAACAATCAGAATTTTCCACAAAATATCCAGACACTTCTAAACCAGAAGCAAATGCAGATGAGTATTATTTTCTTGCCTTGTGCTGTGTAACATTTATAGTAACAACACAATTAATATATTTGCAATTCACAATGGTTAGATCACGACAATGCCAACTGTACCAAACTTAAAATGAAAAATTAGTCTTCCCATCTAAACAACTCAAATAAAATGAATTCCATGGTTCAGTATGTGGTCAAAAACACTTTTGTCAAACCCTATACTTGAATGAAAATACCAATATATTCAGCTATAATTCTGGGTTATTGCAAAGGTCATTACTAGGTTTATTGTTATTAAAGCAGATAATTTTGGTTATTTATATTTCTTACAAATCATCTTCAGCTTCCAGTAGTAAGAATAATCTGAGGAAAGTCCATTATGAAATAATCAAATGAAATGAATGCAAAGACTTATTTAAAATAATCTAATGGGCAGAAGAGCTCCCTTTTACTTTAAAAAATTAAATAAAAAAAAAAATACACACCACATTTAAAAACCATCACAGCTACTGTACGGACTAAACCAGACACTGAATGAAATTAATGGTTATACATTCTACCTTGATCCTCCTTTATCCCCAGCTGTGCCATCGGTTCCACACAGCACATCCGGACTCCAGCAGCTGAAATGTGGATTCACACACACGAGAAGTCGCGCCAATTGAAAGCAACACTGAGGTGAAGCAATAATGCAACATGGGCCCTCCACAGAATCACGTCATCCTGCCTGAAATGCCTCCGTGCAGTATGGAACCATTTCCATCTCACATCAGCCTTCATCCGCTGTCATCACGCTGCCCCGACTGCGTTCAGCTACATTTGTGTTTTCCCAGGCCCCATGACCATTTCCCAGATTGCTGGCATCACCTCATTTGTGAAACTTAAGAGAATCAACACAAACTTGTTGCAAACACCATTTCTACAATTTAAATAAATGCACACAGCAGATCCTTGTGTAGAGTCACATTTTTGAAAATACAATCTCTGTGTTTTCTTCAGTTACGTATTCTGAAATTTTTGTGCTGGAGGGAACGGGACCTCTGTTTACCCTCCAAGCTGATAGACGACACCGGGTGTGGAAGCACCTGAATTCCCTTCCACAGTGTTGACAGCTCGTGTCTGGTGTTTGCAAGCATTGGCAAGGTTCACTATTCCCACTACTGTGGAGATAAAGGCTGAGCGTGGTGACAAGTTTGCGCATTTTGCATGTGCTTGTGTTAAACAGCAACAAAAAGGAGATTTTGGAGACAACACATTCTTACATCAGTCATTTTAAATTTGTTTTAAAGTAGCTCAAAGTTAATACAAATGTTAAAAAGTGGGCATTTTTGGTTTCTACAGAACTTTGTGTGTGTGTGTGTACAGGTGGTCCTCGAGTTACGATGGTGCAATAGTGATGTGCATCCAGTAGAAATCGTACTTTGAATTTTGACTTTTTTCCTGGGCAAGCGATATTCAGTACTTTACTCTCTCATGATGCTGCGCAGCAGCAGCGATCCACATCTCCCAGTCTGCTACAGGGTCGGTAATGTATACAACCTGTTGAGGCCAGTGGAAGACTGAGCACTGACAGGAAGTCCAGGTAAGAAGTAAATAGTTGAAGTCCACAATTGGTTCCTATGCCACTCAGTGGTGAGTCTGAAGGGGGGGGAAGGGCAGAGAGACTGCCTATGTTCCATTGCTGAAGCAGCCGCAGTCATGACAGTAGGTTAGGTGTATTGAATGCATTTCTGATTTAAGATATTTTTCACTCATGATGGGTGTATCGGAATGGAACCTCATCATAAAACCATCTGTACTGTATATATTTCAAGGAACATCAGCATTTTTAAATCTTTGACTGTGATTTTGCCGAGTTAAGTAACTGTGGAGCTATGAACAGCTATTTGGTCCCTACTGTGTTGAGAAGCCAATGTACAAATTATTTTCAACTAAGTTTTCTTGATAAGTTAAATGTGTATGTATGATCAGAATGTATACAGTATGTGGTGTGTATGTGCGCGCATGTGTACAGGCTTATGAAGTACATTTTTGATGAAGACATTCTCATTTTTACAACAAATGACTGGCACCAACCTTTCAGTAAATCTCGCGCAGAATGGACTACAAAGCACACCAAACTGTAAGGTGACAGGCAAACAGAACACATACAAGTATGCATAAATATGTGTGGAGTCCCACCCCACGTAGCCCTTGGATGGCCCAACGAATGTTGAGCAGCCGCTACCCAACCACTGACCCCAAGCAGCCCCACGCTAGCGTAGCAACCAACAGCAACCAGCAGCTGAGCGGTGCCTGTGGCCGTGGCACCAGGGTCTCTTCGGGCAATAGTCAGTAGCAAGAGGGTCCCGCTTACAGTGTCAATACCGAAAGAGGGAGGAAGGGAAGGGTGTACATACAGCGCCTGGCCATTCAATCTTCAGAAGTGTTCTTCCACAGGAAGAAATATATACTGAAAAATCATAATAAAACCTAAAAGCTGCAAACAACATGTGAGCACATGCCGGTTTGGCATCACTTTTTGCATCATTACATCTTGGTTTTTTCTGCATGTTACTTTGGAGACTGTTTCCACTTAACAAGGAGGAACAGTCCTATCTACAACACACAACTGTTTGGTGCACTAACTTCTTTTCACCCTGCTGACCATTTGATATTCTTCAGGGAGGGCTTTCCAGCTGCCCCACTGATTTTTAAGATTGTGCTAAGGGTGCTAGAGCTGTAAAAGTGAAAATTTGAAAAGAAATTGGGAAAAAGAGCAACAATGCATCCATGCTAGCTGCAGCGATTGAACATCTCATTTGAAGAGGCGCAAAAAAAAAAAAAAAAAAAAAAAAAAAGGATGAGAAATAACGGCTGCCAGCCTGTGGAGGCGTCACGTTTGTGGCCTTACAGTGTGAGGAACTAGAGTAGCCATCATCTATGGGACAGAGTGGGGTAGCAGGCTGGAGCCTCCGAGATCCTGGGCACCTGGAGCCGAAGAAACTGCTGTGTGACATTTGACCCTTTTCACCGTGACCCTTTCAAATGGTCTTCTGTGGAAGCAGTCCACTGGCTGGTGGCCTCAGGCAGTTCGAGGTGCAGAAATGTGCTAGGAGGCCGGGCCCACCTGGCAGGAACTGTTCTTGGGGCTCGGGGTGGTCTTGGCTTCGGTCGTCGTTTTGGGTTTGGGGGGCCAGTCGGGGTCCACTCTTAGCTCCTGGGCCAGGTGCATGTAGCGTGCTTTGGGGGCCGTGTTCCTCCGGCAGCAAAGCCACAGCAGGCATTTGGATCCCCAGACGTCAACGCCCGACTGTCGGCAACACGCAAGGCCCAGCACGCAAAAAACAAAACAAAAAACAGACAAAACAGATATTTCCATCACAACACCAACACGATATTTTGTCCCTTTCTTTTGACTAAATGCCCCACCAACTGCTGAGCCAAAAGCAGCCCTCTCTGCAGACAACGTTGTAAACTGCCGACAGTAACAGAGCACTTTTTCCACAATGCAAGATGTGGTGGAAATATTAAAGGATTCTTTGGAAATATTTTTACAGTGACAGGACAGAGGACAAATCAAAAAGTTACATCAAAATTGAACACCTTCATACATTTATTATTGAATAGCTCTGCAAGTATAATAAGAACATGTACTTTAAACAAGTTTGTAGAGCTGCCTTACATTTTCCCCCCAGGTTTTGCCACTTCAGAGTTATAAACATTAATAAATTTATGAATGTGTTCAATTCTTTCAGAATCAACAGTATATTATGAGAGACTTAAGCACTAAAAATTCATCTACAAATGTTGAAATACAAGTAATTTTCATGCTGTATGACCTACTGCTTATTTGCAGTTACATTAAGAATAGGTGCCAGGTGAGCATCTGTAGAATAAAAACTCATGGCACATTTGACAGTTGTGTGTCTTTGTTTGGAGCTCTTTGTCGATGTGATGCACCTGTCGATGTATTCTTTAAACTGGAATAAAAAAAAAAAGGCTGTGTTCAGAGCAAGTACTGAACGTCACTATGGGCACTAGATCCTCTGAAGAGGACTGAAATAATGTGCAGCGCTGTAGGGCAGCGTTGAGGGCTGTGACCATATTTATTACTATATGAAATTTAAACACAAACACATTTCAGCTTTAGGCCTTCTTCAGTGCATACAAACATTAACAACATTTATATTTCTTCATTTCACAGACACTTTCCTCCAAAGTAAAACACAGTAATGCTGTGTGGTATTTAGCTGAGGCTTTAGGTACTATGCGCTGCCTTCAGTCATTCATGCATTTAAAGATATGCAAAACATGTAAATAACAGGTAAATAAGGAACATGCCCTAATTATTTACATGTTTTATTAATCTTTATAGACACTGAACAAGGCCCGAGATCGAATTGATAAATGTAACAAACACAGTCACAAATATGTGTGCTGTCCTACATGCATTGTATTCTTTAATCTGAGTGTGGATGACCAAATTATTACAGTTGACGTAAATCACCATCCTCATCTTGCCTGTTTGATGGAAAGTAATGTTCTGAATGCATTCAGGGACTCTAACTGAAAAAAATTATTTCTGTAGCTCAGCTTAAGTTTGCAAACACTGTAGGACCAAGTGGTGGGCGTATTCCACTGTGGGAAACCTAGTTTAGTAGAAGGTGGCACAACACCCTGGAAACGGGCAGCTCAGCTGGGTGCCAGTGCAGCGCTGGAATACGTACCTGAGTGTAGCCACCACCCTCCACTGCTGCAGCGAGAGGCTGCGATGCATGCAGAAGTGCTTAGCAGCAACTGCACGGGAGCTTAAAGCTGATAGATGCAAGGAAGGGAGGCAGAAAGATGGGGTTGGGGATGAGGGGCTGGGAGATCCCAACACCTTACAAAGCCCCACTTGAGGGCAGAGATCAGGAAAGAAGGAGGGGTCAGATTACAGCAATCACTGCGGGTGCATGCAAGGTCAAAGGTTATAGAGCGAGGGGGGTTGGGGGTGAGATGAGACGGAGAGGAGAGGGGACACCAGGAAGTGACAGCTACAGTGAATAAAGTGTGAGATTGCCAACCTGAGGTGTCTGTGCAGCAGTGGTCACGCCATAGCTGCCCTGCTTGTCTCGGCTGAACACAAGCTTCCATAAGACGATGTCAAGGACGAGAGTCTACGGAATATCGCATCGGGCAGGAGAAAATTAAAAGAGCTACTGATCATACTCCTTTCACGAGTTCTCCATTATTCGCATCTAACTAAGAAATGATTATGTATTAGTTGAGAGCAGGTCTGTGGGGGTTATTTTAAAAATAAAAATAAAAAAAAAAAAAGACTGGGCATTAGTAAATTTGAACTTCATATTTTTTATTTTACATTGCAGACATAATAACTGGTTGAAAGATCAAGGCGAGGAGTTATGCCCTTCATGATCTGATGCAGAGTGCTGCATGGCTTCCAGTTGCCACTTCTGGGGTGGATGCACAAAGCGCCCTCTACTGGTGAAGCCTACACATTGGCTTAATTGAGTGACTGTGGATGGGGCTCAATGGGGTGGAGCGCAGCGGCAGGTGTAGCCACCAGGCTGCTGAAGCAGAAGACTGACACCTATCAATCACGAACGCCTCACTGTTCAACAGCACGTTGTTTCCAGTGTCCCTGTTTGGCAATTTTACTGTTTCTCCCCACATTCAGGGACACACTGGCTGCTTAAGTAACAAACATCTTCCTTTTCAAACACCAAATACATTTATTTAAATTATAGCTTTTTCCATTTCCCACTTCTGAATATTTCTGCATATTGCAAAACAAAAGCAAACTATATTTTTTGCACAGAGCCAATAAGTGCAGATAAAATGTACCCAAGCAAAATAGCGGTGTGAGACCAACATAATTTAACTCATCTCCACAGTGTTTACAGTTCACATCCAGTATTAGTGTAATGATCAAAGTATTATCACTATGCTGTGATTTTTACAGAGCCTCACTTGTTGAAAACTGGGACACGTCTATGTTATGCTTTTGATTGTGATAAAGAAATTACAGAATTACAGCTTTAATTAAGGTTTTTAAAGAACCCAAAGCTGTGAATAAAACTAGGGACCTCTGTAGCGCTAAGCTTTTACTGGCCATGATATAAAGTGTAAAAGGAGACTTGATCGTTAAAGTGAGTTACTAAACAGGCCTGCAGTCCCAGCTGTGTTTGTTAGGTGAGAAGCAAGTGTACTCAAACAGGAGGGTGTAGAAGTCAACAAGTGGACATAGTATATAAAATGCAATGAAGAAATTAGAATTTAAATTAAATACACAACAGGAGATTGTTAAAAGAGGCACTCTGTGCACAGGAGAACTGTGCATTGCACTCTTGGTGTACCACAGCAGGAGGACTAAGAGCAAACACACCACGCCAACTCAAATTAACAGTCGTGAGGAACACACACCATGCTGAACCATCACTGAACACCAGGCTACTGGGGGATATCTGTCCAGAACATGAGCACCTGAGACACAGTCTCAAAACCAAGGAGAGGGAGGGAGGGGAAACCCCCATTCCAAACACACTGGCCTTCTCTGCGTTCGCCAGAAATACTGTCCTTCAGCTACACAAGGCATCTTTAAAGGTCAAGGGAAGCAGTTTCTGTAGACCCCTGAGAAGTGTGCCTTCGCTTTCATGAAGGATAACTTTGTGTTTTCTACACTGGGCTCTGTAAAAGGTGACTATAGCTCATCTTCCTCACAAGTGAAGGTTATGCAGTCTGACTTACCTCCACAAAGACCGACACGATGGCATTAACTATGATGATAAGAAGCATATTCAGGCGCCACTGGAAGGGAACACAAACAATCTAGGAGAGAAGAAGGAGAAAAAGGGAGCGTGCCATCAATATGTGAAGCACTTTGCATTCATCGACCACTTAAGTAAAATATGAATTTGTTCAGCAAAGACTCATACACCACAACCTTCATTGTCATGGGACCCAATTTTCATGGCTGCCTTCTTTCAAGGGGAGGCATGGAAACTGCACACACCCCAAGTAGAATTCAATCCAATCCTACCCCCAAAGAGGCTCTAGGCTGCATTACCACTGCAACATCATGCTGGGTCCAAAAATATTTATTTACCAACCTCTTAACTTTCTGATGCCAACAAAGAATTCAGAATTTCCTTTCTGATCATCTTGGTAGAGCCCAGCTACTGGCCGACTTATAGTCCACAGGTAAAGCTGCAGTAAGGCTGTAATAATCTTCAGCTAGAGCAATTTAAGTGAAAAACATACTGACTGCCAAAACCTGCTAGAAGCCACTCTGCCCTACAAAATATATTTTTTTTCCAGAATACAGCTTACAGCTGTCGCTTTACGAATGTAACGTACACATGTAGATTTTATGATATATAATGAATGAGAAAATTATTTTTAGAAACTTCCATCAACGGTATGTAGATGATTGGTAGATAAAGGTTATTGAGTTCTGTTATTTAAAACTCACCTCTAAAAAGTCATCAATTGCAGGCACTCGATAAAACATGATGAAGAGCAGGAAGAAGTAGAGGATACAAGCTGACAGTACAAACAGCCCTGCAAAGACAGACAAAGTCTTCTGTTGGTCATATAACGATGAGCTAAATAAAGACCCTGAATGTCCTTAACAAAAGATATGCTCAAGACAGACAGGTGGCTACACAAATACACAGACAGACACGTTACTGATTCTAGGAGTTCCGCAAGGCTATGTTAACACATTTAAAATAATCACTGAAAAAAAACATACACTCAGCAACAGAGTTTAAACTACAAAGGATACCAGAATCAAAGGAAAAAATAAATAAAGCCTACAGACAAATTAAAAAAAAAAAAAAAACATTCTTATTGTAATCACCATCAGTATAAACAAGCCTTCCACCCTTGTTGCTGTTGTGAGGGTGGTTCAGAGTAAATGCACGCAATAAGAGCAAAGCGCAAGATCACTTACAGTTTTTGTAACTTTGTTGTCGGAAAGGCTTCCCCTTGGAAAACACGATGGCAATGATGAGATACTGGAAGGACGAGATGAAGAAAAGCGTAGTGTTCTCATAGTTCTTGATGTTGTGGTCATCGTGGTCAGTGGAGAAATTTCCATTGGGGGAAGTGGACATATTACAGGCACTGAAAAGCAAGAAAAGAACATACTGGTTTATTGTGATCTCCTAACGTATGAAATGTCTTCCCTTCTGCTGCTCCACAAAGCATCCACGAGCAAGTAACTTACAAATTCACTAGATTGGTAACATCTGACAACACCATATGACAAAACAGCATTTTACTCACCCCAAGGTGGGTATCCATTTTTCATACCAGCTCTGGCGTTTGACCCAGAAGAAAGAGAAGGTCTGGAAGGCCAGGCAGATGAGGATCTGGGAGAGCACGGAGAAAAGCAGGGGGCCCGAGATGAGGCCTGATGGGGGGCGCCGTGCCACTAACTCCTTGCATGCTGGATTCAGACTCACTGCACGTGGGGACAAGTACACAATAAACACAACAATTAGACCCTGTAGTCTGGAAGAGATGAAGACACTGGGACCATCGAGCTAGAAAGTCCTTCTTAAAGCAGGGACAGAGCAAGTAATGTGCTTCAGAGATTTATCCCCCTCAAGTTGTTCAATGAAATGACCTACGTGGCAGCTACGCAATGGATTTAACTGATCGCTTGGATAAAGTTGAGACTTTTCAATGAGGCTGAATTACAGGGTCTCAGAAGCAGAGGATTTGCTAGAAGCAAGAAGCAAAACTGGCCAAAATGGAATAGAAAAACCAGTGCAACAACATCAACACTGTGGGCCTGCCTGAGAAAACTGAAGGTAACGTTTCTCTGGAACAAATATCTGCAGGAAAACTACATTCTTGTGCTGGGTCATCGACTAACTCTGTTCTTACTGAGATTGATTTCGCCTGCAGACTCCCTGGTTGCACTCCCAATCCAAATGCTCATATGCGCATCATCCTGGTCTGGTTTTTGTGCTTTTCTAACATTGAAAAAGTCACAGTGAAGAAACGTGATATTACTTGCGTCTGTGACTCTACCCCAACCTGCCAGCTAAAATGATCCACAAGAGACGACAGTTCAGTGAGGTCATTAGCGCTTTTAAACAATGGAAAGGGCTTTTACGTGTTCAGTCCGACACTTTTCAGCATGAATCTGCATGTGGGACAGCACAGTGTCCATCAGTTTCTTGGCTGATATGAAGGACTGAAACTTCTTTATTTTGGTTGTTACTTTTTCTACTGTTTTGTACCATTTCTCATTTTCCTGTTAACATCTTTTAGCAGGTTTCTCAATTATTTGTGGAGTTTTACTCTTTCTATTTGAATGGAATTGGGTTCTGGGGGGGAGGTGTAACCAGGGATGTCCAGTTAGAAGTTAGGACTTTGTAGATGTCATCCCTGTCTGTCACTTGTAAGTATAGTTAGTGGCCGAACAGAAAGGGGGGTGTTACAGGTTTTTTCCATTCTGGTTTTACTTTTCAGGTTCTAATCTCACTCCCTTTGACTATCTTTCTTCTTTTTCTGTTTTCTACCACACCGAGTCACATGCTCCAGATCCAGCAGTTTCTGAAAATACAGCAAACTGTGTGACTACTGGTTCACAGTCAAATATATCCCTCGTAATGCCACAGTAATGAGTCAGACACACTGAACGTTCCATACATTTTTCTTCCAAATCCTTGGCCTACAAGTTGTTTTTGTTTTCCTTTCCTTGGTTACCAGACAGATTATATCAATAGAGTTCGTACTTTTATTTTGGTTTATTTTTGTTCAAGGTCAGCTTCGTGTAAGTTGCGTTTTCTTTCTTTCTTTCTTAGTACTCTCATAACTGTTGGTTTGTTAATTCTTATGTATGTGTATAAGGAGGAGTTGAGTACTTCTGAGACAGTTGCTGCACATGTACATCCAGGAAGTGGTCCAGCGTGCAGTGGGTGCTGCACTACTCACTTGTGAAGACAATAACCAGAATGATCGCAACATCGATGAACAGGAACTGGAAGTCTCCCAGATTGCTGAGAATCTAAAATACAGTAAGTGGTGGTGAGGTGATGTATCCAAATATCAATATTTCACCCCTTAAAATTCAAGGACAGGAAATAAGATATCTCACACTTACAGAGTAGAGGAGAGTTACACTGATGTACTGGATCATGCTGTAGAGGGCCATGAACTTGAAGACGCAAAAAGAGGTGATGAGCGCAGCTCGGCCCTCCCTGTGAAGAGAAGTTGAACGCCACATCACATTTGTCTGCTCCTTTTCAAGACATTGGGATGAAGTCATGAAGGTGGATAACATACCAACACAAATGTACACAATGGCAAGTTTGTGGATTTTGGAATGGAAGACCTCCATTTACACAGAGCACAACTGCAGTCTCGAGTGCTTTGATCTAAAACACCTGTGTAAAAGCACATTTCTTCAGGTGAAGCTCTAAATTTGGCCCGCAGTTTGTAGAAAACTTGAGAGTATTATGCTGTGCACTATCCTCTCCTGAGACCTCAAAAATTGGTTTTAAAAAAACTGCACTTAATATCCAATACTTTGCCATATTCCATTAACTGATGTTCCCCCCCCAAAGCTATTTACTGTGATTCACCCATTGATAGTTTTAATTTATTGCTATCCAGTCTGGATTTTGCTCAACAGGGTGATAGCAGGAGATGGGGCTCAATCCTGCCTATTTACAATGCAAGGTGGTAGCAAGTTGAACCACTAGAACACCCGCTCCGCTGTGTCTAACCAAAAGCAGTAGTCCTGACGGCCCTATAGTAGGGTTCTCTACAGATCACCAAGCCACTTGGCCCTTAGGCAAGAGTTGCAACTGGTAGTGGAAACTGGCTGAGCAAACCTGATAAGACTGGGTACGCAGGAGATGTTTGGTGTTTTTGAGGTGAAGGGGGAGGCCACAGAAGCTTCCAGCTCTGACAAGGAGATGCCACTGTGAGCCCTTTTCAAGGCCTAGTGGGGAAGAAAGGGGACGAATATGCTAAAATAATACAATACTGTGACAAAACAGACAATTACAGTAGATCTACATTAATAAGTGACATGAACATTTAGACATTTTTTGAGCTTCATTACAGCTGATTTCAATTATTTTTGAAATACTTACACCACAGTCATTTGCGCCATCACCACACATTCCCACAAAATAACTGCAAATGAAGGAGACAACACTTTAGAATTATATGGCTGGTGATCAAAACCAACTGTAACCTGTGTGTGTGTGTGTGTGTGTGTTAGTTATACCCCCCCAAACAGCAACGCTTCCTTCTCACTATCAGGACCCTGATGAAGAAGGTCCTCACCGAAAACAGTGGCGTTACTCTACGTGTACTGTATGTGTATTTGAGTCCTGAGGCAGGGAACCTACTCCACACTCTGCAGAGCCTCCACCAGCTCGGTCTTCTGATCTGGAGCCATTCTGGCAAACACAGTCCCATGAAGAACAAGCTACCAAAGAGAAGAAAGACTGAACTGGAACCACACCATATCCCTTATGCCACAATGACCAAAAAAAAAAAAAAAAACTACAGAACTTATTAATATTGTTATGAACTGGCTATTAACTTTGTATAGAATGCCCAAGAGGGGTGCGCTTCCACTGGCACATGGACCCCCAGAGGTTTATTTTTCTCCTATTCTCTAGTAGAAAGGAGGCTTTTTTTTTTTTTTTTTTTTGTTTTCCTCTCGTGCATGGCCAGATACCAACTGTACATGTATATTACCCTTGACATGTCTATTCAGCGCTCTGGGTCACTGCAGTGAGAAAAAGCGCTATATAAAAATAAAATTGAATTGAAAAGACGGACCACTTTCAGCTTTTACCCCATTACACCAGAATGCAATGTTGTAAAATAAGGTCACAGCCTGCTATGGTGGGGAGCTCACCTTCTGGAGAAGGTCCTGGAAGTGCTCTGTGATGACAGCAAAAGACTTTCCATTCATGGCAAAGTGGTACTGCTGCTGAGCCCTGGGTTCCTCACCTTGGTCCACATCTTCCAGGTTGATTCCCACATCCTGACAGAAGCAGGATGAGACAGAATTCACTGTACGTCCTTACACTGTTGCTTGGGCAGACAGCAATGCAAACTATGCTACTATACAAATGACCAGTTGGTTCTTAATAATGAGCATTTCTTCTGAGTCAAAGCAAACGCATTGACCTTAAAAAAGTTAGATTCATGACCAGCAAATCAATTAAAGGGATACAAAAGAAGAAGAAAAAAAAAAAAAAAAAAAACAATCTTGATGCATATTTCTTACAGTCAATATCACATAAAACACATATATTTACATTTACATATATTTACATTTTTGCTTAAATTATAAAGGGAAGAATTTGTTCAAACTACAGTATATTTTTTCCCCAGAAAGACAGGCATGCAGTGGGCATTGGGCCTGGGGGAAGGAAGCTACGAACCACCCCAGACCACTTACCTCCAGGTGGACACTCTTGCCGGCATGCTTGAGAGGGTTGTCGGCATAGCGCCAATTGATGGTGGCAGCCTGACCATCCTTGGGCGGGAGGGCATCGGCGATAATGACCTGCTCATCAGGGAGGATCATGCCACAGTCTCGAGCCACCGAAATGGCCGTCAGCATGTTGTCACCTGCAGGGCAAAGGTGTTCAACCTATTGTGGAACTTGAACAAGGCACTGTCTGTGCTGTGGTGGGCCTGATGCTACACCTATCACAGACACAGTATTTGCAAGGTGTCATTGTACTGTCCTAGCTTCATCTGCACGGAGATAAAATTAATTCCCTATTTTAGTTAACTTTTCCCCATTATGAGAGGATCAAATCAACTTCACTTCTTATAGAAAAAATAATAGCTTCCTGGGCTAAAAATAAGTCACCTAAAATTCTACAAACCATATTATGCACAATAATGAAGTGCTGTGCTAGTGTACAGGAACTCATTATACTAAAGCTGTTTAGATAACTGGATGTGACAGCACAAACAGGAGGATGAAGAGACAGCATGCCTTCACTTTGAATGATCACTGCCTGTCCGTCTAGTGGGTTGCATTTCTTTCTCATAACAGCAAATTTTGCAAGGCTCACCCAGGTCAAATGAAAAGCCCTGTAGGCCGCTCTTTTTCCCCCCCTCACCTGTGACCATCACGGTGCGAATGTTGGCTTGCCGAAGGTCCTCCAGGACCCCTGGGGTCTCAGCCTTCAGCTTGTTCTGCATGATGATTAATCCCATGAACTCCATGTTGGTTTCAATGACATCCCTAGAAGAGATGAGAGAAATGGTCTCCATAAACTTTGTGTCAGGTAACCAAGGACCTACTGCTGCAGTTGTGCAGTACGTGGGCTGAAGCAAAACCCAGCGTCCACTGACTGTCTGAGATACACAGTATAGGAAATACCTGTTGATGTTCTGCACTTTATGCCAGGTGAGCTTCGATTCCAAGCGCCTGTGAGCCAAAGCAATGACCCGAAAGCCCTGCTTGGTGTAATTCTCCAAAACTTCTAAGAAGTCCTCTGGGACTACAGGAACAGGCACAAAATACAGAAATAATGATACACGAAATTCCTTCTGTGAAAGACATGCAGAATCATACAGATACAAATCATACTTTAATCTGGCGCCAGAGAGAAGAAAAGGTCTTACAGTAATGACCACAGACGAACACTGAATAACTAAGAATTTCCAAGATACTTTTGTATGCAACATGAAGACAGTCATTCGGTAGAAAGAAGAAGCTGCTGTTCACGTCAAGTTTAAACAAAAATGACAGATGAATTTGAGCCACCCATTACAAGAAGGACAGTGAAGAGAATGAAAGCAAGCTGAACCTGTCTCCTTCTTGCAGAGACTGGCCACCACCTCTGGAGCTCCTTTAAGATAGGCATCCATGCGCTTCTCTCCCAGCAGCCTGGCCACTACAGTCATCCGCTGCAGTGCTGAGGAGAAGGGGAACTGACGCACGATGCCGATCTCATACGACGACTGGGGAAGATGGCAAGATGCAGCTTCAACACTCAAACTTTACTCAGTCATCTAATATAGTGGCTGATGCTCAATAAGGAAAATAAGGCAAGGCAACTCACCGACAGGTCATAGAGCTCCTGAAGTGAAAGAGAAAAATTACTGTTAAAATACTGTAACCAAGTAAACATCTTTCTACAGTATTTACTTGACATACACTACATAGCTAAAAGTATATAGACACATGGACAAAACCATGTGTTTATGGAGCTTGCTTTGTGCACGGGGGGCACAGACTTGCTGGAGCAGGTTGGAACTCGGTTGAGAGTGTTCCAACCAAGGACAGACCATTTTTAGAAACCACATGCTTCAGCTCTTGGCGGTCCCATTCTGTAAGCTTGTTTAACAACCGCTTCATGGTTGAGCTCTTGTTGCTTCTATAGGTTTCCACTTCACAGTAACAGAACTAATAGTTAACCAACACAGATCTAGCAGGGCAGAAATGTGATAAACTGATTTTTTGGAAAATTGACAATCTATTAAAACGCCACGTTGAAAGTCACTTTAGTACAACCTGTTCTACAGCAAATGTTTCTATAAGGCGACTGCACAGCTCTATGCTTGATTTTGCGTACCTATTAGCAAAGGGTGTGGCTGTAATAGTCATGGCTGGTAATCAGAAGGGGGGGGCACATACTTCTGGCCATGAGTACAGGGGCTCCTGAGCTTATAAAACAGCTGGGACAATTAGTCAGTTTGTAAATTATCATCAGAATGACAATGTCCTCACAGTTTTAATAAATTATTAAATGAAAATGACATATTTCCTCATTTTTATCAACACTAATTATTTTTGTCAAAATTAAAATGACTAAAAATAAAAATATGCAGCTTTCATTAATTTACCTAAAGTGACTGTGTTCTTTGTCAGATGTACCAGTTTTATTAAACCCACAAAAAAAAAAAAAAAAACTTGAGAAAATGAACACACAAAACATGAAAGAAAAAAAAAAGAGAGGGGGGAGGGAATTCAACAAACTAGGAAATGGTTGCAAGTTTAAGAACTTGAACTGGACTATTTCATAAGAGGAGGAGCCCATGTAGAGTTACATTTACCGTTGGGGCAGTTAAGCCTGGCAGCATGGAGCTGGTGAACATCTCAGATATCTAACATCATCTCTGACCTTATGGGCACTGCATGCTCGACTACCAGCTCTACACTAGGGGGCAACACTCCACCATGACCCTAAGCATGGTTAGCAACTCATTTCCAGCACTGAATGCGCTGTGGGATCAAGTATACAGTCGAAGAGGATGGATCAGTGGCTGGAGGGGAGATGGTGGGACTGCCCAGAAGTCGAACACAGCCAGGCAGGTGGGTGCGATTGCTTACCATGTCCTGCTCCAGGGACACCATGGGCTCAGGAAGCAGCTGTTTGGGAGGCCGGACCACGGTGGGCATGATGTGGTTATGGAGAGATGTCTCTTCCTCGGTTGCTTCCTCTAAAATCTGCACGCAAATGACAAGGATGGGGGTGGTGGGGGGGGCAGGTCAAAACCACGTAGAAGGTATCTTTTATACAGGTCAAATTCTTTCCTACAGCAGTACTGCCTGGGGATTTCTATCAATGCTGAAAACTACCCAGTTAAATATTTCCTTTGGAAAACAGGATATAGCACTTTGGCATTCAGCTTTATTCTTGCTTGCATTACACTATTCAAAAGAATTTTGCCACAGGATAAAAGTTTGTAGTTATCTGCATTCTAAATCTCTTCCTAAAAACCATATTTAAATCAGAAAAAAATGCTAAACTTAATTCCCATTCTTTTAAATGGAGAAAAAAAATACTCAGCTTCAAGCCACTCCCAAAAAAAAAAAAAAAAAAAAAGCCTATATATAATTAAAAATCATCATCACCATCACTCTCCGTCTTCTTGTACAGCCACAGACAATAATACCAGCACATTCCACAACAGATAAAAATATACAACTAATGGGACACAAAGCTGCAGCAGATCCCACTCACTCCCAATGGCCAGGCTATGCAAAGTTTCTCTGCTCATGATTGGACGTTATTATGGGTTTCTGGAATGTACATGGTGTAACACATTGCATGATATGAATGCAAGCACAGGTGAGTTCAACTTTACGGCAGTAAATGCTATGGTTTCCCAGCAGAAACAATACATCCAGGACACAATTAACTATCGCATTTCAAAACAATAAATTAACGATGGGGAGTTTCTTCATTAATCATGACTGTTATAGAATCAGATGTACTTACCGTAAAAATGACTTTTTTACTCAGACCTTTTTTTTTTTAAAATAACCTCAAGTTTTTATGTTATTTACAAATTTAGTGGGGGGGGGGGGGGCATGTAAAGTCGTATGGGACAATATGTCACTTTAAAATTGCATTTCATTGCATTTTTATGTCTTTTTCCCTAACTTGGGTTCCATGATTGAGAAACATGAACAAATGTCCATGAGGATATTTCTCCCATCGAGAAAAGATACTAGGCAGGTGTTCAACAGACATGCTAGCAGACGGTTGCTGGGATCTCCGTTTAAAACAAAAAAAAAAACCCTCAGAATCCACTTCAACTGGGCTTCTAAAAAAATCCTCAAAATCTATAATCTTTCTTAGCTGCAGTCTCACATTTAAAACATTTTACATGACAGAATTAACATTGTTTTAGCTTTTGCATGTTTGGACTAATAAAACATGTTTATACACAGTCAGCACCAGAATTTAAAATGTACCTAGTATGACACGTTTACAGTTTTTTTGCATTTCAACTTTGAATTCAGTATAAGCAATTTATTAAAAATAAATAAATAGAGCTTGCTTAGTATTAAAATGTAAAATGTTTAATTTAAATTCTTTGTTGAAGACATGCACAGATGCAGCAAGAATCAAGCTTTAGTGAACCCACCCAGCCAGTGGCTTCAAACATCTTGAGGTCAAGGGGGTCTCCAGACAGCTGCCCCTCAATTTTGGTAAGCGAATGACAGGTAGCCATGCAGGCCACAAACTGGGACTTCACAAGTGGTTCCTTGCAGGCACTCTCTTCTGACAGGTGAAAACTGCAAGGGCACAAGAGAGTCACAAATGGAAAAAGGAGACCTGCAGAGGCCTGAAAACAACTTCTGCTGGACATGAACGTGTATACATAGACACACTGATATAGACATTTTACCCAAAGGGGAATCTTCAGAAGGTTGCAGGAGCAGTGCTAATGGACAATGTATTTGTAGACAAAGAAAATAAAAGTAGCACCAGGAGCTTTACTAGAGAAGCCCCCTGCTCCATTTGAATTCAGCCTTGCGTGTACATACAATCCTTCTCACCTGCCATTCTCCACTCTATGGATCCCCCAAAGGTCCAGCCCATCTTCAGTAAGCGTGCCCGTCTGCGCAGAAAGCAAATTAAAAATGTTAAATCACAAACAGAACCAAACACAGTGGCACATCAGGTTAAGCCGGTGCCTCACAGCTGCTACGCTACCTACATAGTGCAGGGTTCATACCCAGCTCATGGTGCGAGTTTCTCCCCATGTCTATAAACCCTCAAGAAGGTACCAATGGCAAACCAGTTCCATTCTTCCTTGCCTCAAAAACCATACTGATGGTCACCTGTGAATCGGACTCAACCTGCTAGCACTTCAACAAATCACTGCAGCAAAGTCTTGTTGGAAAACCCAGGAATTACTGCACTGCTTGGTCCAAGGAACACGGCTTGAATAATCTTGTAATAAGAACTAGAAATTTAGATGACGTATAACACCGGATGTAATCAACTCTAGCATTCACATGCACTTTTTACTTCAATTTGTGGAAGGACTGTAGAGGAAATATACTGGGTGAGAATCACCTGCCTGTATCTATGTCTGTTGTGAAGTGCACTTTTGTTAACTTTTTGTAGTTGAGTTGCATTGGAGAAAAGCCCATGACAAATTAACAAGTGTAAATGTCAGCAGAGTATCAGCTCTGGTATGGAAGGAGTGGGATTTATCTTGGTTTCATGAACTGGTAGCCCTTGTGTGCATGCCTCATTGCAATATTTATAAAATGTTTTAAATGATAAAGCCCAATAGAAAACAAGCTAAAGCAAAGCAGGGAGCTCTTATTCACAATTGCTGTACGTCAATGAAACAAAGAATTTAAATTCATATGTGAACCAGGAGGAGACAAATACTACTAAGAAAAGATAAAATAGCAGAAAGTTACTAAGAAGTTCCTAAGCCAGGGACCCACTATACAGACACTAGTGTACTGTGTACTTAGGTACCTTGTCAAAACAGACCAGGTTGATCTGTCCACAGATGTTGATTCTCTGAGGACTGATACAGAAGATTCCAACACGCTTGAGGCGGCGCTGGGCATAGATGATGCCTGCGGTCATAGCAGCAGGTAGCGCTGGGGGCACGGTGATGGTGATGATATCCAAAGACTCAATGATGATGGTCTTAGCTGGCACCTGCACATAGAACAGACATGGGGTGTCCCCAAAGGTTAGACCCCGCCCCCAAGTTGTCCTGTTCTCCTTTCCTCATATTAACATCACAGCACAGCTGAAAAATCAAGGTACCTGGTTCATGATACTGAGGATGATGGTGTACACAAAGCCAATCCCTGCCACTGCCACCAGGCACAGCAGAAAGAGGTAGGCATCACGATACAGCTTGAAATCTGATGGTTTAGGGTAGAGAATGGAGCGGACCAGCTGACCCTTAGCAGTACTGAAGCCTGGGTGGGGCAAAGGAGATGTCACACAGCAATGTCCAAATTTTTTATCACAAAAACACTGGCAGAAAGAGACATTTTCCTCTCTTGAATTAATCTCAAACACATGCTTCCCATTTCAACACAGGATGTTAAAGGAACGAGCTGAAGTGCATCCATAGAATTAAACTGGCAATTGGCTCTGATGCCATATGTTTGCAAATAGTTGCATGTAAGTATCATGGGCAGTTACAGCGGAGTGTAGACCCTCTGTGTGTTCACTGTTCTCAAGAGCTTTGGGGTGGCTGTGTTGTCATGCACTATGAGTGCTGTTGTTCTACTTACTGTGTTTAGTCTAGTCTCTTGAGTATACAATAAAAACAAGTTGCTAGAGTATTATTATTCTAATAGAAGACATTGTATTTGACCTGTACATGTTGGTTGCAATCAGTATATTTTCTACACAACTAATAAATGAAAACACAGCAAGTACAAGACTGACTTGAAGTCCAAATTCAATTATTTCTGTTACAAATTTGTCAGTGTTCTAACTGTTATTCATAAAAGCACAATTTATTTTGGTTAATTTTTCTGTTTAGATGATACATTTTGTATCTTGGAACCAATTATATAATTTCCATAAGAAATATGGGTAAAGCAGTCCTCTAAGAGAGTTTGCCTGAAGAGATTACTTCACATTCTACTAGTTTGTGCTAAAATTGAGAAAAAGGAGAGCAAGACACAACTTGAGGGCTGGTACCTGTCCTAACCACCACAGCCTTGACCAGTTCACCCGTGTAAAAGCGTGTCTGGATGACATTGGTCCCACAAAACAGCGTGTGCCTCTTGTGCTCCTCCATGTTGTA
The DNA here is from genome assembly GCA_018136845.1 of Heterotis niloticus. Lineage (NCBI taxonomy): Eukaryota > Metazoa > Chordata > Actinopteri > Osteoglossiformes > Osteoglossidae > Heterotis > Heterotis niloticus. The sequence goes on along the minus strand of CM030903.1, from coordinate 15,389,806 downwards.
GGTGCTGTCACCTTCCGTCCTTTTCATGCTCTGGCCAGGGTTTGGGAGGTTGGTTTTGGTGACAGGGACGCTCTCACCTGAGGGAGGCAAGCAAGGGTAATAGCTTGTGTCATGGTATTTGTACATCTACCTCTGGCCGTTTGGTTGAGAGAACGGATTCCAAATGGGTCCCTTCGCATCATTTTAATTTTAAGGAAAGCCACAGGGTGCCAAGTAAAGCAAGTAGAGTGGCAGTAGACATACAGTAATGTCTATATCAGCCAACAAGGGATGTGCAACAAAAATGGCCCCGGAAATAGATGAATGGATTACATTTGCATCTTGACAAAGATAGGAAACACACAAGGTACTACATGTACGATCCTCCCACTGGATTTGCCTTTGTATAATGACTGTATTTTTTTTTTTTTTTTTAAATCACTTCATACAGAGCTTGAATGACAGCTTAAATTAAGACAATTAAGAGCAGTTAAGTTAAACTACTTTGTTGTGCCCATTTTAAATGAATTTCCTAAAAGCAGCCAGTTTATACTGTTAATACAGTATTTTATAAAACTTTTTACTTTAATGTTGCCACATCGGTTGGATACGATTTTGAATTTTGACTGTCGGAAGAAGCGGCTGCCATGTCAAAGTACTTATATGCACAAACATAATTGATTGTTTTCATATTTAATATTCAGTGAAGGACGATGGATCCTCAACATGTGGGAAAATGACAACAGGGGCTCTTCAGATTACCTGTAAGCATGCTCTCGTTGACAATGCAAGTGCCACTGACAAGCACAGCATCGCAGGGCATGATGGTCCCATTGCTGGGAATGACCATGACATCACCAGGGACCAGGTCTGTGGACAAGGTCTCCTCAATTTCTGCAGGTATGTGCCATGTGCAGAGAGGAGAACATTAGTGCAGCACTAGAGGCAGAAGGAGAAAAGTCTGCACTAAAACTATTGACACTTTCCCAATACATGCTGCTGCAGTCCTGCCGTTGGACTCATTCCACAGTCTGAGACCACAATCAGCTTCTACACACGTACACTATTCACATCTTTCTCCCAAAATTTCCTCCACAAGCACAATCATACACAGCAAGAGTCAGCAGTCTAAAAACACCTGGGCAATAAATCTATGAGGAAGTGCACAGAAGATTGAAAGCAAAACTCAAGTGTCCTAAATCTCTGGAAGTGCTGGGAAGTCCTGTCAGCTCATTACCTGCTTAAACATTTTAAATAAATAATAAATAATGATAATAATAAATTAAACGTTTGACTGGTATGGTGTAACTGCATTTAAAAAAAAAAAAGAAAAAGAAAAAAGACAGCATGTCAACATACCATCATTAGCTCTGCAGACAGATACTCGAACAATGCTATGTGTTGCCACCATGTCATGCAGCATAATATATTGCTGGAAAAGGAAAAAGTGCAGTCAGAAAAATGATAAAAAGTAAAATTAAAGACTAAAATGCTCAGGAAATTCATTAGGGACAAATAATTCAGAAGACTTTCCCAGGTCTTCTTCAGTTCTCTTTGAACTGAACACCTACAGAAAATTTTACATTCTGCCCAGACAGGCTGCGAAGCCTGGGTTGGTAGAGGCAGATGTCTGCCCCTGATGCACCCATGGCACATATATGTAATCATGGGAAATTCTAAACCGCCTCCTAAGGGCACAGAACCATCCAAGGTAGACCATGCGGCAACCTCTATTGCACCAAAGTGAATGGATGCACAGGATTAGCAGGCCTCATACACAGCCACACTCACCTTTCGGATGGTGTACAAAGAGGTAGCTATTGATATGAGCGACATGACAACAATGGTCACGGCGTAGTAGTAGTACTCATCAGCGATCCAAAGAATAACACTGAAAAGCTGGAAGATGTAGAAGGGGTTCAGGACCTGGGGCACAAAGAAGGAAATGGGGAGCATTTACTGTAGGCTGAGCATTGATCTCATACCCCTACTGAACTGTCTTTTCTGCAGATCCGGTGCCTGGTAAAATGCATCTGACTTGCCAAAGCTGTGCAAATAAGACATCAGAACAGGTCATTCTGTAGTCACACATTTCAAAACTGATATTACAGGTGTTTAACTACTCACTTCCAGTTCGTACATTTTATTTGCTCTTCATCTGGTTAAAATGGAAAAGTAACCACCATGGCTCATAGCACTAATTTCACGATTATGTAAAATAGTAACATTTACTGACATTAAGAAGAAAGCAACAAGCATTAACCTACAATGTATATAAAAGTTATCGATGTTCATTTGTTTATCTGAGTTTTTCCTTCAAAGCTACTTAAACTGCTTACAGCAGTTTATCCATTTATACAGCAGGCTCATTTTACTGTATTTTATCAATTCAGAGAAAGTACTTTGCTCAAGTGTACTAGTGAAAGAGGTAGGATTCTAACCCTGGCCTTCTTATCTGCAAGGTCACAGCTCTGACCACTGAGCCACTGACTTACCTCTTTAATTAGCAGCTTGAAAATGGAAGGCACTTTCACTGCAATTTCATTGACTCCAAAATACAGCCTCCTATGAAGATGCACAAACCAATATTAGTGCTCAACTGTTCTACCTGTAAACAGCAAGACGACTTGCATGCACATACAGATATGTGGTACATTGGACAACGCACCTGTACTCCTGCTGGCTCTTGGTGAGCCCAGCACTGTGGTCAGAATGAACAGCAGAGCAGGTCACCTTCAGGTCCTCTAAGCCACTGCAGCCAAAGAACAAACTTAAGGAAAAGGCGAAGAGACCAACTTCATGTACAACACCAATCAAAAGTTTGGGTACACCTGCTGAAATAAAAACTGACTGCCTTGTATTTGTGAAGCTCGATAGGGCAAATGCTACTTTGATGAAGCAAAGATGTAGAGATGTTTCATTCTTCCCATTTTCAGGTTATTTACAGAAATATAGCATAAAACTTTATTAATTCTGAACTACAGCAGTTTTCGGCATGTATCCGTAAACTCCTGAATGATGTAGTATCTGCTACTAAAATTTAATAATTGTTAATTTAGGCAACAATTTTAACTTGAGAAATGATCCACCATCACCCCTGTCATATATACTTTTGTACTTCTATTCTACTATATTCAAAGAGATTTGGTAAATTTTGTACTGAAATGGGAAAACAAAGATAATCCCTACAAGTACTGACATTTCATGGAGGTTTCGGTAATCAGAAATAAGCAATTTGTTAAGTAAAGATAAAATTTAAATATAAAAATGTGCTTACGTTAACACTTCAAAATTCTGGATCATATCATTCCAGTAGTATTTTGTGCTGTGGAGTGTGAAATAGCGGATCTACAGGAAACAAAACAATAAAATAAATACACAGTGAATTTAATCTATAATCACAAGGACCTTAGCTGCTGCCACTGGAATAAACTCAGTTTTTCCTTCAATTTGACTAGTACACCAAGGTAGGTAGAGGTGTCCCACAGACATGCCATAACACATTTATTCACTTGGCAGACACTTCTTCAAAGCGGCTTACAATGCTAAGTTACTTGCAGTGATTCACCCCATTTATGCAGCAGGACAATTTTTACTGAAGCAATTCAGAGTAGAATAACTGAGGTCTGCTCCTTTCCCAGGGTACCATTGTAGAGGGGTGATGAGCAGATAGTGTCCAAGTGGCTCAGGTGCTGGGGAAGGGGTGCTTCTAACTTTACACAAAGGGCAAGTGCAGCTCCACAGCTCAGCTTCATCCATGTCACCCACCCTGCCTCCAGTTCCACCTCCCTATCTGCACCTGTTCTACACTCAGAGGGGCATTGCAGAGTTGACGATGCTGCCCTTTGTTTGCATGAGAAAAAGTAAACAGGATAACCACACGCAAAATGTTTATTATGTGATGAGTGACAGTCCCGTCCCCCCCCCCCATTAACAGTCACAGCAACACCAACAGAAACCGTTTACCGTGACACAGCAAACAGATCCACACACATAAAGCAAAGGTGTGTACAGGATTTCAGAGGTGCAATGATGTAGCAACATCTGACAAGTTCCAATGGGGTGTCCAGGTACACAATAGTTTATCTGAATTGCCATACAGGTCAAAGGTTATTTTTTCTAGCAGAAAAAATTTAAACAGAAAAAGCTGAAATTTACTTTTCTCTGAAACAGAGAGAACAGTTTGACCACACAAATGCAGACAGGTGTGCACATGTTTGACGCAGCACAGTAAGGGATCTACCTGCAGGGTCTGGGGTTTCCTGATGAAGTCTCCCGAGGGGCTGTGGGAGGGGTGGGGGGTGTGGCCATTGGCCACAGTTGAGGTGGTCTGGGAATCCAGGTTGCTGAAGGGGTTCCTCCCCGGGGCCAGCATTATGCGCACCTTAGCGTGGAACCACCGTTTAAACTCGTCCTGCGACACAGACAACACAGACGCGCTGCTTCTGTAGAGGCCTTTCTCCTGCTGCACGTTCTCATGCTGAAACACCTCCTTGGTTGTCGAGAGTCTACCCCTGAAGTATAGGCCACAAGGCATGCCCTGGATGCCCCACACACATTCATACAATACAGGCAATTTAGTGTCACCAATCCACCTGAAACATACGTCTTTGGACTGTGACAGGAAACCTATGTGAATATGTGAAGCACATGCAAACTCCACAAAGACTGATCCAGATTTGAATCCATACCCAACCACACAGCCCAAGCACTATGAGGCACCTGTGCTGGAGCCTGCACCACTGTCCCACCCAACAGCAGCTATTTCATATTTTTAAAAAATCCACAAAGTTTGCGGCATAGCCTGCAAAAACCTAATAAAGACCCTGACCAACCATGAACCACTACTGTGAAACTCCCTGTCTGCAGGGTACTTACGGTGGATCGGAGCAGCACCACCTGGGCGTCGCGGATGGAGGTCCGTGTGCAAGTGCCCTTCACACACCACTCAGGAATCCAGTAGAGGAGGAGCAGTAGGAAGCCCCCTGTGCAGAGGACGCCGATGCCCACCAGTGCCAGCTTCCATCGACACAGCCTGTACCCAGAGATCTCCTGCAGGGAGCCCACATGAGTGCTGAACCCATTAGCCTCCGTGCCGTTAGAACATCCTTTCTGTAAATAATTCCGCTTGATCCAAAAAGAATTACGCAAATCCTCAGGAAATACCAGAGCTGCATTGAGGAGTGCCGTTTTCATGGTGATGCTCTAAAGGTCCATACGTTCACAGCGTTAATGCTTGATGTCAATCATAAGGCATTTGCTGAACTATAAATTTCTTCACTGTAAGCTGGGCAGTGAGAACTGTACCTGTCTTTGCCTCTGTATGCATCCTGCTACAATAAGCCATGACCCTGAGTTACACCTGTCTGCATCATGACCCTTTGCTCCATCATAAAATGTCCCCTTTCACCTTTTCAAACCTTCTGTAAAACAAAAGTCATGTACAGCTCTTAACATAGGACATTTTATGAACTTCAAATGTCTTCATAGCACAACTATGAGTTTCCTGTTTGGACACTTTGAACTATGACTCCTGTAGAAGATACCAGCAAAAGCATAAATTTAACCATGTTCAATACACACAACTTGCATATATTTTGCTAAGAAATTATCTGCTTAGAATTAATTTAGGGGTGTAAAAACAAAACTCACAAGAAATACATTTGTGGATGAGTTGGGGGGCTGCCACCTACCATCTCATCTTCCAAGCCCTTGTTCACGATCTTCAGGTCCTCCTTCTCCATGTTGCACTGAAATCCCAACACCAGCTTCTCAACAGCAGCCCTACCTATGCAGAAAAGAGCAGGAAAGACAGAGGGACAATGAGCCATTGAACTCGACAGTTAGTTGCCATGAAGGTCTGAACTGATTTCTGTTCTACATCATGGGTCAAAAGTATATGCAAAGCTAAGGAACTAGACTGAAATTAGCAGCTAATTTGAAGCAATGTTTGAAAAACTGATGGGGACACACACACACACACACACACACTTTAGATTCAGATTAATATTTTTCATGCACGTTGTAAAAAGTCCAACAACCATAAAGTTCATTTGTCACTTGACCAGATTAATGGGAGCGGGTGGTGTTGTCATGTGACTGAGTCCAGTGTATCACATTCATGATTTATTTATTTATTATTTTTTTTAAATCATTTTGAAATGACTGATCTTTGTTGTGCATAAATAAAAAGCTTACTTTAGCAAAACATGGCATAATGCCAGACCAAGACAATAAACCTTTGTACAGTCAACATTCCTTCAGTTACACTGTATAGCCTTTACACTGCTTTAGCAAACCTGAATTCATAATAAAATATTTCTTTATTAGAACTTGATTTTGATATGTGAAGTAAATCACTTAAAACATAAAAAATGACTACTTTTTATGATACATGATATATTAAAAACATTATATTGGGATGCACTGTCATACTCATGTCCAGTAATGCAAACCGTAATATTTGACAGCTGGATGTTTCGCTCAACATATTATAACATCAATTTAGATTTTGTAACCATGCACATTGCCCAACTTTCCCAAGAAGCCCCACTATGTTTTAAGGTCCAATCACTAGCTTGCTAACCATTTGCCAAACAGTTTCAATATTTCACCTCTGTTTGTCAAAGGTGTGCGCTTCCTCATGAAACAGTGTCTGAAACATGTGGTAACAGCGGGATTAATGAAACACAGAACAACTGATAGCAAGGCACAGGGTTACCTCTGAAGGACACAGAGCTCAGTGGTATCCTCACCTGGGATACCTTGCTGTTTCTCTACCGTCTCACTCCAGCATTAGATTACAGAAAACATCAGGGGACAGTTCCTCTCTCAACATCATAATAGAAAATACAAAAATAAACTCCCTAGGTGTTTATCACACAACATTTTCTTTGTTGAGTATCACACAATGCAAATCCTTTCTATCATAGTCAAAAATAGATGTTTATCTGAGGCCATTCATTCACATGCATCGTCTTCACAAGTCTCCTCTTTTGATGAGATGGACCCCATATTTATGGGTCCCCAAGTAGGCTGTTTTACAACACATTTGCCAGAGT